>CAJGYO010000005.1:92150957-92868445 GCA_904845875.1 Miscanthus lutarioriparius | reverse complement strand
TATAGACCACCATTACATCTAGCAACATTATTTAAACCAGGTTTCACAAACAGAAAGTCAAACGAACACACAACAGGTTCAAACAGTCTTAACAATACAGTTCGAAATTGTAAACAACTGATTTGCGACGATGAAAACTGAAACTAGAACTAAAACACGCTCAGCATTCTTCTTGATAAGCCTAGTTGCGGTTCTGCTTGCTCTTCGTCCAGGTCCACTCGATGTACTTGACGCGATATTCCTTTTCTTGGATGTTCTTGTACTGAGCCCGGCACACTACCTTTGGAACATATCCAAAGCCATGTGTCGGTGTTTCGAGTAAACACCAACAAGTAAATTTGTGTTATTGTGCGTCTGGCCCAGATGGTGTGCTAAAAAGACATAAGGTTTATACTGGTTCGGGCAGAATGTCCCTACGTCTAGTTCGTGACTGCTACTCGTGTTATTAGCACCGAAAAATTCGTAGTAGGCGTTACAAATGGGCGAGAGAGGGACAGTTCCCAAGTCTCTAATGGAAATCTTGAATGGATGCTGAGAGCATGGTTGCTGCTCAGCTATGTGTGATGTGATGCGTGATGTGTTGAATCGATCCCCTTAGTGGGGTGCCCTGCTTTCCCTTTTACAGGCCAAGGGAGAGCATGGATTACAGATGGGAGAAAGAAGAAGAAAAACCAGAGGCAAAGGAGGTCCTTCAAAGATGTCGGGTCTTCTTTTTCCTCTGTGCGGGCCCCGCTGAGATGGCATGCGGTGCTAGGGATAGCCCCACGCTGGGTGCATGTCCTCCAATCCTGAGACGTCGGGCGAAGCGGACGAGGCAGAGTCAGCCCTTGGACGTCGGGCGAGGCGGAGCCAGCCCTCAGACGTCGGACGAGGTGAAGCCATCCTTCAGACGTCGGGCGAGGCGGAGCCAACCCTCGGGGGGTCGAGTGAGGCGGAGCCAACTCTTAGACGTCGGGCGAGGTGGAGCCATCCCTCGGGAGTCAGCCTGGGGCGTTCCCAACCCTCGGGGTTCAGACGATTTGACGAAATGGAGCCTGCGGCCTTGGTGGTTTGGACAAGGCGGGGCCTATCGGGAAATGTAGTCACGTTCTTGATCGCTCTGATGAATTTAGTGTTGATGGGTATTAACTCCTCTTCTTTGGGTGTCCTAGTATTGGTCATCGACAGTAGCCCTCGAGCCCCCGGACGATTCGAGTAGAATCGTCTGGGGATCTTTCGACTTGCCAGTGGGTGCGCATGTAACACCCTAAAATTAGCTACTTTATAAAAAGAGTAAAATGATTTCTATTAACTATTTTGTGCTTATAAAAACATAGGTAAAAGAAATTTTTCTTTAAATTAAAATCTAACATAAGGGTAGCAACATGTTTGCGCATACATGCCGTTGCATTGGTACTTTTGTGATGAGTGGTTTGGATGCCGTTGCATTGGTACTTTTGTGATGAGTGGTTTGAAAAATAAATTCAAATCTCAATTTTCAAAATATTATTTTCAAGTAGTGGTTTAAAAAGAATTGGAAAACTTGCAAAAACAAAAGTTAGATAAGATGCTTTGTTTTCAAAATCCAAAGCTTGGAAAAGGTTGTAAGACGCGTTAGAACGATGCCTTTCTTTCCGGGAATCTTTCCGACCTTTTTCAGGATTAAATTCCTATTTATTGGAGCTTTGTCTTTTTCCTCGATCAATCCAAAGGTCTTTTTCAGGAGCTAAAACCACTTTGGTTGTGTTCCTCATTCTTCCATCTATCCCTAGAAAATTTTCTAGTATTTTTCGGAGCTCAGAGATATTTTTCGGAGCCTAAATAGTAATTCCTGATTTTCTGTAATTATTTTAATTCTGAAAATCAATCATTTCCTAAAATATCTCGGATTTCCAAAATCTCCAAACCCAGCGTATATATATATATGCCGGTGTAGCACTCGACGCGAGGATTACAAAAGTACAACCCGTTTTTCGAGCCGCCACTCGTAGCCCCGCAGATCGGATGCCGAAGTTCTCCATAGCTAGGTTTCCGCGCGAACTCTTCGGTGAGATTTTCCGGCCAAACCGTCGCGTTCCGACGTCAACCATCACTGCCACAAGGTAGATCTCGTCGTCCTCTACGTCGGTACGCCTTTACTTTTGCAAATCCCTAATCTGTTCATCGTTTCCCTAACCTTTCTCCCTCTTTTCCGGCGAGGTCATCCATGGACGGGTCTTCTTGCTTCGTGTTCGGCCAACTCAGGGCATGCCGTGCCAGTCCCCGCGCCCTCCTCTTCGGCCTCCACCAGCGCACGCCACCACCTGGCCCACGGCGCCGCCCTCCCGGGCCCACCCTCACGCCCTCTGCGCTGCTCTACAGCAGGCCGCCGCCGCCGCTGCTGAGCGCTGCCGGTGGCTGCTGTTCGGCTCTGCCCTGCAGGCCACGTGCTCTAGCCGGCCGGCCAGCAGGACTCACTGCCAAGCCCCTCCCTCCCCGGCGCTGCTCCTTCCCCTGCCGAGTGCCGCTGCACCACCAGCCGGCCGGCCAGAGGCCCTCCATATTTTGCGAAATTCCTCCGCTGCTGGCTTCCCTGCATGCTACGATCCGTACAGGCACAAGGTACCAGATGAGATTAGTTACGTTTTTACCACTGTCTGTAATCTCCGTAGTTTATCCGTTTTATTTCCATTTTAAGTGATTCAAATTGCGTTAGATTCGTGTCGTCGAGATCTACGTAGTATATAATTAAATAATTAATTTAATTAGTCTATACACAGCTAGTTTTATAATTAAAAAAAATGTAAGTAAACTTCGGTCTTTCGTAAGCAAATGTTAATTGGATTAATGTTAATTTATATGTTTCAAATTGTAATATACTTAAATTAAACATGTTCCATGTACAAAATTCGTGTTAGAGGCTCACATGCTTTTCTCTTTTACGTTGTTAAAGTTTGAACGGATTAAATAATACACACATGTTTATAATTAAAATATGATTATTAAAATATGATTAGTTTAACTCATCTTTCTAAATTAGATATATAATTTAACTAATCTGAACTAGTAGTTTCAAATGATTTTGGTTACTTAAAATAATACAAGCATGCACAGCACCAAGGCCGAGCACCGTGCTCCTGCCTCGCTCCTGGCTAGCTTGCTGACATCAGCATGACGTGCCTTAACTTTATGGCTATTTTCTTTAGAAAAATAAATCTAGAAATATACTTCAAATACACCTTCATGGACATGGTCCATGGTGGATCGCTCTCACAGCCCCTCCCCGGTCCACGGTTCAAGGACCGAGTTCACATCATAGTGTGCGCGCATTTTGCGTCCTAACCCCCGTACTTTTCCGTAATCGATCCACTGTTATAATTAAATATTAATTTGATTAACATTTATTTAGTAGTCTTTTTAATTAAAATCAATCTAGTTTTTAATTACATTTCCGATCTACGCTCGCTTTGTAACGTTGTATGCTAGGCGATGACGATGTTATATACCATGTCCCGTGTTTATAGTTTTCAATACAAATATTAATTGGATTAATATTATTGCTCACACCATTTTTCGTACTAAAAGCAAATTAGGTTTTATTCTTTTTATATCGAGCCGTTCTTGTCGCGTTACTTTTGTTCAGTGTGTTCTACGCAGTGGTGTTAGTGGTTCTCATGTTACTCAAATGTGTTTTGGCAGTTAAAAAGTTAATTGTATTAATACTATCACTTGCATCGTTTTCGGAATATAAAGTCAATATAGGTTTTATACCACGCTCTTTCTTAAGCAATGAATCAAGTTGATTAATGAAAATATTTACATGTGTTTCTACAGTTAAAATAAGTTAAATGGATAGGTTTTATTTTCCGTTGCACCAAAAATCCTTCGATAGTCGCTTTTTCGTTGAATCGCGTATAGCGTGTCTTTTACGTTTGTGTGTTCGTAGCGATACGCGGTTTTGCTTATTTTATTGGTTGGTGTACTGTTCTCGTATATTCTTGTTTGTATGCCATGTATGGATGTTTGTGTGGTGATATATAGTTCAGTCAATCGGTGAGGTTTACGTGGTGATTAAGCTGAGAATTGAAAGCAGAAGATTGAAAGTTGAATACTAAAGTCTTTTGAGTGTATTGTTTTGGGGGAAAAGCAAGTTAAGGCAAGTGTACCAAAGGCCCCTTGTTACCTATGAACTATTACCATTTATATTCATGCATGTGTCTAATTTGATATACCTTTAAGGACTTTAACTAGATGATTACTTGTACCACATATCCTTGATACCTAAGGTTTTTGGGTAGGCATTTTGGATAGATGCTGCAGCGCTTAACATAAAATAATTGTTAATCATGACTAAACGATATATGCAATGTGATAAAATGGAGCTTTTTAGTAACAGATAGGGGGCTAGAGTACGGGGTTGAGTACTCTAGTGCATCTCCGTAAGGACTTAATCCTGAAGCGGCAACCCAGTAGGTTTCGTACAACCCCGAGTGTCATATGGCTCTGACTTTAACCTGTTAACTAGATTGTACTAGCTCGTCTGTAGCTTCCAGTAAGGGTAAGAGGGTATCTTTCCTTTTTCTGCTAGGATGTGTGCACCGTGCTGCGATGCCCACGTGTGCCACTCCTTAATAGCTATGACTTGTTAGTGCGACTAGCTAAGGGTTTCATAGTGAAACCCTGCCACACTTCCTGGGAAGAGGTGTAGTGGGCCTTGCAAACTCCGGCATTGGGAATCACGGCTCGGTGGGTAAAGATGTACAATTTCTGCATAAATATTTAACCTGTTATAACAGCCGTACTCATGGATACGAGCGGTCTGGAACCTTCAAGATTAGCGGTTACTGTGGATGGTGGATGGTTGGAAATTGAGATAAACATGACTATACTTTAATATCACTTGGGAATTGGGACTGTTCATTAAAGTAGTGATTCAGGATGCAAAAATTTGAACAACTAAAATTGAGAACCGCAGTCAAACAGTGCCAAGCCTTTTGAGCCTCATATATCCCTTTGATATACTTGCTAAGCATGGTGAGCTTACACTTGCTTTACATCCAATGAAAATCCCAGATGGGTACCAGATCGCTAGTCTGGAGGAGTTAGACTTGTGGTCAACCAGTCAATCGTCCCTGTTGATTTAGAGTCTTCGCCTGAAGATCGGAGTCGTCTTTCTGCTGTCTATACTCTAAGGTTATATTCTTTATACTAATACATGATGTATTTAAGCATTGTCTTTTGATATTACCCTTATTTGTAGCTATATATGAGATTTGACTTCCTGAGCTCATATATAGTGTGTATCTGGTTTTGTCTTTAAAACCGGGTGCGACAGCGCACGAGCGCACCCGGTGGGCGTAGCCCCTAAGCCTATGGAGGAGTAGAATACTCCTTCGGAGGGTTTTTTGATAGGAAGGACTCTGTGGGCCCTGGCTTTCTCTTGTCGCCCACGGCGTGCCCTAGGGATGGCGATTCCCTTATTGCTGAGGTTGGACCCTTCGTAGGTATGGTTGTGAGTTTTGATGGTTGTTTAGCTGGATAGTTTGATTGGGGTCCTAGTATCCTGTTTGCGGGGATCCGGTCAGGGTAAGCCTGGCTGAGACACAATCGTGGGCCAAGATGCCTGTGGCGCTCGTGCGCCTAGGCGCCGGCCGCTTGCAGGGCCCAGCTCTTTCCACCCTTTGTTGTAGGGGTGTTTGGAGCGGCTGTTGGACCCATTGATGGGCCAACCGTTGGACTCCTAGGCCTAGACGGGCCGTAGATGCGCTTTTGATCCATATTCCTCTTACTCTTAACAAGTCCCGGTCCGCCCGGGGAGGTGAAACATTCGGCGAGTTTCCCAAAGGAAAGGATAGGGATTGCGTGCGTGTATCCCACGATGTGACATTGTGGCAGATCATGGGAGGCACGAAGATCTAGGAGGATGGTTGGTTTCCTCGCATCCCGAAGGAAAGGATAGGGTTTCATACTTTGCCTCTTTGCCTTTGCATCTGCCACCTCCACCGCCAATCGCCTAAGATCCTTGCATCCGCGTCTCAGCCATCGTCAAGTTCGCATCCACCCACCCCCATCTTCTAATGGAGCCATGGTGCCGCTCTGAAATCACCCTCCAGCGCTTGGAGGGCCTTGTCCGCCACGGTCTTCTCTGTGCGCGGACCACCGCCGAGGAGTGGTGGCTACCCGACGAGGAGGACATGTCGTCGCCACCCGATGGCTATGTCATCTCGTTCGCACTCTTCCATGAGCGTGGGCTCGCCACCCCCACCCACAGATTCCTTCGAGGATTGTTGTTCTATTACAAGATAGAGCTATAGCACCTCAACCCCAATGGGATCCAACACATGGCGGTGTTCGTCGCCCTGTGTGAGGGATTCCTGGGGATCAGCCCCCACTTTGATCTGTGGCGGCACTTCTTCGCCGTCACCCTGCAGAAGAAGAGGCAGGAGCTAAATATGCCAATGGGATGCGCTGGCATCCAGCTTCGGAATAACCGGGTTGGCAACTACTCGGCAATGCGGTTGTCGACCTCCAATAAGGGGTGGCATTTGCATTGGTTTTATCTCAAGAACGATGCCGCCGCCCCCTTGCTAGAGTTTACTAGGCGTTTAATCAAAGAGGCCCCAGATTCCTAGAGGAAGTGGGGTGTCTCAGAGAAGGACAAGAAGAGGATCTAGGCCCATCTCGTCGCCATCCACTTCCTGAAGGAGAAGGGGCTAAAGGGGTCAGGAATCGTCAACGCCTACCATGCGAGGAGGGTGGCGCCACTGCTGAGGCACGCACTTCCCCTATACGCGATGGCGCCCGAGGCGTCACTCGACAGGACGGCGCTTGCCAAGGAGGCGCTCTCTCCCTCTGAAGTCGCGCAGCTCATCAAGGAGGCGATGGAGCCTTCTCGGGACAGCGTGGGTGCCCCTCTTGATTTTGTGTACCCGATGCCGGGGCATCCCCCGATGCAGCTGGAATCAGGGTACATTGTCCTCGTAAGTTTCCTCTTTGTCGTGCCTTCTTCTTCAATTAAACTTCTAACCCCTTGATACTGATATTGAGATTGGGGGACCAGCCGAGGGACCTCATCCTCATAGATCTCCCGACTCTGTTGCCAAGGGATCCGTCCATGAGGGCGGTGAACCGCGCTGAGGCAAAGCGGTAGAGGAAAGCGAAGGAGGACAAGAGGAATAAGAAACAACAGAAATTGCGTGCGCGGGAGCAAGGGGAGGAAACTTATTGACGACGACGATGAGGAGGAAGAAGATGATGAGGTAGTTGATGACACCGAGTGTGATGGCCTAGAGAGCGAGGACATGCTGACAAGTACCCACTCATCCTTGTAGGGGTCGGGACCTTTCCCGTATCATGGAGGGGAAAGCGCGTCTGAGAGGCTGATAGAGATGGGCTGGACCATCGGCTCGCCGTCAGAACCAGCAGGGGCGGGCGGGTCTGCCGCCGCGCCCGAGGTGCCAGCGGAGGGGGGTTGCCCTGCCGCTGTGCCTCAAGAGCCAGCAGGGGCGGGCGGATCTGCTACCGCGCCCGAGGTGCCGATGGAGGGGGGTGGCTCTGCTGTCGCACCCCAAAAGTCATCAGGGCTGAGCGGATCCGCCACTATGCTCGAGGTGCCGATGGAGGGGGGTGGCTCCGCCGCCACGCCCCAGGACGTAAGGGAAGCGAGTCCCTCTACCTAGGAGCAGGGGTCGGGCTCAAAATAGCCCCGTCCCGACATGGTGGAGCAGGGACCTAGGGGTTCGTCCCCCAAACGTATCCACTGCCCAACAGCGCCAATGTAAGTCATCAACTCATCTGTTTTCTCTATTTTTCTCCGCTTTTCTCTATTTTTCTCTGCCTTCAGCGTGACTTATGCCTTTTGTTTCTTGCAGTGTCTTGAGACGGGGCAACTTTTTGGCGCTGGTGCCCAAAAAGAGCGTCGCCCTTCAGGCGAGGCGGCGACCATTGGTCGATGTCGCTCCCGTTTCGGGCGGGAGCGGCACCGGCGTTACTGCCTCGTCCCTGCTGACAAGCAAGTGGGTATTCATTTGATCTTGCCTCTCGCCTTCCTTTTTCTTCATGTATTTTTGTCTATGGTGACAAGCAAGCGGGTGTAGCCTCCGAGCGCCCTCTTGAGAGGTCCGACTAGATCGAGCCCCCAGACCATGAATGGCCACGTGATAGGGATCGTTTGGAGTGCTTAGGCCGGTAGGTGAATCCGCCAAGCGTAGTACTGATACCCTTCGCAGGTGCGCATGATCTACTCGGCGTCGGCTACAGCGGTGGGCCAGTAGAAGCCTTGTCGAAACGTGTTTCTGACCCGGGTTCTAGGCGCGGCATGGTGACCATAGACCCCACCGTGGATATCACTCAGCAAACGCTTCCCCTGTTCAATAGGGATGCAACGCTGTAGGATCCCAGTGTGGCTTCGCTTGTAAAGTTCGCCCTCCACAAGAACAAAGGACTTGGCGCGACGTGCGAGCCGCCAAGCCTCCATCTTGTCCGTCGATAGCGTGTCACGGAGGAGGTAGTCAAGGTAGAATGTCCTCCAGTCGACCAGAGGGTCGAGCTCTATCGCTGGGTCCTCTTCGGGCTCCATGACTTCAGGGCCAGATGGAGCCATCGATTGGTTAGCCCCCGGGCCTAGATTGGACGGACCATCACTGCCTTGTTCTGACCCCTTATAACAAACTGAGGGCTTGTGCTGGTCACTGGCGAAGACGCCCATTGGCACCGGCTCTCGGCCGGATGCTGCTTTTGCAAGTGTGTTGACCGCCTCATTGAGGTGCCTCGGGATGTGATTGAGCTCGAGGCCGTCGAACTTGTCCTCCAACTGGTGGACTTCTCGGTAGTATGCGGCCATCTTGGCATTGTGGTAGTGATGAGGACATCGCCAAGATGGAGTCGAGGACGACTCCAATTCGAGAAGGGGAGGATGATGAGGACATCGCCACGCTGGACACACCGACGCCATGGTCTTCCCCAAGTTGCAATTCGTTCCCAACTCAGCTGCCACGTCACCCTCGGATTCAGCGGAGACACGTCGTCCACTTTTGGTCATAACTTCCTCATACGACGTCGAAACGGGCCGTTCTTGGATGCGTTGGAAAGGGGACGACGACGCCGTCGTTTTGGATCTGGTCCCAGCTCTAGAAGGTCCGTGGATCATTCTGTGTGACCACGACAAGGTGCTGCGTCACCTATTTGGGCCAACTTGGCCATGTATCGTGTCGGGCCTTAAGCCCAAGTTGTGGGCGCCCAACCCCGGCCGTCCCCAACCCTAGGTCGAGTCTTAGACTATAAACACAGCCGCCGCCGCTGCTACACAATTGGGTTTTGTTTAGAGTTTAGTTTTCCATCGAGAAACCAATCGCTCATTGTAACTGGTGACAAATCCTTTTACGCGTGATCCAGGGCCCCCGTTCTTGATCTCCTCCACTGTGTCGATTAGTCCTTTGGAACCGAGTTCTTGAACCCTCTATTGATATTCGCGTCATTCATATTTGCAATATCAGATTGCGTGTTTTACCTTCTTGCTTGTGCTCTTCGATTCGCTTGCGTGAAAAAGCCTTCTTGGCGAGGTCAATCAAGTGTGCTTGGTTGATAACCAACGGAGCGGTGGTGTAGCAGTTGCGAGGTGGTTCAATCGTGTCTGATTTGAAACCGGATCGCCAACGTCGAGATCTCCACAAATCGAACTTACCGGCTACCTCTCGGAAGATCGGGCCTGTACTCATCAGGTAGCTTGACTCCTTCATGACTTGGTCGACGACCAGCAGGGAATCTCCTCGAATGTCGAGGCATCGGATGCCCAACTCGATGGCAATGCGTTTGCCGTTGATGAGCGCCTCATATTTGGCCACATTATTGGAGGAGGGGAAATGGAGATGGACCATGTACCTCATGCGTACCCCGAGGGGCGACACAAAGACCAGCCCCGTGCCGGCACCCTTCTTTATCAGCGATTCTTCGAAGTACATCATCCATTATTCTTGATCGATGACCGCTGGTGGCATTTGGACCTTGGTCCATTCTGCGACGAAATCCACCAACACCTAGGACTTGATGGCCGTCCGGGATGCATACGCAATGCCCTATCCCATCAGCTCAAGTGCCCATTTCATAGTTCTTCCCATGGCATCCTGATTCTGGATGACCTCGCCGAGGGGGAAGGACGTCACGACCGTCACCGGATGTGACTCAAAGTAGTGGCATAGCTTTCTCTTGATGATGATGACGGCGTACAGAAGCTTCTAAATTTGGGGGTAGCGGGTTTTTGAGTCGGGTAGGACCTCACTGATGAAGTACACAGGGCGCTGGACTTTGAGGGCATGCCCCTCTTCTTCCCGCTCCACCACCAAGGTGGCGCTAACCACTTGCGTGGTGGCCGCAATATAGAGCAGGAGGGGTTCTCCATCGGTAGGAGGAACCAGGATCGGGGCCTTTGTCAGAAGCAACTTGACCATGTCAAGTGCCTCTTGAGCATCGGATGTCCATTCGAAGTGGTCGGCTTTCTTCAGAAGTCGATAAAGCGGGAGACCTCATTCACCGAGTCGTGAGATGAAGCGACTGAGTGCGGCTAGGCACCTTGTAACTCGCTATACCCCTTCATGTTCTGAATTGGGTCCATCCTTGTGATGGTTGAGATCTTCTCTAGGTTTGCTTCGATGCCATGCTCGGAGACGATGAAACCAAGCAGCATGCCTCTCGGGACCCATAAAACACACTTCTCGGGATTGAGTTTAATGCCGTTTGCTCAGAGTTTTGCAAAGGTCTGCTCAAGATCGGCTATGAGGTGGTCAGCCTATTTGGACTTGACCACGATGTCATCAATGTAGGCCTCAACGGTCCACCCGATGAGGTCCCCGAAACACTTGAGTATACAACGCTGGTATGTGGCCCCAGCGTTCTTCAGATCGAACGGCATTGTGACGTAGCAGAACGATCCGAAGGGGGTGATGAAAGATGTCGCGAGCTGGTTGGACTCTTTCATCATGATTTGATGGTATCCAGAGTACGCATCAAGGAAGCAGAGGGTTTCGCACCCCCGAGATAGAGTCAACTATTTGGCTATGCGCGACAAAGGAAACAGATCATTTGGGCACGCTTTGTTGAGACCCGTGTAGTCAACACACATCCTCCATTTCCCACTCTTCTTTTGTACAAGAATGGGATTGGCTAACCACTCTAGGTGGTACACTTTCTTGATGAATCCAGCCACCAAAAGCTTTACGATTTCCTCGCCGATGGTCCTATGTTTCCCCTCGTTGAAGCGACGCAGGCGTTGTTTCATCGGCTTGGAGCCTAGGCAAATTTTCAAGGCGTGCTCAGCGACTTCTCTCGGGATGCCTAGCATGTCCAAGGGTTTCCATACAAAGATATCTTTGTTGGCGCGGAGGAAGCTGACAAATGCGCTTTCCTATTCGGATGAATTTAATCATTGCTTAAAGATATCAAGAGGTTCAAAAAGAAAAGAAAATTGCTAGAAGATGTACCAAAAGCACCGATTATGCAATACTCTCTCTGGTCCATTTTACCTGGCGCAAGTTAGAATGACACGGTCTCCTAGATTACACTTTGACCATTCATTTGTTTTATATTATATTATTTATGTTTATAAACTTATAATCATTGGATAATATAATTCTTTACAAATCTAATCATATAAAGTTTTTATTATAATAATTAATTGGTCAAAGTTTTTAAAGTTTAAATCTTGATATGCGTGTGCGCCAGATAAAATGGACCGGAGGGAGTAATTCTTATAGATGAGATCTTCTCCGTTCTTCATGTTACTCAAAGGATCGCTATTGAAATGCTCAGAATTCCAATACAAGGAAGCATTGTCCAAGGCACGAAGCTGCTGTCTGTGTTCAGGCGACTAGCTAGGCTCATGAAAAAAAGTAAAGGCCATCTCATCTCCCTCAATTGTTTATATGTCCAATTTGCCTCCCTCAATCAGGAAACTAGATTTTAGACTCATTTAACTTTTGAAACCATCCAATTTACCTTTCTGAATAGTTTTAAAGTGGTTTTGGTTGATATGATGCCACGTTAGTTGTCCTGCGTGGCGCCATGTCATTTAGGGAATCTAGAATTTGTTAAAAATAAAGTTGTAGAAATAACTTTTAAAAATATCCAAGTATTGTTTTTTCAGTAAATATGCATTTAAAAATACTAATCTAATTTAATATTAAAAATTTATAGAAAAATTGTTTTAACTCAGAAAAATATAAAACTAGTTTTGTACTTTTACTAAAACCATGCTATATTTTCTGTGAGCTACACACCATAATGTAGAGCATGATTTTAGAAAACGCATGAAGTCTAGCATCCTTAGCATGTCTAAACTGTCTTTCTGCTCGATCATGTGCTTTGGGTAAGTACGCAAACCTACGATGATGACATCGTGTCCATCTAGATGTTGCTTGCTAAGTCGCAGACGTTGGATTGAGAATCTAATAAGTCGCATGTCGTCTGCCGCTGATGGTCCAATGAGTCTGCTCAAGTCATCGTCGTGATGTCCTCTGGAGAGGATAGTGCTGCTACAAAGTTAAACCACATGATACATGTTGTTAATATGCAATCGAACTTGAATAGATTTTTTTTTTTAGATTTTTCGTGCATGTCTCGACATAGAAGCAATGCATTGTTGTTGGGCTAGGGAAAAGCAGTTTACATAGCAGGTTGTCGAATCCTCACATCCTAGTCCTCAGCACCGACGACAACCATGTGACACAATATAGGAGTAGATGGATTGTTGACTGTGGGCTAGCTGGTTTTCTAGATACTGAAAGTCTAGCTCACCGTCGCCCCCTATCGTCTTCCCCACCGAGCCCACCCGTCCGGCATATCCACGAATCTTCTCCAAGCTCCTCGGACTACATCTACATGCATGTCCATTCCAGATTTCTAGTTCCAGATACCAGGTTCAGTGATGGGATGACTGAAATTGAAAGACACACGGAAGGCCACCGACGTTACCAAGTGCGTGATGACCTCGCAGTCGTTCCTAGCCCTGTCCGGTGGCGGACAGCCAGCCTCTGAGGTCTTGTTGGATGTAGATCCTGCCGCTGACCCGGACGATGACGGAGATGAACGAACTGGTCCTTGCTAATTGTCATAGAGGGGCTGGTAGCCAGAGGCCAGGTCGATGATGGCAAGGCTCTGGTAGGAGAGGTAGTGTATGGTGGCATCGAGTATGGTGGTGGTGGTGGGTGTAGGCGCTGCGGTTGTGGATGACGGTGCCGTAGCTGTTGGCGCTGCAGTCGGAGTCGAAGTGGACGAAGACAAGGGTGCGGGCAACCGTACCGCAGATGCAAGGGTCTTGAGAGTGCTACACATCCCTATGTTTGCTTCCTCCATGTGCAGCATGCGATCCATCTTCGCCTGGAGCTCGACGATGGCGGCGATGGACAGTGTAATTCCGGGTTGGACCATACCGAGACACCAAGTAGCAGATCCACATGATCTCGATGAGCACGGTGATCAGCCAACCACAACAACCACAGAATGTGACGAACTCAGAGAAATTTTCCCCAAATTCCACCAAATCAAGCAGCTATCGGTGGAGAATTTTAGGGCCTCCACACATGAACTTCCTCGATCGATGGCTCTGATACCAAATGTCACGATCCTTAAGGTAAATACTGGCGTACACGCACGGCGGGGCGAGATCGACGTCGCCGTCTCTGAAGAAGAACGAAGAAGAGGGGAGAAATAGAAGGTTTGGAGGTAGTAGATTAGTTCATTTCATTTTCGATAATGTCTCCACAGCAGCCAAGAGTATATATGGTTCCACACATAGGCAAAGCCCAACACAGTTAAAGATACGCATGCCCAAATCGATGACCCACTCCCTAATACTATTAGGAGCCCAGGGCCCATGTCATGACAGGTAGCAGCCGACCACTTGCCGCATGCCGCTCATCTCGTGGCGCAGAAATGTTAGCAACCTCAGTCACTTCTCCAGTAACAAGTAGCAAGCAGGGGAGTAGGTGTTAGGGGAAAGACACTAGGAGGGTTCTAGAAGATACTAGAAGCAAGAGATCTGGGTACACGAGAGAGGACTAGAAGAGAAAGAGGAACAGTAGACTAGAGATAGAGATGTGTGTCTGGTTCTCTGAATAATCTTCCCCCCCTTTGATGCGCCTAGTAGTGATGCTACTTTTGTACTGTACTTGGCCTCGTCGAGAGCAATTGCTGGCCGAGATGTATGTCTGGTTGTCTGAAGGAAATAATCTTCCCCCCTCCTCGATGCTCCTACTGCTGCTAGTTTATGTATTTTACATGTTCTGCCGTACTACTTCAGCAGTATTTTTCAGCGAACGAACATTATTTTTCTCCAACAATATTTCAGCATAAGTATCAACATAAGCCAAATGAAAAGGGTTGTATTTGGGCCGCGTCGGAGTGGCAATGCGGCGCCGATTGGGACCGGCGGAGGGTGGGCGGGTGAACCAGCCGGTTGCGTTGAAACAAGTCCTCCCTCAAACCAAACACATGTTAAAACTTCAATCAACCACATGTTAAAACTTCTATGGCATTAACACTCTGAGAGAAGTGAAGATCTTCAAGTTCTGATCAGAGACATAGACGAATTTTATTTGGATCATATTTGTATGGTGACACTCGCAACCACATTTGACATAAAAATAGCTCAGAAGCATATAATGGCTCCTTGAGGGATCTTTCTTGTACATATCAGAACTTGCTAAAGAACTCGCAGATGTGATCAGAAACCTCGTTAGGCTTCTCCTGGTTGATGAAGTGGCTCACTCCCTCCATAACAACCACGTCCTCTAGATTTGGCACGCTTGCCTTGAAGCCACCCTTGTGAATGTAGTCTGGTACCCCTGGGGCGTTGTATGTAATGTCTAGGTCCCCAACAATGAATTTCGACGGAACTTTTATCTGAGCTCCAGTCCATGGTGCAGAAAGCTCCCAACTCCTGCATGAACACAACATGGATCTCGTGAGACCTTACAAATGCCTCTGTTAGCTCTGAATAAAGCCTTTGTACATAAAGATTGAATTTATATTGGCTGGCACCAACTATCTATCATTAACCCCTCTCATTTTCAAACATTACACTAGCTCTGTCTCAGAAAACTTGAGATTCTAGTTATCCTATCAAACTATCTTACATTTGACCAAGTCTAAGACAGTATTTATATTACCAAATAAGTATGACACGGAACATGTTTTCATATTATACCTACTAGGTGTTATAAATGTTGACAATCTTCTCTATAAGATTGATCAAACTTAAAATGATTTGCTTCACACGAAGCTAAAACGACCCCTCACCCACACACACCCAAACCCCGCAAAAAAAGTGTAAATTAAAATCAAATCAACTTGGAACATTTGAAAGAATAAACAACAGTAAAATCATAAAGGTATGCACTACAGAATATCAAATAAATAGCATTTGTCCAAAAAAACGTGAACTGAGTTTCAGTTATCCCATGGCAAATAAAAAAGGGAAATTGTTGGACGGTAAATGGTTGGTTGCATCAATAAAGAAGTAAACTGCAAAATCAAAATTGTTAACTGACCATAAGACACATACCTGTTTATGCATCTGTAGTAGTTAAATCCTCCAGTAAAGCCTGTTTTTGCAAATTTTTCTGCATAGTAAGAAATATCTTCCTCTGATCCATGGAGGACAAGTTCCATCTGAATCCAGAGAGTCAAAGAAGCTCTTGTCCTTAGGTAGAATTAGAGCAGCTGGCTTGCGCATGCCGAATGTCTTCTTAAACACAGACTTGATGTCATACAGAGTGAATTCAGCTTCAGCAACACCAGGTTCCTGTATGCATTCTTATGTAATTCAAATGCGCAGTATTTTTCAAAAAAGAAAAAAAAAACATGTCTAAAGGGACATTGATATGCCCAAAATATATCATAATATAGAATTAAAATAGCTTGTTCCACACAACCGCACTATGGTATGCGACAAAGTAGATGATTTCAAGACAGTGACATCCAAGAATTGTTATTGCCCTTGAAAATTTAAATCAGCTAAAATTAATAAGACAATATGAATAGTTAGTTAAGTTTTACATCTCTAAAAGACCTGGTGCTGCATGCTGATGTTCATCATAGAGGTCCAAAGAAGGCTTGATATTTCCAGTAAACAATGCTTTTATATGGACCCTTGCACAAAACTGTTTTTTCTCCTCGAACATGTAGAAGAGCTGTGTATCATTATATTAGAAGAAACCTTGCATATAACTGTTACTGTGTTGATATTAATTTGTTGTAAGGAAAAAGAAATCACAGGAGTAAGTATTCAAGTTTCTATAAAAAATGATCTGCTAACAACCTCTCAATTGAGTCTAGGGGCTGTACTTCATTTTTTAAATCAAAAGTTCCAATTAGCATTTATTTCGTCACCCTTAGACTGTCTCCAACGGCTCATGCAAAGGGCGACGCATACCCAAAATCGGTCATGCACAGTGTTTTTACGGAAGAAAACCGTCTCCAACCGAAGACGCAAACGCATGATGCATTTTGGGTACGAGTCCAACCGAGACGCTTATTTGCATCGTCTTTCTCCAAGACGCAAAGTCTTCCGCGGCAGGAGCGGTGCGGGCAACTGCTGCTCGGCCTGGAGCCGATCAGCGCTGGGCGCTGCTGGTGTGCTCGGCCAGGAGCCAAATCAACTAGCACACGACGAACAAAGAGCTCGCACGCGAAGAACAGAAAAGGAGCGGCCAAGAAAATCGATGAAATCTGACTCAAATCTTCATGGATCGCTCCCAAACTTTGCACAGCGATTCGCAATGAAGATAAAAAGCTACTCCTAGGAGATCATTGCTCAATTTAAACTGTAACTCTGTAAATCGAAGAAATTCGAGCAAGAACGAGTTTTTCTCCCAAAATGAAGATCGGCTTGGATCTTGATGCACGAGTGGAATTGATTCAAACCACTTGGTAGGATTGTTCAACACTCGTCAAAGCATCAATCTGACTAAACAAATCTCACATCAAAACTCAAATCGAGCACGAATCAAGAAGGGGAAAGAAACGGGAACGAAGAGCACAGTCAAGAACAACCGGATCTAGATCCGCGCCGGCGCACAGCAAGCACTGCATCGTCGACCACGACATCGGCTGGTGAGTGTTGTGCTGGTTGATTGATCTCTTTCTCTTCGATTCGCACGCAAGCTAGATAGCTAGCTGTTGGATCTTGCAGTCGGATGGACTGCGAAGCACCTGCTATTGTTTTTCAGTTGGATGGCATGCAGGAGTTATGTCTTTCTTGAACTGCAGGCTGAGGCAGAGGGGGAGGGGCCACCGGCGTGCCACCCGCGAGGGCGGCGGACTCGTCGGAGATTGGGATGGGGGCGATGAAGTCGGGGCTCGCGTATGCGTGGGCTGTTGGAAAAGAGGAGTTTTGGGTCACGCACCCATTTCCTGTAGGCTACTCAATCCACCGAATGCGTCCCGTGTATGGGTTCCGATCGTTGGAGACAATCTTATCTATCGGCAACTGTGATACTCCTAGCTGTTATTGGCCACTCCCAGTATTATCTGTGCGGCAGTGCCAAATCCGATCCTTCCTCAGTGATTTTAACAGCTAGGAGAATCAAATTGAGGCACCAAGTAATCATTCCAGCATCCATCCAACCAATCTGCCAAATTAAACAAGTCAACCAGAATAATGCCAAACGCACGAACGAATGGTTATCTGGGCAGAGGACGGAACATGACTACTTATCATAAATAAGACCATTGATTGATCCTGCCTGGCCCATAGGAGACTGCAGTAGCAGTATGCAATGGGGATGGAGCAGAGTACTCCACTTGTTTACCTGGAAGCGGCACATGTAGTAGTCTTCGCCGCAGACAGCCCTGATGGCCTGGAGCGGGCTCATCTCCGGCCGCCGCGGGTGGTACACGACGCTGAGGTTCACGAGCGCCCGCACCAGGTCCGGCCGGAGCAGACACAGCTGCCACGCCACGATGGCGCCCCAATCGTGCCCCACCACGAACACCTGCAGCGAGAAGATAACCCGATCAAAAAGAAAGACAGAAAAAAAAAGTCAACGTCGCGTTTCTGCTTCGCAGCTTGGTGCAGTGCGTGCAAGAATCGAACGGATTGCTGCAGTAAAACCTGGGGCTGGCCGAGGTCGGAGATGAGCGCGACGAGGTCCCCGACGACATGGAAGGTGGTGTAGCTGGACGCGTCGGGCGGGGAGTCGGAGTCGCCGTAGCCGCGGAGGTCCGGGGCCACGGCACGGTAGCCGCGCGCCGCCAGGGCGGCCATCTGGTGGCGCCAGCCGTACCAGAGGTCCGGGAAGCCGTGAAGGAGCAGCACCACGGGGGCGCCGCCCTCCTCGGGCCCAGCCTCCGCCACGTGCAGGCGCACTCCGTTCGCCTCCACCGCCCGGTGCCGCACCCCCTCCACCGTGGCCGCCATCTCTTGTCTGCTCCGCGTGCTCACCAAGGCGGGACTGGCTCAGGCAGCTGCTTGTCTGCTACCCGTCGCGCACGCGCAAGCCGCCTGCTTTTGTAGAGGGGCCCGCCGGCTGCTGGCTTTGGAAGCGCAGCCGGGGGATTTGGGGCGTGCGAGGCGGCCGAGCGGATGGTGTCACACGCGACGCTGCGATGAAGTAAGGGAAACGCCCTGGCGGGAGTGCGCCTTCGAAGGAGAGAGACACCATTTCATTTACATGTATTCCTGTGTGTCTATGATGAGTGGGGACAATGGCCAGCCATCGTGTGTAATAAGGAGTGGGCTGTAAACTGAAACCCCCATTGCAATTCACAGAAACAAAAACGGCAAGAGGGACCTGACCTCTGCTCGTCCTCCCATCTCTGTGCCTACTTGGTGACCTCACGTGGACGACGAACGCCGGCGGCCAAGGGGTGTGATAGATGGGCGGCGCATGCGAAACGGAGAGTAGAGTTTATGCCGATTCGTGGAGAGTTTTCTGGCGGATAGCGCTAGGTCGTAGGCGGCAAGACGGCGAGGGCTTGGCAGCTTTCGGGGTTTCCCTAAGGAGGCTAGGACTGGACGAGTGTCGCTGCTCTCGATTTCCTCGTTATCGTGGAGACGCGGACTACACCTGATGTAGCATAATAGTAGGTGACCATCCGCCTATAAATTTGGATGTATGAACATCTAAATTAGTCGATATTTGTATCCACTAAAATATTAATATAAACATATGTGTTTGTGTTACATTCTAATATTCATTTTTGTTATTTTTCTTTCAATTCCATATATGTATTCGAAAAGATATTTAATATCTGATATTATTTGTTCTAAAAAGAACAAAGTACCTACTAAAACCATTTAAACTTATATATCTGACTAATTACTAATATTAGTTATATTAATTTTAATATTACAAATGATATTTATCATATGAACTATTTAAAAGCTATCTACATGGATAATGACATTATGTTATTTTTAACATTACTAATGATAAATAAAGGTTATTTTAATCAATTTTAATATGGAATTATGGATTATCATATTATTTAAAATGCTTTACTTTATTTACTATTAATAATAGTATTTTATATAATTTATTGATTAGTTGATATATTTAATTGATGAAATATTTATTGACAAATATGTTATTTTTATGAGTTGTCTTTATCTATAGGGACCCATCCTGTAGGTGGGGGCGGCCGCCCCAGCTACCGGCTGTCGAGCCTCAGAGACCTCACTATTTTTTTCCCCTTTGAATCCATGGCCGGTGATGATTTTTGTTACTTGCTTGAAGAACTGGCGGCGGCGACAGCCGCCGTGTTCGGCTAGGGCTGGCTGGCTGGCTGAGCTAGCTGGCCAGCCCCCTCACATGAATACTGTTCATATGAACCAGCCAGCAGTACTTCTCTCTCTCACATAAACAAACCAGCAACGATACGAACCATCTAACCGAACAGACTAAGCATCTGTTCCAGGCAATTGGAGAAGAAAGCCTCCTCCTGGGCCAGCCGATTGGAGAAGAAAGCACCGGCCACCCTCCTGGGCTTGCTGTTGACGTAGGCGGTAATGGGATGTTTATGGGCCAAGCAAATTAAGATAAGTAGACAGTGAATAGTCCAATTAGCTGGTAGCCCAGTTAGCTCTAGCCCAGAATAGAAGGGGCAGATAGCATAGTCACCTCGCAGGCACGGATATGAGGCGCATCTAAGTCTGGACGAAAAATTCGGAGCTCGTCAGCTCGTTTGGCTCGTGGCTGGCTCGGCTCGTTAATCGAGATTTTAGAATATCTCTAAAAGTATCCTAAATCTCCTCTTAATCCTTGGTTTTTAGTAAGATAAGAAAAAATCCCTCTCCAACAACTCCTAATATATCCTTCTAAAATTTACGCACTTGAAAAATTCTCTCCTATCGCGCGTAACTTTATGCGGACTCGGCGTCGCGCGGAAAGAGGTTTCCTGCACGGCTTCGTCTTCACGTGCCTTCAATGACCGCGTCGCCTCCATGTGGCGCCGCATGCAGGAGACGGAGCGCAGGCCCAAGCAGATGCTCGCCTTCCTCCTCAAGGTCGTCGGCGACGCCGCCGCACCGGACAACGGGTTCACCTCCGGCGGCGATGCTGCCGAGCCGCCCTCCGCCGCGGAGGGCAGCGAGAAGCGGGCCAGGCTGCTGCTCGGCGGTGACAACATGGTGGCGCTCGGCCCCGAGGCTGTCGACTTCGCCGGGTTCTACAGCAGCAGCGGCGTGTTCGGCGACGTTGCCGTGGATGCTGCCGTGGGATCTGCCGGTGGCGGGTGCTCGTTTGCGTTCGGCGGCGGGTACTAAGTGACGACCATGCGCCGCCCAGTGTCAGTCAGCAGCTTGGCCCTCTTGTGCTGCTGTTTCTGCCGACTTCTTGCTTGCCAATGCCATTGCGGCGTGCGTGGCCGCCGCTTGGAACGCCCAAGAGGCAAGACCGGCGGCAGCCGTCATATGGAAGCATGGCAGGGGCCTACAGTCAGCCCATGATGGATGATAATGATGTTATGTTCTGTCCATGCTCCATGGATGTCTATTTGATGCTTTTGGTGGATCTGATCTGATTTTATGGGCGGGAGTGACTACCGCGTCGGGATCATCCGAGCATCTGCTTGGGCCTGCGCTCCGTCTCCTGCACGCGGCGCCACATGGAGGCGACACGGTCGTCGATGGCGCGCTGCTTCATCACGCCGCCACCATGGACTGCCTTGGCCGTAGCTAGGTTTCCCTTGGCCGTCGCTAGGTTTGCCGTGGCCGGCTGTGTGCTTCTTGCCGCCGCCGGGATTGCCCTGGACTGCTGGCGTCCGTGGCCGGCTGTGTACGTGCTGCTTACTACTGCTTGCATGGTACTGTTCGCATGGTATTGTTTCCTGGTTGCGATGGTTATGATGCTCTAAACATTACTTTCAGATTGTTGGCCGGCCTGACTGGTGGCTGGCGGCCTGTGGCTGAAGGTCGGGATGTGGTGCCGCCCTGCTGGGAGGTGCTGCCGGCGACCTGTGGCTTGGAGATGGTGCCGACCTGCTGGGAGGTGGCCATGGCCGGCTGGAACTGCAGGGCTAGGTCACAACGAAAGAAGGAGGAGCGGCGGCGGCGTCGAAGACTTTCGCGGGGAAAAAAGTGCCCGCAGAAAAAACCCAAGTAGGACCAAATTTTAATTTTTTAGAGTGGAATATTGGGTACTATTAGAGATGGACTTCTTTTTCTCTCCCAATACCTTTTTAGGAGTTGGAAAACATGAAGTTTTTGGGAGGAAAATTTAGGATACTCTTGGAGATGCTCTTAGCTCGTTAGCTATAACGAAACAACTCGAGCCAGCTCGTAAGCCGCTCACGAGCAAAACGAGCTACGTTTCCAGAGAAAAAAAGTAGCAGAACTTATATTAGTTTTTGTATTACTTCTTGTCTTTCACTTTACAAATGGTTGATGACTGGTCTAGACCCTAAAAACTTAGGATTATTATGACTTTGTTGTTTTATTTTTAAGTGGATGTATGGATACTTATGGACGCATTTTGTATGGTATAGAGTATGGACCATGGATGTATGGTGTAATACTATAGTATATTATTATATTTTATATATGTTAGCACATATCAATTTTTTGTTCGATTTAAGACTTCTGGATGTGTTATTTTTGTATTATTACTACTCTCAAGTTTTAAATAAAAGCAAATATTATATTTCGTGTATTTTTTATATTTGGCTCACGGGCTTAACGAGCTAGCTCAAACTGGTAAACGGATCGAGCCGAGCTGACCTTTTGGCTCACTAAGATAATAAGCTCGGGCTCGGCTCATTACTTAACGAGCCAGAACGAGTCGACTGAGGTGGCTGGTTATCCGGCCCTAGCGCACCCCGTCCTCTGTTCTTGTCGTGCTCGGATAGCGTTTCTCTCCACGGAATATTGAGCGAGCGCTTGGGCGCATGGCTAGGAGACGTGGCCGACTGGTGACGCCTCTAATCGGAGTTCCGGTGGCTTGATTTCTCAAACCCGAGCCTCTTGATCTACCGTCGATGGAGCATGGGTATATTCATTGGTACATGTATATCTTCTAACATTCATCATGTTCTTTTGATGGATTTTTAATGGTTTTGTGAAAAACAAAAGTTATTTTTAATATTAGACGTACTACTCCGTATTACCTAAAAACTGTTGTTTGCTCACTATTTTACTATAATTTGTGCGATTCCATGTGTGTGTTGTTTTTTCACATCTTAAGTTTAATCCCTATTTGTATAATGATTCAGTTCTTGTAAAACAATCAATGAATCAAATAGATATTTGTTACCTTCAAAATCAAGTAGATATCTGAATGTGAGTCCAGATTCAAACTTTCTGTATTTATCCTTATCCGATAACATTCATAATTGTTTTTGAATTCAATTTTAAAATATTGTAAATAGTGATATTCAATTCGATTGATTCCATTCAAATCTGATCTGAATCCATCCCCACTGCCCATGCCACGGCCAAGGCAACTATGCGGCAGTGAGTGACGCCAGGCCATGCTCCGACAAAGCTATGCATGATTCAATTCAATAACTCAATTGTATAATTTCTAGACACATACTCCTTCTATCCCAAAAAAAAAAGAAACTTCTATTTCTGATCCAAGTCAAACTATTTCCTGACTAAATTTATAAAAAAATAGTATCACCAATTATGATTTATAAATAGATATATTATGAAAATATTTCATGATGAATCTATAATGATACTTATTTAATATCATAAATATTTATATTTTTTTTATAAATATACTTGATTAAACTGAAGATTATCTGATTTAATACTGTAGGTAAAAGTGACAGAGGGAGTATGTGGTAGCATACTAATTTGCATTTTGCAACAGATAAGGAGCATATAATATCGTCGCTGACTGTCGCTACTGACCACTATTTCTTTTTTTTTTATCTCACTGACCACTATGGCCCCGTTCGCTTGTCTGGAAAAAAAAAGCCAAAATACTGTAGCAGCTAGTTATGTGAGAGAGAAATACTGTAGCGGTTGGTTGATAAATAGTGCCGCTGTGCGGAGGAACCGGCCGGCTGGTCTGGAAACCAAACCAGCGAACGGCACCTATTTAGAGCGTCAGCCGGAGCCGCCGAGCCAGTCCAGCTGACCGCTTTCCTGGTGGGCCACGACCAGATCGTGTCATGTTTTCATGGGCCTCCGTTGGCAGACGGCCGGTACTGTGACAATTGAAAATGGCCGTATTTAGCTTCCCTGGTTATTCTAAACTTTCAAAAACAAATCTGAACAATAACCATTTTTAGTAATGGAATAGGAAAAAGCAAATGATTGAATTAGTATCTAACCTTCTTTTTCCCCCAAAATCTTACTCTTCCCTTCCAAACTATAGGCTATTTTAACTTTGTTCTAAATCAAATGTCTCTAAATTTAACTAAATTATAAAAAAAACTATTAAAATCTACAAGTTCAATAGGTGCACTATAAAAATATATAATTTAATAAAACTACTTTAATGTGGTAGACGTTGTTTTATTTATTTTTATATAAATTTGGTTAAATTAGAATAGAGTAGAAACTAGAATAACAAAAGCAAAATTAATATGGGATCGTAACAAAGCATCGGCGTCATGGCAAATCTATGGGCGTGATTGGTTGCTCCGGGAGGGGATCCGGATGGAGGGTCAGTCTGGCCAGAGTGAGACAGTGAAACCATACACCTAGGTGTGTTTGGTTGTAACTTTGAGAGTGATACTGGATGACAGTGAGTTTGTTTGGTTGCCTGCTTGCACCAAATTTAGGAATGAGCTAGTCCTCCTTCTTGTGTTTGATTTGCAGCATGGCACGAGGTGTGAGCACCCATGTATCACTTTGGTGAGGTTACTACAATTTTCATCCAAACAAGCATAACAACACAAACATTAACTCGGATCAATTTGTATCATCATCAACTAAGACCTTGGAGCATAAGAGATATTACAAAATAATACAACAGTCCAACCAGCTATTAAACATCAACAAATCGGTCCTAGTACCTCACAAGGTCAAAGTAAATTGATGAGTACATGGTTGTAGGTTAATCATCACAGGCAGTTCTTCCCACGTTTAACAATGTAAAAGATGAGCACCAGCAACATGAAAGACTGAACCATGCAAAGAAGAAATAGCCAAGATGGTTTGGCAACGACAGTGGCAGTAAGTTTCTCAAGAACTTTTTCATCTTTATAAGTGGTTAATAGATTGGTCTTAGATAATAGTTTTTCCTCGGTTGACCTTGAGCTTGGAGCATAAGAAACACAAAAGGCAACATAGCAATGGCAAAAAACAAACATGAAAACCAATAAGAACTAGAATAGAGTTCCAGTACCTCACAAGCTCAAGGTCATCAGGTTTTTTAATCCAGTACACATGGCAGTTTAGTTATCATCATAGGCTTAACAAGAATATCAAAGACAATTACAATGAAAATAGTTGAAACCGAGTGTCAGAAAAGCCATAAAGCCTTGGGACACATCCATCCCCTGCAATCAGGCACTCTAGCCGAGGAGCAAGCAAAAATTCAGATAGGGATCATGCATTTGCGGCATACCACATATTTAGAAAAAAAGTTAGCCGTACCACAGATCTGAGCGTGGAACCAGAGGGAAACAACAAGGAACAAGTAGATCAAGAATAGCAGGTCATAAATATGAGTATGTAAGAATAAGAACCCTAGAATCATGGTACAGCTCAAACAAAATCCGCACATAAATCAACAAAAGCACCGCACAGAGAGGAAGAGGAGAGAGGCGCAGGTGAGGTCTACTGTCGCGGCACCGGAGGACCACCATGAATCCGCCGGTCAAGGTCAACTTCGGCGGTCAACCGAGATCGAGGGGGAGCAGGAGGAAAGGCGCACCAGAGCAATGGAGGAAGGAGAGGCGCGAAATGGGGGGCGGTAACCCTAGCCAACACCCGCGCTCGCCCGAAGCATTCGCGCCAAGCATCGAGTCGTCCTCCATCGAGAGGGAAGTGGAAATCGAGAAGACGGAGGCGTGCGGGATGGAGGGGGGTAGAGGTATGAGACCGAGCAGGCGAAAGATGCGAGGAGGAAAACCAAACACAACGCTGGAATGAGGCCACCCAGGTAAACCGTGCGAGGACGGCCCCCTCCGGGCTACCAATCAGCCCCTATGTGGAGCAGATGACGCTGGATCACGTGGCTTTGTGGCGTACATATGATTTTGTGCGATGACCAGCCAATTGTTTTTTTTTTGGGTTCACTCGTTCTTTCAAACTTTCAAAAAGCAAATATGAACAATAATAATGGTATAATAAGAACATGAAACAACCAAACGGAGGAGGTATCTAACTATTCTTCTCCTCCTATGTACCCGCTTTAGTCTAAAAATTGTTGGTTACCTTAGTTTCATTTAAAGTCTACAGCATGTTCGCTTGCTCGTAAACGATCGTAAATTTCTAGCCGGGAACAGTGTTTTTCTCTCACACCAAACCAGCCAACAGTAAATAATCCACGATACGATACGGCCTCCCGAACAGGCTGCTAACTTTTCTACTACTACTTACAATTCTAGGTATAGAACAAGTTAAATTTTCATAAATTTGATCGAGTTTATAAAAAAATAGTATCAATACTTGTGTCTTCGAATAGATTTATTATAAAAAAAATATTCTGTAGTTATTCTAATGATACTTATTTAGTACTATAGATGTTAGTAATTTTTTATGGATTTGGTGAAACTTAAAATTGTTTGACTCAATGAAAAGTGAGAACTGCATTTTTCCGGGGACGAAGAGAGTAGCTTTAGTCACAATTTTTTTTAAAAATATGTTAACATCTAAAATTTCAAATAAGTGTACTATCAAGATATATTTCATGAATGAAAAATAATAAAACTAATTTGATGTCGTAGATACTTAATAAAAAATAAATCCACCTATAACTTGGAACGAAACAGAGTAGACCTAGAATGTCAAAAGCAAAATTAATAATATATGGTACAAGAACAAAGCGCCAGCGTCACGGCAATCTATCTGAAGGAGTTGATGAAGGTGGATCAGGTACAGCTGATCGGCGTAAGCAGTTTGTTCCAGCTGTGCATCTTTTACCAGATTCATCTTACTACTAGAGAGCCAGGCGCGCCGCGCCAAGCAAGATTGGCCTAGTTTTTGATCGGCCGACATATAATATACTCCCTCCATACTTAAAAATAAAGTTGTTTTGAACTGTGACACCGTCTCCAAAGTATAACTTTGACTTCTTGTTTTTATAAAAATATTTATTAAAAAGTGATATATGTATATTTTTATAAAACTATTTTTCAAAACAAAACTATTTATATGGTTTTTACATTTCCAAACTCAACAAATTTAAAGTTATTCATGATTTATATTCCCAATGTTTGACCCAAACCTTGTCCAAAACGACTTCATTTTTCAGTACAGAGGGAGTACGATTTTTTAATAATATATATGGGCCCTGATGTATCATATACAGTATATTTGTAACTTTTCTATAGCGTATTGGATCCTGCAGCTAGAATACAGTGTTTGAAGCACATAATAAATAGAAATAAACACAAAGACAAAACATTGTTAATCGCTAAAATGAACTTACAGTATATTGAAAAGGTAGTATATATATTCACATTGTCGATATGTAGATTGAAAGTTGAATGAGCTTTATATGAAATAAAACAGAACAGACTTAGGAGGTGCTGCAGTGGAGAAGCAGAGCTGTACGACGTCCACGTGCAGCTCCAGGCGCTTGCTACTGAGGTTTGATGGTCTTGTACCAGTGGATCGAGTTGCCGGACATTCGCTCTCCTGTGTTGCTGGTGTTGCGAGCATACTCGGGGTTTCGGAAGTCGGAAGGACTACGATGATTTCTTCTAGTGCTTCTTGGACATGGTCTTTGTGTCGTTTTTGGGAGGCCTTAGCTGTCTGCACATTTATGACCCCATTTAGAAAGCAAACCTGTCCCAACTATTCTTCTTCAAAGTTCAATGAGACAAACGCAACTGACAAAGGAAATACAAGTTGAGAGTACGGCAGACCATGCCCACTTGAGTCTTAAATTCTACTATGGAGTGAAATAAATAGTAATTCAATTATTACTTATCACTCTGGCGACAATGTTAGCTTATGATTGAATATCAGTAAGCAATATAAATGCATGTGTTTACCTCATATACAAGGGCATAGTGGACGGGTGCATAGATGCATATAAATTGGACAATAACCCACCCTGTAAAACAAAAAACAAAATTGGTTAATAAAAAGTAGAACCTTCTGAAGAGATGAGCTCAATGTTGTCGTTGAAGCAGGATCTCATTCAGATGTCTATCATCAACATTTCATCGAACACTGTGAGGGCGTCTATGGAACATAGCTCCAAACTACCATCAGTCCATGCCACTACCGTGGCCACCTCGAGCCAAATATTTGAATAAAAGCTAGTGCCCAGAACCAAAAATTTATAATATTGATGAGAGATAAGCTTCAAAGCTGATGAAGGGAAACAAACTTTGGAACTCCGATAAACCCCCATGGGCCATGTTTGTTCATTGGAAGCAACCTTGCCTCCCATCTTTGGTGATATTGACCAGCTGCCTATCAGCCAAATAGCAATCAACCGGATAATGTCCCAAACTAATCTTGGGCAGATGGATAACTGAAGCATGAAGCTTCCAATGATAATGAGGCAAGCCTGATAGGTGACCGTAAATATGCACAAAAAAATCCAATTGGATCCAACAAGGACATGGACCGCCGCAGCCGAAAAACAAGGACATGGACCGCCGCAGCCGAAAAGAAGAAATCGCCATAACCAATCAGAAGGAATCCTCAATCGCTAATCGCTGGCATAGTGTGTGCATGAATCGTGACTTTGCCAATTGGTCGCACAGGTAGCACATCACTCAGCACAAGCAATGGCACAGTCTGTTATGTTAACCATGCAAATTAAGAGAGATTGGTGGGAGCTGAGAACATCTAAATCTGTAGGAACCGAAAGAAATGTGCTGTTTGTAGGAACTGAAATGTATTATCTGTATAAAATGAAACATAAATTGTACCTCAAATTCTCTAGAATGGTAACTGAAAGAAGGTAAAAAACAGAGTATAATAGTACTTATTGCTCGTACACTTGTACTCACAGTTATAGAAAAATTATAAAAGCATAAATGAACAAAACAAAAAGCTGAGGGAGTGCAGTTTGTATCTATATGATTTGTTATCTCGGCCCTAGGACATCTTTGAGCTTGTAATATTTCTCTGTAAATAAATAGGGTTCTTCACTGGAATTTCCCTTTGTAGACCTATAAGTGGGTTTCCAACTTTTCATCTTTGTTGGCTCTATGAAATCAATGTTTTTTTTCGTTGATCTGTGAAGCAAACGTATATACTTAACACACGCAATAGTTTGCTGCTTGAGCATTTGTCTTTTGAAAATTTATGGAAATGCACTGCATAAATTAGTGTTTCATAGTGAATGTGATAACTACAGGATGAAATAAGAGACTTTGTACCTTAAATCTGCTGCCATGTCTAGCGTTGGCATTTAATCGAGGGCCTTGCTTGCATGTTTCGATAGAGAAAGTCGGCAAAGCATAGATCCAAGGAGAACAGACAAACATTTGACTTGGAATAAAATAAAAATTTGGGATTGGAAACTAAAAGGGGATTTGGATGACCATTCTATAGACCATCCTACAGGCATGGGTATAGTGGTTGGCCGCCACCTACGCTTGCCATGGGAGGAGCAGCGAGCATGGCCCGTTGCCGGAGAGAGAAGGCATGGGTAGGTGGAGGACTAGAGGTGATTGTCGTTGTTGCTGTCGACTTGAAGTTGAGCCACCACCCGTTTGCATTAGCACTCCAGCAGCGAAGTGTACAAGGTGTGGCAGCGGAGCTCGTGGAAGGAATCAATGATCTGGTGCTCCGTCGTGTAGTCGGCGGCATTTGTGGCGTGCGGGTGCCAGAGCCTCTTGTCGAGTGTCAGGCCTTGTGCTGCCCCGTGCCACATGGCTATCTCTCCTCTTGGCAGCATTGCATCGAACACATGGTGGCCGGCGGCGTCCATCTCGAGTTCAAAGTCAAAATCTAGTTCAACGTCGCCACTGGCCCTAATCTCGTGCTTCCCTTAGGACGATTGCTGGCGGCTGACGAGTGCCCTCAGTAGGTACCAGGGAGCCACCGCAGCGCCCCATGGCCGAGGGCCGAGGCCATCGTGCTAGGAGCTCTCGACGCACTGTCGCTGAGTAAAGGAGCAGCGGCGAGGGCGATAATACTTCACAGAGAGAAGAGGGCAGGAGAGCGTGTTAATCGATGATGGGTTCGATGCGGCTGCCCAGGCTTAGCCATGAGGCGCTTTGGCCTCACCTCCAGCTGCGCTCGCTACAACCTCCTTGCCTGAAGGCAGGCGCGATGGATGAGGAGGCAGGGGACAAAACAAGGGTGGAGGGAGGCAATGGTGTTGACGGTAGTTACCATCCATCATAAACCGTCAACATAATATAAATAAATGCATAAACAGGATCACCAACATAGACTTAGGGGTTTTAACTGACAACTTTTACGAGTTTTGGTGAATCTATATTTTTAGCAGGGTTATTTCACAAAACCATCAAGGATGATCAAATCATCAAATAAAATCACGCTTATTCGTGGTGAAATAGACACCAAAAGGTTCCAGAAGACTCGAGAGGACTCCACACCGAAGCGGGTGCCAAGCCATGCTAGGTGGGGCTGGCCGACCCCACCTAGAGGCCGCCAAGCCCCTGGGGGACCCACCTGTCAGCCTCCTTCGTATGTCAGTTCCCCACCGCCTCCTAGGATGCATCTATGCCGTCCTTTAAGTCAGTTTGATCTGAGGGCTCACATTGGACGCTCCGGCCTATATAACCAACCCCTACCCCCTCTCCAGAGCACGCAACCATAAGTCAAGAGTAGACCAGAAATTTGGTTTTCTAGAGAAAAGAGAATAGAGCTCCAATTCTTTAAGTTTCTATTATAGGCTAGCTAGCAAGGTTCAAGTAGAGTTTGGGCTATCGCTCAGGATTCCAGATTTGCCGTCTAGAGACTGGTATAGCCATTGTATCTCTTTATTTATGACTTTGTGCTACTTTAATATTATGTTGCTATTTATTATATTCCTAGTTTGCTCTAGTAATATGCTTGATATAGTTATGATTGATAATGAATATATACGTATGTTCTCAAAGCTCTTAGCTCAGTTCTCGATAGAGTTAAGTGGTCGACGTTATGTAAGCATGGTGCTTAGATATTGTTTGCCTATGCATGCCTTCTGCACTCTGGGTCATGTGGTAGATCATGGATGTGACACTTCTGTTGAGTCCTTTGTAGTCCACTCCCCGTTTGTACGTAGAACGTGATTGCGAAGGAAGATAAACTCTGTTCTTAATCTGCCTTAGTAATGTTCCTTATGCATAGATCCAAAGTTAGTTATACTATAGATGTGAGTGTATATACTTGGGTATACAAAAGACATAGTAGATAAGTAATGACTTAGAAATCTTTTTCTCTTAACAAATCTCCTGCTTAGCCTTACTACATTTTATGAGTATCTATTTCTATCTCTGAAATATCATTATTACCTTACACTTATCATTTATTTATCACTTGACTTACCCCTGCCATAGCATGAGAGTGGTTTTATCATAAGTATACATATTTGTCAATATCTCTATGCCAACACAACCCCATAGCTCCTCCCTGTGGATAAAATATAAATAACGATACTCGGTATACTCCCAGGTGAAATGCTACAATGGTAAATTATCTGTGCGCTTGCGGATACCTTATATATATAGTTTACAAGTGTTCTCATAATTACCAACGACGCATTTCTGGCATCATGCTAGGGATGACAACTTAGTTAAGAGTGATGCTAAGAAATGTCAACATGCCTTTCTGGCGCTGTTGCCGGGGAGGGGCACATGGCTAAGAGAATTGACCAAATAAATACTTATTGATAAAATCATAACTCTGCTTTAGAAGGCTTACCCTTGTTTGTCTTTATTCATATTTTATACAGGGTATTGTAGGATTGGTTGTGATTTACCAATAAATTCCATCAATCAGAATCAACCAAATCAAGAGGAAGTTCATCACCAGTTTCTGAAGCTATGGCTGACAAGACTCTGCGTGAATTCTCTGCTCCAAGCACCGAGAACATTCACACTGGACCAACACTCAAAACCAATAATCTTGAGTTTGAGCTCAAGCCAAGCCTCATCAACATGGTGCAAGCTACCCCATTCAGTGGAAAGGCACATGAAGATGCTAGTGCTCATCTTCAGAATTTCCTAGAGATAAGTAGCATGGTCGTCATCAAGGACGTTGCTCAAGGCATCGTACTACTCCGCCTCTTTCCATTCTCACTTGTGGGAAGAGCGAAGCAATGGTTCTACACCACCAAGGATAATATCAATACATGGGCAAAGTGCTCAAAGGCCTTCCTAGAAAGTTTTCCCTATAGACAAGACCAATGCTTTAAGAGGAAAGATTTCAAACTTCCAACAGCAGAAAGGAGAGACCATTTTAGAAGCATGGGAACATTTTCAAGAATATGTTTCAGATTGCCCTCTTCATGGAATGGAAGATTGGTTGCTCATGTAAAATTTCTACCATGGATTAACTCAGAAAGCCTATGAACAACTCGATGCCATTGCTGGAGGATCATTTATGTCACTCACCTTTGGAAAAGCTAAAACTCTTATGGAAAAGATAGCCTCTAATCAAGGCTAGTCAACATGCAATATTCAATCATGCAATAAGAGTGAAGAAGTACCAGAAGAGGTGTGTGCACTGTCAACCAAGATGGATGCACTGTTGAATTGGCTCGAACAGTGAGACAATTACAAGAAAGATCGTCAGACCATTCAAGATGCTTTCAATGCTCAAAACACATGTGGAGAATATTTGGGGGTTGAATTCCCTGAATATCAAGAGGATGCAAACATCGTCATCAACAACTCTACTCTACAACAACAGAGACAAGGATGGAAACAACAACAATGGTCAACTTACCAAGGTAAGTACCTAGGTAATTATTATAATTCTTCTAATCCCAAGCAACCATCCTTAAGAGACTTAATCTTAGAACAAGCTAGGATTAATGAGAATATTTCTAAAAACTTGCTTCAATGATAAGGTCCTAGAAAATATAAACACTAAAATGGATAGTTTTTCTTCTGTCATACAAGACCAACTTAAATATAATAAAAAGATTGAATGTCAATTAGCCCAGTTGGCCGCTGCTCTACCTTTTGCCACTAACCTTGAGAAGGTCAATGCCATAACCACAAGAGGTGGCAAGTCTACTCGTGATCCGCCATATTCGACAAGGACAGGTAAGACACCAGTGGTAGTGCAGGAAGAGAAGAAGAAGGACGACGAAGAAAATGGGCCCCAAGAGCAAGAGTTATAATGAGATTTCCATGACACAACCTTCCTACCATTTCCACGTAGAAATAGAAAAGCCAAAATGGACGAGCAGTTTGGTAAGTTTGTAGAGGGTAATTCAAAAGCTATATATCAATATTCCGTTGCTAGATGCCATATAGGTGCCTACCTACGTGAAGTATCTCTGAGATATCCTCAACAATAAGAGACCACTGCCCTCCACTGAGGTAATCAAGTTAACGGAGGAGTGTAGTGCGGCCATCCTAAACACTTCACCTGTCAAGAAGAAGGATCAAGGATGCCCCACTATCGATTGTTCAATCGGGAGCCAGAACTTTGAGAATGCGTTATGCGATCTTGGAGCAAGTGTCAGTGTCATGCCTAAGAAGGTCTTTGACAAGCTCAACCATTCCACACTCACACCAACATCGATGTGTTTGCAACTAGTCGACCAATTGGTCCGCTACCCTGCATGAATCGCTAAGAATATTCCGGTAAAAATACAAAATTTCTTTATTCCTGTAGATTTTGTGGTACTTGACATGCAGGAGGACATGAAGACACCACTCATTCTAGGGAGACCCTTCCTGAGCACTACAAATGCGCACATTGATGTTAGAGCCAGAGAGATCAAATTCCATATTAATGGAAAGGAAGAGCGGTCCGCTTTCAAGCCAAGACCGAAACAATGCTCCAATTTGGAATGGCATGAGAAGCAAGTATCAAGGTCTCCATCTCTAGGACCGAAGGATACACCTGAAGAATAAACCTGAATGGAGAAGTCCAGTTCGGTGGACTTAAATTTCTGAACCCTCACCGGGAGGTAACTCGGTAGTTATCCATATTTACCTTTTGCATTATATTTTTACTTCAACATATTTACTTCTTAAAACTTGCATTAGAAAAATGAAATAAACAATTCTCATCATGGCAAACTAAAAATTCAAGCCCCATGTAAATAATTTTTACGGAGCGTAAAAAACTCGTAAGAAATATTTACTGTGGAGGCGTAAAAATATAAATACCATCATTCATCTTCTTATATTTCATAGTATCACAAAAGTATTTTTGCATTGCATATTTATACATGTATACGGTAGAAATACGGTTACCGGGACCCACAACTAAGTGGGGCCCACCACCATCACCTCCATCTCTCCACCACCCTCACTCTGCACCATCCAGGAGATATTTTCCATCGAAAGGAGCACTTCACCTACTTAACCACGAAGCAAAGGAAGCATCAGGAAATGGAGAGTCCATTTGGCCACCTTGTGGGGCCAGCTGGCCCCACCACTAGGCCCCGGTGGCCTCCTGCTCTCCCGTCTATAAATACCACTTCTCCTGGTTGCTCAACTCACTCACACATACTGCATTTCACCATTCCAAGTTCAAAAATCCAGTTTCAAATTCCGTAGTTAAAATTCTCTTGAATAGAGAAGTATTGGAGTAAGAAAGAGTGTGGGAAAGTTTGAGTGTGAGAGTAGTGTTAAAATATTGAGAAAGAGAGGAAGAGGTGATGTTGAAATTTGAGCAAGAAAAATAGAGTTTAAGAGTGGTAGTGCTGTCCAAATCAAGAGAGAAAATTAAAAAGAATTAGGGTGGAAGACATGCTAAAATCTTGATTAGAATATTCACTAGGTAATCTCGAATGACTAACCTCTGGACGACTAACTTTTGGACGGCTAACCACTAATATTTTATTTTCCTAATCCCGTTCCACAAGTTATGTTGTTTTTGTCTATTTTGCAGGAAAATGAGCAAAATCGCCGGCAAGCTCAAGCGGGCGATATCATTCCGTTCAATGAGAAGTTCTTTGTCCCAAGCAAGCACCGACATGGAGGTTGATCCTCTGTCTCCCGCTATTGGAGCACCGTCTCGATCAGCCCCTGTGGAAAGGAACGTTCTTCTACAAGAAAAACAGCTCAAGCTCCGGGATGATAGGGACAAGAACATCTACAAGAAGCTGAAGGACCGGGATTTCGTCCTCTCCCCTGCCTTTGATCCAGCCCTACTTCAGTCCACAGGTATGGACTCTGAATTTGAACTTATTTTAAGTCTGTAGGATGGGAGGATGGATGGGAAATAGATGAGTCAGGGTGCAAGCTTTTGACTATTGAATTTTTATGCACTTTACAAACCACTGACTCGAAAGTCTCATTTATGTTCTTTAGGAAAGAATTTTCTTTTTCCTGAAAGAACTTTAGTGAGCTTCTAGGATTCCCTGCTCAGTGCACAATTGATGTAGACTCAGCTATACAAGACTTTGATAGGAATACGTTTTAGAGGGAGATATCGAAAGAAATTGTTTGCTACCGCCCTCGCACCAATGACATTCAGCACCCTACTTTGCGGTTCATGCACAAATGGCTAGGATTTTTCTCTTTTTCCCAGAAATGATTTCCGCACAGTAAGGAATGATGAACTTAAACTGCTCTATGCTATGGTTAAAAGAAAGAAGGTTTCACCTATAAAATTCATGATGGCACAATGGGTAGAAATTCCTAGACTTAAGGGAGATGTTGAGTGCACTTCTTTGGTCACCCGCATAGCTAGAAATTTTGGTTTACTAGCAAACGCTTCTATTACATACATTGACAGTCCCCCATGGATTATTGATTATGGCTATTTTAATCATGCACACATGTTAAAAAAGGGCAAGGATGGAAAAATAGTCATGATGTATATGGACTACATAAATAAGTTTCTGTTACTAGACCGGAACCTCAGTCTGTATGTGGTAGATTCATTTGTCTTTGATTTGCATAAAATAGAGCAAGCACCTCGTAGGAGCGCCTCTGCAAGGATCACTCGCAACCCGTAGCCTTGGTACCGTGGCGACGACCCCATTCCAGAAGGACCTGCCTTCACCAGCTATGCAGGATTTGATCAAGTAGAACCTTTCCAGATGCACCTTCCTCAGAGGATCTTCCCATATGCACCAACCCGAGCATGCTGGTTGGGAGCAGCCCGCTCCTCAGCACACTGAGAGCTCTTGGCATCAAGGCTCAAGTGCGCAATGGTAGGATGACAATTGAGACTACTACCATCAGCAATAGTACGAGGAGGTCTCTAGTGGCCACCAGGGAGGACGCATGTCCTTCTCTGCCCATGGCTACCATGACCATCCCACAAGTTATCATGAAGAACAGATGGAGTACGCTCGTTTCAACACCAGGCTCACCACCATCAAGGAGAACCAGCAGGAGATCCAAAACACTCTTCACCAACATTCCCAGCGGCAAGAAGAAGCAGAACAACGCCTCATCGCCATCCAGCAACAACGGCAACAGGAGAATGACAATTGAAACTAATTGTTTGGCCATCTCCACATTGACCACCCGCCTCGATGAAGGACCATAGCAACACCCAGCTTGGGGAAGGAACCCCCATTTACCTAAGGTAAGTTTTCTTTCTAGTATTTTATTATTTTCTTTAGTTTATTTAATTTTCAAATTTTTATTAGTTAAAAAAATGCAAAACCAAGAAAATAAAATAAAGATTTGCCTTTGTCTTATATATATATATTTCTCTGGTATGATCTAAAAAAATGATGGAAACCAAATAAAAAGAGTGTGTATATAGTTTGCTTAAGGTGTGCTTTAGTTTGATTTTAAGAGTCAATAAATAAATAGAACTTGAGGATTATCTCACATGGTGGAAATGATAAATAGTTGCTCTGTTATAATTCCTTTCAAGTATCTAGTTTTTAGTCTTGAATTCTCCCGAGTTTTGGATGAGATTGATTTAACTTAAAAATTTGCTCTGAACTTGAAACTCGTGGGTAGCATATGCTTGATCTAAGTCTAGGTAATTAATGATATGATATGAGAAAGTCTGAGCTACTATTTATCTTGTTCCAAGTGATACTAAATTCTAGAGATTTCTTTTGAAAAACATAAAAAAAATCACATGATGAGTCCTACATGACAAAGTTTGAATTCCTACCAGAGCTAAACATGTTTATCTAGACTAGGAAAACTTTCACTTATATGCTACTTGTTTTGTATTGAGTTTATCAAGCTTAGTTGATACCTTATGAGAGGTTTGTCATGCTCTTAAAATCAAGATCACGTACACACCACCCACATATTCACTACTCCTACACTAGGGATAGGCGCAAAAACATGCATTCCATCTATATCCATCCAAAAATGTTTTACTCCTACACTGGGAGAAAAATACCAAAAATATGCTTCATAAGTTTTCCACCAAATAAATGCTCCAAGTTCTTATTGCTATCTCTCAATAGTTTGTTGTAGGAAAGAGGCATGTACTATGCAAAAGTTATTCATAAAAAAGAGAAGAAAGAAGAATTAAAAAAATGGACAAGTGTCCGAAGTATTAAAACACTGGGTATTTAGATGTCCGCCTGAAAAAAATGAGATAAATAAGATAGCCCATGTTTTCTTGCAATTGTTTTCAAGTTTAAAATGAAAGATATGTTTTCAAGGGGCATAGTAAAATCAGGCTAGCCACCATATATATGCACCATATTCTATACACATGCATATCTTGATTTGATTGTATGATTTAACTTTCTTTGGATTCGAGGCTTGACTTTACAATATATGTATTGCAAGTATGCTCTCTTCATGTAATTACCACTCCTATGAGCTCTACATAAGCATTAGGAGAAGAAAACGCATAACATCATTTATTGCCTTGGTGAGGATTCACAAATACTACATATATGAGAGACTTGAGAGTGTCATACAAAGGAATCTCTGAGTTTTTATTTTGAAAACTTATAAAATTCTAGAATAATGGTTGAACAAAAGAACCTGAGACATAGTGTTTGACTTGATCGTTCTGTCTTTCAATTGCTCAAGATCCAAGTGAAAGCTAGAAAGCCCCATGGTTGAAGGTAATATGGGTAAGTTTGAAAGTCAGATCGATGAATTTTAATCTGGAAGAGAATTCTTGTTTGAACGCATGTGTACTTTTAAGGAGTTGTATCAATATTTTCAAAAATTCTAAACTCCTGATCTATTGCTAAGATTAGCTTTACTCAGGAACGAGCAAAGGTTAAGCTTGGGAGAGTTTGTTTACGGTAGTTACCATCCATCATAAACCGTCAACATAATATGAATAAATGCATAAACAGGATCACCAACATAGACTTAGGGGTTTTAACTGATAATTTCCATGAGTTTTGGTGAATCTATGTTTTTAACAGGGTTATTTAAGAAAATCATCATGAAGGATCAAATTGTCAAATAAAATCACGCTTATCCGCGGCGAAACGGATACCAGAAGGTTCCAAAAGACTTGAGAGAACTCTACACCGAAGTGGGGGCTAAGCCACTGCCAGGTGGAGCCACCCGGCCCCTAGGGGACCCACCTGTCAGCCTCCTTCGTACATCGGTTTCCCACCACCTCCTAGGATGCATCTATGCCATCCTTTAAATTGGTTTGATCTGAGGGCCCACGTTGGACGCTCCGGCCTATATAACCAACCCCTACCCCCCTCCAGAGCATGCTGCCATAAGTCAAGAGTAGACCAGAAATTAGAGTTTCTAGAGAGAAGAGAATAGAGCTCCAATTCTTTGAGTTTCTAGTATAGGCTAGTTAGCAAGGTTCAAGTAGAGTTTGGGCTATTGCTCAGGATTCTGGATCTACCGTCTGGAGACTGGTATAGCCATTGTATATCTTTATTTATGACTTTGTGCTACTTCAATATTATATTGCTATTTATTATGTTCCTAGTTTGCTCTAGTAATATGCTTGATATAGTTATGATTGATGATGAATATATGCATATGTTCTCAAAGCTCTCAGCTCAGTTCTCGAGAGGGTTAAGTGGTCGACGTCAACGTCATATAATCATGGTGCTTAGATATTGTTTGCTTATGGATGCCTTTTGTACTCTGGGTTATGTGGTAGATCATGGATATGACACTTCCATTGAGTCCTTTGTAGTCCACTCCCTGTTTGTAGAGCACGTAGAACGTGATTACGAAGGAAGATAAACTCTGTTCTTAATCTACCTTAGTAATGTTCCTTATGCATAGATCCAAAGTTAGTTATACTATAGATGTGAGTGTATATACTTGGGTGTACAAAAGACATAGTAGATAAGTATTGACTTAGAAATCTTTTTCTCTTAACAAATCTTCTGCTTAGCCTTACTACATTTTATGAGTATCTATTTCTATCTCTGGAATATCATTATTACCTTACACTTATCATTTATTTATCACTTGACTTACCCCTGCCATAGCATGAGAGTGGTTTTATCATAAGTATACATATTTATCAATATCTCTATGCCAACACAACCCCATAGCTCCTCCCTATGGATAAAATATAAATAACGATACTCGGTATACTCCCAGGTGAAATGCTACAATGGTAAATTATTTGTGCGCTTGCGGATACCTTATATATATAGTTTACAAGTGTTCTCATAATTACCAACAACGCATTTCTAGCATCATGATAGAGATGACAACTTAGTTAAGAGTGATGCTAAGAAATATCAACAGGTGGCTGCAGCGGCGGCAACACATGAGTGCCTCATGAATCACGCGCTTGAGAGTCGAGAAGGCACTGGAGACGCTGGTTTTCGATGGCTCGATCAAAATCCAACGGTGGACGAAAAGGAGGCGACGTGGCCCAATGATTTGCGCGAGCTTGGCTAAGGTTTAGAAAGAAAGAGATACTAGGGCCCTATTTGGATACCACCGGTTTTTAAGAATCTGGTTTTTGAAAACTGGATGAGATCAAACAGGCTAATTTTTGCCCAGTTTCTTGTGTTAGTTTTTGCCAAATTCTTAAAAACCAAGAAGCTGTTGATACCCAGCTTTTGTCAGTTTCTTGTGACCCTATGAGCAATAAAATTAGTAAGATTCTTAAAAATTGGAGGTCTAAACACCCCACCAGTTTTTGCTCAGAATCCATATTTTAGAAACTGGAGGTAAAATCTGGCTTTTAAGAATCTAAAACTGATCTAAACAGGCCCTATCAGAGGTTGAAATGTGGATTCCGACTACGTCAGGGTTGAATTCGTGGACCAGAAGATCGATCAGGTGCGGACTTGTTACCTTACCCTCCCTCATTACATACGCACTACTGTTCCTGTTAGTGTTAACCATGCACTTGACTTGCCATACACGCTTGGTCAGAGTTGGTGGATGGATACCTCAGCTTCAGCTGTGGATTATCGATCAAGTCTAACAACATGCGTGGATATCGCAAACTGACTTGATCGAATGCATTTTCGACGAGGACTCGCCGATGCCAAAAAAAGTGTATACATGTAAGGCAGCATGGGCATCTCCTCGCTAATTGAATGAGTGGTCAATTTGGACTCGGTCAGTCAGTGGCCCAAACAAAATTGACCACAGATGTGAATTAAATGGACTGGGTCCAACGCGGCAGGCAACAGCTGCACCGCACCGGCACTGTTCGAGTGTCGGACCCCAGGCGCGTGTTCATGGATGGTCGTGGTCCTGGGCTCCTGGCCTGGGCTTCATTTTCCCCTCCATCTGATTTTGACAACCTTGTTCGGCTGGTGAAATGATGGCTGATTTTGGCTGTTTGTACGATGCACAAAAATCAGCAGAAGCCTTTCAGCAGAATCAGCCATTTGGCTACCTCAGCTTCAGCTGTGGATTATCGATCAAGTCTAACAGCATGCGTGGATATCGCAAACTGACTTCATCGAATGCATTTTCGACGGGGACTCACCGATGCCGAAAAAAGTGTGTACATGCAAGGCAGCATGGGCATCTCCTCGCTAATTGAATGAGTGGTCAATTCGGACTCGGTCAGTCTATGGCCCAAACACAATTGACCACATATCTGAATTGAAAGGACTGTGTCCAACGCGGCAGGCAGCAGCTGCACCGCACCGGCACTGTTCGAGTGCCGGACCCCAGGTGTGTGTTCATGGATGGTCGTGGTCCTAGGCTCCTGGCCTAGGCTTCGTTTTCCCCTCCATCTAATTTTGACAACCTTGTTCGGCTGGTGAAATGATGGCTGATTTTGGCTGTTTGCACAATGCACAAAAATCAGTAGAAGCCTTTCAGCAGAATTAGCCATTTGGCTGAGGCGGTGTTTAGTTGGGCAAAGTTTGCGTGAAGATTCTCTACTGTAACATTTCGTTTGTATTTGTGAATTATTGTCCCAACATTGACTAATTAGGCTCAAAAGATTCTGAAAGCATCTAGGCCCCTAGTTGGGTTTCGGTGATTAATGACAATACAAGATTACTATGACTAATGTGTGTTTTGCAGAGGCAATTAAGTTAGGTCATGGTAATGAAGATCGATTGGGCAATCAAAGTTGTCATGCCCCCTCAATGAAAATCGTTTCGGTTTTTAAAGGATGGACGACAAGGTTAAGGATGACTAGTTCTAAGTGTCGATTGGAGTTGGAGAGACACTTAGAGTAGTTTAGGACTTTGTTTTTCCTTTGACCGTACTATTAAGGGGGGTATGGATGGGTAGCTTGACCTAGTTGAGTCTAGTGAGTTAGGTGTGGTGCACACTTGTCAAAACTAGCTCTAGGTAGCTTCTATGAATGCCTAAGATCCTTTGGAGCAAACTTCATTCACATATGTTCGGAAGTTGGAAGTGAATGGAGGGTCAAACACTGACCGGACGCTGGCCCCGGTGTCACCGGACGCCAGCCGCAGGTCCGGTCCAGTTCATTTGATCAACGTCTGCGTTCGGTGTGACCGACGCTGAGAGAAAATCAAACCGGACGCCGAAAAAAGCGACATCCGGTCGACTCGAAAGGTTCCATGAAGGAATCAGTGACGGGACGCGTCCGTCGGTCTTCGAACCGGACCACGAGGGTTCAAATCCAATCGAGTCCATGAGGGTTTTATCGCGACCGGACGCGTCCGGTCGGTCTTCAACGAACCTCGCCAGTCGTCCGGTCAATACATTTTTACTGGTTCGCGGGTTGAACTGACCGGAGCGTCCGATCAACACGACCGGAGCATCCGGTCACCCCGTAGAAGGTCATAACGGTTCGTTTTTCAGGCTGCCTTATAAATAGAAGCTCCACTCGTGTGTGGAGCTGCTTTTGCTCATTCCAACAACTAAGAAACACGTTTGTGAGTGCCAAGAAGAGCAACGTCCTAGTGAGGTGATTGAGATTTGAGAATCCAAGAGAGTAGCCTCATTAGTGAATTAAGAGTAGTCAAGTGTGCATCCATCTTCTCATTAGGCTTCGCGTGGTTAAGTGAGAGTTCGTGATTGTTACTCTTGGTGATCGCCATCACCTAGACGGCTTGGTGGTGATTGGGAGCTTGGTGTTCACCCGGCAGAGCTTGTGGGTGACCCAACTCAAGTTGTGAGCGGCTTTGGGTGATTCGCCGCGACGGAGTGTCGAAGAATCAACCCATAGAGAGCACTTGATCCTTGCGCGGATCAAGGGGGAGCTACACCCTTGCGCGGGTGCTCCAACGAGGACTAGTGGGGAGTGGCGACTCTCCGATACCTCGGCAAAACATCGCCGCGTTCCTCTCTCCATTTACCTTGAGCATTTACTTTAAGTATTTACTTTGAGCAATTCAATACTTGTCTTTACATTCATAGAATTGCCATGCTAGAGTAAGTTTGGAACATAGGTTGCAAGTCTTTTGTGCGTTAATTTGATAGAAACACTTTTCTAAGCACAAGGGGTTAATTGGGCTATCCGTAGGATTAGATTATTACAAGAAAATTTAGAATTAGCCCAATTCACCCCCCTCTTGGGCATCTTGATCCTTTCAATTGGTATCAGAGCTTCGTGCTCACGTTTTTAAGCTTAACCGCTTAGAGCAAGATGTCTCACGGGGATGGACCTCCTCCTATCTTCGAGGGGGATGATTTTCCATATTGGAAAATTCGCATTGAGGCTTACCTAAAAGCTCTAGATGTTGGAATTCTTAGAGCCGCCTCTCAAGGGTTCCCAACACCTAAGAATGCCGCACAACTCCAAGGCAATGAAGTAAACTATGAAAAATGGAATGCAAAGGCTCGCAACACCATCTTTAGAGGCCTTTGCAAAGATGTGTTCAATCGTGTAAGAAACCACAAAGACGCTCATGCACTATGGTCGGACGTTTGTGCGCTCCATGAGGGAACCAAGAGTGAGCGTGAGGAACGCTATCATCTTGTAATTAAAAAGCTAAATTCTTTTGAGATACTTCCCAAAGAAAGTGCTAATGAAATGTATTCTCGTTTAAATGTTCTTGTAGAGGAAGTCAATGGGCTTGGACTTACTCAAATATCACCATCCGACGTTGTGAGAAAGATCTTGAGTGTCCTCCCCATTGACAAATATGGGCACATTGTGACCGTGCTACATCAAGGTGATCTTTCCACCGCTACACCGACACAAATCTTGGGAAAGATCAATGCTCATGAGATGTATATGCACATCACACCACAAGATGGCTCATCCTCTACAAAGAAGAAAGAGAAAGACTTAGCATTCAAAGCTAGCCAAGATAAGGACAAGGCAAGACTTGAGTATGAGAGCTCAAGTGATGAAGATGATGAAGAAAGTCTTGCTCTCATGGTGAAGAAGACCGCCAAGATGCTAAAGAAGCTAAACAAGAGTGGCATCAAGTTTGACGGCAAGAAGAAGAAGTTCTTCACTAGCTCAAGAAGAAAGCCAATCTCTGAGATGGATTGCTATAATTGCGGCGAACTTGGCCACCTAGCTCATCAATGCACAAAGCCCAAGAAAGACAAGTTCAAGAACAAGGGCAAGAAAGATGATTCAAGTGATGAAGATAAAAAGAAAAAGAACAAGCCATACAAGAAGAGAGATGGCAAAAAGAGAGACTTCTACAAGAAGAAGAAGAGTGGCAAGGCCTATATTGTCGGTGATTGGCTCACGGACATTGATTCATCAAGTGGATCATCAGATGATGAGAGTGACAATGAGAAGGTGGCCGCCATTGCTATTGATCTTGCATCCTCACCGCCACCATCACTATCATCCTCTACACACCTATGCCTTATGGCCAAGGGTGAACGCAAGGTAACTAAGAGTGATGATAGTAGTGATGATGAGCAAGCTAGTGATGATGATAGCGATAGCGATGATGATTCACCCACATATGATGATCTTGTCAAAATATTAAGAAAATACACTAAGATCATTAGAAAGAGTAGAGCTACAAATGAAAAACTTGATGCTAAAAATGATTCACTCTTAGCTAAGTGTGATACATTAGAAAAGGCTAATGATGAGCTCAAAGAAACAAATGATTCTATATCATCCAAACTCAAGGAGCTCAAATCTTCTAAGAAAGAGCTTAAAGATAAACATGATAAACTTGAGTGGGTGCACAATGAGCTTATCACTAGTCACAACAAGCTAAAAGATGAATATACAACTCTAAAGATCAATTATGATACCCTTGTTATTGCACAAGAATTCTTACCAAATGAGCCACATGTTGCTACTAACCATGTTGTTAAGATTGATATAGCTACCTCATGTGATGATTTAATTGATGAGAGCATTGAGCATGGATCTAGTAGCAAAGGCAAGCAAGTGGTTGAGTGCAATGACTATGATGAGTATGTCAAGCTCAAGAGTGACTATGAGAAGCTCATGAAAGATCTTGAAGAGATGAAAAGTCACAACACCATTGTGATAGAAACTCTTGATCATGACAAAGAGTTGATCCTTGAGAATGAGAAGCTAAAAGAAGAAAACAAGAAACTCAAGGAAGAGAACAAGAAGCTCAAGATGGAGAAATAGCATCTCAAGGTGGGATTGAGCAAGTTTGCTAGAGGCAAGCATCTCCAAAGTGAGCTACTCATGAATACCGTCATGAAGATGGATAGAAGTGGCATTGGATATATGGCAAGTGTAGAAAAGATGAAGGCCCAAGCTCAACACCAACAATCAAAGCCAAAGCCAAAGCCAAAGCCAAAGAGATGTTTTGAGTGTGGACAAGAAGGCCACTTTGCTCATGAGTGTCAAACTCCACCACAACAACCCTTGCCCAAGCATGCTAGACCCTTTGCTTTCAATGCTCACTACATGCTTAGAAAAGATTCTAGTGGAAAGATGAAAGTCATGTTCTTAGGACCCCCCAACAAGAGTAGGCCTAAGAAGATTTGGGTGGCTAAGTCACTTGTTGAGAAGGTGAAGGGCCCTCAACAAGTTTGGATCCCTAAAGCTTGAATCTCTTGTGTGTAGGTGAACTACAAGACCGGTGGAAGTCATTGGGTTATTGATAGTGGTTGCACTCAACATATGACCGGTGATCCTCGTATGTTCACCTCACTAGATGAAGAGGTAGATGGACAAGAGAAAATAACATTTGGAGATAATTCAAAGGGCAAAGTTAAAGGATTGGGCAAAGTGGCAATATCAAATGATCATTCCATCTCCAATGTGCTCTATGTTGCTTCATTGAGCTTCAACTTGCTATCTGTTGGGCAATTGTGTGATCTTGGCTTTCAATGCTTATTTACCGAGAAGGAGGTTGTTGTATCCAAGGTAGATGACAATCAAGTGATATTCAATGGATTTAGATACAACAACTTATATCTAGTTGACTTCACCTCTGAAGATGCAAACTTGATGACTTGCCTATTCACCAAAACAACACTTGGGTGGCTATGGCATAGAAGACTTGCTCATGTTGGGATGAGCTCACTCAAGAAGCTTATGAAGAATGATTTGGTGAGAGGGTTGAAGGATGTGAAGTTTGAGAAGGACAAGCTTTGTAGTGCATGTCAAGCCGGCAAGCAAGTTGCAAACACTCATCCAACCAAAGCTTTCATGTCAACCACAAGAGTGCTAGAACTCCTACGCATTGATTTATTTGGACCAACAACATACAAGAGTTTGGGAGGAAATCTCTATTATCTTGTGATTGTGGATGACTATTCAAGGTATACATGGGTGTTCTTCCTTCATGACAAATCCGAAGTTGCATCTTGCTTCAAGAAGTTTGCCAAGAGAGCTCAAAATGAATTTGAAGTGAAGCTCAAGAAGATAAGAAGTGACAATGGCAAAGAGTTTGACAACACAAACATAGAATCTTATTGTGATGAAGTTGGAATCAAACATGAAGTCTCCGCAACTTATACTCCTCAACAAAATGGTGTAGTTGAGAGGAAGAACCGGACTTTGATCACTCTTGCAAGGACAATGCTAGATGAGTACAACACCCCCGAAGCTCTATGGGCGGAAGCAATCAACACCGCATGTTATGCATCCAATCACCTATTCCTTCAAAAGTTCCTTGGCAAGACACCTTATGAGTTGCTAAATGGAAAGAAGCCGGACGTCTCATTCTTTAGGGTGTTTGGTTGCAAATGCTATATCTACAAGAAGCAGCAACACCTAGGGAAGTTTCAAAGACGTTGTGATATAGGTTTTTTTGTTGGTTACTCATTGAAGTCCAAAGCATATAGAGTATTTAATCATGCCACCGGCTTGGTTGAAGAAACATATGATGTGGAATTTGATGAATCTAACGGCTCCCAAGGACCACATGAGAATCTTGATGATGTAGGTGATGAACCGTTGAGAGAGGCTATGAAGAATATTCCGGTGGGAGACATCAAGCCAAAAGATGATGAAGATGATGTACAAGTAATTGATCGACCCTCTTCATCAAGTGTACCACAAGATGGTGAAAAAGATGGGAGAGTTGAAAATGAAGATACTCATGTCTCCCATGAGCAAATGGTGGTACAAGCACAAGATGTTGATGCTCCACAACCTCCTCCTCAAGTGGTCAATAGAAGAAATACACCTCTCCTACAAGATCATCCACAAGATCTCATCATAGGGAGTCCATCAAAGGGTGTAATGACTCGATCTCAAAAACTTACTTCATTTATTGCTCATCACTCTTTTGTCTCTTGCTATGAGCCTACCAAGGTAGAAGAAGCTCTTAAAGATCCGGATTGGATCAATGCCATGCATGAAGAGTTGAACAACTTCACTCGCAATGAAGCTTGGACTCTTGAAGAGCGACCAAAAGGTGCAAGAGTCATTGGAACAAAGTGAGTGTTCCACAACAAGCAAGACGATCAAGGTGTTGTTGTGAGGAACAAGGCAAGACTAGTTGCAAAGGGGTTCTCTCAAGTTGAAGGCTTGGATTTTGGAGAGACCTTTGCACCGGTTGCAAGATTAGAAGCCATTTGTATCCTACTTGCATATGCATCACATCATGAAATGAAACTATATCAAATGGATGTAAAAAGTGCATTTTTAAATGGCTTTATTAATGAACTAGTCTATGTTGATCAACCTCCCGGGTTTGAAGACCCTAGATATCATAATCATGTTTATAGGTTGTCCAAGGCACTATATGGACTTAAGCAAGCCCCAAGAGCTTGGTATGAGCGCCTCCGGGACTTCCTTATTGTGAAGGGCTTCACCATTGGGAAGGTCGACACTACACTATTCACCAAGAAGCTTGATGGGCATATCTTCATTTGTCAAGTATATGTTGATGATATCATCTTTGGATCATCAAATGAAGACTCATGCAAATAATTTGGTGAATTGATGTCAATGGAGTTCGAGATGTCCATGATTGGTGAGCTTACATTCTTTCTTGGTTTTCAAGTCAAGCAAATGAAAGAAGGCATCTTCATCTCTCAAGAGAAATACACTAGAGATATTCTCAAGAGATTCAAGATGGATGAATGTAAGCCAATCAAGACCCCAATGCCTACTAATGGACATATCGACCTAGATGAGGGAGGTAACACGGTTGATCAAACTCTCTACCGTTCTATGATTGGTAGCTTGTTATATTTAACCGCATCTAGGCCCGACATCATGTTTAGTGTGTGTATGTGTGCTAGATTTCAAGCTAGTCCTAAGGAAACTCATTTAATTGCCGGAAAAAGAATCCTTAGGTATCTTAAGCACACACCAAGCATTGGCCTTTGGTATCCCAAAGGAGCTTTATTTGAATTAATTGGCTATTCCGATTCGGATTACGCCGGATGCAAAGTTGATAGAAAGAGCACATCTGGAGGGTGCCATTTGCTTGGTAGATCATTTGTGTCTTGGTCCTCCAAGAAACAAAATAGTGTGGCTTTTGTCCACCATGAAGCGGAATACATTGCCATGGTGCTTCTGTGCACAAATATTATACATGAAACAAACTTTGCTAGACTATGGAGTAGTTCTAGAGAAAGTACCTCTTTTGTGCGACAATGAAAGTGCGGTAAAACTTGCAAATAATCTGGTTCAACACTCTACACACAAGCATATAGATATCCGCCATCACTTTCTAAGAGATCATGTGGCTAAAATGATATATCACTAGAAGGTGTAAGATCCGAAGATCAATTAGCGGATATCTTTACAAAACCGCTAGATGAGGCTACATTTTGTAGATTGCGAAATGAGCTCAATGTACTTGATTTTAGTAACTTCACTAAAAATTGAGCTTGTGTTGTCCCTTGCATTCATTGTAATATACAACATGTTTAATTTGTGGCAATGCATATAGGGCTTGTCTAACATGGTTAAGATAACCGCCTGCGAAGCGTGTGAAGAAGCTTAATCTTGGATCAAACTTGACAAGCAACTAGATTTACTTACAAGTATTGCATATGCATGAATGTTGTTTTGTCGTTTTGTTCCATTTGCCCTCTTGTTGCCTATTTTCTTAAAAAGAATTATAGCCTAAGGCAAAATATTTTGAAAAATATGAGGGTTTGAGAGAGGTCACTCACATCAGTCCCAATTGGTGTTTATTTGGATCTTATTCAAGTTGGGACTTGATTGGGAACGAACAAATGAAGAAGAAAGTTTGAAGATTTGTCAAAAAGGTGCATCGGACGCCGCACCGGACGCTGCCATATGTCGGTCTGGTCGATTCCTGAGAGTGAAGTGAACTGGTGAAGGAGTGACCGGACGCTGCGTCTGTCGTCCGGTCGGGAAGGGTTCAAAGCGTCCGGTCGATCGAGAGAAGACCAAGTTGTGCTGATCGGACCTTGCCTGCGTCCGGTCATGGACCACCGGATGCGTCCGGTCCCAATTCCAGAGGAAATGGACCTCTCTGGAATCGACCGGACGCTGGGTGGTAGCGTCTGGTTGCTACCACCGGAGCATCCGGTCAATGGATCTCGCGCGTTTTCAGGACTCTTTTCCGTTTCCTTCTCTGTCACATCGGGGGATCTATTTAATTCGGCCGTTCCTTCGTTTTTGATTCCCCGTGACCTAGCCCTAGTCCTTGCCGCCGCGCCTCCACTCACTCACCGGCAGCGTCACTGCCCGTGCTCTGCCTCGCACTGCCACTGCTCACCACACCAGACAAATGACCGCCTCTCCTTGCCCAAGGCTGCCGCCGCCCCGTGCCGACCACGCCGCCACCATAGCTCGCGCCACGCACAGCTTCCCTCACACCACCGTGCATAATCATCGTTCGACCGCCCTCTCTGCACATCGCTTTGCTAAGCGCCGTGTGCTCTAGCCCCATCTCCTCTCGGTAAGGCTAGCTCCTTGTTTTAATTTCAATTTGCTTAGATCAAATTGCAATACAATGCGCTGATTTCAAAAATTCTATGGCCACTAGTTCATCACTGCTCCTTGTAACCCTAGCCCTTGACGGTTCCGAGGATTCCCCCCGCGTGTCGCATCTTATCTTTTCTCGGATCGCTGATCGTCAGGTAGAAAGCCGTTCGATTCAAGTTCGCATCTACATTGCTTTCTCTATTAGGATTTCACATCTATTAGACATATTATATTTATTTGTATATCCATCTATTCTATCGTGCAATGAGTCGGTTCCGTTAGGTTCTTGTGGCGGTTATAATCAACTTCGAGCCAAGCTCATGAGTACTACGGACCGAGGCCAAGCCTCGAAAGCGTCTGTTGTGAGCTTGATCTTCATCACGCGATTCATCATCTTGTCGATTCAGATGGCTCGCACTAAGAACGTTGGTGGTGGCCTAGGTGATGATGATCGGAGGCCCCTTCTACGCCAAACCAAATTCGGATCGAAGGGCAAGTCAACCAAGCGGTGACATCCAAGAAGAGGAAGTACCAGATAGAGAGACAAATGAGAGCAAAGCGATTGCAGAGGCAAAGCAGATCGTCTTGAGAGGTGGTGCCCGTAGTGGTCTTATCATTGCAGATCACCCGGTTTCACCAAAGACCGAGAGCTGCTCTTGAGGAGGTTGAGCGTCACACAATGAGTCCAAAGAGTGGACTGCCACGCTTGCAGAGTTGGCGGATTGCCATTGTGGAGGGTCGGCCAATGATAGGAGTCACACGGCCATCACAAAGCAGCCCCACCAAAGAGAGCCTCAACTCCGCTCAGGAGTCTCGGGGAGGTTCAAGAAGCCGAGGAGACCGAGTCGGCACCTCGATTCACGCCTCTGGTCGTATTAGTGCTATAGTTCCACCGAGGCCAGCTACAGTCAGAGGGCTCACGCCCACCGCCTGCACTACTGTGGTCCGCCTCTAGTGGTACACCTTGACTTGAGGGTCGCCACAAATGCATGTGTTCGCCATTGAGATTTGTTGAGTTCGATGTGTGGTTCCCTCCGAGGAGGGATGAGAGAGCAGCAGAGGGGTTTTACACGCCACTGCAGGAGGATTTCTACAATGCTTATCTCAACAAGGGGGCTGTTTCGATCTCGAGAGAGTCTGCAGTATAGAGCCTATTATGGCAAAGAAATGGAGAGCATATCCGTCCTTACTTGTCATATCTACCGGGGCTTACAGATCTGATTGGCCGGATAGGAGTGTATGTACCATTTTGGGTTCAACAGTTCTACGCATCGCTCTATGTTGACCCACATCATAACTTCATTCATTTTGCACTCAACGGCAGAGATTACAGAGTGATGAGCCAGAGGGCCAGGGAGATACTGAGGCTACAGGAGCAGCCTGTCAGATTGCATGAGGTGTGTTATGGACAGCAGGAGCCTCCTAGGCGTCCTCATGGAGGGATAGTGCCCCCTACTGATCTTGTGCGCCATTGCTTTAAGGAGCCTTTTGGTGAGGGGTCGAGGAGGAACCCCAGTGACCTGACTCATATAGCTCGAGTACTAGAGGCTATCATCAGGAGGACACTTCTTCCCCGGTTGGGATACAGAGAGGGTCTGACTCGCCTACAGCTCTGGCTCCTTAATGCCCTGATGCAGCAGACTGTGTTCGACATTTGGGACCTCCTTCAGTCAGAGATGGAGGATACTATAGCTGAGGGTTTCAAGGGTCACAGGCAGCTCCCTTATGCACATTGGATCACATTCTTGATACTCAAGTCTGTGCAGGTCTGGACCCCAGAGATGGTTGCCGAGTACAAAGGTGCCACTACAGAGTTCCCAGCTTACAACATGACACAGAGGATCAGGCACAACACACCACAGGCACCTACTCGGCCCGGCCGTCCAGATGTTCCAGAGTCAGCTTCAAATAGGACTAGATTATCGTGAGGCATAGCCGCTCTCGAGGAGGAGCAAATTGAGGCACAAAGAGGTGAGCGAGTACAAGATGGCCTCGACAATGACTACCACCCTATTCCTCGATGCCTCCACGCAGACACGATGCAGAGGGCCGACGCTTCTAGCTCAAGACCACCCGCACTCAGACGGACCCGCTCTTATTGCCATACTTGAGCGGATGCAAGAGACTGTGCTCGCCAGCACACGAGAGACAATTGCTAACTTTGCACATTCTGTGCTCATCAGGACGAGTTTTAGAGGCAACAGCAGGTACTCCAGCAGCAGCAGCAGCAGATGCACCAGCAGCAGATCCTATTGCAGCAGCAGCTTATGGGCTTCATGCAGCATGTTGTGACAACTCTTGGGGCCCCACAGCCACAGCCTTCACCCCATCTTCCTCAGCCTGCTACCACTTCGATGACTCCAAAGAAGATAGCCCAAAGGCTCTAGAGTCGTGGACAACCTCTAGCTTCGGTTTGCTTCACCTCTTGTATGTGTGTCCCAAAGGTTAGCCTCACCCGTGGTAGCCCCATGCTTCTCCACTTCAGACGGGCTTCACACCGGAGGAGTCGCCCTCGCTATTTGTGCCTGACACGTCAGTCTCCAGGAGTCTTGGAGCATCTTTTAGTGAGCTGACTGGCATGCCCACTCCACCGCATATGCATGCCGCCGGTCCTTCAACAAAGAGCTCCAACGCAGTGACTACTCGAAGCTTCCTAGCTCAACAAGATCATCGATCCTATAGATGTACCAAGAGCTTCACAGCAAAGACTGCTCCACTGCACCTGCAGACCAGACCGCAAATGACACTTCCTACCATAGAGGGTCAGTTAGTTCAGAGCTCAGGGTCAGATGATGATGGCACTTGGTTCCAGCTTGCTCCTCGCACCTCAGCGCCCGGCTCGTCCGCTGTAGCCCCGCCGTCCGACCCCTAGGTTTTGGTGTTTGACGCCAAAGGGGGAGAGGGTTCGAGTATGTAGACTCAGGGGGAGCGACTTTTAGGGGGAGCTAGTTATATAGTATTAGCTTATTATATACATTTGGAGTTTTATTTGTGTGATACTCTATTACTTTTGCATTCGCGTGTTTACTTTCACGCATTTTATTCTATCTATGTGATAGTATTATCTATGTGATTGTGATATATGTCATGTGTGCTATATGACATGTGTGCTCTCTACTTTACATTATTTATATGTCATATCACTTTTGTTATGCTCATTTGCCTTTGCTTCCACGCTTATGCTCCGATGCAAATGAGTTTCGTTTCTCGTACTCATGCTTAATTCACATCCTTTGAGTACATTGTGTTGGCTTGGGTCATGTAAGCTTGACTAACACGTTTGTTCTTATCTACAAAAGCTTATATGAACCAAGCCCGTCAAAAACCTCACTCTTTCACATACTCGAGGTGGTATTGTCATCAATCACCAAAAAGGGGGAGATTGAAAGCATCTAGGCCCCTAGTTGGGTTTCGGTGATTAATGACAATACAAGATTACTATGACTAATGTGTGTTTTGCAGAGGCAATTAAGTTAGGTCATGGTAATGAAGATCGATTGGGCAATCAAAGTTGTCATGCCCCCTCAATGGAAATCATTTCAGTTTTTAAAGGATGGATGACAAGGTTAAGGATGACTAGTTCTAAGTGTTGATTGGAGTTGGAGAGACACTTAGAGTAGTTTAGGACTTTGTTTTTTCTTTGGCCGTACTATTAAGGGGGGTATGGATGGGTAGCTTGACCTAGTTGAGTCAAGTGAGTTAGGTGTGGTGCACACTTGTCAAAACTAGCTCTAGGTAGCTTCTATGAATGCCTAAGATCCTTTGGAGCAAACTTCATTCACATGTGTTCGGAAGTTGGAAGTGAATGGAGGGTCAAACACCGACCGGACGCCGGCCCCTTGGTGTCACCGGACGCCGCCGCAGGTCCGGCCAGTTCATTTGATCAACGTCTCGTGTTCGTGTGACCGACGACCGAGAGAGGTCAAGTGACCGGACGCTGAAAGGCGACATCCGGTCGACTCGAAAAGGTTCCAAAGGAATCTGCGGCCGGACGTGTCCGTCCAGTCTTCGACCGGACCACGAGGGTTCAAAGCGTCCGGTCCGAGTCCAAAGAAGGTTCCAAGAAGGGTTTTATGCGACCGGACGCGTCCGGTCAAGGTTGACCGGACCTCGCCAAATTGTCCGGTCAATACATTTTACTTGGTTCAAGGGTTGAACTGACCGAGCGCGTCAGGGGCAACATGACCGAGCGTCCGGTCACCCCAGTGAGAAGGTCATAACGGTTCGTTTTTCAGTCGCTTTATAAATAGAAGCTCCACTGTGTGTGGAGCTGCTTTTGCTCATTCCAACAACTAAGAAACACGCTTTGTGAGTGCCAAGAAGAGCAACGTCCTAGTGAGGTGATTGAGATTTGAGAATCCAAGAGAGTAGCCTCATTAGTGAATCAAGAGTAGTCAAGTGTGCATCCATCTTCTCATTAGGCTTCATGTGGTTAAGTGAGAGTTCGTGCTTGTTACTCTTGGTGATCGCCATCATCTAGATGGCTTGGTGGTGATTGGGAGCTTGGTGTTCACCCGCATGAGCTTGTGGGTGACCCAACTCAAGTTATGAGCGGCTTTGGGTGATTCGCCATGACAAAGTGTCAAGAATCAACTCAGAGAGAGCACTTGATCCTTGCGCGATCAAGGGGAGCTACACCTTCTTGTGGTGCTCCAACGAGGACTAGTGGGGAGTGGCGACTCTCCGATACCTCAAAAAACATCGCGCTTCCTCTCTCCATTTACCTTGAGCATTTACTTTAAGTATTTACTTTGAGCAATTCAATACTTGTCTTTACATTCATAGAATTGCCATGCTAGAGTAAGTTTGGAACATAGGTTGCAAGTCTTTTGTGCGTTAATTTGATAGAAACACTTTTCTAAGCACAAGGGATTAATTGGGCTATCCGTAGGATTAGATTATTACAAGAAAATTTAGAATTAGCCCAATTCACCCCCCCTCTTGGGCATCTTGATCCTTTCAGATTCATCTCGCAAAGTTAAAGCAAACTGTGCAATTAGTTTTTGATTTCGTCTACATTTAGTACTCCATGCATGTACCGTAAGTTTGATGTGACAGGGAATCTTCTTTTTGCATAGTGCACTTTTCAGAAGTTTGGAGGAACTAAACAAGGGCTGAATTAAAAGCTGCCAGCAATTTGAATTCAATAGCCACCATTCAAATTCTCGCGTGGCGGAATTTGACTGCACCGGCACTGCTCGAGTCTTAGGACGCCCGGTGCGTGTTCATGGATGGTTGTGGTCCTGGGCTCCTGGCGTGGGCTTCGTTTTCCCCTCCATCTAGTGGAAAATGGGCTTATTTCGGCTGGTGCCGGTGGGCCTTTCAGCGCAGTCCATCCGAACGGCTAGTGCATATACACCAGGAGCCGCCGCTGTTCGCCCTCCCCTCACTCATTCGCTCACACCATCTAGGGTTAGGCCGCTCCTGACTGGTGCGCCCGGCTCCGCCGCCATCCTCCCTCCCCACCCCCCGCCCCACTCCCGCACCCCCTCGCAGGCCACCTCCACGACGACCGCCGTCCGGCCGACTCCCACTTCTAGCACCCGCGAGATCCACCATCGGGATGGCGCGGCTCGCCGATGGTGTGCGGTGAAGGGCGCACCGGGTCACGCCGTCCGCGCCTCATCTGTTCATAGCGAAGCCTACAACCCGGTCCCCCTTCAGATTCGGTCGCTAACGAGCTCCTCCCCCACGTCCTCTTTCGAATTCGGCCGTTTCCACTCCTGCACCATGGTGTCCACCGTCTCCATAGCCGGATCCATCACATTTGGCCGCCTGCTTGTCTTCTCCACCACTAGATCCGATACGTCTCTGCCTTTTTCCCTCATTTTCGTTGGTAGATGCACATACGCTTGATTAGGGTTTATGGTTCCTTGCACGCGTAGTACCCCACTACGGCTGTAGTTTTCATTCACCATGCGCTCTTCGTTATGGGGCATAGTGTACGCGTACTTACCCCAGATCCGATAGTTTAGGGTTTAGGGTTTTACTAAGACCGCTTTAAGAGTTTACGGATTCATCATTTTGTCTTCAAAAGATGTGTTTTTGTCTTCATTAGTTATCTTGCTGGATTTTGTACTATATTTTGCACAACTACCGTACCTTGTCTTTACAGATTTCATTTTACGCAGGAACATCATTTACCTTCTGCTGGTGTTGAACCTTCGCAACACTGGCACTTTCGTTGTCATCATCATCGTGCTCCCCTCCTCAGGGTCGGCGTTACAACTTACAGCCTCACCTCGCGTCGCGTCCATTCAAGGCAAGTTCTCCGGCGTTTACTTTCCGTTCGGATTTACAAAAACACTCTAGACATTGCCCCCTTCCAACAGATGAACCGCCCCCGCGCTTACCATGCTTTTCGTGCCTCCCGTGGCCCCCGAGCCCATTGGGACACTCTGAGTACCAGAACACTGCTTGAGCTCGCAATCCAAGAGAAGGACAAATTCAACTTCTCAAATCAGGGCTTAACCAGAGACGGTTGGAGGAATGTGTACCACGGTTTGAGGGAGGCCAACATCCCGTGGTTTGAAAGGCAAGCCCACAACAAATTGAATTCTTTGAAAGATAAGTTCAACCTCTGGAAAGAGCTGCAAAACAGCACTGGCCTCGGGCGTGACCCAGCCAGGGGGGGTGATGCGGAACAAGAATGGTGGCCGTCCTAGGACGGTACCCAGTTAGGCAGTTAGGACGAGGTAATTCCTCTCACGATACCAATGCATTTTCAGTTTGGTCACTCTTTACGCATGTATCCAAGGCTAATGATCAACATTCTTCACTGTAGGAATCCTCCGACCCTCCTAAACCTGCTGGTGCACCACCTGAGTATCTTGATCTACTGTGGACACTGTATGTTTCACGCAACCCAGACAGGGGCACATTCATGTGGGCCGGAGGTGTTGGCAACGGCACACGCACTCCCCATAGGACACCTGAACACATAGGCCCGTCTAGTGATCGAACCTCTTCCAAAAGGGCCACCAGGGAGCAAGTTGTAACCAACCTAGAGAAAAAGAGGTCTTGAAATTTGGGAGAGTACATGGCAAGCTTGTCATAGAGCATAGCTGAAAGAAATTCCAAAGACCGCAGAGCGTCCTATGAGCAACATGAGCAAGTTGAAGTGATGGAAATGCTACGTCAAGACGGTGTCATCGAAGGGTGTGAGCTGCACTACATTGCTTTGGATCTATTCCAGAAGGTAGTGTGTCGGGCTCAGTACAGAACATCCAAGAAAAGGAACATCGCGTCAAGTACATCGAGTGGACCTGGACGAAGAGCAAGCAGAACAGCAACTAGGCTTATCAAGAAGAATGTTGAGCGTGTTTTAGTTCTAGTTTCAGTTTTCATCGTCCCGAATCAGTTGTTTACAATTTCAAACTGTATCATTAAGACTGTTTGAACCTGTTGTGTGTTCGTTGGACTTTCTATTTGTGAAACCTGGTTTAAATAATGTTGCTGGATGTAATGGTGGTCTATAATGATTGGCCTTGTTCTTGTCTAGTTAATGTTGTAGTCCTCCTAAACCTTCAAGGAACTGATTCTTATGTTTTGTTCATGGTTTGCAGATACTTGCCTCGGTTGGGTGCCAAGTTGAAGGAGTCAGGCGTAGCATATAGTGAAGCTATTTGGTCTGGACTAAAACAAGACAAGACTCTGGGCGCCTTTGGTGTCCCAACATAGCAGGTCCCAAGCCTTGGTAAAGGAGGAGGGTTGTGTTAGGCGTGGCGAGCCAATGTAAAAACTTAGCCACTTTAATGGAGATGAAACCCGAAAGAAAATCATTGGGGCGTAACCCTCTTAGCGACGCGCCATATCGGAACCCGGGTATGGTGTTAAATGGGCAAGGGCTGGGTCGTCACCCCCGTGACGCACCGTGTCGTGATCTGGGCATGGTGTCAAGTGAGCAAGGATCGGGTCGTCGCTTCCTTAGTGGCGCGCTACATCGGCGCCCGGGTGTAGTGAAAAATGAGCAAGGGTCTTCGCATCTGAGTCGACGGGTGCGAAGGGTAAGGAAGCTAGTCGAACCAACTAGGATCCGTTTAGGTAGTTGGAATGTAGGGTCACTTACAGGTAAGTTAAGAGAATTAGTTGATACCGCGACTAGAAGGCGTGTAAATATATTATGCGTTCAAGAGACTAAATGGAAGGGTCAGAAGGCGAAGGAGGTGGATAATACATGTTTTAAGCTTTGGTACACAGGGACAGTCGCGAATAGAAATGGAGTAGGAGTTTTGATTGATAAGAGCCTCAAGAATGGTGTGGTGGGAGTGAGAAGACAAGGAGATAGGATTATCTTAGTCAAGCTTGTCGTTGGTGATATGGTCTTGAACGTAATTAGTGCGTATGCCCCCTAAGTAGGTCTCGACGAGAGTGCTAAGAGACAATTCTGGGAAGACTTAGATGGCCTGGTTAGAGCTATACCTAGTAGTGAGAAGCTTTTTATAGGAGGAGATCTTAATGGGCATGTAGGTACTACAAGCGCAGGTTTCGAGGCAGTTCATGGAGGTTTTGGGTATCGTAGTAGGAATCAAGAGGGGAGGAAGTTCTGGACTTCACGGTAGCTTTTGACCTGATGATAGCCAACACTTTCTTTAGAAAGAGAGAATCTCATCTAGTGACCTTCAGTAGCGAACAACACTGTAGCCAGATTGACTTTGTCCTCGCAAGAAGAAAGGACAAACGAGCATGCTTGGATTGCAAGGTGATACCAGGGGAGTGTGTTGTTTCTCAACATAAGCTTTTGGTGGCAGATTTTCATTTTCAGGTGCGTGCCCGTAGGGATAAACAAGCTAAGATTCAATGAACAAAGTGGTGGAAACTGAAAAGGGAGACGTCAGAGGTATTCAGGGAAAGGGTTATTAAAGGGGGCTCTTGGAAGGAAGAAGACGGCATAAACAACATGTGGGAGAAGATGGCAACCAACATTCGGAAGGTGGCCTCAGAGGTGTGTGGAGTAACCAAAGGAAGTGGAGGCGAGGCTAAAGATACTTGGTGGTGGAACGACGAAGTCCAAAGGGCTATTAAGGAGAAGAAAGAATGCTATAGACGCTTGTACCATGATAGGAGTGTGGACAACATAGAGAAGTATAAGGTGGTAAAAAAGACAGCAAAGTGAGCTATAAGTGTGGCAAATGGTAGAGCGTACGAGGATCTTTACCAACATTTGAGTATGAAGGAAGGAGAGAAGGACATTTATAGGATGGCTAGGGTTCGTGAGAGAAAGACACGGGACTTCAACCAAGTTAAGTGCATTAAGGATGAAAGGGAGCATCTTTTGGTGAAGGAGGATGAGATCCGATATCAATGGCAAGAGTATTTTGATAAATTGTTCAATGGTGAGAATATGGACACAACCTTTCAGTTGGATGACTCTTTTGATGACACCAATAGGCGTTTTGTGCGGAGAATCCAAGAATCTGAGGTCAGAGAGGCGTTGAAAAGGATGAAAGGAGGTAAGGCGATGGGACCAGATGGTATCCCAATCGAGGTGTGGAGATGCCTCGGGGACATAGCTATAGTATGGCTAACCAAGCTGTTCAACCATATTTTTCGATCGAACAAGATGCCTAATGAGTGGAGGAGAAGTATATTGGTACCGATCTACAAGAATAAAGGGGATATTCAAAGTTGTACTAATTATCGGGGAATTAAGTTGATGAGCCATACTATGAAGCTATGGGAGAGAGTTATCGAGCATCGCTTGAGAGCAATAACGCGGGTCTCTGTGAACCAATTTGGTTTCATGCCCGGAAGGTCAACCATGGAAGCCGTTTTCTTAATAAGACAAGTTATGGAGCGGTATAGGGAGAAGAAGAAGGACATACACATAGTTTTTATTGACTTGGAGAAGGCTTATGATAAAATACCAAGGAATGTTATGTGGTGGGCTTTGGACAAACATAAAGTCCCAATGAAGTACGTTGGGCTCATTAAGGACATGTACAACAATGTTGTGACTAGAGTTCGAACAAGTGATGGAGACACGGATGACTTCCCGATTAGGATAGGACTACATCAAGGGTCAGCTTTGAGCCCTTATTTGTTTGCTTTAGTGATGGATGAGGTCACAAGGGACATACAAGGGGACATCCCTTGGTGTATGCTTTTCGCGGACGATGTAGTGCTAGTTGATGAAAGCCGGACAGGAGTGAATCAGAAACTAGAGTTATGGCGGGAGACTTTGGAGTCCAAAGGTTTTAGACTCAGCAGAACTAAAACTGAGTATATGAGATGTGACTTCGGCACTACTACTCGGGAGGAGGAAGATGTTAGTTTGGAAGGTCAAGTAGTGCCTAGGAAGGATACCTTTCGATATTTAGGATCAATGCTACAGAGGGACGGGGACATTGATGAAAATGTTAGCCATAGAATCAAAGCAGGGTGGATGAAGTGGCGGCAAGCGTCTGGTGTCCTATGTGACAAAAGGGTACCACAGAAGCTAAAAGGCAAGTTTTATAGGACGGCGATTAGACCTGCTATGTTGTATGGTGTAGAATGTTGGCCTACGAAAAGACGACATGTTCAACAGTTAAGTGTCGCGAAAATGCGTATGTTGCGTTGGATTTGCGGTCATACAAGAAGGGATCGAGTTCGGAACGGTGATATACGTGATAGATTAGGGGTAGCGCCAATTGAAGAAAAGCTTGTCCAACACCGGTTGAGATGGTTTGGACATGTGCAACGGAGACCCCTAGAGGCACCGGTGCGTAGTGGAATCCTAAGCCAGGATAGTAACGTCAAGAGAGGTAGAGGAAGACCGAAATTGACTTGGGTAGAGGCAATAAAATGAGACTTGAAAGGATGGAATATACCCAAAGACTTAGCCTTAGATAGGAGTGCTTGGAAGACAGCTATTCACGTGCCTGAACCTTGATTGCTTCTGATGGGTTTCAACTCTAGCCTACCCCAATTTGTTTGGGACTTAAAGGCTTTGTTGTTGTTGTTATTGTTGTTGTTGTAAAACAAGACAAGACTCTATTATGAAGGTTTGTATTTTGTCATACTGCGCCATTTCTTTGTTTCCGTTTCCATGCACCTGAACTGACATGTCGATGTTGGTTTCCAGGTTTGCACATTGTGGTGGCCACGCTGATCTAACAATGTGACTACATTCTTTCGGTGTTCACACATTGGCGCCTGCTAGGCGATCTGATCTGTTGAGCGTCATGTAAATGGAGATAATGGAACTCCAACCTCCTCACCCCGGGCTATAATCAGTGTGCCTGACTGATGTATGTCGTTCTTGTGTTCTAGGTTTACAAATCTGTTGTTGTAGTTGGGGGACCATGGACACCACCGACGAGGGAAGTGAACATTCAAGTGATTCAAGCGCAAGTTTTTGGGACAGTACGGAGTTGTCAACCTATTATGGCGGATTAGTGGCAATGGCTACTGCTATTCCAGTGCAGCCTCCAGCGGATGACATCGATGAATTGACTGGTATCCAATGGGTTCGGAAGGTACTATAGGATCCAAAAAGATGCAAAATACACTTCCGTATGTACCTGGACGCCTTCCGCCAGTTGCATGATATTTTAGTTCAGAACCATGGGTTGCAATCTACTGGGGAGTTCTCATCCGTAGAGGGCTTAGCGATGTTCCTTTGGGGAGTTGGAACCAGGCAGTGTCAACGGCAAATGTCAGACAGGTTTAGAAGGGGATTGGGGACTGCTAGCGATAAGTTTGGGGAAGTGCTGGAGTGTGTGGCGTCATTTGCAGATGCAGTTCTTAGGCCAAAGGACGCACATTACAGAACGGTGCATGAAAGACTGGAGAAGTACACATCTTTCTTTGATGGATGCATAGGAGCCCTAGATGGAACCCACATAAGGGTGTGTTGATTGGAAAGCACATGATGATTTCACAAATAGGAAAGGCTGGACCAGCCAAAATGTCATAGCCGTTTGTGACTTTGACATGCGGTTCACTTTTGTTGGTGTTGGCAAGGCAGGGGCAGTGCACGACATGAAGGTCCTGAGGGACGCTTGGGCGGTGTGAGGTTTCCCGCACCCACCTCAAGGTATGGGGACTGTCAACTGTACACGAATTTGTTGTTTTCAATTTCAACTCTAGCTGAAATTGTTAATGTGTATGTGTTTTGCAGGAAGGTACTACCTGGTACACTCGGGCTACGCTGGTGAAGCGGGGTACCTGGGGTCCTAACGGAACAGCAGGTACCATCTGAGGGAGTTGGAGCGGAGGCGTGCTGAGAATTGGGAAGATATTTACAATTTCCACCATTCAAGTCTGCGCAAATGTCATAGAAAGGTCATTTGGGGTCCTCAAAGCTAGATGGCAAATGATGCAAGGTTTTCCTCGTTATCCGAGAGAGAAACAATCCAAGATTATTTTGGCTTGCTTTGGACTGCACAACTACATGGAGGGGCTGAAACCACGTACTCCAGGTACGCCAATGAACCAATGGACACATGCCTGCCTTGCACAAAATTCGACTGAGGATATGGGTAGGGTTCGGGACTGGATCAAGTATGGAGTAGCTAGTCTGCAGTTGAGGTAAACAAAATATGTTGACACTTTTGTCAGTTAACAAAATGATTTGATTCATGCCTTAGTTGGATCCCAACTGAATATGTGCCCCTGCTGGTGATGGTTCAAGTGGATTGGACGATGGCATGAAGATCAGTGAAGGTTGCGTAAGGGTATTTTGCATGGGTGTCTTCTTCGTGCTGTTACATATGTGCCTTGCAACTGGTACACATTTTGTACAGATTCCACTTAGGCCATTTCTTAGATGTAGTCGTAGTTGTCAAATCAAAATAGTAGGCCAGTATTAGAAAGTTGGCATATGCAGGTATTCGGCGAGTGGCCAATGGGCTGCTTGTTCGTGGAGCAGACCAGCACAAAGTTGCTTGCCTCTGTTTCAGTAGTTGTTTCAAATGATCGTTGGAACAGCTGCATGTTTTGTATAATGCTCCACTAATCCACATGTATAGGAGAGTAGTGAGGTGAACAAATGAACTGTATTAAGACATGGTTGTACGTCGTGATGATGAACTTATTATTGGGCCGGGTACTTGTTACTGTGCACAATTATGTATTTGATTCAAACGTATGACTTGTAACTGGTTGCTTCAGTTTGCTGGTAATTGGCACCAAGTTTGTATTGTGAGCTGGGCTGTTGGCTCCAGAATTTGAATGGTGGCTGTTGAATTCAAATTGCTGGCAGCCTTTAATTCAGCCGAACGGCTGATTCTGCTGAAAGGCTTCTGCTGATTTTTGTGCACTGTACAAACAGCCAAAATCAGCCATCATTTCACCAAGCCGAACAAGGTGGATGTCTCTCTGAATTCTTTAGCGTACTGACGTCGACCGGTCGAGCTTGACTGCTTCATGGTTGCCACAGCACAGCAGAGAACCGAGCTATGCTCGGGTGGCTAGCAGAGCCAGGTGTGCCCGCTGCCGGCGTGAGTTCGATGCCCAGAATCGACTCACGTCTCTCGTCGGGATTTATTTAAAAAATTAATCTACCGCCTCTATCGCGTGGAGCCACGAAGAAATTAGCGTCCGTTGTCTACGGGGCCATGGATAGTATCGGTGATTTCAAGAAGTTGTAGATCTGGTGTGTGGGGTGTTCGTGTGTAGTGTTGCCGTGTGTGTTCGTGCATGAACAGATACAACAACTATACATAGAGGAGAGGCTTTTAATAAAAAAAAAACACAGCAGTAGTGCAGCACTGTGTACTCCTTACCTCGCTTACGTGCTCGCATGCTTGGGTTCGTACTAGACTCGGTTCCAAAAGGTAGCCTTCCAGCACGAAGCGAACACGCGCGCCAACAGGCATGACATGATGGAACCATCAACCATGGAAGGAATGTCTTCAATGCCCTAGAAAAGAGAAACAAAAAGGATGAAGACCAATAAAGGTCTTGTTCGGCTGAACTGAAATTTCTACTGTTCATGCTGATTTTTACTATTCATACTGATTTTCTGTAAGAGAAAAATACTGTCCCGACTGGAAAAACAAGCCGAACAAGCCGGATTCTAGTCCAGCCGAACAAGTCCAAAAAGGAAAGTTTGGTTACATAGCTGGAGCACGAGCCGCCCAGTCGTGCCAATCATCACTTCTCCATGCCGATGTGGTACCGCGACAAAGAGTGTACATGTTTTTTTTTTCCGATGAGACTAGCGCCCGCGGCTGCTCCGCCCATCTGCTTAGATTCGTGGGCCGCCCGTGCTAGCTCCGTTTCTCGTGCCCGCAGTTGGACTGCCCGCTTCCGTTCCGCTGCCCACACCGCCACGATGACTCGCCTCCGCCTCTTCCACGGTGCCTAGATGACTCGCTCCCGTCTCTTCCACACCATACGCCTCCTCCCTGCGTCGGTGGCCGCGGCCCGGCCCTATCGCCCTTATCGACACCAACACCAACACCGGCGGTTTGCGCTTGCAACATGAAACACCTGCTGCAACATACAACTAAAACAGATCAAACAATTGGAACATGTGCTTGCAACATATGTGTGAAATATACGTAACACCTAGATAAAACACTTGTACCATACATCTGAAATAGATGAAATATTTTGAACAAACACTTGCAACATACCTCTGAAACATTTGCAACATATGCAACATTCCAATCTACTTTTGCAACATCCATATGAAACACTTGCAATATACCTCTAAAACACTTGAAACATACATTTGCAACATAGGGGAGGCCGGGGCTGGTCGATTTCGGCCATCGGGGTGGGAGCCGGTGGCGTGCAAGCACCACTAGCGCCGGTTGCGCTCGTAGGTGCCCTTGGCTCGGGCGGGGGCGACTTGAGGCGCCTCAGCACGTGTGCCCAGTGGGCATCGGCAGGGGCGGTGGCGGCGGCCCACGACAGCGAGGCACCCCGACGGCGCTAGGGTTGGGGAAGAGGTCGGAGAGGCGCTCTGCTGTTAGTGGATGCGAGAGAGACACCGATAGGTGGGGAGGGCGAGGATGAGGAGTGCAGAAGCGGGCGGCGCGCGTAAAGGCGTGGGAGCGAGCGGCACAGATGGGGTGCGCCACGGGAGAAGGTGGCAGCAGCAAGGCGGAGTGATGCGCGCGGTGTCCGGATGGATGGATGCGGGGTCTAATCGTTATCCTTTTTTATCAAGTATTACAGGTTGGGAAGGTTGGGAAGGGGCCACAAAAGAGGACATAGGAGGCGTGGGCACCGTGTGAAGCAGTCTTCGATAGTTTGATTCGTAGCATCTTGCCTACACACGTTCGACTGAACAGAAAATGCTTCACGCATAGTTACTTCCTTACTGTACAATCATACAGTACCTATATAAAAAAAGAGACGTTTGGATCTCATTCTAATAATGATTATTGCTTTTAATAAATTAAAAACTCCAACTAATAGGTTTGAGGAAGATAGCTGGATTCTAAAATCTAAATGTTTAAATTTCATTATCATTTTTCCACCTCATTTCATTTTTATTAGAAGATCTAAACAAAGTCCAAATCATGCTGTACGTTGATGATTAATGAACTTCTCAGCGCGAGGTGATTTTAATTGTTGGCTTTTAAATTGTATTCAAGCTATACTAAAATATATACTTTGTATATATCGTTATCTTAATATGATGAGAGGATTATAAAGGCTCACGGATACCGTATTACATATTCTATACTACTACTCTATCCATTTCGATTTATACTAGGTTGCTTTGGCTTTTCTAGATATAGATTTTTTAATATATATATCTAAACATATTGTATATCTAGTTATATATAAGATCTAAACAAAGTCCAAATCATGCTGTACGTTGATAATTAATGAACTTCTCAGCGCAAGGTGATTTTAATTGTTGGCTTTTAAATTGTATTCAAGCTATACTAAAATATATACTTTGTATATATTGTTATCTTAATATGATGAGAGGATTATAAAGGCTCACGGATACCGTATTGCATATTCTATACTACTACTCTATCCGTTTCGATTTATATTTAGGTTGCTTTGGCTTTTCTAGATACAGAATTTTTAATATATCTAGTTGTATAGTAAAAACTATGTACATAAACAAAGTCAAAACGACCTATAATTTGGAATAATTTGTTAACAACAGCCGTCACTGCAATTTGCATGCCATTCAGATCACAACGGATCGGACCATCAGGAGAATGATTCTTGGTGAGGTTGCCGGTCCTTGTCAATCTCACCTCGACGCCCCCGCCTTTCTTCCTTCGCCCCTACGGCGACGCTGCCGTTTGTCCAACCTTCCTTCCCTCCCTCCCTCTCTTAACCGGTGGCTGTTGGATTGTTAATTACTCTGTCAAGTGTCAATCTTCCCCTCGCGCGTTAATCCTCATGCCAAGTTGCTCGTTTCTAGCCCCACCAAACCCCCTCCCCCCCTTGGTAGCATTCGCAAGTCGGCCGCTCATCCAAACTACCTTATATAATATAAATAAAATAAAATAAATAAATATACCACGGACCACGGAGCAGGAGTAGCAGGTTACAAATCCGTTTCTGAGTAGTTGTAGATTAGTCATGATACCGTAGCCTAATTAAGGCTATCTCTAACAACAACACCCAAAATATAAGATCTATTCGTCTTTTGAGTAGCGCTACAGATAAATGGTTCAATACATATTCGGTATCTTCTCCAAAAATAAGATCCAAAAGAGAATCTTTTCTGTAAATAAGTTTCCAGGAGAGATGATGCCCATATTTAGGTTATGTCTCTCATACAACCTAAAATAAATCTCCTGTATAGGTACTCTGTTAGAGACTAATTTTAGATCTCTTACTATTTATTTTGAATTTAGATGTTCATATAAATTTCTTGTTAGACACTTTTAACTGGCCGTCAATCCAGAGGCGACCCACAACTGTCCTGCCTGCCACAGCCGCCGGCGCGCGTGACCCACGAGGGCCAATTCCAGCCAGCAGCCAAGGTGTACGCGATCCAGCGGAGCCCGACCCGGCGGGCAAGGCAACGCTGGCTTGTGGCTTGGCCTGTTGGCCCCGACCCGAAGCCAACAGCATAATTACGCCGCGAACCCGCGACAAAGCTTATTGCTCGCCGCGAGCGAATTCCGGAATCCCCAATCAATCCGACGCCACACGAAACGAAACACAGGACAAGAGAGAGAGAAGGCCGAAGGACGACGCGACGCGGTCCCCCGATTCCAAACTCCCCAAATCCCAATTCACCCCTCTCGCGGCCGGCCGAACGAGCGAGCGAGAGACCCCGATTCGAATCCCATCTCCTGCTCGGAGGAGGGAGCCTCGATTCGAGCGGCGGGGGCGGCGACGATTCGACCGGGCCGGTGGTAGCCAGCCAGGAAGAGAGGCAGGGGAAGGAGAAGGAGAGGATGAGCTTCCAGGACCTGGAGGCGGGCCACGTCCGCGGGGCGCCTCTCGGCGGCGGCCGGAGGAACGGCCGGGGCGCCGCGGGGGAGGGCGTAGCCGGCGCCGGCGCGTCGCAGGCCGTGGCGTCGGGCGTCTTCCAGATCAACACCGCGGTCGCCACGTTCCAGCGCCTCGTCAACACGCTCGGCACGCCCAAGGACACCCCCGACCTCCGCGACAGGATGTGCGTCCGCCGCCCCCGCCTACCTGCCTTACCTTACCCCCAATCTGTTTTGATTGCCTTGCTTTAACCCCCATCTGTTTTGATTTCGCGGACTCGGTCCACTCTGGTTTTGATCCGCCTGTAAAATTATTACGGCTTAGGTTTCATCGCTGCTGTGGATGCATCGATTCCTGTTGCAAGTGGTTGATACATCGATTACTGTTGCCAATGGTTGCTTGGGGCTTAATTTTCCCTCATTTTTTAGGGATTGCTTCCGTAACCCAATTTGCTAATTCCATACGTTATCGCTCCTGACTGATGATGCTTACTTTAGCTGATAGTCATCGGCCATTGAATTGAGTGAATCAAGCCATATGACCTACATGGATTCATTTGGTCATCTGAATCAATTCTTATGCTGTCCTTGCTCATTTTGTGTTATATTTTGAAATTAAATGAATTAATAGTAACTCTAATGATGCCCAACTATAGGCTAGCAAGTTCCAATCATCTTGATGTGTCTACTACTAACTATCACTTGCTTTTGATTGCAGACAAAACACGGCAACACATAACACAACTAGTGAAGGATACATCAGACAAGCTTAAACAAGCTAGCGAGGCGGATCATCGCGTTGAAGTCAGCGTATGTGCCTATCTCGAATTCTCGATATAAATCTATGAGTATTCTTAACGAAATTTCCCTGTGCCATTTTGTTCATTTTAAGTATAAATTTTTTGTTTTCTTTGATGGTACAAAGCATTACCTCATTCCTTTTTCCTCCTACTACACCTAGATATGATGAAATTTGGAACCATGCTCTGTTCACACCCTTACTTTTGTTGTTTCATAATTTAGCATTGGCGCTATTCATTTCTTGCCTTCTTGGTAGCCCTTGATAGGACATGGAGCATTGCGTAGGTTGTAGCAGTGTGTGACTGGTGGCCAGGGCTTGAATCCCTGGTGTCAAGGAGCCGTGCTGTGTGCGGCAGAGAGCGAGAGCAAGAGTGGAGAAGCAAGAAGCAGAGAGATAACTCAATCTCCTGCTTAATCTGGATGATCAATGTTCTGGCTTTATAGCCAAATCCTAAGAACTTATCTAACCAAAAATCCAACACAAAAGACAACAAACCAAATTAACAAACTGAACTTATTTGAAATTCAAACAATGTGGATGACTTGGCATGCTGTGTTCTTCCATGCCTGCGCCGTAAGCCATGGCTGCAATTGTTGCAGTGCTGGTAGACGTTCCCAACCATAACAGTCCTGTAATGGTACAATGTCTGAAAATTTATTATTAATACAAGTGCAATGAATAAACTCATAAAAGATTTTGCCAGCCAGTTGCCAAGTGCAATAAGATGGCCGTCAACATCACAAAGATACATCTCAGGAATTGAGTTAGCTGCACTCTGTGTGAAAATTATAATGCAGCAGAAATATAATGTCTTATTACATTTTATGTTTGTTTGATTTCATCAATCCTTGCATACCTACACACTACGACATTATATTTCTGCTGCATTATAATTTGCAGCATGAAGTTATCAACTATTCAAAGCTAATCTAACCCTGCCATGATGCTAAATATCAGAAATGTGTTATGTTCTGAGATGAGCCCTCAAACTGAATCATTTTTGCTCGATATGTTCCATTTGTGTATTATTTGTCCTCTTGCTAAAATAAATTTGGTTCACTACCACATTTTGCCAGAAAAAAATTAAGCACGTTGAACCAAGCACTAGCATTTAGTTCATGACTGCTGCTGTGGCTTGCTAGCCCCTGGCCCAGTTGTCAGACTCGTGTTCTATACTTCTATTTTGAACACTTGTGTTGCAAGAAGAGAGGGAAAGTGTGATAGTCTTGATTTCACATGATAAAATATTTCCTCTAGCTTAGTCTATTTTAGTGATGTGGGTTCGAAGCAGCCTCTCCGCAGATTTTGCGGGGGAAAGGCTTGTCTCGGTTTATCCCTTCCCCTGACCCCACTCATGTGGGAGCCTCCGGCACTAGGTCTGCCCTTTTTTTTGTGCTCTTCAATAGAAACAGTAAAGCATGATCTTTAGACATTTTTTGCCTTCATGCTTCTATACCACATTTTATAATTGTTTCCCTTCTGTAATTCATTAATAATTTAATGTTTTTTGAGAATGCTTCTTTTCTTCTCACTTCCCTCGTTTTAAATCTGTTAATAGTAATGTTACTAAAACTGTTCAGTGTATTGCCACAATATGCCTAAGTGCCTAACCTTGGAGTTCACATTCTTTGCAGCTACATCTCAAGTGAAGTGAATAATGGCGCTGATAAGTTGGCAGAGCAGCGCACGCAGCTTCTAGAATCTAGAAGGTAAGTTGATTCTGTCTGTTGTGTTATGTGGAACTACTTGTTCTATATAGATTTGTTAGCTATGTATTCAGGTTTTAATTTGGAGTCCCATATGCCTTCCTTGATTTTTAACGTTGCTTGGACAATACATATCGCCCTTTGTTTGCATGTCAAGAATGAGACCTTTTTCCTACTTATACTGTTATACAGGTCAATTTTCTGAATATCTCAAGGTGCTAATTTCAAACTTTTGATTTACCATAGTCCATAGGCAGGAGTTGGTCTTCTTGGATAATGAAATTGTGTTCAATGAGGCCATCATTGAGGAGAGGGATCAGGGAATACAAGAGATTCAGCACCAAATCACTGAAGTAAACGAAATCTTCAAAGATCTTGCTGTGCTAGTCCATGATCAAGGAGCAATGATAGGTATGTGACCTTTCTGGCAAATTGGATCTACATTTCGGTACGTTCAAGCATAGGCCTGCCCGCTTCCCCATCTAATTGTGTTTCTCCTTTTGTGAACCAGATGACATTGACTCCCATATAGAGAATGCCGTTGTAGCGACTTCACAGGCTAAAGGCCAGCTTTCAAAAGCTGCTAAAACTCAGAAGTCGAACTCTTCGCTGGTAATTTCACGAGCCCTTTTACACTTCATTAGTATCCTAGATCCATTTTTAGGAACACCATCCTCCGTCATTGCTGTTCAGATTTAGTGACCAATTTTCTTTCTGCAGATATGCTTGTTGCTGGTTATTTTCAGAGTGGTCCTGCTCATAGTGATAATAGTACTTGCTGCCTAAAAGCTTGGAAGGCAGCTGAGGTTCCGAAATCTGATCGAGCTTATCGTGACAAATTCCTTCATAAGTTATTTTTGCTGTGCAGCCAGGAATGAATCCTGGCATCCGCCCGGAGGTATCCAGACGGCGATTGGCGCTCTGCCTGTGGTATAGTGGTGTGTATCTGGAATGCATGGGTGGTTTTACATAAAAGTATTACTCTTTCCTGCCAGTGTAGTGCCTCTTGTCTCATTTGCACGCTTTGTTTATAAATTGTAGTGTATGAGTGCGTGCTGTAGAACAAGGTTGGATTATCTGTGGTATGAAGTTTCTCGATTCCATCAGAAACACTTGCTATATGTCAACTTCGTTTTCCCTTTTCCTCTCGGGCTAGATGATATTAGTTGGTATTGGTATCCACCAGGTCCATCACTGTTATCTGCTTGCTTATTATGTGGTCTCATAGTTTTCTGCTTACTGAAGGTAAAGGTTGGTTCATGAGAGGATAAAATGGTGTTATTATAATCTAATGTATTTATAATTATCGAAGAGGGAAACATGAACTATTAAATCCTACTATGATTTCTGGGAAAACTAGCAGTCCGTGGGATATAATCATGGTACAAGAAGGTATTAGCAAGTTTGGATTGCATTGGCCGGTCTGGTAACCTGTTTGCAGAAAGTTTGGATTGGTTGGCCGGTCTGGTAACCTGTTTGCTGTTGTGGTGTGGTGGACATGGTGAAAATCACCGTGGGCGGCTGGGCGCAGAACTGACGGGCGTCGGATATGCCGTCGGATATGATTTGACGAAGAACATAAGAGCCGGTGTGGTGAGCATGGCAAAGCCACCGTGGGCGGGTGTCGGATTTGGTTGGGTTTGATCAGGACGAAGAACATAAGTCTCGAGATCTCGCTTGCTTGATGGTTCCCCAAGAGGGTCAAGCTCACCCTTGTCCAAGCCCGTCTACGACCACCAAGATATATTCATATATTATTAAGATCTGTATACCATACCATAGTGTTGCTGCCATGAGACAACCAATATATTCAAAGGCTTATGTACCATATCATAGAGCGTATATATAGTTGCCGTTGCAACATTTAGGCATTTCGGCCTAGACAAGAGTAGTTACAATGGCACTATCTTATTTGATAGTTAGGACCAGTTTGCCAGGGCTTTGGTTCTTTATAAAAGGGTTTCGTAACACAAACCAGCGGTGAAAATGGGTCGACCGTCATGTTACGAACCAGCGGTGATAATCGGCAAACTAGCGGTGATAATCGCCCCAACTGACAATTTTCCAAGGAGAGTCGGCTATCCCAATCTTGAAGGTTGGCTAAGCCTACTTTTCCAGCCTCAGCCCACTGCTTCGGTAACAACGATCATAACTCTTAGCTTCGAACTTTGATTTTGATGATCTTTGATATTTTGGAAAGCTATTGAAGATCTCTATAGCTTTGAACTGATATCATATCAATTTGAGCAAATCCAAAAATCATGAGAGAAGACCAATTCATTCATCTCTTTATCTCGATCGGCTTCAATTTCGTTTGTGTCTTCGCATCCGGGCTTCTACTTCTGATGTCTTAGACTTCTAGCATGTTTTGCAGGTCTTCAACATGGCTTATAATGTCTTGCTTGAGGTGTTGATCACTTCAATTTTCATGTTGCCTAAGTTCAAGCCAACCTTGCATCTATTTGAACTTAACCTTTTATACTAGAAAATGTTGTTAATCCAAATGGTCATGTTGTTCACCGAACACCAAAATCCAACTTAATGGATCACAGACCCATTTTCCATACAATCTCCCATATTTTGGTGATATAATTGATGACAACACTACCAAAACAAGCAAATAATAGATATCACATATAAAAATTTAAATACAACCTATCTCCTTGTTTGGATGCACTGCAAGAGCAATATCATATGGTGCTAGCTGAAATATGCAATATACTACATGTGTATTACTTATTACCATTTGTAATATGTCCCCTTATGTGACATTATGGGTTTAAGCCCCCTAATTCCATAATCCACTTCCTCCATCTCTGGACTGATTCAAACAATCTTCGGTACCACCACTGACCCAATGGAAACAAGTCCAACTACAAGACTGATCAAAATTAGAAAGAGGAGTACTCAGTCAAGATCGGTACTTTAGTTTCATATTTTTCACTTATATAAACATTGATTAAAAGCATTGCACTTTGGCACACAATAATCGTCGAAATTTATTAAACACATCACACTTTGATTAAACAAAATAATCGTCGAAACTTTGACAGAAGAAAATGCATAGCCTACGCGAGATAGTACGAGTTGGAAACAAACATTAGAAGAATATCGTGCAAGTGAGCATGCTTATGCAAAGCTCCGTGCTTTCGCTACGATGGACAGAGCTAGAGCCCGTTAGGCTTCACATAGTGCTGTAGAACCTCAGCAGCCTTGCCCTGCAGCAGGTCCCACACCTCCATGACGTGCTGCAGCTCCGTCGAGGCACCGCCGACAGCTAGCCGGATCACGAACTTGCCGTCCACCACGAAGTGCGTCATGAACGCCCGCCCGCTCGCGTTCACCGCCGCGAGGAGATCCCGGTTCACGTGGTTCGTGGCGTCGTCGTCGCCGTCGTCGTCCAGGCCGGACCGCGGTGCGAGGCGGAAGCATACCAGGGAGAACCTCCTCGGGACCACCACCTCGAAGCGCTCGTCGGCCGCCACCCTCTGCTCGAACCACTTGGCTGCTGCGACGTGCCGGCGGATGTGCGCGCGCATGCCAGCCGCACCGTACCGCCGCAGTATGACCCAGAGCTTGATGGCACGGAACCGGCGCGTCATGGAGATCTGCCAGTCCTTGTAGTCTATGGCGGCCGGCGCCTTTCCTGCGCCGTCGTCGTCCGCGCCGACATTCTTGAGGTACTACGGGTCGGTGGACAGCGCGGAGGTTAGGTCACGGGGTCTTGCCACCCACAGGCAGCAGCAGTCCATGTTGGTAAGGAACCACTTGTGCGGGTTCATGCTCACCGAGTCGGCGAGCTCCGCGCCGTCGAGGTAGTCCTGGAACTCCGGGCAGATGGCGGCGCTGCCGGCGTACGCTGCGTCGAGGTGCATCCACATGCCGTGGCGGAGCGCCTCCTCCCCGAGCTCGCGAACGTGGTCGACGGCGCCGAGCCCCGTCGTGCCCACCGTGGCACAGAGGTACAGCGGCACCAGCCCGAGGCCGACGTCGTGGTCGACGGCCGCGCGGACGGCTTCCGCGGTGAGACCGTACCCGGAAGCCGCCGACGTCCTGATGACGTGGAAATTGGAGGGCGGGATCCCGACGAGCCGGGCGCCCTTCTGGAACGTGGCGTGCGTCTGGTCGGAGGCGTAGACCACCAGCCTGGCGATGGCCTCGTGCCCGCCGAGCCTACCCAGCGCGCGGTCCCGCGCGGCGGCGAGCGTGCACACCACGGCCTCGCACGTGCTCCCCTGCAGCACGCCCCCGCCGCCGCTGGAGAAGAGGAACCGGCGCGGGAGGCCGAACAGCCGCGCCATCCAGTCCACGACGACGCTCTCGAGCTCCGCGGCGGCCGGCGACGCGGCCCACACGAAGGGCACGACGTTGAGGCCCACCGACAGCATCTCCCCGGCCAGCCCAGCGGAGCTGGCGTTCATCGGGAAGAAGGCGAAGAAGCGGGGGCTCTGCCAGTGGGTGAGCCCCGGCAGGATGTCCCGCCTCACGTCCTCCAGTATGTGCTCCATCGGCTCGCCGTGCTCTGGCGCGGCCTCGGGGAGCAGCTTGCGGACCCGGCCTGGCTCCAGGTCCGCCGCCCTCACCGGGTACTTGTCCACGTCGCGGTAGTACTCGGCGAGGAATTCTAGAATGGCCTGCGAGTCGCCGGCGATGGCATGGGGGTCCAGTGGCTTCATTGGCGCGTCCAGTGGCAAGCTACTCATCGCCGCGACGACAAGTTAATCTAGCAGAAGCTTCCGGTTCCGGGAGAAGATGTATTCGGGCGTGTTTGTGTCGGCTTCAGTTGTGCATGCAGTGGCTTATATATAGTGCGAACACGCAGGCTATACGCGCTAGAACAAACGTTCATGATTTGGCAAGCACGCATCAGGCCGTTTGGTAGGACTCTGGCTCCGGTCAAAATTTCTGCTGTGACTTCACCTGTATAGCAGCTCGGAGAGTTAAAGCAGGTTTTGTGGATCGTTTGGCAAAACAACTTCATCTGATAGTTCAAAAGGGTACAATGTTCATTATACCCTTATTTTTTTTCTTTTCATTTCTTTATTTTTTCTGTCCCTCCAATATGTTCTCTTATCCATGTCCTCAATCAGTCAACCATGGCCACAACTTTATCAAAAAGAAAGAAAGAAAAGAAAAGAAAAGAAAAGAAACCACGACGGCCTTTGGGTTCCTCGCGTCTCCATCCCGAAGTTCGATGTTGGGCACTCCTCGTTGGCAATGCCACGCGCGGCCCACACTCCGCCACTGCCCTTCCTCCTTCCCCAGCCGCGCGGCCCGCCCTCCTCGCCGGCATGGCTGTGTGGTCCGCGCTCTGCCGCCCACCGCCCTTCCTCCTCCTCCTCCTCAGTCGCACGCCAGGGACCTCCACGTCGGAGTGCTAGCGCATCCGGAGCTCCGACGAGCCACGCTAGGACGCCCGCCCTCCCTCCCCGCGCCGGTGCCCGCCTCCGCCCCGCCCTCCCCAACATCTGTGGCTACTGGTAAAAGAAGAAGGGCACCCACGTCCAATCTACATAGGGGCCTGCACGCATCAGCAGGAGTCAGGTGAAGCTAGTATTTCTGGCTCCGTGCGCAAGAAGGGTACTATGAGAGCGCGTTTCCCACGTTTCCTTGAGAAGAGAACTTTGTCGGTTGACCGTTAGTTGGTGGAGCAGCAAAACAGCTCCTGGAGCTGCAAAACAAGGCATGCCAAACGGTCCCTTCATCTCTGCCGCGGCACGATCGGGAAGAAGATCGGGCAGGGCCACGAGGGGATGGACCCATCGATACCCCGATATGTGGATCTGAAACTGGTACCATTAACCTCCCCGTACCTGCAGTTAATGCAGTGGTTAGTCTCCCTGTTCATCACCAGTCATCAGGTCTCACGGCGTGCGCAAGCGCAACGGACCAACGGTGCACACCGCACCTTAAGCCCTCATGTCATCTCCGACTCCGACAGTGGCGGAGCCAGGATTTATAGTCAGGGGGTGTCGGCCGTCAGGAATTATACTTAAGGAGGGCCGGCTCGGTCTTTTTCATTGCGATAATTTTATTATCTAGTTGTGTTTTGTATGATTATATTATCTAGAAAATATTAATAAATATATATGACAAGAATTTTATATAATCTTCCTCTTAATATAAATAAAAAATATTAAATTATACTACTAATTTTTTTTGTTGTCAAACATTGGGGGGGGCCATGGCCCCTGCCAGCCCCCCCCTGGCTCCGCCAGTGGACTCCGACGTGTTCCCATGTACTACAAGTTATTTTGAGCTGTCACAAGTGTCGTCTGCAATGGCTAGAGGAAGACGTACCACGAGATAGGAGGTTTGAAATTGTTTATTGTCATTGCAGTCCATCATTCAACTACCCAGTCAGAACGAAAGAGATCTGAATTAAAAGCTAGTATATGATAAATAACTTTTCTACTTCACCGGCACCGGCATATGGTTGTATAAGTGCTGTTATATTTATTCATTTTTCAATAAACGGTATTATGGCAGTATAAGTGCTTCTTGTAAACTGTTTATTTTTCTTCTGATTCATAACAAACACACAGTTGAGGTCTCCCCTCCTGTTTTTCTTAAAACAAAAAAAGAATTTTAGCCGCCTCAGATTACATTTCCAGGCTCGATCTTGGTATACACCAACTGTTTTTAAGGTACCTGTAGCTTTCTCTGTTCTCAGTTTTGTTGAACAAGTTTTTTTTTCTCTTCCTAAAATGCATATTTATATTCAATGTCTTGTTCACCATATTAAATCAAGGCTTGGATGAAGCTAGTCTCTAATACCACTGGTTACACGTACAATTTCAATTTTGGAGTGTAAGGTTTTATAAAGCTAAATTAAATATATTAAACAAAGTACGGGCGCCTGCAATACTAAATTGAACTGTGAAATCTACAAAGGCCGAACAGAACCAGAGTTTGATAGCCGTAGCGTAAACATCGATTTGTGGGGTCCACATGTGAGAGAAAAAAATATCTCTCTATCCTCTCACGGCTAGGAGGAAAATTCGCTGCCCCCCCCCCCCTCACATCACGTACAAGATTGGTTATTTTATTGCTCTCGGTCCGTCTCGTGAGTTTGATTTTTGATCTGGCCGCGACAGTTCGAACACTCTAGTGTTCATCGTTTGGTTGGACAAGCCCACCGTTCGATTTCAAACGACAATGGAGCTGCTCGAAGAAAACAATCAACGCCAGGTTCGTTGTGTGTGGGGGGGGGTCTTATTTGACCTTATAAGCCATATTTTTTTTAACCAATAAACATTATTTTTCTCTCATACCAAATCAGCCAACAGTACTTTCAGCCATGGCTTATCAACCAAACAACCCATGGCTGAAAGTACTGTTGGCAGGTTTGGTACGAGAGAAAAGTATTGTTTGTTGGCTAAAAAGCCATGATTTATAAGCCAAATACGACCAAGCGAACATGCGGTATATTTTACTGATGTGTGCGAGGTTGGAACTTGGAAAATGAGCTCCTGCTAGTAACCCTGTCACTGTGGCTCACTGCCGTGTGTGGCATAGGCATCGGAGAGAATTCCTTATTTGACACCAGATAAATGACATATTCCTTTCTTGGTCATCAAAAAAATTCCGTTCCCTATTTGACACCGAGTTCATCTTTCATTCCTTATACGACACTCCGTTGGATTTTTCACCCGTGAACCGTTAACTGCCATGTGAAAAGACGATTTTGCCCCTGTGGGCCCCACCACCCTTCTCCCTCTCTCCTCCCTTTCTCCCTCCTGTCCGCGCCTGCTTCCTTCCTCTTCCTCCCTCTCTCTCCTCTTCCTCCAGATCTAGCGGCGTAGCGGCCGAGCGGCCGCCGCCCTCCAGCGCGGCCGGACCCCGCCGGTGCCGGCAACCGTGGGCCCGCGGTTGCTATCCCGCCTCCCCTCCCCCGGCCGTGCGTGCATCTCTCTCCCTCCCTCTCTCTCTCTCTCTCCTCCCTCCCGACGTGGCCACCCATGCGGGAGGTGTGCCGGCGCAGGCATGACCCCTCTCGGGCGGCGCACCGGCGCCGCAAGGGAAGCCCTCGACGCGGCCGGCCTTCGGAGCTGGTGCCGCGGGGGGTGGGGCGGCCGTGGTGGCGGAGGGGCGCCGGTGGCGAGCACGGCGAGCTTGGCGCGCATGTCCCTTGTGGCCTCATCCAATTATCCGTCCTGTGGCTGTGGGCTAGACCACACGGCGCAGCGCAGTAATTTCTCGGAAATCCATCGTGGTCGTGGCCTGATTTTCCAACTCCAACGTACTCTTCAAATGAAATATCAATATTCTTTAACTATTATTAAAACCGTTTACGTTAGCTTCTTATCCCATATTGAAGGGTTCTATGAAAATGGAAAAAAATCTAGAAAAGTTTGGAAATTTACAAAATGTATAAATGCATTTCGAAGATTTTCCACAACAAAAACACAAGATGCAACCATCATGAATATAACACATTTTGAAAATTTACAAACATTCCAATCGATGTTGAATGCATTCATGCTATGCATTTGTACTGATTGTATCTCGTGTTTTTATTGTGAGAAGTTTTCAAAATGCGTTTAAACATTGATTATAATGTTTTGGATTTTTTTCATAGTTTTTGGATATTTTCCACTTCTCTATACCTAAATTTATTTTTTGAAAGCTCCTAGAGATTTTCACACTATTCTAAATATGTTATTTGGATTTTTCGTGTCCTAATATGTATCTATGATTTTTCTCAAAATTTTTAGAATCTTAAAGACATTTTTATGGTTTGAAAACCTCATTGGGCATTTACAAGCACTCCAAACCAAGACAGTGAGGTAATTTAAATGGTTTTGAAGTTTGAGAAGGAAATCAAACCATGACGATAGTTCATAGAGGTAAAAGGGACTTTTTTTAGAGTCTGTGTATTAGCTGAAAATGGCTATACATCCATAACCATGAGTGACACAGTGGACCTTCTTTCAAAGCCGTTTGATCTAGGTCGGGAAAAAGTACACATGTCAGAAATCTAAGGTGCAGTTCTAAAAAAAAAGCCTTGCATTTTGTTTCCTCCTTGCATTTTTCCCTTTAAGTAGGAATATAAGCCAAATAATAGGTGATTATAATCGGTGCTCAATGTGGGGCGACAAGTCTCATCCACATCTATCTTTCTTCGTTTTCTCGTGAAAGGTTGTTGAAGATTTATGTACACTCTAGAATGGTAATAACTTGTTTTATATGGTTATTAGTTGTGGTTAATCTAGTAGTACACTTGTTTCATCATAGTAATAATGAACATGAATCGTTGGTCTTCTCTGGTAATGGCTCTGGTAGCTAGGGTTTGGTTCAGGTGCACTATGTGAAAAGTCTGGTGCTTTCTTCGGTGGACTACCGAAGAAATTCGGTGTGTGTTAGCCCCAAACACGCACAAAGCCACCCTCTCTAAATAAGATCTGACTATCACATGGTTTCCCTTTCATAGCATAATAATAATATCGATTTTATTGTAGATTTGTCCATCCATCTAACACACAATTACTTTCTTTTGGCATTATCGTACTATGTTGTACCATGCTTTGACCAACTTGCTGTGCAATAATTTGCTCTTTAATTCCATGATTAGAGTAGCTGCAAGTGGGCCTGTCGGTGTTTCGAGTTGACACCAACAAGTAAATTCTAATATTGTGCGTCTGGCCTGGATGGTGTGCTAAGAGGACACGAGGTTTATACTGGTTCGGGCAGAATATCCCTACGTCCAGTTCGTTGCTGCTGCTCGCGTTACTAGCACTGAAAGTTTGTAGTAGGGGTTACAAACAGTCGAGAGAGGGGGACATGTCCCAAGTCTCTGGTGAGAGGAACGAATGGGTGCCAAGAGCTCGGTCGCTTCTCGGCTATGTGCTGATCGGTTCGGGGTTCGATGGGTTTGAGTCTGAATTGATATGATGTGTTGCGATGCGTTCGAGTCGACCCCCCATGGGACGCCCTACTTTCTCTTTTATAAGCCAAGGGAAAGCACGGGTTACAGTCGAGGGAAAAGAGGCGAATCAGAAGGAGAAGAAGTCCTCCGGGATTGCCGGGTCCTTTTCATTCACATGGGTCCCACCGACCCTGTAGACGTCAACAGAGACTGCTCCATGTCGTGGCCCTATCTGTCACTGGCGCCATGCGCAGGTGTCGTCTCCCAGTCATGGCGCTCCACTCCGTCCTGGCGGACGCCGTGGTGAACTGACGCGTCTATCAGTGCCCGTACGAGTGTTAGGCAGAACAGCGCCGGTACGTCCAATGTTGTTCCTGATGTAAATCCTCAAGTATGGCCCGTCACGTCCATGGATTATATCGGAGCGTGTCGGTCACCTCCCTGGTGTCAGAGCTTTGACCCAGGCCCATTCGCTTGGACCTGGAGTGGCTGGCGGCGGTATGGGTCTCCGTCGGGCAAGACGGAGCCCACAGCCTTGGGGTCGGGCAAGGTGGAGTCCTCCCCCAGAGGCCGGGCGAGGCTGAGCGTAGACCCAAGGGTCGGGCGTGGTGGAGCCCATGACCTTGGTGTGAGGCGAGGCGGAGACAACCCTCATAGGTCGGGCAAGGCGGATCGTAGACCCAAGGGTCGGGCGAGGCGGAGCGCAGGCCCAAGGGTCTGGCGTGGTGGAGCCCGCGGCCTTGGTGTTGAGTGAGGCGGAGCTAGCCCTCAGAGGTCGGGCGAGGTGGAGCCAGTGGCCTTGGTGTCGGGCGAGGCGGAGCTAGCCTTCAGAAGTCGAGCGAGGAGGAGCTTGCCCTCAGAGGCCGGGCGAGGCAGAGCCCGCCCCTAGAGGTCGGGCGAGGCGGAGCCCATCCCTAGAGGTTGGGTGAGGCAGAGCCCGTCCCCAGAGGTCAGGCTAGTTGGAGCCCACCCCTAGAGGTTGGGCGAGGCGGAGCCCGCGGCCTCGGTGTCGGGCGAGGTGGAGCCCACCCCTAGAGGTCGGGCGAGGTGGAGCCTTTGTCGTTGGTGTCGGGTGAGGCGGAGCCCACGACCTCGGTGTCGAGCGAGGCAGAGCCCACCCTCAGAGATTGGGCGAGGCGAAGCCTGTGACCTCAGTGTCGGGCGAGGTGGAGCCCGCCCTCAAAGGTCGGGTGAGGCAGAGCCGGCGACCTTAGTGTTAGGCGAAGCGGAGCCCGCCCCTAGAGGTTGGGTGAGGCGGAGCCCACCCTCAGAGGTCGGGCGAGGCGGAGCTTGTGCACCTAGGGGTCGGTTGGAGCTGTAGTCGCGCTTATGGTTATTAGCTCCTCCTCTTCGGATGCCCTAGTATTGGTCCCCGATAGTAGCTCCCGAGCCTTCGGAGGAGTAGAATACTCCTTCGGAGGCTTTTTCGAGAGGGAGGACTCTAAAGGCCTTGGCCTTCTTTTGTCGCCCACAGCGTGATCTGGGGTCGATGATTCCCTTTCGTCAAGATCGAACCCCTCGGGGGTAAAGTTGTGAGGTTTGGTGGGTCAGAAAAGGTCCTTTCCTGATTATGACCCCTTCGGGGGTCTGTCGTTCTGTGACCATGCGTTTAGTCTCCTTGCGAGCCCAACTTCCTTGAGCCCTCACGCGTAGCCGGGGTTTGGTCGAGGGTCGGCTCGTCTTTGTGATCATCACCCCGTCCACGATTTTCGCAACCGGTGGGGCTGAGCCATACCGTGATTTTCCTCTATGGACGAGCCACGGTGCTCAGTGAGTTGTTAGCTGGCTAGTCCAAGTGGGGCCCTGGCATCCCATTCGCGGGGATCCGGCTTGGGTCAACTGGTGACCGACTCCAGACCCTTGGCGATCAATTCATATAGTTCTCGGGTCCGTTTGACTGGTCCCAAGGGCATTCTGCCTTTCTTTTCCAGAAAGAACTATGGATCATAACCGTCTGAGACTTGATCATGGGCCAGGATGCCCATGGAATTCGTGAGCCTGGGTACTGGCCACTAGCGGGCCCATCCCTTTCCACCTCTCACCCTAAAGGTACCTAGAGCGGTTGTCAAACCCGTCGATGGGCCGACCTATGAACTCCTAGGCCTAGTCGGGCCGTAGAGGCGCTTTTAGATCCATATTCCTCTTACCCGTGATAAGTCATGGCCCGTCTAGAGAGGCGAAACATCTGGTGAGTTTTTCGAGGGAACAGATAGGGATTGCGTGCGCATGTCCCATGGTGAGACGTGGCAGCAGATCGTGGCAGGCGTGGAGATCTAGGTGGGTGGTCAGTTTCCTCGCACCTGCCATCCCTATAAAACCAAAGGGTTTGTCCCAGGGTTCCATACCTTGCATCCGTGCCTCCATAGCCACAACCACCGTCGCCAATCACTTAGGTTTCCTACCTCCGCATCCCCATCGCCATCGAGCTCGCATCCGTCTGCCCCTACCTCCAATGGATCCATGGTGCCGCTTTGATATCACCTTCCAGCGCATGGAAAGCCTCGTCCGTCACGGTCTTCTCTGCGCACGGACCTCAGCTGAGGAGTGGCTGCTGCCCAGCAGGGAGGATCTACCATCGCCGCCCGACGGCTATGTGGTGTTGTTCGCCCACTTCCATGAGCGTGGGTTCGCGACTCCTGCCCACATATTTCTCCCATGGCTGCTGCACTACTACAAGATCGAGTTGTAGCACCTCAACCCCAATGGGGTCCAGCACATGGCGGCGTTTGTTGCCCTATGTGAGGGATTCCTATGGATCAGCCCCCACTTCGATCTGTGGAGGTACTTCTTCGCTGTCACCATCTAGAAGAAGAGGGAGAAGAGCGGTAGACAGGAGCTGCATATGCCGATGGGGTGCACCGACATCCAGCTTCGAAACAATCGGGTCAGCGAGTACCCGCCCATGCGGCTCTCAATGTCCAACAAGGGCTGGCACTCGTAGTGGTTCTACCTCAAGAACAACGCCACCGCCCCTCTACCGGAGTTCACCGGGCGCCTGATCGAAGAGGCTCCAGAGTCGTGGAGGAAGTGGGGCATCCTAGAGAAGGTGAAAGGATCTAACAATGCCTAGAGGGGGGGTGAATAGACATATCTAAAAATTTACTACAAATGCTAAGTTCAAATCTGTCAGTCAATGTCGGAAGTCCCGACGTTTGGGTCAGAACTCCCGACTTTGTCAGAAGTTCTGGCACAAACGTCAGCAATTCCGACGCCTACGTGAACTACAAAAGCAGAGCCAAATTTGACTTTACGGGTAAATAAACTTACAACCTCACTTCCCAGTGGTTTGGTGAAGATGTTGGGTCACTCCCTTGACGCCGTAATGCCTCCAAACCGGAGATCGAGTCGAAACCCTAAAATGAAGTTTTGGGAGATAAAGAGACAAACACATACAAGTAATCTCTAGCAATCACAACAACAAGCACACAGGACACAAGGATTTATCCTGAGGTTCGGCAACCCCACTAAGGAGCTCCTATGTCCTCGTTGTTGAGGTTACCACCAAGGTTGGAGTCTTTTCCACCTCCTTGCCTCTCTCAAAGCGACCACAAAGGTCACTTGAGCTTTCCACTAAGAAATCAACGGGTGATAAAACTTCCCAAGTCTCTTCCACAAGATGGAAGCTCTTGGGCAATGCCTAGCCGGCTTGGGGCAAAGCCCCAAGAGTAATAGACGCAAAATCAACTGGCTTGACGAAGAAATCAAGTGCACAAGCTTACCAAAGTGATGCTCTCACTTAATCCACTCTCCTTTCACTCAAAACCCTAAGGGAATCGAAGATTAGAGCAAAGGGGGAAGGAGAGGGGTGCTTTAGTTGCTTGGGAGCTGTTGAGCACGAAGTGGGTCAGCTGTGAATGAGTCCGTAACGGTTAGAAGTGAAGAGAGGGGTATTTATACTTCAAGTGAAAATCTAACCGTTTAGATCTACGTCGGAAGTTCCGACGCAGATCTCGGGACTTCTGACGTACATAGAAAACACTATTCACATAGGGTCAGAAGTTCGCACGAGAAAGTCAATGTCGGAACTCTCGGCAAATGTCGGGGCTTCCGATGGTTGGAACTTCTGACGTATGTTGGGACTTCTGACGTGCGCAGTTAAATAGCCAGTAGAGCTCCAGGTGTCGGGACTCCCGACAAGCTTTGGGACTTCCAACAGTCGGAAGTTCCGACATATGTCTGGACTTCCGACGAGCACAGACAGCCAGACAGTCAGAACCACCGATGCCGGGACTCCCGGCTTGGGTCGGGACTTCCGACTATCGGGAGTTCCAACTCACGTCGGGACTTTCGACGTCCACAGTCATAGCGTAGTCTAAGTGACTGGGAGTCAGAACTTCCGACAAGAGTCGTGACTTCCGACTATCGGGAGTTCTGGCTTACGTCGGGACTTCCGACACCGACAGTCACAGAAAATTATTCTATGTGCTCGTGAAGTGCTAGAGTGTCTCTCTTTTGATTTTATTTTAATGCTTGAGTACTCTATCTTCCTTATACCTACTAAATTTGCATCACTCTTTATAGTGCGGTGGATCCTAAACTCAAAAACAAAATTAAAACCTTTGGAGAGCGTTTTGAGTTTGTCCGCCTTTTCAACTTCAAGAATTGAGGGATGCCATTTCATCTCTATCAACTCTTTGATTCTTTCATGGGACTAATAGCTACGACATGTCTCATTAAGATCACATTAGTCCCTAATTTGGATGTCATCAATACACCAAAACCCACATAGGGGGCAAATGCACTTTCAGAAGGACAAGAAGAAGATCCAGGACCACATCGCCGCCATCGACATCCTCAAGGAGAATGGCTTAAAGGGGTCGGGGGTCATCGGGGCCTACCATGCAAGGTGGGTGGCACCGTTGATGATGCGTGCGCTCCCGCTATACGTGATTGCGCCCGAGGCGTCGTTCGACGGAACTGCGCTCACCGAGGGGGCGCTCCCCAACTCTGAGATCGCGCAATGCATCAAGGAGGCCATGGAGCCCTCACGGGGCAATGCGGGTGCCCCCCTTGATTTCATCTTCTTGGTGCTGGGACATCCTCCAATGTGGCCGGAACTAGGCCATGTCGTCTTCATAAGTTCCCCCTTCTCCTACCTTCTCTTCAATCGATTTCCCGACCTCTTGATACTAACTTTGAGAGGGATGGGACCAGCCGAGGGACCTCATCTTCATGGATCACTCGGCGCTGTTGTCGAGGGATTCATTCGTGAGGGTGGTGAATCATGCCGAGGGCGAGCGGCTGAGGAAGGCGAAGGAGGACATGAGGAAGAAGAAGCAGTGAAAGCTACAGGCGTGGGAGCTAGGGGAGGACACTGACATCGACGATGATGATGATGATGATGAGGTAGTCGACGACATCGAGTGGGATGACCTAGAGAACAAGGATGCGCTGACAGGTATCGGTTCATCCTTGTAGGAGTTGGGACCCTTCCTATTCCATGGAGTGGAGGGCATGTCCGGGGAGCCAGCGGAGAGTGGCCGTATCATCGGCCTACCCCAGGAGCCAACTGGGGTGGGCAGCTCTGCCGCCGTGCCTGAGGTGCCAGCAGAGGCGGGTGGCTCCGCCGTCATGCCCCAAGATCCGAGGGGAGCGAGCCCCTCTGCCCAGGAGCAGGGGGCAGGCTCGAAACGGTCTCGCCCCGATGAGGCGAAGCAGAGGTCGGGGGGTTTGCCCCCCCAAACATATCTACCGGCCGACGGCTCTGAGGTGAGTCATCAGCTTCTCTATTTTTCCCTATTTTGGTCGAATTTCATCGTGACTTATGCTTTTCGTCTCTTGCAACGTCGGGAGGCAACGTAATCCTTTGGTGCTGGCGCCAAAGAAGAGTGTCGCCCTTCAAGTGAGGTGGCAGCCGTCGGCTGGCATCACGCCCATTTTGGGCTGGAGCAATGCTAGTGTGACTGCATCACCGGCCGGTCAGGCACCGCCCACGGTGGCGCCCGTGCCCTCGGCGGGACGAACAGACGTGGGGGCTCAAGGGATGCCTTCGAAGGTCGTAGAACAGCCGGCGATGACGGCGATACCACTACCGACGATAGGGCGGATGGGGCTGTTGACCGCGCTCGCTGCGCCGATAGTGGCGGGCGTGATGCAGCCGATCAGGGCCCCGTTGATGCAGGCGGAGGTGGTGGTGGCTGTGACTGGCGGGTCATAGCCGGGCGCTATCGTGGCGGCGCCTAAGGAACCGGCCCAACCTGCGCCATCGGCGGCCCAGGTGACAGCGTCTGGCGTGGGCTGGACGGAGGGGGACACGGCCGAGGGGTCCCCAGAGGTCATGGTGCTGGGAGAGGAGTCAGCGTCCGTACCATTGACCCCTTCCGTCGCCAGAGATAGTGTCCTGATGGGGACATCACGGCGAGAAGGGCCAGCGGTGATCGAAGCCAGCGGGGAGCCGTCCCTAGCCCTGACATCGGTGGGTAGCGACTCACCTATGCAGGGGGAGCCCGTGCTCCGGTGGGCGAGTCCAGAGGATCCGACATCCTCGCTCTTCGCTCTCGACAACGCCGCAGAGAGCATGGAGCAGGAAAGCCTCGACGCGGGGGTCGCGTCCATGCTCAAAGCCCTAGACCATGCCCGAGGTGCCTTGCACGATGTTGTTGTTCCCTCTAGCCGGGTATTCGCTTGACCTTGCTTCTCGCCCTTTTCTTTCTCTATATTTTTTGTATTCTAACCATCGTCTCCTTTCAGTCCCTTATCGCTCGTAGCCAGGAGAAGTCTCGGTTCCTTCGTGAGCAGAAGCAAACCTGGGACCACCTCATCGAGGAGGCGCGGCTGCACGGGAAGGTGACCGCTCAGCTTGTTGCCGCCCAGCAGAGGGTGGCTGAGCTGACTCCCTCACCGTGGAGGCAGACAGTCTTCGGTCACGGGTGGCCGAGGCCCATCGGCATGTGGATAGGCTTTTTGGCCTTAGCCACGGAAAGAGTTAGTACACGTTTAAGAGTCTATCTGCCCGACGAACATTCTTCGTGCCCGACCCCCTCTCACATTGAGACCTAGAAGCTAGGGACATGGAAACAAACTCTGAGTAAAACTGGTTGGACTACGAGAAACCTACGCCTCAACAGCTACGACGTCTTTGCTCACCAGCATGATCAGAATTTGTTCACCTGCATCCCGAGCTTTACGGCCTTAATAACAGAAAGGGTCGGAGCGCACCAACCTTTTTATACGGAAGGGGGAGAAGGGCTAAAAACTGTTTGGCCATAACGAAATCTAAGAGCGTGTCTATTTGTTACGAGTTCGTCGCCTGGCTTATCTGCCTAACTAAATTCTTATGCGGGATGTTCTCATTCTCTATCTCCATAAGTAAGTCCTGTCCCAGCAGGGCAATACAAGTGACCGGATGGCTTAGCCGCTACCAAGGGACGGGTAGGGAGCTGCAAGATGCCCCATGTAGGTTATGCCGACCCCATCACGGACGACGGGCCCGGATTCTGCTTGAACATATTCGATAAGAGCTCCCTGAACCCGTCATTCGTGCCATTGAGGTAAGTCCTGTGCCAGCAGGCCACCCAAATTGATCGAACGATTCGGGCCACTGCCGAGAGATGGGTCACCCTTACTTTACGCGTATTAATTTCTCTATTGAGCCCCTGACCCCAGCAATGGTGAGGGGTCGAGTCTCGCTCGAGGGTTGGTAAGAGTATCTATTCTGTAGACAATCTCGATGCCCGACCCCTTTCTTGTGCTAAAACCTAGAGGCAAGGTGTGCAGAAACAAACTCTGAGTAAAACTGGTTGGATCGCTAGAAACCTACGTCCCAGCGGCTATGGCATTTCTGTTCACTAGCGTGATCAAAGTTTTTGTCCCCGCATCCTGAGCTTTAGCCTCCGCCTTCCCTAGAAGGATTTGGAGGGACCCACTGGCGGAATCTCCATTGAGGAGAGGCCGGCAGGTTGCTCGAGCCGATTGAAGGGCTTGGGCCGCTATTGAGAGACGGGTAGAGAGCAGCAGAATGTCCCATGCAGGTCGCATCAACTTCGTCACGAACGACGGACCCGGACCCCACACAAACATATCTGGTAAGAGCTCCTCGAACCCGTCACTTGAGCTATCGAGGTAACTTTACCAACCCCCGCTTTACTTTTCCAGTACATGAGCATTCACTCATCCATTCTCATGCATGCATTCATACATTCATCTCATACATCCAAGCATTGCATATGCAATTATTGCATCACAACGCTTCGCGTCGTATCACGAAGCGGTAGTCGTCTTATTCGACATGAGCGACAACTGACCGAGGTTCGAAGGCCGGCCTGTGAAGGGCTCTAGGCCACACATCAAATAGAGCTAGGGAGAAAAACATAGATGAGCCCCAGCGGCCTTGCTCGACCCTGCTCAGAAGTGGACAGGGACAACTAGACCTTTCTCATTCGATCCTAACCTCGAGCCAAGCCCACATAATCTCCATCGAGGATAGGCCAATGGGCCACCCAAGCCAATCAAACGGCTCAAGCATCTGCCGGAAGGAGGGTTAAGGAGCAGTAGAATACCACATGAGGGCTATGCCGACTCCATCAGCGAATGGCGAACCCAGATTCCACTCGGACGTGCCCATTAGTGAGCTCACTGAGCGCAACACTCGAGCCATCGAGGCAAGTGTCGTTAGCTCAGCCCCTCTGGTTGCGAAAACCAAGGACGGGGTGACGCATGAAATCTAGCCGGCCCCCATCGACCCCCATGGGGCTCAGGGGCTCGCGCTGCTCTACCCGAACTTAGGAATCCACCTGACCAGGGTTCGAAGACCGGCCCACGAAGGGCTCGAGGCCACCTCGCATCAAACAGAGCCAGGTGAGAAAATGCAGATGAGCCCCAGCGGCCTTTGCCCGACCCACTCAGAAGCGGACAGGGTCATCTCGACCTTCTCGTTCGATCCTAACCTCGAGCCGAGCCCACAGAATCTCCATCAAGGAGAGATTAGCAGGCCACCTGAGTCGCTCTTCGGAGCGACATGGGCATCTGCTGGGAGGTGAGTTAAGGAGCAGTGGAATGCCACATGAGGGCTATGCTGACGCCATCACGAATGGCAGACCCAGATTCCACTCAAACATGCCCGATAGCGAGCTCACCGAGCGCGTCACTCATGCCATCGAGTCAAGTGACGTTAGCTCAACCCCTCCGGCTATGGAAACCACGGATAGGGCGACGATCACAAAGACGAGCCGACCCTCGACCGGACCCCTGCTATGCGTGGGGGCTCAAGGAAAGTTGGACTCGCAAGATGACCGAACGCGCAGTCATAGAATGATGGCTTAGATCCTAGGGAGGGGGTACGCACAAAAATAAGAGATGCTTTCTCCTGCTAGTTTCGCTATCCTCTCCTCAATCTTTAGTGACACCCGACCCCCAACAATGGCAAGGGGTCAGGTATCACTCGGGGGCTGATAAGGGTATACATACACTCTTTCTAAAACAGTCGTCGTGCCCGACCTCTTCCTCACGTTAAACCTAGTGGCTAGGTCTACGGAAATGAACGACTGAGCAAGGCTGGTCAGACTGCAAGGAACCTACGCCCTAGTGGCTATGACACTCTTGCTTACCAGCGTGATCAGAGTTTCCCTCCTACACCTCGGGCCCTACGGTCTTAACAAACGGAAGGGTCAGAACACATGAACCCCTTTTCACACATAAAAAGGGAGGAAAAACAAATTCGATCAAACAAAACAAAATGATAAGTTTGTTCAGATAGTACAGAGGGGTCGGAGCTTGTCCACTTGTTACATGAATGATTGCCCGACCTATCTGGCTAACTAACCCCTTCGGGGGAGAACTATGCTCTCTATTCTATCCACCAGGTCCTGCGAAAGGGGAGCCACCACCGTCTCCATCTCCTCCAGCTCGTGGGCTTCATTGCCAGGCGTGAAGCCATGGCTCATCGTCTCTAGGTTGATGCTGTCCCTATAATGAGAATGAGCAATCATGAAGGATTGGTTGACCCTGGCACGAAGCGCATTCCTCTCAAGCTAGCGCACCCGAGCAGTGATCTCAACGGCATGGGCTGTGAGTGAGCTAGTCCCCTCCGACCGCACCACCTCAAGGTCGTCATAAACCACTCCGAGGGCTCTTTGCTTGAAGATTCCTCCTCGCCTCGGTGAGGTCCACGGCCAGCCTGGCAGAGACGCTCTTGGCCTCCAGCTTCTGAGCCGTCACATTTCTGAGCTTGGCCTGGAGGGAGCCAACCTTCTGCTGCGCATTGTCGCGCTCTTGGCAGGCCTGGTCACGCTCTTGGAGGGCCGGGTCATGCTCCTCGAGAGCCGTGCAATGCTTCGAGCGGAGCCTCTTCGTGGTTTGGGGCAGCTCATCCCGCTCCTTGAGCAGCTGGGTGACCGCCGCGGCGTGTAGACTCACCCTTTTCTCTAGGACCGCGAGCTTCTCCTTGGCCCCCAGCTTTAGCTCCCTTTCCTTCTCAACCTCAGCCAGAAGGTCGAGGATCCATTGGTGGGTCTCAGCGTCCTTCTGGAGCAGCTTGTCCCGCTCCTTCCTGACCTTGGCGGCCTACTCGATGTTCTAGGCATTGACGAAAACTTCGTCGTTGATGGCCTTGAGCTTGTAGGCGCTGGGTCGGAGCACCCCCACGGCGACGTGCGGTCCCTCCCATGGCAGAGAGACTTTGTGGTGGTTCTTGTTGCTCTAGACGAAGCAGAGCAGCAGGTCCCCGACGTTGAAGGCCCGACCCTGCACTCGACGGCCGTGGTACCGGCGCAAAGCTCGCTGGTACTTGGCCGAGCGTAGGAGGGTGACATCGCGCGCTTCATCTAGCTGGCCTCCTTCATATGCTCTCCCTTGTTGAAGCCCCCAGACAAGAACCGCTTTAAGAGGCCATAGTCCTTGTATAGGTGCTCGATGGGGAAAGCATGGTTCAGGAATGGACCTTCGAGCAGGCTCTTTGAAGTGGTTCGGGGTACCCTCGGTGCGCTTTCAGCCTCCCTCATGGTCGGCAGTGGCCACGAGCGAGCCCTCGCGCCGAAGTTTGTTCTTCTTGTTGTTGGGACGGTTGGAGGTGCCTTCACCGACGTCCTTGTCCCGCTTCGCCTTGCCCTTGAGGATGCATTGGCAAAAGGCCTGATGTCCCGGCAAGTTAGGGCTCGGGGTTCGGTCCTCGCCACTGTCGTAGCGTCCGCCATGACATGGGTGATAGCCGCGGCTAGCCCCCTCCCTCGCATCGCCGTAGGTACGCCTGCGGGCATTGAGGGTGTCGCGTGTGTCGCGGTGGAGGCCAAGACGCTCATGCACCAGAACCGCGGTGCGTGGCCTGCCGCCTTGCTACGCCTAGTGGACCGACACGTCCTTGTCGAGTTGTTCTGAAGGCACATTACGCCTATGGGCATCGAGGGTGTCGCGTGCATCATAGTGGGGGCCGAGACGCTCATACACTGGAGCCGCGGTGCGCGGCCTGCACGGGAGCGCTGTCGGGGCACTTCGGACGAGGTATTCTGGAGAGAGCGGCTCTCCTCCGGCAAGCTACGTCATGACGTTGATGAACGAAAAGGTGAGGTGGCACAGGTCCTCCTGGGACGGTCGGGGTCCCAGGAAGGCGCCGAGCTGGCGCTCTAACCTCCCGTAGTCGAATTCGGAGGGCTGGTCGCTCTCGGGGGCGTGGGCCCCCAGTGCATGCAGCTGCAGCTCCTCCAGCGCCCTGGCGATCGTGTCAAGGCCAGCGGAGTGGAGAGGTTGGACGGTGGTGGGATCCCGCACCAGCTCTCCCTCCGTCATGATGATGAAGTCTAGATCCCCGAGGCGCACGTGCGTGCCCGAGACCTGGCTGACGTTGCTATTAGCCATCTGAGGCCTGGTGTAGATGTCGTGACCCGCAAAAGTCCCCTACCTGGCATGTCAACTGTCGATGTTTCGAGTTGCCACCAACAAATAAATTTCTAATATTGCGCGTCTGACCCGGATGGTGTGCTACGATGACACGAGCTTTATATTGGTTCGGGTAGAATGTCCCTATGTCCAGTTCGTTGCTGCTGCTTGTGTTACTAGTACTAAAAGTTCATAGTAGGGGTAACAAATGGTCGAGAGAGGGATAGGTCCCAAGTCTCTAGTGAGAGGAACGAATGGGTGGTGAGAGCTCGGTCGCTTCCTGGCTGTGTGCTGATCGGTTCGGGATTTGATGGGTTAGAGTCTGAATCGATATGATGTGCTACAATGCGTTCGAGTCGACCCCCCATGGGACGCCCTGGTTTCCCTTTTATAGGCCAAGGAAAAGCACGGGTTACAGTCGAGAGAAAAGAGGAGAATCAGAAGGAGAAGAAGTCCTCCGGGATCGCCGGGTCCTTCTTTTCCTTCACGTGGGTCCCGCCGACCCTGTAGACATCAACAGGGATAACTCCATGTCACGGCCCTGTCTGTCATTGGCGCCATGCGCAGGCGTCGTCTCTCGGTCGTGGCGCTCCACTCCGTCCTGGCGGATGCCGTGGTGAACTGACGCGCCTGTCAGTGCCCGTACGAGGGTTAGGCAGAACAGTGCCGGTACGGCCGATGCTATTCCTGATGTAAATCCCCAGGTATGGCCCGTCATGGCCATGGGTTATATCGGGGCGTGTCGTTCACCTCCCTGGTGTCAGAGCTTTGACCCAGGCCCATTCGCTTGGACCTGAAGTGGTTGGCGGCGGTATGGGTCTCTTTCGGGCGAGGCAGAGCCTGCGGCCTTGGGGTCGAGCGAGGCAGAGTCCTCCTCCAGAGGCCGGGCGAGGCGGAGAGTAGAGTCAAGGGTCAGGCGTGGCAGAGCCCACGGCCTTGGTGTCGGGCGAGGCGGAGCCAGCCCTTAGAGGTCAGGTGAGGCGGAGCGCAGACCCAAGGGTCGGGTGTGGCGGAGCCCACGGCCTCGCTGTCGGGCGAGGCAGAGCCAGCCCTCAGAGGTTGGGCGAGGCGGAGCCCACGACCTCGGTGTCGGGCGAGGCGAATCCAGCCTTCAGAGGCCGGACGAGGCAGAGCCCACCCCCAGAGGTCGGGCGAGGCGAAGCCTGTGGCCTCGGTGGCCGGGCGAGGTGGAGCTCGCCCCCTAGAAGTCGGGCGAGTCGGAGCCTGCCCCCAGAGGTCGGGCGAGGCGAAGACCGCGGCCTCGGTGTCGGACGAGGCGGAGCCCGCCCTCAGAGGTCAGGCGAGGCGGAGCCCGCGGCCTCGGTGTCAGGCGAGGCGGAGCCCATCCCCAGAGGTCGGGAGAGGCGGAGATTGCGCACCTGGGGGTTGGTTGGAGCTGTAGCCACGCTCTGGACTGTTCGGATGAATCAATGCTGATGGTTATTAGCTCCTCCTCTTCGGATACCCTAGTTTGTATCTGAATCTGAGAGGTTTATATATACTAGTTGGATAACTCGTATTTGAGTTCAAATATATTTGATATGGATATTTGCGTAGCTCACTTCTAGTATCCGATTATCCATTGACCACAACTAATTACATTCAACACATTTGACACTATTAGTTTCTGAACCCAAACCTAAATAACAATTATTTATGTTTATATCGATATATATCTGTTCGAATGTGATTGTTGTTTTCATCCACATACGTGCACGTGTACGGTAGTGTCTCTAAGCGTGCATCATTATTCTTGTGATCGAAAATGATTTTCATAGCCGCATATCAACCCTGTGGCTGCATGCAAAACAACTCTTGGAAGTTGGAACCATTTTTCGGTAAAGAGAATTTGCTGGGTTGAAGTAAAAGAAATAAGGATCCAATCTGCACACAACGCCACCGCCGATCCCAACTGCCACTGCCGCCGCCCTCAGCTTTGTCCCCCTCCTCACTCCTAACCAATAGTCTCATCGGTGGACAAAGGAACGGAGACCCGATATCTTTTTCCTTCATAGTTTTAGATTAAGTTTGTGGATCTTTGTTGATGTAGGGTTTGGTTGTATTATCATTGATGAGATGGTGGCGACGATGATAGTACTTTGGAATAAGGTCTGTCCGGCCCCTTCTTACTTTGACGATGTTCGATCTGGCGTTGTTGAAGGGCTAGTGAGAGTTTGGTTGTCAGATATGTGGACTTTCTTCATATCTTAGCATTAGGTGTGTTTATCAAAGGTAGCAGTTGCCTGGCTTTTGATACGGCGATCTTGACCTCTTATTTTGGACTGTTCTACAACAAGGTCCGGAATCTTCAACACTCTGTTTTAGTGCTGAAGGATTGTAAGCCTGTGTTCCTTAAGCCGATGTTCTTTCAGTGGATACTAGATATCGCTGTCAGCTGCGAGTGGATTGTGTGGTCTTCAAAACCATGTTTGGCGAGGGTGTTTGTAGGTGTCCCTTTTCTTTGCCATCTTTGCAGTGCGATCTTCAAACTCCGGCTGGCGGTGGACGCTCGAAGGAAGAAAACGACCGATTTAGTCTTTGATGTACTCTTATTTTTTAGAGATTGGTTTGTGTTTTTTGTCAATGTTTGTACTGGCCTTTGTTCTCATTGAGGCATGTGAAAAGTGAAGCAACCTTTTGAGTGTCTTTTTTTTTTAAAAAAAAAGTAAAAGAAATCAGGAGTTAAGGGGGGTATCAAGACACTTTGGAGTGCAGTAGATCTTTTTTCACCTTAAAAGAGTGGCATATGAGTGTATACGAAGAATGATGTAGGCAACAAGGCGTTCGAGGAGGCGACACGTGGTGTGTGTGAAGAAGAAGGACAAGGATGGTGTAGCAACCACCGTTCGCACATGAACACGTCACGTGTGTCCTTAGCGATGAGCGCGATGTGCAAGACACGTCGTAAGTGGAGTCTCGTCGGGAGCGCGATACGCAAGACACGCTGGCAAGAGCTCTTGAAACCCGACACCTCATGCGCCTGAGAGGGACTCCGTCAGAGAGAATGGCAGCAATGGGCTGCCCTAGGTCGGCCTGACCGCCCCTAGGACCTTGTGCTCGTTGTCGTAACGAAGTAGACGTCAACGAAGAACAAGAAGCAAAACTAGAGAGAAAATAGTATATGCAAAATTATGTAGCAGATTGATACGTCGAATGTGTGTTGTTAATCGGTGGTCACCCTTTATATTTATAGAGTGGTTCGTCTTTCTGTCCACGAGTCCATATTAATTTACATGACCTAGTAAAATACCTCTAACTATATTCGGCCGCATCTATTTTCAGAGTCCAAACTGGATAAAGAATCCCATCGGAACCTGTACACGGAGAATTCCTTCTGTTGGCCGGCCAATCAGAGACACGTGCAAACCATCATGAACGATTGAACGTGAGCCCTTTATATTCCTTCTCGGTCTCTGCTTCTTGCCTTTTAATCATGTACACAAGTATACGATTGGCCAGCATACGGATCAAACTTCCTTTTTTATTCGTGAACTCCAGTATACAGCACTTTAGAGCATCTCCAAGAATACCCTATAATCTTTTCTAATCCATGATTTTTAGAAAGAGAGAAAAATTCATCTCTAACAACTCCTAAACCTATCTCCTAATCTGTTAGCACTTGAAGAAAAAACCTCCTATTGCGCGCAAAAGTTAGGCAGATTCTAGTCGCGCGTATCGGCCTTCCCCGCGCGGTTCTCCTCTTCGGCGGCCGGCTGCTGCCTCTCTTTACCGTGGCCGGTTGCCTGCCTCTGCTGCGACATGGAGGCACGGGCGCACCAGAAGATGGAGGAGGTGCCCATGGATCAGCTGCCGCCGTAGGCACGCGCACGCCGTCGTGCTTGCTTTATTGTTCGATTGCCCCGCCACCGGCTGGCCGCCCATTTGATTTTAGAGTTGCATCAACATCCATCTATCTATCCGATGGATCTATACTAATATCCTGTATCGATCCCAAGTATACATCCACATGCATGGTAATAATCTGGTTGACCGCATGCATTATGTCTCATCCTCCATCCCTTGCACGAAGAGGCGGCGGCAAAGCAAAAGTTGCGGCTGGCTTTGTGATGTTCCCAAGAAAAAAACTGCCGCAGGGAAAAAAAATTGTGGGACCAAATTTTGATTTTTAGGCGTGAATTATTGGGTACTCTCGGAGATGGCCTAATTTATTCCTTCTAATCCGTTTTTAGAAGTTGGAAAATATCATGTTTTTAGGATGAAGTTATTGGGTACCCTTGTAGATGAACTTACTTGACTCTGATTTGAATAGGCTTCCGCACGATGACAGGAACAGACACAAGTTCTCATTGCCTCTGACTAGAGCAGACAGAACACTCCTTAGCCTCTGGAAAGGGCAGACAAAATTCGCCCGTATCCCCTGGAAAACACAGACGAAAGCTGAAACCTAAACCCAATTTGCACGTAGTACCTGGAGAGGTCAAACAAAATCCCTGCAGCTGCAGCTGTGAGCCTTTTTTTTTAAACAAAAAGCACACACAATCTTGACAGCGCCCCGGATCACGTCTGTGATGTTAAATTTTGACCATCAACACCACCCATCAAAAGTGGTCGAGATCTCGGAACCGTGGTGCCTTGACGTCCGCAGCGCACGCAAGGACTGCGTCATCGTCCTCCTCAACGCCGACGACAGGTACTCTCATTGATGGCCAGCACCGATGGAAGCCCACAAATGGCAGGCAACGCAGAGCGGCAGAGGCTAGCAGCTAGGGCAGTTTTTTTTTAAATCAATTTACACAGTCTCTATAGATTGAAACTTCACAACAAAATGACTGCTGCCTCTGCAAAAAACGATTTACACAGCCCATGCCCATGTATTACAGGCGGGCGTTTCACCCATTTCTTTCTGAAAAAATAAAATGACCCATCTTTGTAAAAGGGCTGTTAGTAGTGGCGACTGTATGACCAGTTGACCCTAGCCCATTTTAGGTAATGCGCTTTAGTGCAAAAATAGAGAGATAGATACAATGATAAAATTCGATTGACTAGAAACTTGACCGAGTTTGCTCAAGAAAAAAAATAAACTGGCCGAAATGAAATTACACCACGGAACATCAGTAAAAAATATTAGACAAGGGAGACCTTTATATGGTTGGAATAATGAGTGCTGATGGAAGTTGTCGGATATCGATATTAGGGATACTCGAAGCTTGGAAGGTAGCGTCCACGCTGACTTCCCCGGATGGCTCGAAACGTATTAAAAGGTCTCGCACGACCCCTTGGGTGAGGGCACCGTCTCGCCCGACCCCACGGACGCGGTTTCCGACTAGCCCGGCCGCGGGCTCCGTCTCGCCCGACCCCTTGGGTGCGGACTCCGTCTCGCCGGACCCCAAGGACGTAGTTTCCGACTCGCCCGACCCCCTGGGTGCGGGATCCGTCTCGCCCGACCCCAAGGACGTGGTTTCCGTCTCACCCGACCTCAAGGCCGTAGGCTCCCTCTCGCCCGACCCCTTGGGTGTGGGCTCCGTCTCGCCCGATCCCAAGGACGCGCATCCATCTATCTGATCGATCTATATTAGTATCCTGTTTCGATCCCCAGTATACATCCACATGCATGGTAATAATCTGGTTGACACATCCATTATGTCTCATCCTCCATCCCTTGCACGAACAGGCGGCGGCGAAGCAAAACTAGCGGCTGGCTTCCTGATGTCCCGAAGAAAAAAACTGCGCAGGGAAAAAAAATTGTGGGACCAAATTTTGATTTTTAGTCGTGAATTATTGGGTACTCTCGGAGATGACCTAATTTATTCCTTCCAATTCTTTTTTAGAAGTTGGAAAATATCATGTTTTTAGGATGAAGATATTGGGTACTCTTGTAGATGAACTTACTTCTCTGATTTGAATAGGCTTCCGCACGATGACAGGAACACACACAAGTTCTCATTGCCTCTGACTAGAGCAGACAGAACTCTCCTTAGCCTCTGGAAAGGGCAGACAAAATTGGCCCGTATCCCCTGGAAAACACAGACGAAAGCTGAAACCTAAACCCAATTTGCACGTAGTCCATGGAGAGGTCAAACAAAATCCCTGCAGCTGCTGCTGTGAGCCTGTTTTTTAAACAAAAAGCACACACAATCTTGACAGCGCCCCGGATCACGTCTGTGATGTTAAATTTTGACCATCAACACCACCCATCAAAAGTGGTCGAGATCTCGGGACCGTGGTGCCTAGACGTCCGCTGCGCACGCAAGGACTGCGTCGTCGTCCTCCTCAACGCCGACGACAGGTACTCTCATTGATGGCCAGCACCGATGGAAGCCCACAAATGGCAGGCAACGCAGAGCGGCAGAGGCTAGCAGCTAGGGCAGTTTTTTTTTTAAATCAATTTACACAGTCTCTATAGATTGAAACTTCACAACAAAATGACTGCTGCCTCTGCAAAAAACGATTTACACAGCCCATGCCCATGTATTACAGGCGGGCGTTTCACCCATTTCTTTCTGAAAAAAGAAAATGACCCATCTTTGTAAAAGGGCTGTTAGTAGTGGCGACTGTATGACCAGTTGACCCTAGCCCATTTTAGGTAATGCGCTTTAGTGCAAAAATAGAGAGATAGATACAATGATAAAATTCGATTGACTAGAAACTTGACCGAGTTTGCTCAAGAAAAAAAAAACTGGCCGAAATGAAATTACACCACGGAACATCAGTAAAAAATATTAGACAAGGGAGACCTTTATATGGTTGGAATAATGAGTGCTGATGGAAGTTGTCGGATATCGATATTAGGGATACCTGAAGCTTGGAAGTTAGCGCCAACGCTGACTTCCCCGGATGGCTCGAAACGTATTAAAAGGTCTCACCCGACCCCGTGGGTGAGGGTTCCGTCTCGCCCGACCCCAAGGACGCGGTTTCCGACTCGCCCGGCCGCGGGCTCCATCTCGCCCGACCCCTTGAGTGCGGGCTCCGTCTCGCCCGACCCCAAGGACGCGGTTTCCGACTCGCCCGACCTCAAGGCCGCATGCTCCCTCTCGCCCGACCCCTTGGGTGTGGGCTCCGTCTCGCCCGACCCCAAGGACGCGCATCCATCTATCTGATCGATCTATACTGGTATCCTGTATCGATCCCCAGTATACATCCACATGCATGGTAATAATCTGGTTGACCGCATCCATTTTGTCTCATCCTCCATCCCTTGCACGAAGAGGCAGCGCGAAGAAAAAAAGTCGCGGGCTGGCTTCCTGATGTCCCGAAGAAAAAAAAACTGCCGCAGGGAAAAAAAATTGTGGGACCAAATTTTGATTTTTAGGTGTGAATTATTGGGTACTCTCGGAGATGACCTAATTTATTCCTTCCAATCCTTTTTTAGAAGTTGGAAAATATCATGTTTTTAGGATGAAGATATTGGGTACCCTTGTAGATGAACTTACTTGACTGTGATTTGAATAGGCTTCCGCACGATGACAGGAACACACACAAGTTCTCATTGCCTCTGACTAGAGCAGACAGAACTCTCCTTAGCCTCTGGAAAGGGCAGACAAAATTCGCCCGTATCCCCTGGAAAACACAGACGAAAGCTGAAACCTATACCCAATTTGCACGTACTCCCTGGAGAGGTGAAACAAAATCCCTGCAGCTGCTGCTGTGAGCCTTTTTTTTTAAACAAAAAGCACACACAATCTTGACAGCGCCCCGGATCACGTCTGTGATGTTAAATTTTGACCATCAACACCACCCATCAAAAGTGGTCGAGATCTCGGAACCGTGGTGCCTTGACGTCCGCAGCGCACGCAAGGACTGCGTCATCGTCCTCCTCAACGCCGACGACAGGTACTCTCATTGATGGCCAGCACCGATGGAAGCCCACAAATGGCAGGCAACGCAGAGCGGCAGAGGCTAGCAGCTAGGGCAGTTTTTTTTAAAATCAATTTACACAGTCTCTATAGATTGAAACTTCACAACAAAATGACTGCTGCCTCTGCAAAAGACGATTTACACAGCCCGTGCCCATGTATTACAGGCGGGCGTTTCACCCATTTCTTTCTGAAAAAAGAAAATGACCCATCTTTGTAAAAGGGCTGTTAGTAGTGGCGACTGTATGACCAGTTGACCCTAGCCCATTTTAGGTAATGCGCTTTAGTGCAAAAATAGAGAGATAGGTACAATGATAAAATTCGATTGACTAGAAACTTGACCGAGTTTGCTCAAGAAAAAAAAAACTGGCCGAAATGAAATTACACCACGGAACATCAGTAAAAAATATTAGACAAGGGAGACCTTTATATGGTTGGAATAATGAGTGCTGATGGAAGTTGTCGGATATCGATATTAGGGATACTCGAAGCTTGGAAGTAGCGCTCACGCTGACTTTACCGGATGGCTCGAAACGTATTTAAAGGTCTCGCCCGACCCCTTGGGTGAGGGTTCTCTCGCCCGACCCCAAGGACGCGGTTTCCGACTCGCCCGACACCCGGGGTGCGGGCTCCGTCTCGCCCAACCCTAAGGACACGGTTTCCGTCTCACCCGACCTCAAGGCCGCATGCTCCCTCTCGCCCGACCCCTTGGGTGTGGGCTCCGTCTCGCCCGACCCCAAGGACGCGCATCCATCTATCTAATCGATCTATACTGGTATCCTGTATCGATCCCCAGTATACATCCACATGCATGGTAATAATCTGGTTGACCGCATCCATTTTGTCTCATCCTCCATCCCTTGCACGAAGAGGCGGCGGCGAAGCAAAAGTCGTGGCTGGCTTCCTGATGTCCCGAAGAAAAAAAACTGCCGCAGGGAAAAAAAATTGTGGGACCAAATTTTGATTTTTAGGCGTGAATTATTGGGTACTCTCGGGGATGACCTAATTTATTCCTTCCAATCCTTTTTTAGAAGTTGGAAAATATCATGTTTTTAGGATGAAGATATTGGGTACCCTTGTAGATGAACTTACTTGACTGTGATTTGAATAGGCTTCCGCACGATGACAGGAACACACACAAGTTCTCATTGCCTCTGACTAGAGCAGACAGAACTCTCCTTAGCCTCTGGAAAGGGCAGACAAAATTCGCCCGTATCCCCTGGAAAACACAGACGAAAGCTGAAACCTATACCCAATTTGCACGTACTCCCTGGAGAGGTGAAACAAAATCCCTGCAGCTGCTGCTGTGAGCCTTTTTTTTTAAACAAAAAGCACACACAATCTTGACAGCGCCCCGGATCACGTCTGTGATGTTAAATTTTGACCATCAACACCACCCATCAAAAGTGGTCGAGATCTCGGAACCGTGGTGCCTTGACGTCCGCAGCGCACGCAAGGACTGCGTCATCGTCCTCCTCAACGCCGACGACAGGTACTCTCATTGATGGCCAGCACCGATGGAAGCCCACAAATGGCAGGCAACGCAGAGCGGCAGAGGCTAGCAGCTAGGGCAGTTTTTTTTTAAATCAATTTACACAGTCTCTATAGATTGAAACTTCACAACAAAATGACTGCTGCCTCTGCAAAAAACGATTTACACAGCCCATGCCCATGTATTACAGGCGGGCGTTTCACCCATTTCTTTCTGAAAAAAGAAAATGACCCATCTTTGTAAAAGGGCTGTTAGTAGTGGCGACTGTATGACCAGTTGACCCTAGCCCATTTTAGGTAATGCGCTTTAGTGCAAAAATAGAGAGATAGATACAATGATAAAATTCGATTGACTAGAAACTTGACCGAGTTTGCTCAAGAAAAAAAAAACTGGCCGAAATGAAATTACACCACGGAACATCAGTAAAAAATATTAGACAAGGGAGACCTTTATATGGTTGGAATAATGAGTGCTGATGGAAGTTGTCGGATATCGATATTAGGGATACTCGAAGCTTGGAAGTAGCGCTCACGCTGACTTTCCCGGATGGCTCGAAACGTATTAAAAGGTCTCGCCCGACCCCTTGGGTGAGGGTTCTCTCGCCCGACCCCAAGGACGCGGTTTCCGACTCGCCCGGCCGCGGGCTCCGTCTCGCCCGACCCCAAGGACGCGGTTTCCGACTCGCCCGACACCCGGGGTGCGGGCTCCGTCTCGCCCAACCCTAAGGACACGGTTTCCGTCTCACCCGACCTCAAGGCCGCATGCTCCCTCTCGCCCGACCCCTTGGGTGTGGGCTCCGTCTCGCCCGACCCCAAGGACGCGCATCCATCTATCTAATCGATCTATACTGGTATCCTGTATCGATCCCCAGTATACATCCACATGCATGGTAATAATCTGGTTGACCGCATCCATTTTGTCTCATCCTCCATCCCTTGCACGAAGAAGGCGGCGGCGAGCAAGCAAAAAGTCGCGCTGGCTTCCTGATGTCCCAAGAAAAAAAAACTGCCCCAGGAAAAAAAATTGTGGGACCAAATTTTGATTTTTAGGCGTGAATTATTGGGTACTCTCGGGGATGACCTAATTTATTCCTTCAATCCTTTTTTAGAAGTTGGAAAATATCATGTTTTTAGGATGAAGATATTGGGTACCCTTGTAGATGAACTTACTTGACTGTGATTTGAATAGGCTTCCGCACGATGACAGGAACACACACAAGTTCTCATTGCCTCTGACTAGAGCAGACAGAACTCTCCTTAGCCTCTGGAAAGGGCAGACAAAATTCGCCCGTATCCCCTGGAAAACACAGACGAAAGCTGAAACCTATACCCAATTTGCACGTACTCCCTGGAGAGGTGAAACAAAATCCCTGCAGCTGCTGCTGTGAGCCTTTTTTTTAAACAAAAGCACACACAATCTTGACAGCGCCCCGGATCACGTCTGTGATGTTAAATTTTGACCATCAACACCACCCATCAAAAGTGGTCGAGATCTCGGAACCGTGGTGCCTTGACGTCCGCAGCGCACGCAAGGACTGCGTCATCGTCCTCCTCAACGCCGACGACAGGTACTCTCATTGATGGCCAGCACCGATGGAAGCCCACAAATGGCAGGCAACGCAGAGCGGCAGAGGCTAGCAGCTAGGGCAGTTTTTTTTTAAATCAATTTACACAGTCTCTATAGATTGAAACTTCACAACAAAATGACTGCTGCCTCTGCAAAAAACGATTTACACAGCCCATGCCCATGTATTACAGGCGGGCGTTTCACCCATTTCTTTCTGAAAAAAGAAAATGACCCATCTTTGTAAAAGGGCTGTTAGTAGTGGCGACTGTATGACCAGTTGACCCTAGCCCATTTTAGGTAATGCGCTTTAGTGCAAAAATAGAGAGATAGATACAATGATAAAATTCGATTGACTAGAAACTTGACCGAGTTTGCTCAAGAAAAAAAATAAACTGGCCGAAATGAACTTACACCACGGAAAATCAGTAAAAAATATTAGACAAGGGAGACCTTTATATGGTTGGAATAATGAGTGCTGATGGAAGTTGTCGGATATCGATATTAGGGATACTCGAAGCTTGGAAGTAGCGCTCACGCTGACTTTCCCGGATGGCTCGAAACGTATTAAAAGGTCTCGCCCGACCCTTGGGTGAGGGTTCTGTCTCGCCCGACCCCAAGGACGCGGTTTCCGACTCGCCCGGCCGCGGGCTCCGTCTCGCCCGACCCCAAGGACGCGGTTTCCGACTCGCCCGACCCCCGGGGTGCGGGCTCCGTCTCGCCCAACCCTAAGGATGCGGTTTCCGTCTCACCCGACCTCAAGGCCGCATGCTCCCTCTCGCCCGACCTCTTGGGTGTGGGCTCCGTCTCGCCCGACCCCAAGGACGCGCATCCATCTATCTGATCGATCTATACTGGTATCCTGTATCGATCCCCAGTATACATCCACATGCATGGTAATAATCTGGTTGACCGCATCCATTTTGTCTCATCCTCCATCCCTTGCACGAAGAGGCAGCGGCGAAGCAAAAGTCGCGGCTGGCTTCCTGATGTCCCGAAGAAAAAAAAACTGCCGCAGGGAAAAAAAATTGTGGGACCAAATTTTGATTTTTAGGTGTGAATTATTGGGTACTCTCGGAGATGACCTAATTTATTCCTTCCAATCCTTTTTTAGAAGTTGGAAAATATCATGTTTTTAGGATGAAGATATTGGGTACCCTTGTAGATGAACTTACTTGACTGTGATTTGAATAGGCTTCCGCACGATGACAGGAACACACACAAGTTCTCATTGCCTCTGACTAGAGCAGACAGAACTCTCCTTAGCCTCTGGAAAGGGCAGACAAAATTCGCCCGTATCCCCTGGAAAACACAGACGAAAGCTGAAACCTATACCCAATTTGCACGTACTCCCTGGAGAGGTGAAACAAAATCCCTGCAGCTGCTGCTGTGAGCCTTTTTTTTAAACAAAAAGCACACACAATCTTGACAGCGCCCCGGATCACGTCTGTGATGTTAAATTTTGACCATCAACACCACCCATCAAAAGTGGTCGAGATCTCGGAACCGTGGTGCCTTGACGTCCGCAGCGCACGCAAGGACTGCGTCATCGTCCTCCTCAACGCCGACGACAGGTACTCTCATTGATGGCCAGCACCGATGGAAGCCCACAAATGGCAGGCAACGCAGAGCGGCAGAGGCTAGCAGCTAGGGCAGTTTTTTTTTAAATCAATTTACACAGTCTCTATAGATTGAAACTTCACAACAAAATGACTGCTGCCTCTGCAAAAGACGATTTACACAGCCCGTGCCCATGTATTACAGGCGGGCGTTTCACCCATTTCTTTCTGAAAAAAGAAAATCACCCATCTTTGTAAAAGGGCTGTTAGTAGTGGTGACTGTATGACCAGTTGACCCTAGCCCATTTTAGTTAATGCGCTTTAGTGCAAAAATAGAGAGATAGATACAATGATAAAATTCGATTGACCAGAAACTTGACCGAGTTTGCTCAAGAAAAAAAATAAACTGGCCGAAATGAAATTACACCACGGAACATCAGTAAAAAATATTAGACAAGGGAGACCTTTATATGGTTGGAATAATGAGTGCCGATGGAAGTTGTCGGATATCGATATTAGGGATACTCGAAGCTTGGAAGTAGCGCTCACGCTGACTTTCCCGGATGGCTCGAAACGTATTAAAAGGTCTCGCCCGACCCCTTGGGTGAGGGTTCCGTCTCGCCCGACCCCAAGGACGCGGTTTCCGACTCGCCCGGCCGCGGGCTCCGTCTTGCCCGACCCCTTGGGTGCGGGCTCCGTCTCGCCCGACCCCAAGGACGCGATTTCCGACTCGCCTGACCCCCTGGGTGCGGGCTTCGTCTCGCCCAACCCTAAGGACGCGGTTTCCGTCTCACCCGACCTCAAGGCCGCATGCTCCCTCTCGCCCGACCCCTTGGGTGTGGGCTCCGTCTCGCCCGACCCCAAGGACGCGCATCCATCTATCTGATCGATCTATACTGGTATCCTGTATCGATCCCCAGTATACATCCACATGCATGGTAATAATCTGGTTGACTGCATCCATTTTGTCTCATCCTCCATCCCTTGCACGAAGAGGCGGCGGCGAAGCAAAAGTCGCAGTTGGCTTCCTGATGTCCCAAAGAAAAAAACTGCCGCAGTGAAAAAAATTGTGGGACCAAATTTTGATTTTTAGACGTGAATTATTGGGTACTCTCGGAGATGACCTAATTTATTCCTTTCAATCCTTTTTTAGATGTTGGAAAATATCATGTTTTTAGGATGAAGATATTGGGTACTCTTGTAGATGAACTTACTTGACTCTGATTTGAATAGGCTTCCGCACGATGACAGGAACACACACAAGTTCTCATTGCCTCTGACTAGAGCAGACAGAACTCTCCTTAGCCTCTGGAAAGGGCAGACAAAATTCGCCCGTATCCCCGGGAAAACACAGACGAAAGCTGAAACCTAAACCCAATTTGCACGTAGTACCTGGAGAGGTCAAACAAAATCCCTGCAGCTGCAGCTGTGAGCCTTTTTTTTTAAAAACAAAAAGCACACACAATCTTGACAGCGCCCCGGATCACGTCTGTGATGTTAAATTTTGACCATCAACACCACCCATCAAAAGTGGTCGAGATCTCGGGACCGTGGTGCCTTGACGTCCGCTGCGCACGCAAGGACTGCGTCGTCGTCCTCCTCAACGCCGACGACAGGTACTCTCCTTGATGGCCAGCACCGATGGAAGCCCACAAATGGCAGGCAACGCAGAGCGGCAGAGGCTAGCAGCTAGGGCAGTTTTTTAAAAAAAATCAATTTACACAGTCTCTATAGATTGAAACTTCACAACAAAATGACTGCTGCCTCTGCAAAAACCGATTTACACAGCCCATGCCCATGTATTACAGGCGGGCGTTTCACCCATTTCTTTCTGAAAAAAGAAAATCACCCATCTTTGTAAAAGGGCTGTTAGTAGTGGCGACTGTATGACCAGTTGACCCTAGCCCATTTTAGGTAATGCGCTTTAGTGCAAAAATAGAGAGATAGATACAATGATAAAATTCGATTGACTAGAAACTTGACCGAGTTTGCTCAAGAAAAAAAAAACTGGCCGAAATGAAATTACACCACGGAACATCAGTAAAAAATATTAGACAAGGGAGACCTTTATATGGTTGGAATAATGAGTGCTGATGGAAGTTGTCGGATATCGATATTAGGGATACCTGAAGCTTGGAAGTTAGCGCCAACGCTGACTTCCCGGATAACTCGAACGTATTAAAGGTCTCACCCGACCCGTGGGTGAGGGTTCCGTCTCGCCCGACCCCAAGGACGCGGTTTCCGACTCGCCCGGCCGCGGGCTCCATCTCGCCCGACCCCTTGAGTGCGGGCTCCGTCTCGCCCGACCCCAAGGACGCGGTTTCCGACTCGCCCGACCTCAAGGCCGCATGCTCCCTCTCGCCCGACCCCTTGGGTGTGGGCTCCGTCTCGCCCGACCCCCTGGGTGCGGGCTCCGTCTCGCCTTACCCCAAGAACGCGGTTTCCGTCTCGCCCGACCTCGGGCTGAGTCTCGCCCGGCCTCAAGGACACGGGTTCCGTCTAGCCCAATCTCGAGGACGCGGGCTCCGTCTTGCCCGACCTCGAGGACACGGGCTCCGTCTCGCCCAACCCCTTTGGTGCGGGCTCCGTCTCGCCCGACCTCGAGGACGCGGGTTCCGTCTCGTCCGACGGGGACCCATACCGCCACCAACCACTCCAGGTCCAAGCGTATGGGCCTGGGTCAAAACTCTGACGCCAGGGAAGAGGCTGGCACGCCTCGATGTAACCCGTGGCCGTGACGGGCCACACTAGGGGATTCACATCAAGAACAATATCGGACGTACCAGTGCTGTTCTACCTAATCCTTGTACGGACGTTGACAGGCGCGTCAGTTCACCACGACGTCCGTCAAGACGGAGTGGAACGCCATGACCGGCAGATGACGCCGTGCTTGGCGCCAGTGACGAACAGGGCCGCGACATGGAGCCGTCCCTGTTGACATCTACAGGAATCAGCCCTGGAAGCCTTCTTCTCTCTCTCGTTCTTCTCCTTTTTTCTCCTCTGTAACCCAAGCTTTCCATTGACCTATAAAAGGGAAAGCAGGGCGCCCTACGCTAGGGGGACGATGAAATAAAAAACACAAGAGCACGACACGAGCACACGGCTGAGCGGCAATCGAGCTCTCAGCACCCGTTCACTCATTTCACCTGAGACTTGGGATCCTTTTCCTCTCTCGCCCGATCACCGCCCGAGCTCCTTCGAGAGAGGCAAGCCCCGGAGCATTTTTCTCTCCGGTTTGCAATTATTAATTAAATGCTTTACTTTAATTATGCATTACGTTCAGAAGTTGTTTGCAGCCGTTGCTGCATTATACCTTGTCTACCTTTGTTATACTATATCCTTGTTACCCTGGTATCCGCAGTCGAGTCAATGCTTAGCTGGCTTAGATCGGTAGAAGTCGGGTGATTTCCTATCACCTGCGAGCTATAGGTGGTTACCTGGATCTGCTTGATAACTATGTAGTCATGGTATACTAAGTGTTAATTGAAGTTGAGACCGGACGGAGACTTACAGAGTTTTGGACTGTAGTGCTTTCTATCTGTGTCGATTAAGGACCGACCGTTGTTGGGCCTCAAGTCATGTTGAACGCATACCTTACATTTAGCTGGCCGAATAAAGTACCTTTCGACCGCGAAGCTGGGAGATTATTCAGGCCGAGTAGATTGCCCGTAGCGCACTGTACCAGAGCAGGTGTCGTAGGACACGGGGGCGCGATGATAAGACCGAAAGGCAGTCGGTCGGCCCCCGGGTACATGTGGTTCCTGGCAAACTCGAGTTTTTCCTGGATAGTTGACTCGGTGACCGATACCTCACTTTAGCGAGTGAGTGAGGTTTGTGTAAGGAATAAAGCACCAGCTGGTTAGGAATCGATTCGAATCACCATCACTCCTGGATAGTGAGCACTTGACTTAAGTGACTTCATCGTAGTAATGTTGATGGAACACTTGGACAGTTATAATGAATATGACATTATGGAAGTTGTTAATGATCATTGGTTATCATTATTTACTTAATCACATGCTTGCTCTAGTGTAGGTGCAAATGTAGTCGACATGTTAATAATAAGTAACTTGACAATAATGCTTTCAGAAAGGTTTTTGAAATACTAAAAATGTCTCTTTTTGCAAATGAGTCAGCTACCCTACTATAAAGCCCTTCATAATCCTTGGTGTCACTTTATTTTCGGTTATGTCGGGTAAGTCTAGCTGAGTACCTTCTCGTACTCAGGGTTTTATTCCCACTTGTTGCAGATGGGCAGATGTATTACGGCTACTGTATCAACTGCCTTTATCCTACGATGGGTGATGCTTAGGACCATGGGCATGGTCATTCCTTACGTCTCGTCTAATGCTTTTGTTGGAGATGATCATCAGTTGACACTGTATTTGAACTCCGTGTGAGTGTGTGTGGTTTTGAACAAATGGCTTCCGCTACTTTTATTTGAACTCGTTTTGTAATAACTATGTTTAAACTCTGATGTACCGGTGATGCAAACTTTTTATGTAATATGTGATGGTGACCGCTAAACTTATTACGATCTTGGCTGGTATGTGAGTTGGTTTGAAATCCTTCGTGATTTCACGGACTACCGGGTTATACGGGCTTAAGTTTGCTAAATCGTCTGTTCTGGCGGATGATTTTCTTACTTAATTTCGTATAATTGGTCGGTTCTGTTACATTTATCCGGTAGTCCATGGTCCGAAAACACCTACATAACTTTTGCATAAATATAATTTCGTATACTTTCGTATAATTGGTTGGTTCTGTTACCATCCGAGCCAGACGCGCAAATACAAATTTACTCGTCGGTGGTCTGAAAACACCTACATAACTTTTGCATAAATATATGTTCCTGAACTTCACATATGTGCAACTTTATTGCAAGGACATGTGATAAAGTATTCTCTGAAAGGATGAAATGTTCATTTGATTCCTTGATTTTTTTCCGCAAAGCACATTTTTCTCCCTCAAACATGCACGGTAGTCTGATTTTCACCCTTAAACTACGAAACCTAACATACACCCTCCAAGTATCAAAATCGGACGAATTTGGTCATCGTGTTGGTTTTAAAGGTGGTTTTATATTTTGTAATCTCTACTTGTTTATGATCTATATATAGGTATTTATAATTTGTTTATTTCCGTTCCTATAGTGCTTTATTGCTCGTAGTTGCATTCATTATTTATTTGAAACAAGTAAGATCCGAATAACTCTAAATATAGCACCAATAGATACATGACATTTTTAGAAGAAAACTAGAACTAGTTTCATATTTTTATGATTTAAAATAAATTCATTATGAATTTCTAGAGATCAAACAAGATATTTTATTGTTAGAAAATAGAAAACCACTTTTGAAGCCAGCTAGAGGAATAAATTTGTCCAATTTCAATAGTTGGAGGGTGTGTGTAAGTTGAAGGTTTCATAGTTCAAGGTTGAATGTTGGATTATGTTGTCAGTTGGAGGTTGAAAAATATACTTTACTCTTCTTCTTCTTTTTCACTTCTTGAGTCCTTAACATCTGACACTAGACCAGTTTAGAAAATACCACTTGGTACACACGATCTAACAATGTTGTAGTAATTGTTGTTGCTAGTTTGTTGTAACACCTCTGGTGTTTTGACCTAGCATTAAAACTTGACATGTCATCATATGCATTGCAAAGCATTCATAAAGTAGGAAAATTTTGAATGCATTCACAGAGGGTCATTGTTCGTATCCAAGTTTTGGAAAAGTTTACATGAGTCTTTGGGAACCAAACTTATCCGTAGTTCTGCTTATCATCCGCAAACAGATGGACAGACTGAGAGGGTAAATCAAATTCTTGAAGATATGTTGAGAGCATGCGTTCTTTCCTATGGTACTATATGGGATGAATGTCTTCCCTTAGCTGAATTCTCGTATAACAATAGCTATCAAGAGAGCATTAAAATGACACCATTCGAAGCATTGTATGGCCGAAGATGCCAGACACCTTTGCATTGGTCAGAAGTTGGAGAACGTTGGTTCTTTGGACTAGATGTGGTCAAGGAAGCTGAAGAGAAAGTTAAACTCATACAAGCTAATATGAAGGTAGCTCAATCCTGACAGAAAAGCTATGCTGATAAGAGGAGACGACCGCTAGAATTCATAGTGGGAGATCATGTCTACCTCAAGGTATCGCCGATGAAAGGAGTTCATCGTTTTGGGATTCGGGGAAAGTTGGCGCCCCGTTATGTCGGTCCTTTTCAAATCCAACAACGATGTGGACCAGTCGCCTATTGCGTCAAGCTACCAGATCACATGTCAGCTGTGCATGATATCTTCCATGTATCCCAGTTGAAGAAGTGTCTTCAAGTACCTGACCAAGTGATCGACCTTGGTGATGTAGAACTAGAACCTGACTTGACTTATGCCGAGTACCCCATTAGAGTCTTAGATCAGAAAGATCGAGTCACTCGAAGACGTACAATCAAGTTCTACAAAGTACAATGGAACCAACACACTGAAGAAGAAGCTACTTGGGAGTCCGAGGATTACTTAGAAGAAAACTTTCCTGACTTCTTTGCTTCTATCTAGTTGCAATACCTTGTCTATATTGTAACTTGTTTCTTTTGTCAAAAGAATAGAAAACCCCCTCACTAGCCCTTTGAATAAAGTTATGACGTGTTAGCTTGACACATTTCCTTTTCCATTACTTAATCCTAAGTTTTAAATCTTGGGACGAGATTTCTTTAAAGGGGAAGGGTTGTAACACCTCTGGTGTTTTGACCTAGCATTAAAACTTGACATGTCATCATATGCATTGCAAAGCATTCATAAAGTAGGAAAATTTTGAATGCATTCACTAAATAAGCTTTATTTCATAAGTTGTTATTTTATGTGATGCAATGTGATTCAAAACTCTGAATGAAAATCATGACCACAAGGGTCAAAATTCATGTGATCATGTGAGACCATGTGTTAATTGACTCAAATAACCCTAATGGGCCATGTTACTGGTCAAAAATCAAAGTTAAGTAAAAAGGTATACAAATCAAATTTGAATTCAATTTCAAACCATAAAAGTCCTTTTTGCCCCTTTTGTCTAATTCGAAATCTATTTGGAATTTGGGGGTGTAACAAAAAGCAAAGTTGAAGCTTATTTAATAAGGATCAACTTTGGTATTCAAAGTTTTTAAAGTTTACATATAAAATTTGGAGTAATTTTGAAATGATTCAAATGCAAAAATGCACCCCAAATTCAAATTTTAAAATGGAGCCAGAATTTGAAAATGTTCCTTGAAGCAAAGTTGTAGAGTTTGAAAAGTTGAGCAACTTTTATTTTTGGAGATTTTCAACTTCTTTAGAAAATTTGTGAGTAATTTGCAAAATAAACGCAGTGGCAATTCTGTAAATACTTCAAAAATCAAAACCAAGCCGAGCGCCACCTCCCTGCTTGCCGCCGGCGCCACGCAGCTGCCACCGCCGATCGTTTTTCACCTCTTTCTCATGCGGTGACACGCAACAGGCTTCGTGGCGAGCTCGTGCGTGAGCTGTCGACGTCGGACGCGTCCTTCCCTGCTATAAATAGGAGCACCGCTGCCGCCATCGTCCTCCTTTTTCCTCTCTGCTCTGCTCTGCCACCGATCAGCTCCGCCGCTCGCCGTAGCGGCCGTCGAACCACGTCCGTCATGCCTAGCTACACCAGCGTGATCGCCTCGACCTTGCGCTCCTCTTCGGCTTGCTCGCATCGCTTGGGTTGGCCGGAATCGCCCGGCGCAACGCGTTCTTCCCCGTGACCGGCCAGAGCCCCGCCACCATCGACCTCACCGTGGCCACGTCGTTGCAGCCTATCTCCGCCTTCACCAAGCACACCGGCGTGATCGTGGTGAGCTCCTAAGCGTGATGCTCGCTTCGCTTTAGCCTCTACTGCATCGTAACCATAGTTACGTCGAGCGCCGTCGTGCTCGCGCCGCCATGGCCGGCGTGGAGCTCTCTCCGGTGCGTCTACTGCCTTTCTGAAGGCTGGGATAGATTCGTGGGGTAGGATAGGTCATACAGGTGCGGTCCGCCTCACCGGAGCATCACCGCCGGCGCGTTTTGGCCGACCGGTGATGGCAGCGCCGCCGTATCCTTGTTCTGTGTCACTAACGAGCGGGGCCTGGCTATCAAAGAGAGAGAGAGAATAGTGAGATTTGGTTATTTTTGAATTTTGAATAGTGCTGAAACTTTGGAAATTGGTAGGAAAATAATTACAGCTCCAAAAAATTCTGAAAATTTGTGTGTAGCTTCTGTACATGTTCTAGTATGGTTGAAAAATATGAAACTTGAAATTTGAATAAATTTTTAATGTTCAAAAATTCAGGCAATTAATTGATAAATGCAATTTCCATAATTTTTGTAGGTCACTGTATGACTCCAAAAATTATGAAATTTATTTTGGTACACTAATTTGTCATGTGGAAGCTTACATAAAAGTTTGAGGTCATTTGGAACAAGTTCATTTTTGGTCTTATTTCCAAATTAATTCAAAAATGAATAAAAGCAAACCCTAAGTGTTAGGTTTAGGGTTTGATCTTGTTTGGGTCATGTTTTGTGACCAGTAGGGTTTCAATATCAATTTGGTCAAGTCACTTAGGTCATAAACCCTAGATGTTAGTGTCAATTAGTTTTGTTGACTTACAACTGTATCGCGAAGGAAAGTTGTATTCAAGGTGTTATTACATTTCATGTACCATGAAAGCATCATGTTTACATTATCATGATGTTGAAGCATATGTTATTATTTTGTGTAGAATCCGAGAGTGAACCGATTCTAGTTGAGCAAGTTGTGGAAGAGTCCCCGGTTGTCTCGAGATTTGATCATTGTGGTACTGATCCAGAACCCGAGATCATCAACGAAGGCAAGCCCCGGTTTATGCATTAAACCATTACCTTGTTTACTTTGAAAAGTTTATCACCTATGTTACTTATTGCATTAAGTTGATTAATTCAAATGTTACCTACTTGATGCATTGCCTACCTTATTAATTGTTTACCATCCTTGAAGATGATTTCATTTACAAAGGCGCAGAATTGCTTAGTATGCTTTATGGTAGGCTTTCAAAGTAAAAGTTTCAATACAATCAAAGATGGCATACTGGCCAAAGAAAGAAAGAAGATAGAATGAACTAGAGACTAGTTGAGTGACTTATCTTGAATGTTGGGTAATGTTGCCGACTATGTCGCTTAAAGGCCACTCATTGTGGATCTTCTGAACGAGACACTTTATAGTACTGGTCACATACTCCAGTAAGCCTACTTCAGCTAATCCGATACTAAGACGAATGCCCACACACTAGGAGTGGAGAGATGGCAGGAGTAGCGTGTACCCTCGTGGTTGGAATGTGGCCGGATTTGAGGTGTGCTGTGCTCTCGGGTGGCGTGGAGACGGCTTAGTATGGGAGGATCCGGTAGCGAGGTTAATATATGCAAGATTAAGTTCTACATATGTCATGTGATAAGGAATCCCCAGCTGGGACTTGAATCAATTCGAATTGCCGGTGCTCCGCGGATATGGAGACTCGATTCATTACAGAAGCAATGCAGGACTGGTGAATTACTAAAACTTGAGAAAAAGAATGGAATGAGAAGGATTGAAACATGGGATATGAACACTTAGTTTGAGATAATGAACTAAGAAGACTTAGGGGGAAAACTTGAAAATAAGATCAAGAATAGTAAACTTTTGGCAAAGAACTTTTGAATCTTGCTACATCCTTACCTTGCCCCAACACCTGCATCACTAAAGTCCTTCACCCCCTTTTTCGTCGGGTCAGTCTTGTTGAGTACTTTTGTACTCAGGGTTTGTTAACCCTTGTTGCAGGTGAGTCGCATGCGCATGCTTGTTTTGGTCCCTGCTGCATGTCAGTGTTTGAAGTCGATGACGATGAGGAATGATGAATGGCCTTTGGACAAGGCACTAGTTTGTGTGAAATAAATAATGTTAATGTAATATTATCCCGCTACTATGGTTGTATGACACTTATGGTTTTGTAAGTTTGAAACAACTGGTTTGTAATATTAAAACTTAAGTCTTCCGCTTTATAATCTCTGGTATGTATATTGAAAACTGTTGTAACCTGCAATGACTGTGATTGGGATTCTGTTTGGAAAGGATTCATGGATGATTTGAGTTTCCCGAGGACACCCGACAGACCTGTTAAGTTGTTGGGAACTTGTGTACGCTATCTGAGGTCTGTTGAGACATCGATAGGTGCATGTGGGCCCGATTTCTTAGGAGGTTCTGCCACATTTGTCACATTTCATATTTGGTGCCAAATCAGGCGGTGAGAGTTTGATGATGAAAACTCTTCGAACAAGAGTTAATTTGGTCGAAGTGATGGAGAAAACATCAAGGTGCTTTTCCATAAAGAGTACTAAACTAGATCATTTTCTTTTTTTTGATAGAGAAATCCAAGTTGATTGCAACAAAGTTATTTGCTAGACTATGATTGGAAACAGTAATCGATGAACTATCCAGCATTTAGTGGCACCTTTGACAGTATTCAATTTTTTTTAAAACCAACCGAGTAGTAGAGCTGCCGATTATATTAATTAAAAAATTCAAGTAGGACAAACAACACCTCTAGAAAGAGTTTAAAATAGAAAACAAGCAGCTACAATGACTAAGGCAACTCCATCAACATTAACAACAACCCATTTGCAACAAGAGCAAGTAGCTACATAGCAAGCCACAACGAAGAAAGCACCTAACCAAGAAGCAAAGAAACCTCTGCCCCCAATTCCAAAAGGCATGACCTTTTAAACCTACCAATAGCTTAAGAAGGTAGGGCGGTAAGATTTCTATAAACAGTCTCCATAGATTTGGTTTGCGCCCTTATCAAGCCTCCAATCATTTCCAATAATGCCTAAATCTTTGAGCACACCACATTGTGCAAGACGAGCAAGCACATCAATGAAGTGTCGATATACCGTAGGACTTACACCGCTGTCTTGTTGTCATGGTCAATGGTGAAGGATGACGATGCATAGAAGGACATGCAATGTTCTCGCTCTTCCTACCATGGCAGCTAAATAAGATGATGCCTTTGGAGGTTGATCCTCTGTCAATCGGTGCTCTTCTTTCTTAACCTCTATCGTAGAATGGGTAGGGCCATCTTCAATGGTAGTAAGAAAGATGTGGTACTTAATTATCACTTGTGCATCTATGACATATTTTCCAGCCGCCACTCCATCTCAGGATATTGAATTCCATTCAAAACGTTGCATAATTGCTCGTGTGTTGGAAACTTTCTGTAAGGACTTGTTTGGAAGCTTAATTGCAAGCTCTTATGTGTCCAAGAAACATTCGCTCTAACGCACATGGATTGAGGTGAATACGAGTATATCTATACAAGGTTTCAGCTAGGGTGACACGCAGGATGGCGACCATTGCCACGGGACAAGTATGTATCTACACGAGGCCCCTAGTCTTCCACGACGGCCACCTCGCCTTCATGCCCATGCCGCCCGTAGCACTTGCCATATATAGCTTCCACCCATTCAGCATCGGCACTCATTGTCTTCCGCACCATCGCCTTCCCCTTCCTCCCCTACCCTGCTCGTCGCCCGCCACACTTGCCATGTACACACCCACTAAAGCATCGACATAGTTAACCATGTACTTACTATAGTAGAAACCAAACCACACATACTAAGCTGAGTATAAATAGGTTAGTGCTCTACTTGTGGCCTGTGAGCGGCCGAACAAATATAAACACCCATCGAAGCCAGAGGACAAGTACACACTAGTACAAAAAGGTCATCACAGCTGGTTCATAGCCTTCCATCACAGCCGGTTTTGTTACCAACCGATAGTGATGAGGACTTTCAGAAATTCTAAAATTGGGCTAAAAACAGTAAAAAAAATTCTTTTAATTCTGAGAAACCCTCATTAGCATGTTGCACGGTCGCGCTTCGCAAGGCAAAACAATTTTTCGCACATTGCACGACACTAGGATTCAAACCTAAGACCCATGGCCTCGCTCATAGCTTCTGAAACCACTCCACCCCTAAAGTCACTTGTGTCTATAGGATATATCCATTCCTAGTATTCACTTTTTAGGACTTTGAAATGAATTTTGGGACCCTAAATGAATTTAAATGAAAAAGTAATCAACTACAAAGTTGTATTTCTCATCTGAAATGAATTATTGCTTATTCAGTCTCAACGAAAACCCATAAATACCATGCAACACAGAGTCTAGCAGTGATGGCATTTTTTATTTTAAAATAAATTTATAGAGATAAACTTTTTAACACAACCGTCTCTATAAATTAAAGTTCACTAATGAAGTGACCGCTGCCTATGAAAAACCGATTTACACAAATTAAACCATGCATGGTAGGCGAGCCTACTACAGCGTGACCAACCGCACTTGTCTTTGTAAAGAGGCCATGTATGTGACCAGTTGACCCAGGCCCAGTTTTAATAGGATTTTGTTGCGGTACTCCTAAATGACATTGAGTTGTTCTCGATGAGATGGTTACGATCACCTATTACCTCGATAAAATTTGATTGACAAGAAATATCGGCCAAAAATGAAACTATACCACAGAACATCAATAAAAAGACTAGAAAAGGGAGACCATTATATGGTTCGAATAATATATGAGTGATGATGAAACTCTTGCTAACAAATGTTCGTGAACTTCACATATGTGCATTTTTTATAGCATGGACATTTATTCTCTGAAAGGATGAAATGTTCATTTGACATCTTGATTTTTTTTGGCTTCTTGAGCCCTTATTAACGTCTAACACCAGACTAGTTAAAAAAAAAAGAACTCTTGACTGCTCTAACAGTGTCATATATAGTAACTGTTGGTGGTGGTAGCAGTGATGATGGCGAAAACGTCGATCAAGAGTTTATTATTAATTAGGTGGCAGTGATATGATGGAGAAAACGCCGGTGCTTTCAACAGTAAATTAGGTCATATTCTTTTTTATTTGATAGAGGAGTCCAAGTTGCTTGTTGCAACAAGGTTATTAGCTACATTATATGATTGGAAACAGTAACCGACGAATTATATATCCAGCATATAGCTAGTGGCGCCTTTGACGATTTTTCAATTTGACCGTTGCATAATTGCAAGCTCCGATCAGCCACAGCCTGCTACAGAGAACGAATTGAAACAGCATGAACGACCATGTGTTTCAAGGAAACTGCTATGTGTACTACAGAGTATGACTAATTCACCGACCAAAGTCTAAGCTTTTTGCTGCAGCCAACAACTACTCTAACGAACACCGTGCTAATCCTCGTGACGTCAACTAACACCAGTGCTGATCCCCGAGACGGCACGGCACGTCTACTAAGCCGAGTATAAATAAGCCACAGCGCTCTACTTGTGGCTCCTGAGCAGATACAAACGCCCATCGAAGCCAGACTGTATGCCAGAGGACAAGTACGTGCAACACCTCGACACAGACTATAGGGCTCGCGATTGAAGAAGGCAATATATGGGTACCTACCCAGTAAGCACTACCGGATACAGGCAAAGCCCCAAAAACACTCGGCAAAACGTTTGCCGACACTAGGCGTAGGTTTTAACAGCAAAGACTGTTTTGCCGAGTGTCAATCGTCGGGCACTCGGCAAAGACTACGCCGAGTCCCCAAACTTTTTTTGGGGGAAAAAAAACAAGTCGCCGGCAGCACCACCACGCCACCGACGCCACCACCGCCGCCACCTCCACCACCACAGCCGCCGGCCACCACCACCAAAGCCGCCGCCGCCACCACCATGCGCCCGCCGGGGAAGAAGAAGGGGGAGGGGAAGGGCGCCCGCTGGATCCGCCGCCGCCGAGGCCTCGCCCGCACCTGCGCCACTGGATCCGCCGCCACTGAGCCCGCGCCCGCATGGAGAGCAGAGATGGAGAGGGACCATCGAGCCCGCCTGCTCCGCTCAGGCCCCACCACCGCTGCCGGCCTTCCCGGGCACCAGCTCCTCCGCGCACCCCGCCACCGGATCCAGCTGGCGCACCGCTGAGGAAGAGGGGGTGTGCCGCCGCATGGGGGAGAGGGAGGGGCTGCGCTGGGGCCGCATTGGGGCGCCGGGAGAGAGGGAGGGGGCGCCGGATCCGGGGAAGAGAGGGAGAGGAGGGGCGGCCACAGGATCCGGGGAAGAGAGGGAGAGGAGGGGGCGGCCGCAGCCGGGGAAGAGAGGGATAGGAGGGGGAGGGGCGCCGGGGAAGAAAAGGGAGGGGGCGCTGGGGGCGGGTGCAGAGGAAGGAGGGTGGAGCGCTGGGTGTTAAAAGAAGATATTTTTGTTTGCCAAGTGTCCCAGATCGGGGCACTCGACAAAGTTTTTTTTTCATTTTTTTTCTTCTCATTCTTTTCCAGAAAAAAATTTTATATCTTTGCCGAGTGTTCTAGATCTGAGCACTCGGCAAAGTTTTTTTTTTCATTTTTTTCTTCTCCTTCTTTTTCAGAAAAAAAAAGATTTTTATTTTTTGCCGAGTGTTTTTTTTGACACTCGGCAAACCCCCTCTTTGCCGAGTGTTTTTTTGACACTCGGTAAACCCCCTCTTTACCGAGAGTTTTTAGCGCAACACTCGACAAAGTTTTTTTTTATTTTTTTTCTTCTCCTTCTCTTTTAGAAAAAAAGATTTTTATTTTTGCAGAGTGGTTTTTTTTGATACTCGGCAAACCCCCTCTTTGCCGAGTGTTTTTTTTGACACTCGGCAAACCCCCTCTTTGTCGAGAGTTTTTAGCGCAGCACTCGGTAAAGAACTTGTTCGCTGAGTACCCGATAAAATACACTCGGCAAACATAAAAACACTCGGCAAATATGACGTTTCCGGCAGTGAAGGTATAGATAGCCATGACCATGAAATCTTCATCATTGTCCAAGCCATTGGTCTCCTTGTTCTTCCTTCTCCTGCTGAAGCTCGCCGGTCGTCGGCACCACCGTGCCAGGATGGCAGTGACGACGAAGCCGAGCCCGCCGCCGCCGCCACTGCTGACGCTGGACATGCTACATGGCCAGACCCTAGTGGTCGACGTGGAGGCGTGGATCCTGCGCCCGCCGGTGTCCGCCTTCCCGTACTTCATGCTCGTCGCCGTCGAGGCCGGCGGCTTCCTCCGGGGCCTTCTCCTGCTGCTGCTCTACCCGCTGATGTCCTCCTCCCCGGCGACGGCGCGCGGGCTAGGGCCATGGCCACGGTCGCTCTCGAGGGTGATGGTGGACGGGTTCTTGAAGGAGTACGTCGGCGTGGACGCTGTCGTGGGGCCTGAGGTGAGGTCGGTCGGTGGGGTCCTCGCGGGGCTGATGGACGAGGAGGACGCAGCCGAGATGGCAGCCAAGACGCTCCGGGCGCTGTTTAGCGACGAGTTGGAGGTGGCCGGAAAGAAGGGCGCCGTGGGGCTCGTCGGACCGGCGAGCAGCGGTAGGGTGCACTGCCTTTTCTCTCCTTACTACTGCAAGGTGAGACCGTCAGAGCACTGCTTATTACTCTCCTAACATTAACCGTCCGATATACGTGATGCTACAGTACGCCGAAGACGCATAAAACGTTGCAATAATATATATAACACCCAGATATTTTTTTCTTTTAAAAAACTGCTTTTCTCATCTTTTAGGGTAGTTTTAAAATTTACTATTTAGATAGAAGAAAAGGTCAAGCAATACGGTAGAAGTGTAGCGATAGTGGGTGAAAAAAAGAACTCTTACTCCCTTTATATTCCTAAAGAAAGTCGTTTTGAAATTGTCTTAAGTCAAACATTTAAAACTTTAACTACAAATAAATTCTTTTGGATTGGGTTTGAAAAATATGAAAGTAATGTAAGTAGAATCATCTCGAAATGTAGTTTTATAAAAGTATATATTGATCATGTTTTATAAATATTTTATAGCAAAAAATAGCGATCAAAGTTATTTTTAGATACCGTGTCGATGTCCAAAATGACTTTCTTTAGGAACATAAAAGGAGTATATGATAATAGTACGGGCTCATATATAGGAAGGTCGTGTGAGGTGTAGCGTAAGGGAAATGAGTCCAAAGTTTCAAATGGTGAACTAGGAGGTCAACATTGGCGGTGAACCATAGAGTGTACAAGTAATAAAGTTAATAAGTATATATAGTTAATAACAGTGGTATCATACATAGATATATACTTCCTCCGTTACAAATTATAAGTCGCTCTAACTTTTTTTAGTACATTCATTTTGCTATGCATCTAGATATAATATTATGTCTAGATACATAGTAAAATGGATGAATTAAAAAGTTAAAGCGACTTATAATTTGAAACGGATGGAATAAATAGAACTGTAGTAGTAAGAATATGAAGAAAACCATAGGAGTGTACAAGTATATATAACTAGTAGCGGATCTAGAACTTTCTATAAGCCTGGGTGGATCTCATGGCTAAGTATGAGATTAAGCCTAATCTCTTAAGTATATAGGCTAAACACTGATTTTACATAGGGGAATTGACGCCGATGTGAGCTCGAGCGGCAGCCTAGGGTCACCGAGCCTTGGGTCCATGTAACCATGTTTGTTTCCAAGTCTTAGTCATGCATGAAAGTGTCTTTTTGGTATTGGTTAACCATACTCAATCAACAGGTTCAATTCCCTCCAAACGACGCGCTATAAATTTTAGGCACCTCACATTTTATTAAATTATTATGAGTTTTCAGCACATCATCAAAGGTCATTTTTAGCATATTACTAGGAATAACATTTGCAGTTGCTGCTTGAAAACTACTTAATTGGGCTGTTAACGTCGAAGTCCATGTTGGCCTATATAGCAGTGCGATACACAACCTCCTAATTAATTAGCCTTTCACATCGTTTATGTACCTCCATCCTAAAGATAAAGTTATTCTAATTTTATTCTAAGCCTCCATCCTAAAGATAAATCTGCTTAGATTTGACTATATGTTAAGAAAACAACTGTATTTATGATATCAAAATAAACATGACCAGATTCATCTTGAAATACATTTTCGTAGTTTGCCTATTTGTGGTGTGATAAATCTTGTTATTTTTTACATAAATTTGGTTAAACTTAAGATTGATTAATTTAGTAGAAAACTAAAATAACATTCTTTTTTGATGGGGGAGTATATTCCTTCCGTGGATCATAATTAAAGTAGACCACGATGTTCTTGCAAAATAATTTTTTATTAGCATAAATTGGTTCATAATCATATCATCGCAAATATAACAGTTAAACTAAAAGCATTTATATGTGTGTAAATTGCACCTATAGTAGTTGCTACAATTTGAACTCTGATCGTGGAAACATAACCAGGAACAAGCGATGTCCTGGTTATCATGGAACATTAATAGCTTGAAACTCACATGTATAGCGTTTTTAATATAGGTCTCCAATTACAAATAAGTTAGACTTTTTTACACATCAGTCTACAAATCATAACTTTTATTTAACTATCATTTATTGTTTTCATATATTAGTTACACATAACAAAATTATATTATTATAAAACTACTCCTTTCGTCTCAAAAAACATATAATCCTAGAGTATTGCTTAGTCAAAGCATCTTAAATTTCATTAAATTTATATAAAAAATATTAACGTTTATCTATTGTACTAAATAAACATCATTAGATGTTCATGGAAGATATTTTCATAATATACATTTTTGGAGTCTTAAATGTTAGTATCATTTTTTTCCAAATTCAGCTAAAGTTAAGTTAGTTTGACTCTAACTAAACTTAGAATTGTATTATTTCTGGAACAGAGGTAGTATTTTTTGAACAGAGGTCCAGGCTAGGAGTAAAATTGTAAAAAGAATAATGACCAGGAGCCCCATCAGATCAAATTGAAAATGAAATCCTACCTAATCCACGTACGGACTCGGAATAATCTTCCGTAATTTGCATTAACATTATTATCAGCAATTAAAATGTTCCTCGCTGAATTAGCAACAAAAAGGTTTATTATATATTTTATTTAGTCATAATAAATATAGTCGCAGTCAACTAACGCCAGTGCTGAATGCTGATCCTCGTGACGGCACACGCCAGCGCCCTTGACATTACGTGCAACGTGCCCACCATCTGTGCGTGCAGGAAACTTTCGCTGTGAGCGAGGCCGACACGCGGGGATGGCGACCGCTGCCGCGGGACAAGTACCCGAGGCCCCTCGTCTTCCACGACGGCCGCCTCGCCTTCGCGCCCATGCCGCCGGCCGCGCTCGCCATGTACACCTTCCTCCCGTTTGGCATCGCGCTCGTCGTCTTCCGCACCATCGCCTTCTCCTTCCTCCCGTACCGCGTCTGCTTCCCCGTCGGCGCGCTCACCGGCATGCACTACCGCCTCGTGGCCGGCCACGTGCCCACCGTGCGCCAAGGCCGCGGCGAAGGCGGCGGCGGGCGACTGTACGTGTGCAACCACCGCACGCTGCTGGACCCCATCATCGTCGCCGCGGCGCTGGGGAAGCCGGTGACCGCGGTGACGTACAGCCTGAGCCCGGTGTCGGAGCTGATCGCGCCGATCCGCACGGCGCGCCTGACGCGGGACCGCGAGAAGGACCAGCGCAACATGGCGGCGGTGCTGGCGCGCGGCGACCTGGTGGTGTGCCCCGAGGGGACCACGTGCCGGGAGGAGTACCTGCTCCGGCTCAGCCCGCTCTTCGCCGAGCTCGGCGTCGACGTGAACCCCGTGGCGCTGGACACGCGCGTCGGCATGTTCTACGGCACGTCCACCAAACCGGGGGCTAAGTGGATGGACCCATTCTACTTCATGATGAACCCGCGGCCGGCGTACCGCGTGGAGTTCCTGCCGCGCGCCGCCACAACGCCGGCGGACAACGGCGGCCGCGGCGACAGCATCGACGTGGCGAACCGGGTGCAGCGCGAGCTCGGCGAGGCGCTGGGGTTCGAGCTCACCGGGCTGACCCGGAAAGACAAGTACATGACGCTCGCCGGCAATGAAGGCGTCGTGCCGACCGCGCCCAAAAAGCACTGACTTAAATTGTCCGAGTACAGAATACTCGGGAGTATCATGTGGTTTTTCCGTTCCAGTGAGCACGCAAAAATAAAACACACATTTGTAAGCGTGTAAGGTTACCATTTAGTTTGCAAATCAAACAATCTATGAACAAGCTCAACAAAAACAAATCAAATCTATATTGAATATGCGCAAATAAGCTTTACTGGAGTCTGCTGGAGTGATGGACTGATGGTTTGAAATTTGAAAGGTGGAATCAGCCAGCCGAATGGCCAGCAGCCGATCAGCAGCCAATTCGAATTTGAATTCAAAAAAGGCGCCAACAGGATGGTGTTCCAGGCATTTGAATTCAAAAAAAAGGCACCGGTAACCAATCCAGTCAATTTACAAGTCATGGAAAGTTCATTTGTACAACAACAAGTTGATTACAGACACAACTAACAACTCATGCAAAGCCGGTTGAAGGGCCTAATACACTTCTAGCAGTTGTGCACAAGCAAATACCTGTTCTTTCCAATCCAATGATCTCTTCATTTGTAAGCCATCCATTTCCAACACAAATCACAGTGCTCTGATCGCACTGTAGAATCCTTTGTGCCATCTTCCTTCCTTTGCTGCACCAATCAAAGGGCTACAAGGAAATCTGGGAACTTGCAACCTGAAGGACATCAGGAAGGCACCGGCACTTGAAATGTTCCCAAACTGTAGTTTTGGTTGTTCTGTCTTTTGGCATGCAATTTTGTAAGCATCAAAACTGATATGATGCACCCATATCTATGTCAGCAGTTATTAAGCATCAAACTGTTAAGATGCAACTATAGTTATGTCACCAGTTACAAAGCATTCATACTGTATGCAGGTACTTGTCATGGTTGTTATGTCAAATATGATGATGCAGTTATATACTTCCATATGTTGGAATGAATTCATCAGTAGGATAGACCATTGCATTCAGTAAAGTTAACGGAGCAGTAAACTTGCATTGCAGATGTTCTGAAACATACATCAGTTCATTTCATTAACCCCAAATTACACCATATGCATTCACTGCAAGGCCACAAATTCCAGTAAGGAGTTAAAATGTCAGGTACAAAATAGCTATTCAGAGGGTGTTCATCGGCAACTATTCCCCAGGTGCAGGTGCAGGCAATATATAACACACGATTTCCAACACAAATCATAGGAAAACGAAGATAGCCATGCAAAAGTCACATACCCAACCTTCCATCTTCATCATGGCATCCTCCAAACCACATTCACTAACGCCTCACCCACCTGGCTGCACCTGCACATTCACAAAATAAGATTTGACCCATATAATGCACAAGTGTAGACTTGGTTACTACACTATATTAGCAAGCCCATCCACAAACCTGCTCCCCGCCATTCACAGCCCATAGCCCAAAGGAACATCCCTAACCCCTCTACAGTATCCATTTCCTGAGTCGCTTGAAGGCCATGGTTACTAACTAAAATGTTATGCAACTCCATGAAAGATTCAGGGGACATGCGAAAGTTAGTCTTGCACCTTTTGGGGTCAGCTAGGCTTTTATGGACAAATGACGCACCGTTCCGTTCTTGGACACCTAACCCAGGACGGTGCACTGGAACCTGACTCTCCATCACAGCTACATATCCGCCATAGGCAGCGGCCAGCGCTGCCACATCCCAGAAATATGTACTTGAGTCACTTGAATGTTCACTGGTGTCGTCGCTGTCAGCCATGGTTTCAGCAACCTGATTGACCACCACAAACAACAAACAACCATCTCAGATTACATATAGATTAATGCAGAGTCCAACCAATCTGTACATTTGGTCCACAACAAATTGTACAAGGTAGTTGTTGCCTAACCTCAGTGGTGCGTTGTCCTGGTTGTAGTTGCTGCCTAACCGAGGTCCGTTACTGCAAGACAGGAAAGCAACAAACGATCAATCTTCAAGTTGGAGAAGGCTAAGAATAGAAATAACACAGTAACTATTAATCAGTTCAAGCAAACAATAAATCGTACAACAATGCAGCACGATTATGACATCATATGGTCCACAAACCAGTGCAGATTATTACAAACATAGTTCCAGACGCATTTAACGTTACATTGAGGAAAATTTAAGTACGAAACAGCACGCTAAAAACTGATTGTTCAACTACTACACACGAAGCATGTTATTAATGGTTGTCGGTCTGCTTGCTATTCCTCCAAGTCCACTCGATGTACTTCACGCGATTGTCCCTTTCTTCAATGTTCTTGAACTGTGCGCGGCACGCCGGTTTTTGGAACAGATGTAATGCCATCATAAACAGCTCTGACCCTTCTGGCATACCATCTTGATGTAGGATCTGCATCACTTTGCTTTGCTCCTCTTGTTCATGGGTTCGGCCTCGCTCACGGGAACTCCTTGCAGCAATACTCTCTGATAAGTTGTGCATGTACTCACCCAAGTTGCAAGACTTCTTTTTCTGAGGGCTCATAACAACTTGGTCCCTGCTTGATCGTTTCGAAGAAGTGCCGACACTCGAAGGGCCGATGTGTTCCTGTGCCATCCTTGGTGGAGTGCGTGCTGCATCATGAAGACCACTGGACCACATGAAAGTCCCCCTGTCTCTGGTGTGGGACCCGAATAGAGTGAACAGCTCATCTAGGAATGGCGGTGGTGTGGCAAGGTCTTGAGGGTGAATGGGTTCCTGCAAGGATTAGTCATGTTAACCAATGTGTTTAGGCGGTAAGCAAGATGAAATGTAACAAACGAACAGGCTTGTGCATCGTTGCATCAATTACCTCATCTTGGCTGCCTTCATGGGGGCCTTCCTGAGCGTCCTCATTTGAGTCCAACCAATCGTCATCACCCACAACACGACCCGTTGAAGGATCATGCCTGAGTCCAGTGCGGTTGTCGATATTTTACCACCGGCAACCCGCCACGGGGTACCCGGGGCGGTGATTTGTTCGGAGGGGTATCGGCGTATGTAGGAACTCAGTGGTAAACGCAGGGAGACAACGATTTATACTGGTTCGGTACGCCGGAAAATCACGGCGCCCTACGTCCAGTGTGGAGTAGATAGTATGTTGTGCCCTGCGCTATGTCGTCCTCTTGATCTCTATCGAGATCTAGAGGTTTCTGTTGTGTGTTGTATGGTGTGTTCTTGTGTAGATGCCGATCTAGGGACCCCTGCCCTCCTTTATATAGTCCAGGAGAGGTGGGAGTCCTAGTCGGTTACAAAGTAGAGATCCTAGTAGGATTATGTGTAACTAGTCCTAGTAGGATTACATGTAGAGAATCCTATTTGGACTAGGTCTTCTTCTCTCTTCTCCGTGGGGAACCCTATGGGTCTCGCATCGACAAGCCCCCGAGCATTTCATGATTGAGCTTTAAGGGCCGGGTTGTTGTAGACTTGTTCTGGGTTCTTTCTTGAAGCGAGATCTTGAGATGGTCATCTTTGTCTTTTCTTCGGCTGATGTGCACTTTTGGACAAAAGTGCACTCGGTGAGTGTAGCCCCCGAGCCTCTTGCTTGTTGGGACAAGAAGCCAGAGGGTCCCTTTAGTCTTCTTGGTTGCTCCGAGTTCTTTTTCGGTGGGTGCAATTTTTCGTAAAAATTGCACTCACTGAGTGTAGCCCCCGAGCCTCTTGCTTTTGCTTGCAAAAGTTGGAGGGTCCAGATTCTTGTCTTAAAAAAATTCTAGGGTTATGTATCCCGCAGCTCCCGAGCCTTCTCCGAGTTCTTTTCTTTCAAAAAGAAATCAGATGAAGGGTCTTGATGTGTTGTCGTTGTTGTAGTCTTGAGTACTTGTATTCTTGGTCTTTCGTCCTTGAATTCGAGCCCCCAGGTGTAGTTGAAGCGTATGCTGAGCTACCGAGCTTAGCGTTTGACTAAGCCGTGATGTTCTTCCAGGTTGTTTTTGATTCATCCGGGTTGTTTCTAGACTTCTGGTTCTTGATGTACCTCTTCCAGATTGTTTGCACTGCGTCTAGATTTTTTCTGAACTTGTATGTACCTCATCCACACTGTTTTCTGATCAATCTGGGTTCTTTCTGAATTTGTCTTGGTACTTGCAGCACCTCTTTGCGGTTGTTTTCTGTCGATCCGGGTTCTTTCTAAGTGCTTGTATTGGTTCTTGCCGCACCTTGTCGGGGTTCTTTTTTTATCAAACCAGGTTGTTTCTGGACTAGCTCTCAGGAGCGTGTTTTTCCTGATCTCATGGTACAGATGTAGCTCCCCTGCATGTTAAACATAAAAATATGTTGTAAATGACATTCCGTATATGAAGTCGGAAGCATGTCCCATATTTGAATAATCAATCAGGGGCGGCCCCCGGCATCATAAAATGCATATAAACTTTTTTCGCGTCTTGCTCTTGCTAGGCCATGCAAATTCCTCAGGTAGTGTCCTGTTACATTTAAGCACTTGAATCTCTGGCGTATGGTTCAGAGGTTCATTGACGTGACCATGTGAGCCTGGCATTCGGTTCAGAGGTTCATTGACGTGACCATCCATGTGAGTAGACAAGCTTCACGGATTAAGGCATGTTCTACCTGAGGACTTTAGCGACCGTTAAGAGAAGACTTAGAGCACTATGTTTGCTCACATGATGATTTTACTTAGAGCACTATGTTTGCTTGCATGATGATTGTAGAGCACTATGTTTGCTCACATGATGATTTTTTGTGTCTTCCCTTGCTATGCCGGTTAATTTCCTGGGTAGTAGCCTGTTATGTTTAAGCACTTGAATCTCGTGTATGGTTCAGAGGTTCATTGACGTGACCATCCATTCGAGAAAACAAGCTTCACGAATTAAGGCTTACTATCTGAGTACATTAACAGCTGTTAAGGGAAGATGATATGGCCACAGAGGCATACAAATAATATCTGGAATGTAAAAATTAAAGCGTCACTTAGCTTGGTTCATGGCCAAGTTGTTGATCGCCGCAGCCGAGTTGCTGGGTACTTCGGACGAGTAGTTGGATACCACGTCTGAGCAGTTGGTTGTAGACACGTCGAGCATCTGGAACTCGTCACCGACTCGTTTGTTGGTTCTGAGTAGTAGTCGAGGTAGTCATCGAGCATCACGGCAGAGTCGGTGGGTTGTTGTAGTGGTAGCCGGAATCCATCGTCGTCGTGGAGTACTCGGAGAGTGTTGCGCTATTACCGGGTTGTCGTAGTGGCCTGCTTGCTTCCAGTCGATGGCTTGCTTGTTGGCCAGCTAGAACAGCTTGCGTGTTGGTTGACAGGAATGTACGCATCATGTACGAGCCTTGATATGTACGTGCGTGCACATACATAAATAGTGCACAAACGCCTTGGCCTTGCTTGCTTCTTTGGCGATGAGTCTATACATCTTGCTTCTTGGTCAGTCCTCAGATATCGAGTTGATCTGATTTTGTACCGTTCGTCTTTGAGGTCTTCGTATCCGAGTTGTTGTAGTCCTAGTTGTCCTCCGATCCACCGCATCATCGGGAGCCCTCGAGGTGTTCGAGTTGGAGTCGAACTCGCTTGTTGTTTTGACTTTGTTGAGGTGGAATCCGGGCTGGTTGTCCGACGAGCGTAGCATATACAACATGTGTTCGTGCATGTATATACACATATATGTTGTCCTTGTTTGCTTCTTTTTTTTTGTTCATCGGATGGAGATGCATCGTGCCCTTGCCGTATTCGTAGTTCGGTTATTATTCCACCGCGAGAGTACAACTGACTTGGATATGAGTTCTGTCTGTCTTGAATTCATCATGCGTGCTCAAATGAAAAAGTCTATTGGTCACAAATCCAACCTGAGTTTGTCCACTGGCTCGTACAGGCGTAAGTCGATGACGATGCCTAGAGATGCGATGTTGTTGTCATCATGGCAATTGAATTGCTGCGAGTTTGACGCGGAAGTTTGTTTGGAATTTGAGCATGATGATCCGGTACATGAACATGGTGAAGCTCCTGTGCTAGATCTTGAGATTGAACGAGATGCGGTGAGTTCATTGGTGTACATGTTCCCAACGATAGCTTGTATGAGTTTTGGATGCTCGAGGCTGTCGTCGAGAACGTGTTGTTGATCTTGAGGGTCGACGAGAGCTACAACGACTTGTCGATGAGGGCCAACAAGAGCCACAACAAGTCTTTGATCTTGAGGTCCACCGAGCTCTCAAACGCAAAGTGTTGAGAACCCCTACCTAGCGCGTCAGCTGTCGATGTTTTACCACCGGCAACCCGCCACGGGGGTACCCGGGGCGGTGATTTGTTCGGAGGGGTATCGGCGTATGTAGGAACTCGGTGGCAAACACAGGGAGACAACGATTTATACTGGTTCGGTACGCCGGAAAATCATGGCGCCCTACGTCTAGTGTGGAGTAGATAGTATGTTGCGCCCTGCGCTATGTCGTCCTCTTGATCTCTATCGAGATCTAGAGGTTTCTGTTGTGTGTTGTATGGTGTGCTCTTGTGTAGGTGCCGATCTAGGGACCCCTGCCCTCCTTTATATAGTCCAGGAGAGGCGGGAGTCCTAGTCGGTTACAAAGTAGAGATCCTAGTAGGATTATGTGTAACTAGTCCTAGTAGGATTACATGTAGAGAATCCTATTTGGACTAGGTCTTCTTCTCTCTTCTCCGTGGGGAACCCTATGGGTCCTGTATCGACAGCGGTTATGAAGTGTTTTCCATGTATTGAACTTGTCTTTTAAACTACCCAATTTGTTGCAAACCTACCTATTGTTGTAGGAGAAGCCTAGATTGCTAAGCTCTTGGTACACGTTCCAACCTTCCCTAGTTAACCCCTTCTGGGTGAAGTTGCATTTGTCCTTCTCTACTATACAGAGGTCCAACAACAACTTGGTAGCGGTAAGGTCCCAAGTGGCACGTTGGCGGGGCATCTGTTGGAAGTGTATTATGTCCACACTGCTTTTGTATATTCGGTACGTATACAAGACATGCTATGAACCAGGCACATAACAAGAAGTACAAGATGCGGAATGTAAACACATGTGAACTTGCCTTTGTTGGAAGCATCGATCTTCTGGGCCTTAGGTTGTAGCGCGCACCTTCCGGAGGCGAGCACGAGGAGGAGGACGAAAGTGCCAGTGTTGGGAACGAGGAGCAGCACCAGATGGATACGAGGTTCCTAGAGTGGACAGGACAACGTAGGGGGGATTGTGAGCAACTATGAAGTGTTGTGGCAATTAGGGATGACAATTGCAAACAAATCTAAACCTAGACTAACCAGAGTCATAAGAACAGCGGGAAGGGTGCGCTTAAAACATTTACGTACCGGATCTAGCGAAATCGACGGCCGTTGATGGGTTCAATGAGGCGACGAGGATGTGAACAACCAGATCAGATTTCAAATCGGCCGGATCCCAGACGCGCAGGGATCCTGTTGAAACGAAAGCGGGATGTCAGAGGTTTTTGACGGCTAGATCCGAAGGGGGGAGGGACGGAAAAGGCGACGACGGTGATGAAATACCTCGGAGAAACCGGCCCCGCCGCCAATCGACGACGGATCGACGGTGGGGACAGGCGACGGGTCGAGGGGGGGGGGGGCAGCATGGATCCCGGCGTTTGCGGTCGATTGATGGCCGGAGGGTGTCCGGTTCGGGAGGTGGAGGCGTTGGGGGTGGCGGGGAGCGGCGAACGGAGACGCGCAGCGCCGCAAGGAGTGGAACCCTACGGGCAAGCGAATGGGAGAGAGGGAGACGACACAGCGTCGTCGGGGGCTTGTATACCAGCCGAACAGCTGGAGCAGGCCAGCCGAACGCCTAGGCTGAAAAGGCCTTAACCATCAGCCGAAATTAGCCCGTATCAGCCAGAAGTGGAGCAGCGGAACGGGCTGCTAGTGTTGTGTCCGGGTATTCCCGGGCATACCCAACATGTTTGCCGCAAAAATTAGTATATATAGGTATACATATATGCATGATATAGTTAAGCTTTAGTATCGTAGTTCTCTTTATCTTGTTCATCCAAAAACAGCCCACGAAACCACGTTGCAGCCCATTACCTATCTGCTCACCCGGCCATCAAGGCTGATTCTAGTCCATTCTCCTCACTTGGTCAAGAAACTCGTGAGGCAAAGCGCAAGAGCAGCGAGCCCGACGGATGCTCCCGCGAGACAAAATCCTAGCGCCTACCTAGCGAAGACGTTGGCCACGCAGCCCGGCAACATTAAAATAACCCGAGTGCGGTGTCGCCCTAAAACGCACAGTGTTGTAGCTGATCCACCACTATTGTGGCTCGAGCACTAGGCAAGCAGGCAGGTGTAGTTCAACCACGGGTCGCCTCACACCCCGCTAGATACCAGTGGCTAGGATGGCACGTTGGTCGCCATCACAGACGCACACCCCGCTAGAGCCGTCTAGAAGCCCAGACAGATCTTGATTTGGTATCTTTCTTAGCCAAATTCAGAGGCAACAACTCAAGTTCTCCTTTGATCTTTGCTCAATTTATAATATATTTTCTTTAGCTTGGGGCTTGGGCATACCCAACTTTGAAATCCTGGGTCCGCCACTGGTTAGGACTAGAGCTACCCTTAGAAGAGAAAGATGGGAAGAATTATTAGCTAAGGTGTATGAATTTTGTGACAAGAATGATATTTTCAAATTGAAATGGAAGATGAATATATTGACCCCAAGAAGCGGAAGCATAAATCTGGAATTATAAACAAACATTACTATCAAGTAGATTGTTTCAATGATGTTATTGATTGATTACTTGAAGAGCTTGACAACCGCTTCAACGAAACAAACTCTCAATTGCTTGTTTGCTCGGTTGCTTTTAGTCCAAGAGACTTATTTCATGATTTTAATTTGGAGAATTTGATGAGCCTTGCAAAGCTTTATCCACATGATTTTGATTCTGGGGATTTGAGGGATCTTAGCCACCAGCTTGGCCTCTGCATATCCTATGTGAGAGATGATGATAGGTTCTCTAACCTACAAATTGTTGCTAAACTTTCTCAGAGATTGGTGGAGACTAGAAAACATGATCGATATCCATTACTTTATCGACTCATGAAGCTTGTACTAGTGTTGCTAATTGCTACTGCTACAGTTGAGAGGATTTTCTCCGACACGAAGATTGTGGAAAAATATTGGTGATGAATTTATGAATAATTATCTTATTTTTTATGTGGAGAAAGAAGAGATGATGAAAGTGACTAATAAAGCAGTGGTTCATCGCTTCATGAAAACGCAAGGACATAGATTTCATGATGAAGATTAAAGGTAACAGATTATATTTATTTCCATTTGATCATTTTTTTGTTGAAAAATGACATTTGAATCATAAGTTAATTATTCTCTTTTTTAGGCCATCAAATTGTCGAGGATGTTGAAGACTTGAAGAGAGATGATGTGTTTTGTTTACGTTAACGTTTTTGGCCATTATAATGATACTTGTTTTGGTAAACCCTTTAATTACTTATTTGTAGTTGCATCCCTCCTCTATTTCGCTATAGCTTCGCCGCCACCACACGAACAGGAGCAGGACCTCAAGGCATTGCAGCTGGCCCGTGGCGGCTCTCGGCCAACAGCTCGAGCATATTGAAGCTATGAAAGGTAGCATCCTTGCCTATTGATCATGGGCCGAAGACTCGAAGTTTAGCTACCAGTTCTTTTTTGCTGTTGTTGGTCATAGTGGTCGCCTCATCAAGTGGGTTCATTAATTGGGGGTGTTTAGTTTGCAAAATGAAATGGTCCATCATCATCTTACTCTCTAGTTTTTTTTTTGGTTTGTGGATAGAATATCCATCACTACCTCATTTCTCACTAGATAATAATTAATACTGGTATAAGAAATGAGATTATTCTGTTGAATTTGAGGAATGTCACCCCATTTAGAATGGATTGATTCCCCAAACTAAACGCTCTTTTTGGATGGACCTTGGTGAGTATTGAACAGCGGCAGTATATGGCAGGTGTGGCTTGTTTGGGACAGCTCCACGAGCTTCAAATTCACCAAAAACAGCTCCACTTCACAAAAACTTATCCAAATGCTCTAGCTCCGTGAAATCGGATTCACCAAAACGGTGGATCTGGAGGCCAGATTCAACATTTTGGTGCAGCTTCTAAAGGAGTGCTCCACCAAATTGAGTTTGGTATAGTTAAAGAAAATTACCCACCATGCCACTGATCACACACCATTTCTCCGTACTGGTTCATTTCATTTCTTTTCGTGTTTCCTTCCGTTGGGCGCCTCTTCTTCTCCCGCAACCATGACGCTCCAACAGTAACCTCCGCCTCCACGAAATCCCACTACTGCGGCAACTAAGGGACCGCAGGAATGGGTGGATCCGCCTATCCTCCACCGCCTCCACTCCTTCCCTCTCTGTTTCTCACTGCAAAAGCACTACTACACTCGCACCTTTCACAGCCGTGTCGTAACCCACATCGAAGTCCAATTTTGGCCTCGGCAGTAAGCTGTCGGCAGTGATACTCTTAGCCACCACCGTCGGTATCTGAGACTGACTAGGGTTTACACTTCATCGCCATATTGGCTTATCATCCGTCCATGATAAGGTCCTTACTTCCGTCGCATTAGAACACGACCTGCGTGTGTGGGTATGCACTAACACCGCCGCATGGCTTATGATCCGTTCATGATCAGATCCTTATTTCGTCGCATTGGAGCGTGACCCGCCTGTGTCGAGGCGAACATCACCGTGCTTCAGCGTATGAACCGTCTGGTAATAGGGCATGGTCATCGTCATGTTGCAGTACGATCCGCCCGTGATGATCCTTTAGTCGATGTCGGGTTACAAAATGATTTGGCGGTGATGCACTATTGACCCCTGTTGCATCAGATGAATAGCGGTGGTGATGGCCGTCTGCTTCACCAAAGGCGAGTGGTACGACGGTGATGACAAAACAACCAGCAGCCCTTACATCCGACGGTGACACAATTGCATCCGATTTTCATAATGTATTTACTAATTTAGCTGAGCCTTAATAACTTACTGAACACATACCATACAGATATAATCATTACACATCATTCATCATGTCCACAACGAAGAGTACTTGTTATAATAATAATGCTCGACACTAACATAACAATTGTGTCAACTAATGAATTAACACAAGCGTTACATAAATAGCATAATAAAAGTTCTGCTCCGTACAGACTTACGTAAGGTAGATGTGCTCTGCTTCTTTAGATTGGTGCTCCTTGATCAGTTTGGTAGCCAATGCAGCATGAAACCCCTCTTCTTTCTCCCATAGCCATTGCAGGAAAATCGTTTAAAAGCACTGAGACTCTAAAACCTGCACAATGCAGAGCAGCAAAATTAATACTAATATTCAATATACCATTGGTTTTGTTACCAAGCCAAAATTGGACTATATATAGACTCAAAACAACTCCCTGCCTGAACAAAGACATGTCCTAATAACAAAATACAACATATGCACCTTTACTGCTCCGCTAATGACTCTATGAACAAGGAAACATAAGGCAGATAGTGAGGTCCATTCAAATAAATACTCCAGGTACTTTTAGGATAGCGGACGACCCGAGTAGGGAGGACATGAACTTTTCTATGGCTTATATCATATGCCATCAGTGTTCTGTCCTCCCCAACAAGAAAAATCAAATTCCATTCTAGGTGAACTGCAATCACTCTGTAGTCCACATTGACAGCCTCGAAACCGAGTCCAATATTGTTCAGTCCAAATAGCTACAACGTGTTCACCATATGCTTGAATGTCCATTTACTAGTACCATAGTCTTCAAGGATCCGGATTGAAAGGTCATGCGTTTTGAAAATATCAGCAATACATAGACACAACTGACCCTGATCTCCATGGATAGACATTGCATGAGCTGGTGGCCTAAGAATTTTCCATCCATATCATTCCCTCTATATCAACAGCAACTATGTGGGACACCTCCAGCATGTGCATAAAACCATTAAGAAACACAGTTCCTAAAAATTTGCATACTAGAATATCTTCTCCCCATTTAGATTATTTACACATCCATGCTCCAGTTTTGGATGAGTAGATGCTGACAACTAACACCCCAGGCGACCTTACCCATAGTTCTACTACATGGAAGTGTGAGGAGATTGTGTGATCGAACCCCAAGCGAGCTAAACCATAACAAAGGTTGCTATACGGCAGTACCATTGATTTGCTAGTCACCGGGTTACAGACAACATAGCGAAGCCCAACGCATCAGCAAAGGAAGAGGCCTCTGCAACAATCTGAGATGACTAAATCCTAAATGGGGAAGGGCAAGAAGGAAAAGGAGGGGTATTCACCAGTGAAGCTGGTGAATCGGCGTTTGCCTTTCCAGTTGCCATACATGAATCCGGCGACAAACTGGAGCAGCTCCTTACGGTGCTCGGATTCGGAGATGAGGCGGTACCAGGAGCGACACACACACTTGCAGCTGCACATGGTGCTAGCGGTGAGGCGATGGAGGATAAAGACCAAGACTTCATCTATGAGGATGCCTACTTCGTTCCTCTTGTTGGTGGCCTCCTCCTCCATCTTGACTAGGATGTGGTGGAGCGGGGCCGACGATGGAAGTGGCAGCGCTATCGCCTGAATCAGAGTAGGAGCACCTGCGGGGATGTGCTCGTAAGCTCCTTAATGATCAGATGGAAGCTTGATTCATACTCAGATGAGATAAGAGGAGAATAAAAGGCCAAGAAACATGGATAAGGAAAGTGCGAGAAAGCATTACCCTTGCCTTTGAATCTGGCGGCTGTGAGCTCAAGTGGCCATGGTGGTGATGAGTACCAGCCTGGTCACCGGTGGATTTTGTGCGGGCATGCTGGTGAGGCATACCAACGCGAGCACTAGCTTGTCGGCAGTGAGTGGCGGCTTGCACGCCGATGAGTAGGTGAAGAATAGTAGCACTTGAGAAGGATACGGATAGGGTGGCGGCTGGGTGGGTAGCGGTCTTTGTAAGCTAACTACAAACACGCCAACAATTCTAAAAACGCGCTGGAGTCTCACGCTGGCTTGCAAATTTTGACAATATCGGCGGTAAAGGCTACCAGCGGTGGTGATTGGGTCTTAAAGAATATGGTACGTAGCACCTAACGATGGGCGTGTCATACGGAAATTGAACGTTGGAAAGGAATAAAATATTATGAATATTATTTTTGCAGGTTACAGCAAGAAGATGCTAGCACCTAACGGCGAATAGCGGCGGTGATACAATTTTTTCAACGACGTTTATATCCGACGGTGACATAATTGTACAATGTTGATACTAGTTCAGCTGGGCCTTAGTAGCTTACTGAACACACAGCGTACTTTCTACAATAACAATGGACGCTAACATGACAAGGTTCATCAGCTGATGTTGCATAATAAAGGTACTGATCTCTACAATAACAATGAACGCGATTACAAAGGCGTACCATACGGTGGTTTGCACATATAAAGCAACACCCCACCTGCATCACAGTGAGGTAATAGTGTTCAAAATCAACAAAAGATATTCTTTTTCCATTAACTCTGTTACACTTTTCATTCACCAGGTGTACAATAACAAGGATCTATCAACAACTACAGTTATGATGACAAAAACCTTGACCCTGTTCTTCAGCACTAATTCAGCAGTACTTTTTAGCAGACGAACAATGTTTTTCTCTCACAACAAATCACATAAGCATCGGCATAAGCTAAATTTTAGCGATGACCATAGGTTTATCCCCGAACTGAGCGATGGACATCTCATGAAGCATAGAAGCCGGACGAAGGCATAACTAACCTTCACCACGCCTTTGAATCTTCGCCACGAGCAGGGACAATGCCTGGAAGAAGCTTAGGGAAGAACCACCTCGCAGAACTCCCTCTAACATCCGAGAGGATGAGGAGCCCCGCGAGGAGCCTTGCCCGTGCCGTCTTCATCAATGTCGGGGAGGAACGCATGCCACGGCGTCGAGAGATCCTAGGTCGAGATCTATGGGCTCAAAAGGTTTCTCGGCAACAACAAGGCACCCCCCCTCCGCCCTGTAGGATTTCCTACAGATATTCTGACCTGGAAGTCTCCCACACGCCGACCATCAACGAGCCTAGCCACCGTGTCATCGGCGACCTGGGCCACCAAAGATGGTATTGTTCTTCCCCATCTCTTCGTGAAACTTCCTATAACACCCAAGACGAACGGCCACTAACATGCCGCTGCAGAACCCGATCTTGAAAGCCTTCTCCCAGCAATGGCAGAATCGTCGAAGTACGCCATGAACCATGGTGAATGAAAGGAGTTGCCGCTCTCTTAGTCTAATGTTAAGGGATTTGGAGGGAGGGGAGGGGCGAGAGACTCAGTGCACCCAGACCCAGCTTAAATAGGCCATCCTTGAAGATGCACCCAGATTTAGTGCAGTTAAGATACGTGATCTAGGGAGCACGCATCAGGGACGATGAGGTATATGATGGTTCTTGGCGTAATAAGTGGTGGGGACGGTATTGGAATCAAAGTTGGGACATTCAACACTCACGCACTTAAATACGCCAGCCTTGAAGATGCACCCAGACTCAGTGCAGTTAAAATGCATGATCTAGGGAGCACGCATCAGGGAAGACGATGTATACGATGGTTCTTAGATTGGTAGGGACGGTGTTGGAAGTTGGGACGACATTCAACACTCATGCACGCTTTCCTGAGTTTTGGGCTTCCTGTGCATCTTCCCAGATTTCGGTGTGAACACATGCCCCCAAATTTTTGATGAACCCACTATCCCCTGGGGTTATAAAAATTTGGAGGCAAGGCGAAGTAGAAGGAATACTGCTTGTGTTTGTTTGTTGTGCTGTGACACATATCTTTTCCTCTTTGTTTTCTCCTTACAATCTTCTTCTGAACAATGGCTCACGACAAGCGTCCAAGGGAGGAAACTCTAGAAGCCACGGATCTACCTGCGTGCCTTCATGTCCCTCTTCGTCGCCAAGGGTGAGAGGGAATGATTTCTTATCTCTATGGTTGCCTTGCATTAATCCTTTGAATATGCAGGGCTACCTCTCATGCTATGGTACATCGGCCAACTCCGATGGAGGTTGGACAACAATGGATTGTACATCTTGCTGGGTCCATGGTATCTTCATCTTCATCTTCATTGTCATCCTCTGAGTCGGGTTAGGATATCCATAATCTTATCCGTGAAAGGAGGGAGGCCGAAAACCTATATTCTGAAGACAGGCATGAGGTAGGTCGGTTCGAGCAATGTCTCGATGTCGTTAAAACAACCCTCTTTGCATCTGAAGAAGAGACCAATGTTGCTTAGATGAGGGCGGATGAAGCTCATGCTAGGGCAGCAGGTAAAATATCTTTAAAGAGTCTTTGCTTTTATATTCGCAACTTTATCTGGTAACCCTTCATTTTCATTAGATCTTGAGGAACAATTGGCTGCTTCTCGTCGCAAGATCGAGGAGGCTCGTCACCAGGAGATTGACCTAGAGAATCGCCACGAGACCCTCCAACGTGCAGCACTTGGCGTAGTTGCATCAGTCAACGACAGGGGTGTTTCTCTTGAAGATCGCCTGCAGGATATTGGGTTCGTGCCAGAGAAGTGGCAACTCATGGCGTCCGCTATGGTGCCAGTGCCACTCTTGCTGTAGTGCAACTGCGTTCAGGGCACGAGCTCCATCACCTAGAACCTGGTTTTTAGGACACTGATCGGCTTGAAGATCAAGAGGACCAGATTGGAGACTTCACTGATGCTGCCGAGGCTATCGCAGTGACCATAAATGCACAAGATGTTGTAAACAATGTTTTCTTATGATCATAGATTATATCTAGGGTCTTATAAGTTATAAGTAAATAATATACTGTTTGAATGTCACTTTTGATCCTATGTCTTTTATTGTTATTTTTTGTTCTAAAGGCGATACTCTAGGTGTCAGCTATTTTGAGCTGACGAGACTCGGCTATCAAGCATTGACCCAAATTAAATACTTCGGTAGTACTTCTTTACGTATTTTTCATTGAGGTCTATGTGATAACAGATCTGTATCATATGGCGGTTTGCACATACAAAGCAATAGATCCTCCGAGATATAAAGATTATGGAATCTAAAGAACGATGCAGCACATCACAAAACTTCACCCTCAGTGAGGTTCTCTACCTTCCATCTTGCAACCCTCATAGCCAAGGGATGTGATCTGCTTCTTGACCGTGAGAGCTACAAGATGGAATATAAAGCACCCAATCTTGAAGAACGAGCACCTCACAAACTTGAAGCATCTCCAATCAAGTATGGAGCCCCTGAACAGTAGAGAACCAGATGATTGTAGATCTTATGTTAAGAAGATCTGCAATCATCAAGGTCAAGCTCCTGTTCAACGGCAGCACCTCGCAAAGGATGGACAAGGAGCACCTCGCAAAACTTGCACCAGCATCTCAGTGAGGTGCTTTATATTTCATAATCTTGCTACCTTTGAGGATCGACGGATATAAATCTGCATCTCGATCCTGAAAGGCAACAAGATTATCGAATCTAAAGCACCTAATCTTGAAGGCCTTCTCCAAACACTAGCATCCCTATGAGGACAGGAGAGGTGCAAGGATGAAGATAAAGCACTTATTCGCGATGAGGAAAGATACAGTAGCTAACGAGTGTGTGGATTGAGCCCAAGAGGTGTATCCAGACCCTGGTTAAATAGGCCAATCGTGAAAATGGAGAAGTGCAAGTAATGGTGATGCAATTGTGTTATGGGTAGTTGGGAAATAACTCACGCTGACTTTACCACTGGAAGGCCAAACAGTCGTAACATCTATTGTTAACCCATCGGTGGTAGAAGTTTCAACTACCAATTTTCTTCCATAGGTGGCCTCGCTATCAGTCCAATCGGCGGTGGAAGTAAAACACAGTCGCTTCTATTGCTACGACAGTGAAAGTGGCAATAGTGATAAGTCAATTTGTAGTAGTAAAGGCACCCCTAGTGTTGGATTATTTTGCTCAGGCAATATCTAGCAACATGATCGCATAAATCGAATCAGATGGTAGCACACGAGACATAGAGATTTATACTGGTTCGGGGTGCGGTGCGCGCTAAACCCTACTCTAGTGGTGCGGCTGCTCTTGTATTCGTATGCTCAATTACAGGGGCTGTTGCTCCTAGCTATGTAGTAGATGGAAAAAGGTGGAAGATGGATCCCGAGTCTGAGGTCCCTACCCTCCTTTATATAGGTAGGAGAGGTAGGGTTACAGAGAGGGCGATTGGGCTAACAGATTGTGTTCCTAGTTTGTTACACGATATGCGCAACAGATTGATCCTAGCTATCGTCCAGATACACTCGCCATGGTTTGCCTTGATCTCCATGTTGGTCGATGGCGTCAGCCCTTGCAGGCCTCCTCCTTGATGGTTGCTGGGCCGATAGCCTAGTGATGGTCACATATACGGGCGGTGTAGGTACCCCTGGCCTATATATCTTACAGTAGCCCCCGTAGGACTTAATGATAAGCACACAGCTTTAGCCCTCGGGACATTGCAATTTCCCCTGCAAGTTCTGTGTACTGTAAGCACCAGTGAGCATTTTCATCAGGTATCGAAGATTTGAGCAGCATAGCTTGATATTCCCAAGTATTGGGGAGCCAGTATGTTGCCGTTACCAAGAGCATTTTGTCGGGTAGCGAGAATCTTCTTCAAGTATTGAGTGGGGCGGCAATACACCGTACATCAGGGAATGTAGCTCCCTGGCGGCAGCTGTAAGTGCCTAGCTCGGGTGGTACACCCAACATCGGGAAACGTAGTTTCCTGGGTGTAGCCCTTGGGACGTTGTCAATGCGATGTTCGAGTAGTGGCACCTGATAACTGGAAGCGTAGCTTCCAGGACGTCCATAGGCGCCGTGGTAGGGTGGAAACACCGCTGTACTCGGGAAGTTGGTTACCGATGTATTCCGGCGTGTAAATTAGTGGTTACGCATCATTAAGTCCTAGTTGCAGAACAATAATGAGGATGGGGTAGGTGCACCTCCTCGCTCGCGTGTCACAAGCCAATTGGTTTTTGGGTGACCCAATTCGGGTCGTTGGTTAACAGCACTAAGGGTGTCATGTTTTTCTTCGAGACCCGTTAAGTAACAGATCTTGAATTTTCGTGGGCGTCATTAGTGGAAAAAGCGAGGTCATTGTCTTGAAGCCTTGAGGCCAATATAACAGCATCTCGGGTTGGGAACTACTGTGGGCGAGTAACGAACGTGTGAGCAGCTATGGGCAGTTGCGCATATTACTCTTCGAGCTGGTAACGTGTAGAACGAGTGAACGTCCGCGTCCTAATGAATAGGGGCGGTAGGACAAAGTCCGACCAGCGGGGGCACGTCATAAAACTCTTTTTCTAGATTCTAGGAGCTCGTACTTTGGTTACAGCCATGGGCCAACCAGTTTTCCGGTTTCCCACAAAGGGGCACACATCCCACTGAAATAAGGTACTTCAAGCTTGTCCGGACATTGGGAGATTTACGTAACACCGAGTGTCAGAGGTTTTAGGGTCATACTGGTGACCCTCCCAAATACCCCCTGACTCTAGTAGGGGCAGTGTCAATAGTGAACAAGTCACTACCTCTTACACCTGCTGCGAGGGTGAGCTAGGCCGAGTACTCGATCCGAGTGTTAGATCACTAGCTTGCACCAGCTTGGGTGACGGTACGTCGGGTTTTGGCCCTGTGGGCCCCATGGTTCCCGTGGCTTGTTTCCCCATGCATTTCTCAGAAAGCGTCTCCTCAGAGATCGTGGGGACGTGGCCTAGCCTTAACTGACGACACCGCTTGGAGAGATTTTTGAAATTAAATTGGCCGTGCGCGTGCCTTGCCTATAAAAACAGAAGAAACAGAAGATAGGTAGTAAGACTGTGCTATAGCTTTTGCACACTCACCTTGCTTGCTGCGGAACAAGTATTCGAGCAGTCATTGTTGATGATGTAAGCGAAGGCGGCGTGTCGACGTGGATGGTGGCGGCGTGACCGACTCGAGGTAGCCCCCAAGGGAGTACCCGATGGTCATTGCCGACGAAGTGCCCGAAGGCAGCATGTCATCGTAACTAGAGGCAATGCGACGACATAGCCAGCGATGGCGTGACCGGCTCGAGGTAGCCCCCGAGGGAGTACCCGAGGGTCATTGCCGACGGAGTGTCCGGAGGTGGCGTGTTGACATAGCTGGTGGCAGCGTGATGACGTAGCCAGAGGCGGTGTGACCGGCTCGGGGTAGCCCCCGAAGGGGTACCTGAGGGTCGTTGCCGACGGAGCGCCGAAAGGCGGCGTGTCGACATAGCTGGTGGCAGCGTGACGACGTAGCCTTTGTTATTGTACGCCTTAAAACATGAAGACGAGAATAGTGAATATTTATTCGGTAGTTGAACAAGATAAACTCGTAGTAAAACATTTGTTAATTTTCCTTTATGAGCTATATTCATTGTGTTGTGCACTTTGTTGACTAGACCGTAGCCCCCGTGCTAACCGTCGAGATGCGGCACATGTAGCATTGGTTTTGCCGCGTAGGTCGTCGCTGCCAACAAAGCACATTGCATTGAACATGTGTCATAAAAGTACTTAAAGCAGTTTTAAGGGTTGTTGCCTTCTTTCCTTGATGTAGTTTTCCCTTTATGAAATGCTCGGCGTGTTATGCACTTTGTTAACTAGACCGTAGCCCCCGTGCGTATGATGTTAGCCATGAGGTGGTGTGACTCGTATAGCGTTGGGTTGCGGCGTAAGTCATTGTCGTGACAAAGCTTGACACATAGAACATATCATGTAGGTACTTAAATCGCGGAGAAAAAAGTAAACATGCCCTAGAGTGTGATTATTATGTATAGCAGCCCCCGACTTTCTGCTAAGTTTGAGGTAACTTAGTAGAAAGTAAGAGAAAAATATAACATACTAAAAACAATTATGGAAACGACTTAGCTGAACCAACGGGACGTTGGTGTCATTGTTGTCGATGGTGATGACGTTGATGTCGAGTGCTACGACGAGCGCCGCGTCGAGGGACGGCAAGAGGTCGAGAGAGATCGACTCGAGGAAACCTGTCGACGGTGTGCTCAAGTGGTAACTGTCGATGAAGTTGTTGAAGACGACGTGACTAGCCCGAAGTAGTCCGTCGACGGTGTGCCCGAATTGCCGGTGACGTCGTCGTGCATCCAGCTCGATGATGTGGATGATGTGTTGATGATGCTAGCCGCGGCATGTTAATGACGAGGGCCGTCACGGGGCGACGTTGAGAACCAGAGCATGATGACGACGACTCATCGACAAAGGATATCGACGAGGGCCGCCGTCGGGTTCCTGCCGATGGTTAGTCACAGAGACACATGTACATATTTGAAAATATGCATATATTGTAGAATTTTTAATTTGAAGCAAAAAGGCATGGCTTAGCTTGTTGTTTCATGCACGAGTTAGCATGTCCGTGCATGCTTGTATTCATATACGCTTCAATAGCTTTGCCATAGCCTTGCACGACTGTGTATATTGATTGTCATCCAATATCATAATCTGTTGTCACGTGACCTAGCTCGCATGGCCTTGCTTGCCGGTGCATATCTCGATGAGAGTCTCGATGTGCCGCCGTGAGTGGCCTCGAGATGTGGGGTCGACGATGAGAACCGCGGCAAGTTGCTGACGAGGGCGAGGGTCGCGGATGGCACGGCGAGTCGATGGAGAGTGTCGCCGCGGACGATGATAATGATCGTCTGCTGTTAACAGTCACGGAGACAAACAGAGATATTCAGAGATATGCAAATAAAGATATTAGTTGAACAGAAAACATGGCTTAGCTGTTTAATGTTTCCTTTGCAAAGTCTGGATGTGCCGACGATGATGAAGGCTGAAGCGTCGACGACGGATGACGAGATGTCGGGTTGTGCCATCGCCGAGGATGGCTTATCAACGATGTGAGCGGCGACGACAGCCGCCGCGCGACGGCGAGGGACAGATTCCTGCCAATAATTATGTAGATACATAGAGATATCCGAACATATATTCTATAGAATATTTAATTGAAATAAAAACCATGACTTAGCTCGGTTTAATTGATGGCATTGAAATCTGATAAGAAAATCGCCCTGACATGCAAACGTGATGCGTATGTGCACATACACGCACACGCAAGGCAATTAGCATGTTGATTATCGCTTGCATGGGCTGTCCGTAGGTGCTCTTTCTTCCAGTGCACACGCGCATGGCGGCTACCACCACCTGTGGTGTCCGATCAAGGGTTGCACGGATGGACCCCATCACGTGGCTGCGGCTGCGTCGGTAGATTGGCCAAAGTTGAAGTTGAACGCAGGCACACGCTACCGATCGTGGAGGCCGCCGCTTGACGCGTGACGAATTAGCTTCTGGATGTCGGAGTCCCGTGACGGGAAGTGTATCGCCGCCGGATGCCAAAATCGTCGTGGACGATGTTTGACGAAGAAAAAAAATCCCCATCTCAAACATAATATTAGTTTAATCGTGAAAGACTCCTGCCTGGCGTGCCAACTGTTATATTATTTTGCTCCGGCAATATCTAGCAACGTGATCACGTAGACGGAATCAGATGGTAGCACACGAGACATCGAGATTTATACTGGTTCGGGGCGCGGTGCGTGCTAAACCCTACTCCAGTGGTGCGGCTGCTCTTGTATTCGTATGCTCAATTACAAGAGCTGTTACTCCTAGCTACGTACTAGATGAAAAAAGTGGAAGATGGATACCGAGCCCGATGTTCCTACCCTTCTTTATATAGACAGGAGAGAAAGGCTTACAGAGAGAACGATCGGGTTAACAGATTGTGTTCCTAGTTTGTTATACGATATGCGCAACAGATTGATCCTAGCTATCGTCCAGATACGCCCGTCCTGGTCAGGTTGGTCGATGGCGTCAGCCCTTGCGGGCCTCCTCCTTGACGGCTGCTGAGCCGATAGGCTGGTGATGGTCACATATACGGGCGGTGTAGATACCACTGGCCCATATATCTGACACCTAGGGTTGGCTTGTCACGTGCTCCGGCCGGCAGCGCATCTGCATTGAGCTCCCTAGGCCGTGGCCTTGCGCCGACAGCGCATCTACATCGAGCTCCCCATGATGAAGAAGACGGAAGATTTTTTTTGTGTCATTTTTCTAGACATTGGCACGTGGGCCTATCCCAAGGCTAAATCTGGTCATTTTAACCAAAAGGGGCTTGTGCGGATCTGGAGCTGGTGTGTACCCAAACGATCACTAGTAGATCTACGGTGGATCTCAGATCCATTAATAGAGCTGCTCCATGGTGAATCCCATATCGAGATTGATTTTTTCAATGGTGGAGATGTCCCATATGACCCTTACATACGATGCAAATATTTTTCATCGGCGACTTCAATTTCAACACGGTGAGTGACAATCCTTTTTTTTTACCTGTCGTCGGCGTCTTCGACACGGTGGACTCGGGGACGGTGAGTGACCTGTGGGCCGTGGCATCGTAACCGAAAATTCACACACAATCCAGAACAAATAAAATTCCAGAGCTGGGTCCTTCCGCGTTCACACGTTCATTGCTGTTCAGTCAATCACGGATTTGAGGACTTGAGGGGCCTAGGTAGGAGGGCCATTGGCAATGGAGGTGCTGCTGTCTGCAGTCGCTAGCGACATCGTCGGCCGGCTGGTCTCCTTCCTCATCAGCAAGTTCCAGGAGGCTGGCTCCACCGATGACGACGTTGTCAGGCTGCAGCGTGCGCTGCTACGAGCCCGCGTCGTCGTCGAGGAGGCCGAGGCGCGGCAGGTCAGCAACCGGGCCATGCTGCTGCAGCTCAACCAGCTGAGGGGAGAGATGTGCCGAGGCTCCTACGTGCTCGACGCCTTCATGAGGCGAGCCGTGGATCCCTGCAGAGGATCACATGCCATGGCGAGCCGGTCACCAGCCGGCTTGGCTGAGCGCCTGGAGAGTGGTCGCACTCGCACGGGCGGGCAGGTCATCTCCGCCGTGCTGAACACCCTTGAAGCTGCGTTGAGCGACATGAAGGAGGAGTTCGTCGTGCTCCTCGGTGCCTGCCCCCGCCTCAACCGCCAGCCGTACTGCGCCTACCTGTTCATGGAGAGGTGCATGTTTGGCCGGCAGATGGAGAAGGAGCAGATCATCGGATTTCTGCTACAGCCTGCGCAAGATTTCGATGTCCTCCCGATCATTGGCCCTCACGAGGTTGGGAAGCGGACGCTGGTCGAGCATGCCTGTCTCGATGACAGGGTGCGAGATCACTTCGCCAAGATTCATCATCTAACAAGTGACGATCTTGATCTACAGAGCCCTGACGACCATGGTCGTCATCAAGGCTTGATAGACTCCGCTTCCGCTGCAATATTCGTGATTGACCTCGCCGGCGGCGATGGGGGCGAGGAGGAGGAGAGATGGAGAAGGTTCCGGTCGTCCATGCGCCGCCGCGCGCACGGGGAGAGCAAGATCATAATCATCAGCAGGACGGAGAGGCACTCGGCGCTAGGCACAGTTCCACCGCTCAAGTTGCGGGCGCCGTGCCGGGAGGAGCTCTGGTACCTATTCAAAGCCCTCTCGTTCGGTGGCGCGGACCCGGAGGAGCGCCCGGAGCTGGTGCGCATCGCCATGGCGCTGTTCAACAACATCCCCGACCTCGCCCCGTTCGCGGCGGCGAACAAACTGGCCGCGGCTCTGCGTGCCGACCTGAGCGCGCGCTCCTGGCGCCGCGTGCTGAAGGTGTCCACCGGAGTGATGGAGCTGCAGCTCGGTGCCGCCGCTGGGGGGCCTCGTCGTCCGGAGGAGAAGATCGGGTATTACTACCCCAGCGTGCCGATGAAGGACGCGCCTAACGCTCCGTGTGTGTTCTACGGCAGGCGTAAGTCGACGGGCATGGCACGGAGCGAGCTCCCGAAGGTGACGATGATGGAGGTCTCCGAAGGCGTCATAGACCGCGGCGAGAAGCGGTTCGACGTGCTGGTGTGGCAGTCCCGCATCCCTCCGTATGCAAGCTACGTCGCAACGTGCGACATGGAGGGAGGTGCCGACGTGGCGCCGGTGGTCGGCACGAAACGACGTCTGAACAAGAGGAGGAGAGGTCAACTGGTTTATGGCTTCGGCAGCAACAGTAATGTACGAGGCTAGGGGACGGAGACCACGACGGACATGGAATGCAACGTATGGTTGCAGGGAACGGAGGAAGCCAGAAGGGCCATGTGCGAAATGGACGGTCTCGCTCTCGGACTCTCGCGTTCCTTCGTTTAAGAGCGACATGGACGGAGTCATGGAGCTCAACTGCGCTGGTTGTATACTTGTACCCGCCAAGAAAGTTCCTTGTTGGTAATAAGAAGAAAAGTCAACAAGAAGCGACCAGACAGAGCTTAACTGCAGGTTCTGGCCAGCTAATTGTTTGTTGCAAGCAATCGAACCCTCTACTTGTGAATGCTCGTGACTTGCGAATTGTGAGTGAGCGCATGTTCTCTATGCCCTCTGCTGCTGTGCATCATCTCTCGCAGTCAATATTCTTCATTTACTATTTTATTATGGAGTGGAGAACATCAGAAAGTGCGTGGTCTACTGTGCTATGTAGTATTACTGTGGTTTTAATTTTGTTATAGAAAAATATACAAACATCTAGCCATGAAATATTTTGAAAGTGCATTTATTTGTATTCTAGATATTAGTACATTTTTCTATAAATCTAATCAAAGCTAAAAAAACAATTAGAATAAAGTTAAAATGATTTATAATCCACTAATGCTTGGTTGAGGACGTTCGGACGGATGGACCACCTCCGCGCGCGTGTTATGCCCAATAAAAAAGGGGACGCGTGAATACAGCGGGTCCACACCCAGGGCGTGTCGGCTACTACTGCTCGGGTGCATGCGGCATGTGAGGGCCCGTGCATGCGTGTGACTACAGAGAGAGGACTGGCTGCCTGCTCCGTCCGCTGCTAGCTGGACCAACCGGCCAGGCCCCTGCCCACACGCACCTAGGGCCGCAAGCCTCCCTGCCGTGCCTGTCCTCTGCTGCCTAGCGCTTAGGCCTGCTACTCCTTTTTCTCTATGTGTTGTCTATGCCTGGCCTAGCTGTCCCTGCCGCATGCTGCCTGCCAAGTTGCTGCATTGGCTGACCAGCTTAGGCGCTTAGCCAGTTGCATGGCTGGCCAGGCCGTTTGCCTGTTTGTGAGAGGAGCGTGGACCCACATCTGTATGGAAACTGAGTGCTGGCCCAAATTTTTTCGTCACCCCATGGCATCTAGCTCTGTATGTTTTATGCGTTCTAGATGTATGTTTTTATCTGGATATTGTATATGTTGCAATGACTATATACATATGTTGCAAGTGTATCTTTTAAATGTTTCAGCTGTTTCAAATATATGTTGCTAGTGTTTTATCTAGATGTTGCATATATTGCAGTGGCCATACACGTATGTTGCAAGTGTATGTTTGAAATGTTTCAGCTGTTTCAAACGTATGTTTCAAGTGTTTTATCTAGATGTTGCATATGTTGCACTGACTATACACGTATGTTGCAAGTGTATGTTTCAAATATTTTAGCTTTTTAAACGTACGTTGCAAGTGTTTTATCTGAATGTTGTATATGTTGCAGTGGTCATACACATATATTGCAAGCGTATGTTTGTAAATGTTACATTTGTTTTAGACGTATGTTTCAGCATATGCTTTATATTGCAAGTATTGCATGACCAGGCGTGGGAAGTGGGCGCATACGGAGGTGGTCCCTCAGACGCAGCGGTCCCCCGTGCGTGTGGGAAGCGAAGCAGGCGCGGCGCCCCCCACTTGCATGCGCAGACGCATGTGTACCGCAGCAGCCGGTGGGGGAAGCATGTGTACCGCAGCAGCCGGTGGCGCCCCCACATGCATGCGCAGATGCATGTCCCCTGTGCGTGCGGGAAGCGTAGACAGGTGCGGCAGCAGCGTGCCTACGGGCGGGCAGGAGCTGCATGCATGCGCTATGGGGCCTGCCCAGGCAAAGTGGGAGGCGGAGGCTCGATGCACACATCCCTTCCATTGGTCGCATGCGTCTAGGGAAGTGCGTCGCCTATGCCGTTTCCTACCGCATGCAGAGGGAGTGTGTCAGCCGCGTGGGCGGGTTGTAGGCGCGGGCGTCCGGATAGACGCCGCGTCCAAACATCTGGATGTTAGTCTTTCCCTAATTCGCTAATGCTTGGTCTAACAATTAGCACTGAGCTTTGGACGTCAAATAGGCTAACAATGAGCCCATATAGCTCATTTTAACCCATTATCTTAAGATGGGCTAATGTTTAGCCATGGGATCCAAAATCCCAAACACCCTTTTAGAATGGAGGGGCCCTTTTTGGAAAAAAAAATCATTTGTTCTCCCCCAAGTATTGGGCAAGTTTGATTTTTTTCTCTCCATCAATCAGAAAATATCTCTCTGCACGGTTTTGGCTGATGTGGCGCCATGCCAGTCATGAAAGCGTTAAATTGGTCTTTCGTGATAGTTCATGGGTTAATTAGACTTTATCCAAAAAGTATAGAAATATTTTTTTCAAAAAATTATCCAAACATTATCCTAGAATAAATATGCATTTTAAATACTAAAAATTGACTTATAGAAATTTTGTTTTAACTTAGAAAGCATCAAACCAGTTTCATGTTTTTTTTCTAAAACCATGCTCTGTGTTTTTGTCCCTTGCAATTATTTGAACCTTATATGTCCCCTAAAATCTGAAACCAAGTCAAATATGAAACTGAGGATGCAGGCTAAGACAAATCCTCGTAGATTGTAGCATGCATCACCGCGCAACCTGCTATGTAAACTGCTTTCCTTAGCTTAACAACATGCATTGCTTATATATCGAGACATGCACAGGGGGTTTAAAATAAAATATTTATTTAAGTTCTGATTGCATATTAACAACATGTATCATGTGGTTTAACTTTGTACCATCACTATGTTCTCCAGGAGACATCATAACAATGACTTGTGCAGACTCATTGGACCATCAGTGGCAGCCGACATACGACTTCTTAGACTCTCAATCCAACGTCCGTGACTTGGCAAGCAACATCTAGATGGACGCAATGTCATCGTTGGAGGTTTGTGTACTTACCAAGAGCACATGATCGAGCAGAAAGACAGTTTTGACATGCTCAGGATGCCAAACTTCATGCGTTTTCTAAAATCATGCTCTATATTAAGGTGCCTAGCTCATAGAAAATAGAGCATGATTTTAGTAAAAATGTGAAACTAGTTTCATATTTTTCTGAGTTAAAACAATTTTTCTATAGATTTTTTAATAGTAAATCAAATTTTAGTATTTTTAAATGTACATTTACTAAAAAAACTTGGATATTTTTTGAAAAGTTATTTCTACAACTTCATTTGATGAATTATAGATTCCCTAAACTATTGTGAAAGTCGGATTTATCTTTCTTGTGGCTGACATGGCGCAATGTAGGACGCCTAAGGTGGCATCAGATCAGCCAAAATCGCTTCAAAACTGTTCAAAGAGATAAGTTGGATGGTTTCAAAAGTCAGATGTGTCTAAAAATCTAGTTTCCTGATTGATGTAGGTAAATTGGACTTGTAAATAATTGAGGGAGATGAGATGACCTTTTTCTCATAAGCCTAGCTAGTCGCGTGAACACATAGAGTCTGTTTGGTTAGGTGGCTAACTCCCAACTAGGCTCTAGGAAGCCACCCTTTATCTGTTTGGTTGCCTGTGAACAGACCGAAGCCAGGCCCTGCTAAGCCACTTTGAACTCTGTAGCCTCCAGAAGAACATGGAGGGTGGTCGTTTTTCCTGGCCAGGCCCTGGCCAGCCTTCTAGGAGTTCGCATCACCTCCCTCACCGCAGTGCCGCACCGCCCGCAGCGCCCCCATCCTCGGCAAGAAACGGGTGGCTGGAGCAGCCTCTTCTCGACCTGCCGGCACCTCTTCCTGACCCACTGCCGCCACGTCCTCTGCCGCTGTCGCCGTGGTAGGATGCGCTCTGGAAGTGCGCGGCCACGTAGAGCAGCGCAAGCGCTAGCGCGCCGAGCAACCTCGTGCCGTCTCTCATCGCCGTCGCCGATGCGGTGGCTACGCGGTGCGTCGAGGTGGAGATTTGGCATCTTTTTGCCTATTACGGAAGGACAGCCAAAGCGGTGGGCAGAGCCATCTGCGTGTCGTCTCTGTGGCTCGGCGGGTAGAGCCATGGGCGCGTCGTCTCCGTGGCTGTCGGGTGGTGGTGGTTGCCGTGGCCATGGGTGCCGTGGCCATGGGTGCCGTCGTTGTCCAGCGTGACGCATGCTATGGGCATCCTCACTGGCCTCACGTTTTCCGAGTGACGAGATCCTAACATAGAGGTATGTTAAGCCTTGGGATCAAAGGTTCCCCACCGAGAGACCCCCCCGACCGACCCCTCCAGGATCGCCTGGGGGCTCGGGGGCTATACCCATCGGGTACGCTCTCGCATACCCTCAGGCCAAGGAATCGGGTAGAGCCCAAGCACGCCCGTTTCCTCTGCCCAGGGCTCGGGGGCTCACTCGAGCCACAGGCTCTCGATCGACGGAAGCTTGGACCCGATCCTCAGCTCCTCCCTGGCCTTCGACGCCAGCCAAGGTCCAGGCACCAAAAGGTGTGCCCCGAGCCACCAAGGCTCGGGAGGCTCCCCAGCGCTGCCCCACAGGCACGGCTCTGTCAACTGCTCCTCCGACAGGGTCACGTACGGGCATGACGCAAGAAGAGAAACTCCTCCTCTAGCTTCAGGAACTCGGGGGCTTCTGGGCCTACGCGTTAGCCACTCAAGCCGGGCTCCTCCACCATCAGGAAGCCTCCAGAAGGTGCACCTGGTGGAGACCGATCCAAGCCGACATAGCCTGACACTTAGCGTGTCAGAATAGAGCAGCCGGACGACGCCTAGAGCTTCTTTGGCTCCACGACATTGCCACGGTCCATACGACGCCACTGCAAGACCCTCCTAGACTCCAGTGCATGTAGACTATAGGTTCAACTCCCCCAAACCGCCATGTACCCGACCTACCTCGAGATATAAGGGTAAGGTCGGATCCTAAAAGGGGGGAGGACGATTCCAGACAGATCATTCGAGTCCTCACTGTTCCGCTCACGCTCTGCATTGAGAGCAGAGCAACCTAGAGAGGGGCACCGAGGGCTCCTCCATTGTACCCATCGTATTCCTCCTCTCCGACGAGGGGGAAGGCTCCACCGGTGTTGAGGCGTCCCTAGGATCGGTACCAAGTGATCCCCTACCAAATCTTTCTCTTTCTCCCTTACACTATTGTAACCTCCCTAGATTTTGGGTGCTCTTGAGTATAAGGATCAACAGCTGCTGAACGTAGGGCACCGATCGGCCTAAGCCAGGATAAATTGTTGCGTCCCTTCTGTGATTCTTGTGTTCTTGAGTCCACCCGAGCCACCGGAGACACGCACTCTAACAGTACCACGAACAACATTGCTTGCCGTGGTTTCGACCCCACGACACCGAGCATTGGCGCCTATGGTCCCTCATCTACGTCATCCAGTGCGACGCACGCCTCTGCTCCCTCATCTGCGTGCCCTGTATGTCGGCACTGGAGGTGGTATCGGCGCTGGCGGCCCCGGTGGGGAAGAAGTCGAGGGATGCTGCGTCATGAGGCATCATGTTAGGCGCTGCGCCGGCCGAGTGATACGTTCCGATATGAATCGGAAAGGGGATGACCAATCTTAACGACAATAGGTTTAAGAACAAAGGATAACTTGCTGTAAAAAACAGCGGGTAACTAGCATTATACCTAACCAAGGTCGGATACAACCAAGCGACGGGAAGAGAGACACTGAAACCTTGAGAACTTCTATTCGATCTCCGAACGATCGTAGAACCACAAACCGGGACTAATCCACATAATACGGGGCAGCCTAACTGGAAGTCGTAGAGCATGAAGTAGGGGACCTCAGAGAGATCTCTGACAAGCCCAAGAAGAATTCGCAATAACAAAGGTGTGTAAGACACTCAGTGCAGCACGGCTGCAATAACATATCAGGTTCTCAAATGACCAAAAGTTGTTTTCTAGTAGCACATTGATGTTATTTATACTAGAAACAAATCTCTTAGATAGCTATGAACTGAAGTCTCCACGTTTGAAGGTGGAAGGCCAACTGGTGAAGCATTCACGAGGTGGTCTTCAATTCTCGCGCGTCTTCTGGGATTCTACGCAGCCTTTAGTAAATTGGTCATTACTCTCTGTTTGGAAATCCAAATGATGTGCCGTTGAATGCGTTGGAAACTAGACTTGATGAGGTTTCCAACCATGTATACTATGACCCACGTCTCTTCCTAAGATGATACAGTTTTGCACCGGAAGTTGAGGCTTCTGCAGTGTACTTTTGGGTCTTGGCGTGTCACCCTTCTCATCTTGGGCAGCAATCTTTGCATCCTTGGTGTAACCCTCTGCGTCCTCCATGCAACTTGGTAGTATAGCCTCTTGTGTAAACCTGAGTAACATTAGAGTACATGACTTATATAGTATATAGTTCTCATTAATGTTAGGATGTAATCCAGAGAGGAAAGCATGCATCTCTTGTTGGAGTAACTTTACACGGCTGCGTGTAATTGGTCCTTTATACACTTGTGTGGGTGTATCTAATGCTTGGCTCGATGCAGCCGGTGCAACCGACGCACTTGGGTTACGTATGACTTGGATGTCCTCGTCACCGAGGCTCTGCCTAGCAGCAAGGGCTACGGCGCCAAGCACCTGCAGCCGCCGCCGCCGAAGCAGCAGCAGCAGCCTGATGTCGAGGCCGAGAGCGGGTGGTTCGAGGAGGAGATCGACGACGACCTCAAGCTGTGCTACGCTCTTAACAGGTGAAGCTTGACAGTTTCGCACGCACGCAAACGTGATTCGATTCGTTTTTGCCTTGAATGGAGAGGTAGGCAAGCGTGAAACGTGGTTGATTTTGCTGCCCCAGTGTGCTTCATCGAGGGGCGAGCAAGTACCAGGAGATCGTGCTCCTCGACACGAAGCATTTTGGGAAGGTATGTTGCAGTTCAGATCGATCGACGATGCCATCACTTGTTCGATGAAATAATGCTCTAAGAGGGTAACCTTACCAATTGAGAAAAAAGGTGATTGTATCAAAATAAACCAGGCAACCAAACACACCATTTGGCTAGCCAGGCTAATATAGTACAGACAACCAGACAACCAGGGATTGGCTTGATGGGAGCAGGCTAAGGCTGCCCAAGCTAGAATTCTAGTCAGGCTAGAAGTTGGCCAGGAAACCAAATACACCCATAGCAGCTTCGTGCCTTGGACAATGCTTGCATAGTTGCATGTATTGGAATTCTGAGCATTTGAATAGTGATCCATTGAGTAACAGGAAGAACAAAGCAGATCTCATCTATAAGATTTTCTTTTTGTTTTTGAACCTCTTGGTATCTTTAAGGAATGATAAAAAATCTCTTGGTCAGTTGTATCCAAGGAGAAGCTTAGACTCAAATGTAGGGTATTTTCCATTAGCATGGAGACTTTTGTACACGAAGCAATAGTATCTCTAACTATAGTAACTCTAGTATGTAATCATGTAAAATATCTCTTCTCGTCATCCCCATAGCATATATGGGGCAAATGCGTGCATTTTGATAGGGTTCGTATTCTGTTGTTACAATTATACCAGATATACCTTTTTTTACATGTTGAAAATCAATTTTACGTGTAAGTGCTTATGACCTCGCCCTATGATTTGGGACAATGATTTCTTTGGCATTATGATCTTTGCCACAACGGTGTGTCCATGGATCAATTTATTTGTGGATTAGATTTTGATTATTTTGAGAAAAGCAAGAAAATGTGCTTAAACCAGTCCAAGTTAGAACACTTGGTGGCAACATAGTGAATTTTTTGTATGTTTGTTTAACAAGAAAATTTAACTGTTGGTTTGAATTATAAAAAATGAGTACTCGTGTGCTCGGACATTAGATTGTGATATACTGATATTGATTAATACTTTTGGAAAAAAGACGGAATATATGAACACCATTGCTTCCACAAAAAGATATTGAACACCAGCTTCAAGTTTGCCATATTTTATTTATTGAACAATCTGAGTGCTTATTCACTTCACGAATCGTCTTTTCTTGTTCATACACAGTCCAAGTATACTAACTAAGGCATTGACACCATCTTGTTGAAATCCATTTTTTTATATCCTTGTTCCTCACAGGGATGACTTATGTAGCAGTACTGGGATATGACCATTCTCCTGTAGACTGACCACGGTGTTGTATAAACTCTCTTTTAAAGGAGTGAACTTCATACCCAGAGCACTGAGCCGTTGCGCGGAGAACTTGTAAGGCTTGATCATTGGCTTGTTTTCATCCTGGCATCTAATTAAATTATAAGACAAATAAAGGAAAAGTTAAAATCCGCAAAGCCAAATACTAAACGATGACGTATATATCTATTATTTGCGGGAAAGAGGAGCAAATTAAGTTTCTCTGGTGACATTATTTTTAGATACATTTTGGTGGTGGCAGTGGGTGAGGGGCAGCGAGTGAACCCCACGCCTTGTTTTAATGCTAACCAGTTAGTTTTGAGATCAATAACATTTCTAAAAGAGTAGCATAAATTAGCCGAACATCACATTTCAAATAAAGGATGTACTATTTGAAATCATAACAAGAATTACAGATAATTACTTGGTCGTGATTGGGTATTGTGGGAAGAGCTCTCTCATCATTTGAAGAAACTCTGATTGATGTAGCATGTCACCTATACAGAGGTACCGCCCATGCATGCTCAGATCTTCATACACCAAAATATGGGCAAGGGCAAGGTCCAGCACATCGACATATGCGCCCACTGCATTTGAGTATGCCTTCTTTGTGCCCTTCATGTAGGTGGCGACTCCGGATAAAGTTAAGTTTAATGTTGGTTGTAGCATTCTGCCTATTGTCACTGATGGGACGTGTTGGTGTTTTCGGACCACCGACGGAAAAAATTTGTATTTACGTGTCTGGCTCGGATGGTGTGCTCGGAGGACACAAGGGTTTATACTGGTTCGGACGGAATGTCCCATACGCCCACTTCGCTACTGCTCGTATTACCGGCACTTGGTTTGCAGTAAGGGTTACAAACAGAAGAGAGAGGGAGAGAATCCCAAGTCTCTGGTGGAAGGAGTGAACTGGTGCTGACAGCTCGCTTGCCGCTTAGCCGTGTGCTCGTGTCGTGCTCCTGTGTCTAGATCCCCTCTTTCATGGAGCGCCTTGCTTCCCCTTTTATAGGCGAAGGGAAAGCGCGGGTTACAGAGGAGGAAAAGAAGAAGAAGAACGAGAGAGAGAAGAAAACTTCCAGGATTGCCGGGTCCTTCTTCTCCTTCATACGGGTCCCACCGATCCTATAGACCATGTCGCGGCCCTGTTTGTCACTAGCACCATGTACAGGCGTCATCTGCCGGTCATGGTATTCCACTCCGTCCCGATGGACGTCGTGGTGAACTGACGCGTCTGTCAGCGTTTGTATGAGGATTAGGTAGAACAGCACCGGTACGCCCGACACTGTTCTTGATGTGAATCCCCAGGTATGGCCGTCATGGCCACAGGTTACATCGAGGCGTGCCAGCCTCTTCCTTGGCGTCAGAGTTTTGACCCAGGCCCATACGCTTGGACCTGGAGTGGTTGGCGGCGATATGGGTCCCTGTCGGACGAGACGGAATCCGCGTCTTCGAGGTCGGGCGAGACGGAGCCCGCGACCTTGGGCAAGATGGAAACCGCGCCCTTGGGGTCGGGCGAGACGGAGTCTGCACCCAAGGGTCAGATGAGACAGAGCCCGTGGCCTCGAGGTCTGTAACACCCCGGGTGTTACAAATATTAAAACTGCCATATCATCATATGCATTGCAAAGCATTTGGTCATATTGAGAACTTTGATATGCATTCACTAAAACAAGTTTATATTTGTGTTATAAGTGTTGCCTTGTAGTGTTTGAATCATATTCCAAGTTTTGTTTGGATTGGGATTTTCGAAAACCCTAATTTCGGCCTTTAAGTTTTGACCTGGAAAACCCATTTCAAAATCAAAGCACATTTTGGGGTTGAGCCTTAAAGCATAAATGTAGAGCTTATTGAGTTGTACAAAGTTTGTTTTTGAAGTTTTCAAAGTTGTTTAGAAAAATTTGAAGTAATTTGAAAAGGCGTAATTCTTTAAATGTCCCCTTTTTGAATTCAAATTTTCATTTCAAAATGTAGACCGAATTTGGGTATGGTTATAAAAGCAAAGTTGTAGAACTTTTGATTTTAAACAACTTTTATTTTTGGAGATTTTTGAGTTGTTACACAAATTTGGGAGTAATTTGGCTTTGAAAATGAATGGCAATTTTGTAATTTAGTGGAACAGTGTTCACCGCTCTTGCTACATCGCCGGCGGCTTTCTTCGGCGTTCCAGGCGCGATTGTGGCCGCTCTTGGCTTCGCGCTGGCGTGGGAAAGACTCCACCGTGGCTTCTCCTTGCTTCCTTGGCCATCCTATAAAGCTCTAGAGCCGTCGCCGTTCTTCCTTCCTCGTCCTCTGTTTTTCCCGTCGCCCTTGCTCATCTCCGGCGAGCTCGCACCGTCGCTATAGTGCTCCACCGTCGCAGCTAAGCCAGTTCCAGCTCCGTCTCCTTCTTGCGCATCCATCCAGCCAGCTCTGGTCGCCTGATTTCGTTGATAACTCGCGGTGCATCGCTTTCTTCTCCGCGGCCGGTAACCTCTCCGTTGTGCTTGCGCCGTCGTGGCCAGCGCCCTCCGGTGAGGCGTTGTCCTTGATTAGTGTACCTACCGCTTTGTCTCGATGCTGTGGTGCTTAATCCATTGTTGCTTGGTCGTTTTGCCACTACAGTCATCGGAACTCCGCCACCGACGACATTTTGCTCCGCCGTGTTTGCTCAGCTCGTCGAACCTCCTTGCTGTTGCTCCTTCGGCTCGGCCTTTGACTCCAACGCGTTCGGGGTGAGTTCCTGGTTCTTCCGAATTGTTTGTGTGATTTCCTGGTTCTTCCGAGTTGTTTGTGTGAGTTCCTGGTTCTTCCGAGTTGTTTGTGTGATTTCCTGGTTCTTTCGAGTTGTTTGTGTGAGTTCCTGGTTCTTCCGAGTTGTTTGTGTGAGTTCCTGGTTCTTCCTGAGTTGTTTGTGTGAGCGGGTGATTTGAAAATAAATTTTTCCTTTTTCAGAAATGGATGAATAGTAACAGTTTTTGTTATTTTTTGTAGATTTATTTAGAGCTCCAAAAATTATGAAAATTTTTGTGTGACCTCTCTGTGATGTATATTATTTAAGAAAAATATGAAATGTTGTTTTTCAGTACTTTTTCAATGTGATAAAAATTGCTCAATTAATTAATAAATGAGTTTCCATGATTTTTCTAGGCTTATTTATGTATCCAAAAATTATGAAAATTGTTTTGCCACTTAGTTATCATGTGATGAACATTTACAAAAAATTTTAGGTCAATTGGAACAAGGATTTATTTCATAATTCTTAATTAATTAATTCATAAAAGCAAATAGTAACCTTTAGTGATTTAGGTTTTGTTTGAATTTTTGATTGAGTGATGTCCTTGGGTCATTAGTTGCTAATGATCCTTGGCAATTGAATTAGGTGTTACGAAAAGGTTTAGTTAGTTTGACTTGTAACTGTACCGCGAAGGAAAATTGTATTCAAGTTGTTAACTTTTGCATCCATCATCGAGCATCATATTTTGTATCTCGCATCATGTTAAACATGGCATTGTTACTACATGTAGTGAACGAAGGTGAGCACATGGTAGTTAATCAAGTAGTTGAGGAGGTTGATCCATCTGTGGAGGTTGGTGTTGATATCGGTGGAACGACTTCGGACCTAGATTTTCCGTCAACGAAGGCAAGCCCCGGATGCATCTAAACCCTACCTTGTGTTTTACAAATTGATTTCGCTTTTGCTTTCAAGTACTGCATTAAGTGATTAAGAGTTAAGTGAAAACCTAATTGATGCATTACCAACCTTGTTTTTCCAAATCTACCCTGTTATTAGTTTTAATTCGTATATGCCTAGTTTTGCTTAGCTATACTTAGAACGATGAAAGTCGGGTGATTACCTGTCATCTGCAAGTGGTAAATAGAACTTTGGTTACTTATGTTATCATGTGATATGGGAATGTGGAGTAATAAATCTAGACCGGGTGGACTCGGTGTATGTGAGCCGCAAGACATGGAGGTCTTGTGAGCGGGTTCTTTCCGCCTGTGTCGGTTAAGGTCCGTACCGTTGTTGAACTGTGTGCGGTGAGACTTTGTAGTACTAACCACATACTCCGGTAAGCCTTAACTTGGCTATTCTATTACGAGAATGGCTACTCATGCACTGGGAGTGGAGAGATGACGGGAATAGCGTGTACCCACGTGGCAATGGGCAGGATTGGTGGAGTACTATATTCTCGGGTGGCGCGGACCCGTTCTTGTTTTAGAGGATTCGAGGGTAGGTTGGTATATGTAGGTCGGGGACCTGCATATGTCGTGTGGTCTGGAATTCCCAGCTGGGTTATAATCGGTTCGAATCGTTGTTGCTCCTCGGTTATGGAGACTCACTTCTCTGTTCATCATCGTAGTGTTAATAACTGGAACTTGAGGTTGGTTTGAGAAAGTGTTGGATATGAAGTTTCATGATCTCAATGCGGGTTATGTCAGCTTTGTATATGATCTTTATGAAGTTTTAAATGTTGATATAAAGAATTTTATTAAAAAGCTTTTACGCAAAAGAACCTTGATTATTGCTAAAGCCATACCTTGAATCTCTGAGCTTGCATTCCTGCGTTTTATTAATTCTTATTTCGGTTAAGTCTTGTTGAGTACTTTTGTACTCAGGGTTCGTTGACCCTTGTTGTAGGTGAGGCTCATGAGTAGATTTGTTTTGGATCGTGCTGCATGACTGTTGTTTAGTGCGATGACGATAAGTAAATGTGTGGCCCTTGGGCAGGGCAACTTATTTATGTGTTCTGTAATATGTTATAATGCCACTCCACTACTTTGTTTTGTAATATTAACCGAACTTTGTTGTATGGTTTGAAACAAATGGTTTGTAAACTATGTTATTATAAGTCTTCCGTTGTTTTTACTCTGATGTAGATATTTGAATAAACTGTTGTTTACTACAATGACTCTGTATTGTGATCCTGCTCGGAAATCGTGGATGATTCGGGGTTCCCCGAGGACACCCGACAGTCTTCTTAAGTTACCGGGAACATATGCATAGATGTCAAAGGTCGTTGGACAGTGACAGGTGTATGTGGGCCCTATAATTTAGGAGGTTCTACCACAGAATGGTATCGGAGCCATCGTACAAAGTTTTTGTTGTATTGATTTACAAAAACTTCAAAATGATTTGGGATGACTAAATTTAACTTGTTAATTTGGTCCAAATTGCTTCTGACTTATCTTATTTCTTTCTCACCATTCCTTATTTGATTAAAGAGGTTTTGTGTGGTGGAGTAGTAATCTTACTATGCCCTATATAAAAACAAATGTTGTTTATGTTCATTATAAGCTTTGCTGTTTTTGTTCGTAAGAACGATTCATGCATCATAATTAAATCACTTGTTACTTCCTTCGCCTATGAGTCTGGAGTTGAGTAGTGAGTCTGGGTTGAGTTGTGTAATCCACCCCTGCTGCTTTTGAGACTGTTGTTAGATTGTGTTACTTGGATTAACTTGCTCTCTACAGTATGGCTCGTACCAAGATGACATCCCGTAAGTCCACTGGACCCAAAGGAGTTCCTCGTCACCAACTTGCCCCTAGGAATGATGGTGCTAGCAGTAGTAGCTCTAGGCCTGATCCTCAGGCAGAGATACAGAGGATTTCTACAGAGTTATCACAAGCTACTAGAGATAGGGCTATGGATGCCATACATGTAGGAGAATTACAGGATCAATTCAGGCGTCTCACCACCGCGCACAGGAACTACGAACGTATGTTAGTTCATACGGTGGAGGGAAGAAATGAAGCTTGACATAGAGAGAATGTAGCTAGAGCTAGAACTCATGAGCTAGAATTCTATATGGAAGATTTAGAAGAACATAATACTTATCTACATGAGGAAGTTCATAGGCTAAGTAATCTCCTAGATCCAAATCATGAACCCTAAGCTGATGCAATGGACCCCGGTGTCATCCTTGCCGATGATAGTGAATCGGAAGAGAAAGAAGAAGATCCTAAAGAATTAGTAATGATCGATGAGAGTGATAATGAAGGCGGTAATATTTCCAGAATGGATATCGAGCCCGAAGTTTGATGTGACCGAGAAAAGGAGTAGAGTTGTATAATAGTTAGTTTTAGTTAAGTAGTCTTGTTTAGGTACATGCGGGTTGTGTTTATATTAGTAAACCCTATGTAATGTGTCTGGAGTAAGCTTTTGTTGCAATTCAATAAAGACTTGTGAGTAAAGTTTGGTTTGTTATGAGTAGATGCGTCGTACGTGGGGTTCGTATATTCCTGGTACTTCACAAGAGGAGAACGGTATTCCAGATCCACCACCAGTTCCAACAAATCTGGCTGATGCTATAGCCGCACTGGTCAATGTGACGGTTGAAAATTCTCGTTTGCTTCATGAGATGGCTCAGAGTAATCAGAATCAGATGCAAGGAAACCGTGGTCGCCAACATAACAGGCAGGAGGCTACATATGTTGATTTTACAAACACCAGACCATCGGTGTTCACCAAGGCAGATGAACCACTAGAGGCTGACGATTGGCTTTGGACAATGGAGCAGAAATTTGATCTTATTCCATGCACGGAGTTTCAAAAACCAGTCTTTGCTGCTCAGTAACTTAGAGGTGCAGCTGGTGCTTGGTATGCAAATCTTATGGCCATGCAACCCGCAGGTGTTCCGTTAACTTGGACAGAGTTTCGTACTGCTTTCAGAGCCCATTATATCCCTGAGGGAGTTATGGCTATGAAGCTGGATAAATTCCTTGCTTTGAAGCAAGAGGATCAGACGGTTATGCAGTATGTGGGGAGATTCAATCATTTGTCGCAATATGCAACAAAACATGTCAACACCGACGCCAAGAAAAAGAAATGGTTCATGAGAGGTCTGAATACCAAATTGTAGACTATGGTGACAACTTGTACCAATGTCACAGATCATGAGGCAGTGAATATTGCAATTGCTTCAGAGGCAAAGTATCAGTAGCATAAGGAGCTTAAGAAGAAAAAGAGTACGCCGTCTGGATCTTTTGGGGGAAATCAAAAGAGGTAGAGGGTGATTTATCATCCAGTAAATCATAATCGTCCTCCTTATTGTCCGCCATAGTTTCAAGCTGGTCAGCAATCGAATGTCCGCCCTGCTACAAATTATCAGAATCCACAGTCAATGAATGCTTCTGGGGTTCCTACTCAAACACCCCAGGGTCATAAGTATCTCTGTTTCAACTGTGACAAACCTGGTCATTTCTCGAGGGAATGCCCATATCTAAGGCAGTCTAATTCAAATTATCAGAAGGCCCCTGTCAGTCAACAACAGGGTCAGTCACAGAATAAGAACGACAATCAGAATACTCCGAAGGGAAAGGATGAAAGGAAGACAGGACGGGTGTTCTATATTCAAGTTGGGGAAATTCCTGATGGAGAGCCAGTGATGATGGGTTTGTTTCCTGTTGCCAATCATCATGCAGTTATACTTTTTGATTCTGGCGCATCGTATTCATTCATCAATAGAACATTTGTCGTGAAGTATGAAATTTCAATTGGGGCAACAAAGGAAAATTTCTTTATACAGTCGCCCGGGGGACGTCTGTGTACTAAGGATATGGTATACCAGGTACCTATAAACCTGGGTGGGCATATTTTTCCCACTACCATGATTATCCTTAAGGATCAGGATATAGATGTAATCTTAGGAATGAATTAGATGTATCAGCATAAGGCTGTTATAGATGCTTTGAATAGAACTATAAGGGTGAGTTTGCCAGATAGTCATTCTCAACTTCTCATCCAACTTCCAACCTTAAGAAGATCAGTGGGCAAAGTTTGTGCAGCTGCTGTCAAAGAGATTAGAGATATCCCGGTAGTGTGTGAATTTCCTGACGTGTTTCCTGAAGATTTACCCGGTCTACCACCTGATAGGGATGTCCAGTTTAACATAGAGTTGCAACCTGGAACAGCTCCGATTTCTCGGAGAGCTTATAGGATGCCACCTAAGGAATTGGCCGAGTTGAAGACTCAGTTACAAGAATTGATTGATAAGGGGTTTATCTAACCTAGTTCATCACCTTGGGGATGTCCAGCAATTTTTGTGAAAAACAAAGATGAGACCCTGAGGTTATGTGTCGACTATCGTCCGTTGAATGAAGTGACCATCAAGAATAAGTATCCCTTACCTCGGATAGATTTGCTTTTTGATCAATTGGCCGATGCCAAAGTTTTCTCCAAGATAGATTTGAGGTCAGGATATCAACAAATCAAGATAAAGCCTGAAGATATTCCCAAAACAACATTTACCACAATATATGGATTATATGAATACTTGGTAATGTCTTTTGGTTTGACAAATGCTCCAGCTCATTTCATGTATCTGATGAATTCCGTATTCATGCCTGAGCTAGACAAGTTTGTAGTGGTGTTTATTGATGGCATTCTAGTATATTCCAAGAATAAAGAAAAACATGTAGAGCATCTTAGAATTGTTCTGACCCGCTTGAGAGAACATCAACTATATGCCAAGTTCAGCAAGTGTGATTTTTGGCTTAAGGAAGTACAATTTCTTAGACATGTCTTGTCAGCTAAAGGAGTTGCTGTTGATCCAAGCAAAGTGAAGGATGTGCTTGATTGGAAACCGCCAACCACAGTTCATCAGGTTCGGAGTTTTCTAGGATTGGTGGGGTATTACCGTCGGTTTATTCTAGATTTCTCTAAAGTATCAAAGTCCATTACTGAGTTGTTGAAGAACCAAGTCAAGTTTGTCTGGTCATCTGATTGTGAAGAGGCTTTCCAGACTTTGAAGAGACTATTGACCACTGCACCAATATTAGCCCAACCTGATATCGAGAAGCCGTTTGATGTTTATTGTGATGCTTCAGGTATTGGTCTTGGATGTGTGTTGATGCAAGAAGGCCGAGTCATTGCCTATGCATCCAGGCAACTTAAGCAACATGAAGAACACTATCCGACTCATGATCTGGAGTTAGCAGCTGTGGTCCATGCTTTGAAGATTTGGCGGCATTACCTGCTTGGTAATACGTGCCATATTTATACAGATCACAAAAGTTTAAAGTATATCTTTACTCAGTCAGAATTGAACATGCGACAAAGAAGATGGTTAGAACTGATTAAAGATTATGACTTGAAAGTACATTATCACCTTGGCAAAGCAAATGTAGTTGCAGATGCCCTTAGTCGAAAGAGTTATTGCAATTGTCTAGCAGTGAGAACAATGGGTTTGACTTTATGTCAAGAGATGGAGAAGTTGAATGTAGAGGTAATTCAACAAGGCTGTTTGACCAACATATTGGTTGAAGCCACTATTCGAGATCAAGTTATTGCTGCTCAGAAAGAAAACAAGGGTGTAGCCCATATCAAAGAAAGAGTCAGAAATGGAAAAGCGGAATGCTTTAGCATAGATGATGAAGGTGTGCTATGGTTCAAGGATCGTCTGGTGGTACCAAAAGTTCTCGAGTTGCGGCAGTCAATTCTTGAAGAGGCACATGCTACTAGGTTATCTATTCATCCAGAGAGTAACAAGATGTACCATGACTTAAAACAAAGATTTTGGTGGACTAAAATGAAGATAGAGATTGCTAGATATATAGCAAAGTGTGATACATGTCAAAAGGTGAAAGCTATACATTTGAGGTCTGCTGGAGAGTTACAACCATTACCTATTCCAGCTTGGAAGTGGGAGGACATTAGTATGGATTTTATTGTTGGTCTACCTAAGACATCAAAGGGATTTGACTCAATATGGGTGATTGTAGATCGACTAACCAAGTCAGCACATTTCCTTCTAGTTCAGAATACATATCCCACTATGCGGTATGCCAAGATGTATTTAGAGCGAATTGTGAGTCTCCATGGGGTACCAAAGACCATTGTGTCAGATAGGGGTACACAGTTTGTCTCCAGTTTTTGGAAACAATTACATTCTTCATTGGGAACCAAACTCCTGTATAGTACAGCTTATCATCCACAGACGGATAGACAGACTGAAAGAGTCAATCAAGTACTTGAAGATGTGTTAAGGTGTTGTGTCCTTAACTATTCCAATAAGTGGGATGAATGCTTACCTTTGGCTGAGTTCTCATACAACAATAGTTATCAGAAAAGCATTAGAATGGCTCCATTTGAAGCACTCTATGGTCGTAGATGCAGAACATCGCTGAGTTGGTCTGAGCCTGGAGAAAGAAGGTTCTTTGGGGTTGACCTTGTGAAAGAAACAGAAGACAAGGTTAGGCAAATACAAAGTAATTTGAAAATAGCTCAGTCATGACAAAAGAGTTATGTGGATAGACGACGTAGGCCATTGGTGTTTAACAAGGGAGATTTTGTATATCTGAAAGTATCACCAATGAAGGGAGTTACCCGTTTTGGTGTCAAAGGAAAGTTGGCACCTCGATATATTGGACCATTTTAAATTTTAGAGAGGTATGGAAAAGTGGCATATCGCTTGAAATTACCAGAACATCTCTCAGCTGTGCATGATGTGTTCCATGTTTCACAATTGAAGAAGTGTCTCTGAGTGCCTGAGCAGAATGTTGAAGTTGAAGGAGTGGAACTTGAACCGAATCTGACCTATTCAGAATATCATATCCGAGTGTTGGATCAGAAAGATCGTGTTACTCGAAGGAGGACAATAAAGTTCTACAAGATACAATGGAATCAACATTTAGAAGAAGAAGCTACTTGGGAATCAGAAGATTACTTGTTAGAAAAATTTCCAGAGTTTCTTGCGTCATTATAGAATAATGTTAGTTTGCTCTGTTGTTGTGAACCATGATTGTAAAGGAACCTCAGCTATTTTATGGACAAGTTTTGGATATTTTTGGATTGACACATTTCCTTTTCCATTACTTATCCTATGACTTTGAATCTCAGGACGAGATTTCTTTTAGGGGGAAGGATTGTAACACCTCGGGTGTTATAAATATTAAAACTGCCATATCATCATATGTATTGCAAAGCATTTGGTCATATTGAGAACTTTGATATGCATTCACTAAAACAAGTTTATATTTGTGTTATAAGTGTTGCCTTGTAGTGTTTGAATCATGTTCAAAGTTTTGTTTGGATTGGGATTTTTGAAAACCCTAATTTCGACCTTTAAGTTTTGACTTGGAAAACCCATTTCAAAATCGAAGCACATTTTGGGGTTGAGCCTTAAAGCATAAATGTAGAGCTTATTGAGTTGTACAAAGTTTGTTTTTAGAGTTTGCAAAGTTGTTTAGAAAAATTTGGAGTAATTTGAAAAGGCGTAATTCTTTAAATGTCCCCTTTTTGAATTCAAATTTTCATTTCAAAATGTAGACCGAATTTGGGTATGGTTATAAAAGCAAAGTTGTAGAACTTTTGATTTTGAACAACGTTTATTTTTGGAGATCTTTGAGTTGTTACACAAATTTAGGAGTAATTTGGCTTTGAAAACGAATGGCAATTTTGTAATTTAGTGAACAGTGTTCACCGCTCTTGCTACATCGCCGGTGGCTTTCTTCGGCGTTCCAGGCATGACTGTGGCCGCTCTTGGATTCGCGTTGGCGCGGGAAAGACTCCACCGTGGCTTCTCCTTGCTTCCTTGGACATCCTATAAAGCTCTGGAGCCGTCGCCGTTCTTCCTTCCTCGTCCTCTGTTTTCCCCGTCGCCCTTGCTCATCTCCGGCGAGCTCGCACCGTCGCTGTAGTGCTCCACCATCATAGCTAAGCCAGTTCCAGCTCTGTCTCCTTCTTACGCATCCATCCAGCCAGCTCTGGTCGCCTGATTTCGCCGAGAACTCGCGGTGCATCGCTTTCTTCTCCGCGGCCGGTAACCTCTCCGTTGTGCTTGCGCCGTCGTGGCCAGCGCCCTCCGATGAGCCGTTGTCCTTGGTTAGTGTACCTACGGCTTCGTCTCGATGCCGTGGTGCTTAATCCATTGTTGCTTGGTTGTTTTGCCACTGCAGTCGCCGGAACTCCGCCACCGATGATGTTTTGCTCCGCCGTGTTTGCTCAGCTCGTCGAACCTCCTTGCTGTTGCTCCTTCGGCTCGGCTTTTGACTCCAACGCGTTCGGGGTGAGTTCCTGGTTCTTCCGAGTTGTTTGTGTGATTTCCTGGTTCTTCCAAGTTGTTTGTGTGAGCGGGTGATTTGAAAATGAATTTTTCCTTTTTCAGAAATGGATGAATAGTAACATTTTTTGTTATTTTTTGTAGATTTATTTAGAGCTCCAAAAATTATGAAAACTTTTGTGTGATCTCTCTGTGATGTATATTATTTAAGAAAAATATGAAATATTGTTTTTCAGTACTTTTTCAATGTGATAAAAATTGCTCAATTAATTAATAAATGAGTTTCCATGATTTTTCTAGGCTTATTTATGTATCCAAAAATTATGAAAATTGTTTTGCCACTTAGTTATCATGTGATGAACATTTACAAAAAATTTTAGGTCAATTGGAACAAGGATTTATTTCATAATTCTTAATTAATTAATTCATAAAAGCAAATAGTAACCTTTAGTGATTTAGGTTTTGTTTGAATTTTTGATTGAGTGATGTCCTTGGGTCATTAGTTGCTAATGATCCTTGGCAATTGAATTAGGTGTTACGAAAAGGTTTAGTTAGTTTGACTTGTAACTGTACCGCGAAGAAAAGTTGTATTCAAGTTGTTAACTTTTGCATCCATCATCGAGCATCATATTTTGTATCTCGCATCATGTTAAACATGGCATTGTTACTACGTGTAGTGAACGAAGGTGAGCACATGGTAGTTAATCAAGTAGTTGAGGAGGTTGATCCGTCTGTGGAGGTTGGTGTTAATATCGGTGGAACGACTCCGGACCCAGATTTTTCCGTCAACGAAGGCAAGCCCCGGATGCATCTAAACCCTACCTTGTGTTTTACAAATTGATTTCGCTTTTGCTTTCAAGTACTGCATTAAGTGATTAAGAGTTAAGTGAAAACCTAATTGATGCATTACCAACCTTGTTTTTCCATATCTACCTTGTTATTAGTTTTAATTCGTATATGCCTAGTTTTGCTTAGTTATGCTTAGAACGATGAAAGTCGGGTGATTACCTGTCATCTGCAAGTGGTAAATGGAACTTTGGTTACTTATGTTATCATGTGATATGGGAATGTGGAGTAATAAATCTAGACCGGGCGGACTCGGTGTATGTGAGCCGCAAGACATGGAGGTCTTGTGAGCGGGTTCTTTCCGCCTGTGTCGGTGAAGGTCCATACCGTTGTTGAACTGTGTGCGGTGAGACTTTGTAGTACTAACCACATATTCCGGTAAGCCTTAACTTGACTATTCTATTACGAGAATGGCTACTCGCGCACTGGGAGTGGAGAGACGGCGGGAATAGCGTGTACCCACGTGGCAATGGGCAAGATTGGTGGAGTACTGTATTCTTGGGTGGCGCGGACCCGTTCTTGTTTTAGAGGATCCGAGGGTAGGTTGGTATATGTAGGTCGGGGACCTGCATATGTCGTGTGGTCTGGAATTCCCAACTGGGTTATAATCGGTTCGAATCGTCGTTGCTCCTCGGTTATGGAGACTCATTTATCTGTTCATCATCATAGTGTTAATAACTAGAACTTGAGGTTGGTTTGAGAAAGTGTTGGATATGAAGTTTCATGATCTCAATGCGGGTCATGTCAGCTTTGTATATGATCTTTATGAAGTTTTAAATGTTGATATAAAGAATTTTGTTAAAAAGCTTTTACGCAAAAGAACCTTGATTATTGCTAAAGCCATACCTTGAATCCCTGAGCCTGCATTCCAGCGTTTTATTAATTCTTATTTCGGTTAAGTGTTGTTGAGTACTTTTGTACTCAGGGTTCGTTGACCCTTGTTGCAGGTGAGGCTCATGAGCAGATCTGTTTTGGATCGTGCTGCATGACTGTTGTTTAGTGCGATGACGATAAGTAAATGTGTGGCCCTTGGGCAGGACAACTTATTTGTGTGTTCTGTAATATGTTATAATGCCACTCCACTACTTCGTTTTGTAATATTAACCGAACTTAGTTGTATGGTTCGAAACAAATGGTTTGTAAACTATGTTATTGTAAGTCTTCCGTTGTTTTTACTCTGATGTAGATATTTGAATAAACTATTGTTTACTGCAATGACTCTGTATTGTGATCATGCTCGGAAATCGTGGATGATTCGGGGTTCCCCGAGGACACCCGACAGTCTTCTTAAGTTACCGGGAACATATGCATAGATGTCAAAGGTCGTTGGACAGTGACAGATGCATGTGGGCCCTATAATTTAGGAGGTTCTGCCACAAGGTCGGGCAAGATGGAGCCCGTGGCATCGAGTTCCGGCGAGACGGAGCCCGTGGCCTTGGGCGAGACGGAACCCGCACCCAAGGGGTCTGGCGAGATGGAGCCCACGGCCTTGGGGTCGGGCGAGACCTTTTAATACGTCTCGAGCCATCTGGTGAAGTCAGCGTGGGTGCTAACTTCCTTGCTTTGGGTATCCCTAATATCGATACTTGACAGTAGCCCTTGAGCCTGCGAAGGAGTAAAATACTCCCTTGGAAGCTTTTCCGGATGGGAGGACTCTAAGGGCCTTGGCTTTCTTTTTTAGCCCACGGTGTGTCTTGGTAGGACGGCGATTCTCTTTTGTCACGATTGGTCTTCTTGGGGCATGTAACCGTAGGATTCGGGAGGTCGGAAAGATTTTTCTTGATTCCGGTCCCCTAGGATCCAATCGGTCCGCCGTCGTACTGCGACCGCGTGTTCGGTCTCCTTGCGAGTCCAACTTCCCTCGAGCTCCTGCGCGTAGCAGGGGTCCGGTCGAGGGTCGGCTCGTCTTTGTGATCGTCATCCCTTAAGCGTTTTTTCAATAAAACGGAGGGGCTGAACCGTGCCACGTTTTTCCTCGATGGACGAAACATGGTGCTCGTTGAGTTGTTAACGGGCTAGTCCGAGTGGGGCCCCGACTTTCCGTTTGTGGGGGTCCGACATGGATCATCTGGTGACCGACTCTAGATTCTCAGTGGCGAATTCATATAGTTCTCGGATCCGTTCGACCGGTCCCAAGGGCTCGTTGCCTTTCTTCGAGGAAAAACCATGGACTGGGAAACGACCAAGATTCGAACGTGGGCTGGGATACCCACAGCGCACATGCGCCTGGGTTCTGGCCGCTAGTGGGTCCATCTCTTTCCACCCCTCACTCTAAGGGCCAAGGCCTTGCCGGCAAAAATTAAGGCCCTGTTCTAAACTCTAAAATAGGCCCTAATCGTCTAGAAAAAAATAGAACAATAATCATAAACAGTATTCTGTAGCACCAATTTATAGCATTTAGTAATTAAAAAATGTTTTTTATACAAGATAAGCCGTCAATTATCGAGATGTCTTTAAGAATTAGGCTACTTATTACTTGATGGTTGCTAGCCTCCAAGTACCAATCATCTCAAAATTTTGATGGACCTATGACACTATAATATATAGTTTGCCACTTGCCAATGCACCTTCTTCCCGTGTCTGACGCTTTATAGTTGCACTTTAATGTTAGGAACGGAGTACTAGACTCAAGATTCCCTAGCTACCCAACGGAGATATGACTCGGCAAGTAGGATCAGGACGGAGTAGTCAGACTGACGGACAAAAGTCATGGATGAAACCACATGGTGCCAAATAAGAAGAAATAATATAATGATTTCTAGAGTTGGCACAAGCATTCATCATGAACTCCACACGAGAAATTCAAGACAAAATGTTAAATATTAATTACTGATGAGATATAATTTTGAGGCCCCTAAAAATATGGGGGGCCGTACCATCGCACGGCTCTGCTAAGGGCGTCTCGGAGCGGTTGTGAACCCGTCGGAGGGCCAGCCGTCGAACTCCTGGGCCTGAAGGGGCCATATGAGCGTTTTTAGCTCCATATCCCTCCTTACCTGTGACGGTTCTCGCACCTGTCTACATCAACGCCGAGCTGGACGACATCGAGAAAGAGGTGGCCCCTCTGGCATAGGACTTACCTGTCGAGATAGAGGATGAGATCATCCCCCAAGAAATTAGTTAGGTAGATAAGCCAGGCGGCGAATTTGTAATAAGTGGACAAGCTCTTAAATTTTGTTATGGCTAAACAGATTTTAGCTCTTCTCCCCTTTTTATATAAAAAAGTTAATGCGTTCAACCCTTTCCGTCGTTAAGGCTGTAAAGCTCGGTGTGCGGGTGAAAAAACTCTAATCATGCTGGTGAGCAAAAACACCGTAGCCGCTAGGGTGTAGGTTTCTTACAGTCCGATCAATTTTACTCAACGTTCGTTTCTGCAACCCTTACTTCTAGATCTTAACGTGAGAAAGGGTCGGGCACAGAGAATGTTTGCCGGTAGATATACTCTTTAATGCGTTCCGACTCTTTCCATAGTTAAGGCTAAAATGCTCGGGGTGCGGGCAAAAAACTCTGATCACGCTGGTGAGCAAAATGCCGTAGCCACTGGGACGTAGGTTTCTTACGGTCCGACCATTTTTACTCAGCGTTTGTTTCCGCAACCTTTACTTCTAGATCTTAACGTGAAAAAGGTCGAGCATAGAGAATGTCTACCGGATAGATATACTCTTTAATGCGTTTCGACCCTTTTCGTAATTAAAGCTAAAAAGCTCGGGATGCGGGCAAAAAACTCTGATCACGCTGGTGAGCAAAAACACCGTAGCCGCTGGGGCATAGGTTTTTTGTGGTCCGACCAGTTTTATTCAGCGTTTGTTTCCGCAACCCTTACTTCTAGATCTTAACGTGAGAAAGGATCGGGCATAGAGAATGTCTACCGGATAGATATACTCTTTAATGCGTTTTAACTCTTTTCGTAGTTAAGGCTAAAAAGCTCGGGGTGTGGACAAAAAACTCTGATCATGCTGGTGAGTAAAAACGCCGTAGCCGCTGGGGCGTAGGTTTCTTGTGGTCCGACCAGTTTTACTCAGCGTTTGTTTCTACAACCCTTGCTTCTAGATCTTAAAGTGAGAAAGGGTCAAGCATAGAGAATGTCTACCGGATAGATTTACTCTTATCAGCCCTGTGTGAGGCCCGACCCCTTGCCGTTGCTGGGGTTGAGTGTCACTAAAGATCGAGGAGTCAATTAGCGAAACCGATAAAAAAAGGGTGCGTAGATTAAGGGTAAAAGCGACGTAGCTATTCGATGTTCTAGGCGTTGATGAAGACTTCGCCGTCGATAGTCTTGAGCTTATTGGTGCCTGGTCAGAGCACCTCCACGACGACGTATGGTCCCTCCTATGGCGGAGAGAGTTTATGGTGGTTCTTGTTGCTCTGGATGAGGCGGAGCACCAGGTCCCCGACGTTGAAGGCCCGACCCCGCACACGACGGTTGTGGTACCGGCGCAATGCTTGCTGGTACTTGGCCGAAGCGGAGGAGGGCAACATCGCATCCTTCATCTAACTAGCCACGAGCGAGCCCTCGCGCTGCTGCTTGCGGTCGACAGTGGCCACGAGCGAGCTCTCGCGCTGCTGCTTGTTCTTCTTCTTGTTGGGGCGGTTGGAGGCGCCTTCGCCGGCGTCCTCGTCCCGCTTTGTCTTGCCCTTGGGGCGGTTGAAAATCGCCCTGACCGCCTCCTCGCCCGAGGCATGGCAGGTGGCGATGTCGAGGAGCTCCTTGGTGGTTCATGGGCCCTTACATCCCAGCTTGTGAACCAGGGACTCGCAGGTGGTCCTAGACAGGAAAGCTCCTATGATGTCGACGTCGGTGACATCGGGTAGCTCGTTGCACTGCCGGGAGAAGCACCGGATGTACCAACAAAGAGTTTTCCCAGACTTCTATCGGTAGTTTTTGCATCCCATGGGTTCCCAGGACGCGCGTATGTGCCCTAAAAGTTTGCCACAAGATTTCTTTTAGGTCCGCCCAACTTTGGATTCGGTTGGGCGGAAGGTGTTCCAACCACGTTCGCGCCGAATCGGTCAGGAACAGTGGAAGGTTGCGGATAATGAAATTGTCACTATCCGCTCCACCGGCTCGGCAAGCAAGCTGATAATCCTCGAGCCACAGTCCGGGGTTTGTTTCCTCGGAGTATTTCGGGATGTTGGTCGACGGTCAGTACCGCAGTGGGAAGACGACGTTGAGGATGTGTCGGCCAAAGGACTAAGGTCTCGGCAAGTCAAGGCTTGGGCTTCGGTCCTTACCACTATCGTAGCGTCTGCCACGACGAGGGTGGTAGCCACGGCTAGCCTCCTCCCTCTCATTGCTACGAGCACACCTGCGGGCATCGAGGGTGTTGCGCGCATCACGGTGGAGGCTGAGACGCTCATGCACCAAGCCGCAGCGCGCGGCCTACCACCTCACTGTGCCTAGTGGATTGACACGTCCCTGTCAGGTCGCTCTGAGGGCGCGCGCTGGCTGGTGTCGAGCTCGCGTCATCGGGACAGCGAGCTCTCGGCCTACTGCGCCGCCGCACGCTCGAGTAGCGTGCGAATCAAACGATGGGCCCGATGATCCTCGGGTGTGGCAGGCTCCGAAAGCCCCCGGAGCAAGGCCGCCATGGCAGTGATGTTCTAGCTTGCCCGGGTGAAGTGTGGGAGGGCTTTGTCGTCCTCGATGATCCTCCGGTTCACGTCGCAGGCCACGGCGCGCCCACACCCACCGTCTCTGTGGCGCTCAAGCTCCGCGCATTCCTACTCGAGCAGGAGTCATGCTTCTTCGAGCTCTTGGTGCCGCGCCCTCAGCTGCTCTACCACAGATGAGGTGGGGCCCCTTCATCCTCCTCGACCTCATCGTTGAGGTCATCTATTGGGGTAGCCCCTCCCTTATGGATGCTTTCGATGTATCCCTCGGGGGTACCTGCCATGAAAGATTCTCGCGAGGGGTGGTGGCTCCCCCTGCTTGAGTCAGAGTCGGAGGGCGACTCCGATTCTCCCACGAGAAGGTCGTGGAAAGATTCGACGACGTATTCGGTCATCCCCATGAACTCATCGTTTGTAGGGGATGGGGGCGTGCGCTGCGCCACAAGGTGGCCAACGGTCTCTGCGACGTTGCGCAGACCGAACGGGAGCGCTGTCAGGGTGCTCCGAATGAGATATTCCGAGGAGAGCGGCTCTCCTCCGGCAAGCTGCGTCATGACGTTGGCGAACGAGAAGGTGAGGCGGCGCAGGTCCTCCCGGGACGGTCGGGGTCCTAGGAAGGCGCTGAGCTGGCGCTCTAGTCGCTCTTGGGGGCGCGGGTCTCCGGTGTGTGCAGTTGTAGCTCCTCAAGCGCCTCGGCGATGGCGTCGAGGCCGGCGGAGTGGAGAGGCTGGATGGCGGTGGGAACATGCGCCAACTCTCCCTCCATCGTAACGATGAAGTCCAGGTTTCTAAAGCGCACGTGCGTTCCGGGACCCAGCTGACGCCGTGATTAGCCATCCGAGGCCTGATGTGGATGTCGAGACCCTCAAAAAGTCCCTACCTGGCACACCAACTGTCGGTGTTTTTGGACCACCGACGAGTAAATTTGTATTTGCGCGTCTGGCTCGGATGGTGTGCTCGAAAGACACAAGGGTTTATAACGGTTTGGGCGGAATGTCCCTATGTCCAGTTCACTGCTGCTCGTGTTACCGGCACTTGGTTTATAGTAGGGGTTACAAACAGAGGAGAGAGGGAGAGGATCTTAAGTCTCTGGTGGAAGGAGTGAACAGGTGCTGAGACCTCACTTGCCGCTCAGCCGTGTGCTCATGTCGTGCTCTTGTGTCTAGATCCCCCTTTCATGGGGCGCCCTCCTTCCCCTTTTATAGGCGAACGGAAAGCGCGGGTTACAGAGGAGGAAAAGGAGAAGAACGAGAGAGAGAAGAAGGCTTCCAGGGTTGCCGGGTCCTTCTTCTCCTTCATGCGGGTCCCATCGATCCTGTAGATGTCAACAGAGATGGCTCCATGTCGCGTCCCTGTTCATCACGGTCGCCATGCGCAGGCGTCATCTGCCAGTCATGGCGTTCCACTCCATCCTGGCGGACATCATGGTGAACTGATGCGCCTGTCAGCGTCCATACGAGGATTAGACAGAATAGCACCGACACGTCCGACATTGTTCTTGATATAAATCCCCAGGTATGGCCCATCATGGCCACGGGTTATATCGAGGCGTGACAGCCTTTTCCCTGGCGTCCGATTTTTGACCCAGGCCCATACGCTTGGACCTAGAGTGGTTGGCGGCGGTATGGGTCTCCGTTGGACGAGACGGAACCCGAGTCCTTAAGGTCGAGCGAGACGAAGCCCACGACCTTGGGCGAGACGGAAACCGCGCCCTTGGGGTCGGACGAGACGGAGCCTGCACCCAAGGGGTCGTGTGAGACGGAGCCCGCGGCCTCGAGGTCGGGCAAGACGGAGCCCGCGGCCTCGAGGTCGGGCGAGACGGAGCCCACGGCCTTGGGAGAGACAGAACCCGCGTCATTGGGGTCGGCTGAGACGAAGCCCGCACCCAAGGGGTCGGGCGAGATGGAGCCCGCGGCCTTAGGGTCAATCGAGACCTTTTAATGCGTCTCGAGCCATCCGGGGAAGTCAGCATGGGCGCTAAATTCTTTGCTTTGGGTATACCTAATATCGATACCCGACAGGACGACTATTAGCAGTTGTATCCCTCTCTTTGATGCCTCTTCCATTGCAGTCGCATAGCAATACCAGTTCTGTAATTTGATCATACATAGTAAATCAATAAAAAATGATGCATGCTAAACATACTGGGCCAGCTGGCCCAGTATATATGACAATTTTATTTTGTGTGAGGGTTTTATGAGCCATATTTATGTATGGCATAACATGTCCCACTTTATTTTCCACGCTGATTTTTTGGATGCTCATAATAAATAATGTACTATGTTTAAGTATTTATGATGATAAATTTGTCACTTTTTGATGTTTGTTATAAAAAAATGATTTAATGACGCAAAATATGGAGTTGATAATAAGATAACAACCATCACTATATGAGAAAAATATATAAATGATGTCCACATATATGATGGGTCCTAACATGATCCATCACTTATGTGGTCTTCAGATCATGGCCTGACAATAATCCATCATTAACAAGTTGTCATTGGTCACTATCTTTGACTTACAAATGACATTTCTTGTGTGCCAATAGATGGACGGATGCTATATTAACGTGGCACTAGGTATAGATAGTAGAAGTAGTGGACCTGTGTTTGCTTGCAGAAGTCAAAGGTCACTCCAACAACTCTCGTCCACGGTCCGATCAGGGTTCCTGTTAGGGTTCATATGGACAGCACCGTAAGACGATGTGAACCCGCATGTCTGCTGCAGCGTTCATAACGTTCTTTGTTCCCTCAATAGCAACCGGCACAAGGTCCTGCATCATTGCATTGTGCATATATATATGTGACGCTTGAATTCGAATATATATGTAAATCAATGGAAAAAGTAAGCCTAAGATAGGAGGAGGTAGACGACTACTGACAGGATCATTGGATATCGGGGAGGCAACATGGAAGACACCATCACATAAGCTGAAGGCACGACGAAGTGACATGTAGTCCAGCACATCCGCATGGTACAGAGATAGCCGTTCCTGAGCTCCATCCAGTGCCAGCAGATGCGAATTCTTGGAGTCCTCTGGCATGCATGCACCATAACAAGAAATTGAAACTATACTCAAACAATTTGCTGGAACGAATAAACACACCATGATAAGATAATACTGAATAGCTAGCGTACGTGCTGCTCACTCACCAGGGTCCCTGGCGGTGCCCCTCACAGCATAGCCGCGTTGGAGCAGCTCCTTGACCAGCCATGACCCGATGAAGCCTCCAGCTCCGGTCACGCACACCAGCTGCTCAGCAGCTGCCCCGGCCATCGGTTGATGCTGTGAATACTGGCGCTAGCTCCTCTGCCCTATCGATCTCTATCTCTTGCGAGGCTAAACTATGGCCCTGTTTATTTCCTTTGGCAAAATTTTTGCCCAGCACTTTTAGCCCATGTTTTGAGCAAATGGATCTAAACACCTGAGCTAAAAGTGAGCAAAAGAGAAGGGCTAAAGTTTACTCCATTTGCACCTCAAGAGGCGCAAAACTAGACTAAAGTGCCTTAGGGATGTCAAGGACACCTCATACCCCCACCGACCCACCCACCCGCGCCCGTCCCACCCCCGACGCTGTCGTTCGACCGCACGGCTCTCGTAGCGCGGCTCCTTCCCCGCGAGCTCCGGTCTGACTGCGAGCACCGCCCCGGCCTTCACGAGCGCCGCCCCGACCACGACCCCCTGCGCGAGCACTGACCCAGCCACGTGCGCGAAGCCGGCCGTGGCGGCGCTGCCAGATCTCCGCCCGACGTGACCCCTACCAGCGAGGCTCCGGCGCCCGCGTCCGCCTAGCCCCAGCTCGTGGGCTCCGGTAAGGCCGCAGGGTCGCCCGCGCCCGCCCAGGAGGAAGAAGATGGGGAGGCCGTCCGCTCCAGCAAGGCTGCGGCAGTGCATCTCACCGGCGGTGCATCTCGCCACGGGGCTGTTCCAGGTGGAGGTCGCACTCGCCAGCGAGGTAAGGTACCAGGCCCACGTCACCAAGTGCAAGCTGGCCGCGACGTGCCCGCTCAAGCTGCAGCTCGCGCCGTACAGGGCGTCGTCGTCGAATCTCGTCCTCAACCAGGACGGTGTCATCGCCATCCAATGAGGGGCAAATCAGTCATTTTTTTTGAAGGACAAAACTTTTGCCATGATCTAAACAGCCCACTCAGGGCTAAAGTTTAGCAGTAAAAGTTTTGAGGCTAATGTTTTACCATGTCAAATGCATCTAAACAGGGTATATATACTGGCGCACGAACAAAGCTGGTCCTAGATTCGACTCTCTTATATAGGTAGGCCACCTGCTACTTTCATTTCACCGCTCAAGGATGACTCCATCTGCTTCTATCTATCTACAGCATGTTCGTTTGATCGTTTATGTAGCTTATAAGTCAGCTAACGCTGTTTTATTATGAAAGAAAAACATTATATCATACCTGATAAGCATGGTTGATACAATCAAGCAAACATGTGCTAGTAATACTACGTATTAAGCACCAACATGAAGTAAAAAATCGAGGAAGTTCGCACCCGGGTTCCACGTGGGTGTGAAATTAATGTCTAGATAGCGCAAGTCATTGGTGGCGAGTAGGCTTTCGTTTTAGAGAAGAAAGCAACTTGAGCTGATGAGACAAAACACAGTCATCTAAAATACTAATCAGCTATTAATTTTTAATTCCGTAATTAAATGCACACCTACAATGTGATGATCATGTTTGGGGGAGTTACCATTAGACGCTAGGATCGATAAAGCTAGCTGACAAGCTAAATCAGAGTTATCTGTATACCAATATAGCTTCATTGGTTATGATTAATGTGACGGAACTTGTCCACATATAGGATCAGAGTTCTATGCTAGCGCTCATCATGAGTGTTCTTATATGTTTTCTTCCTTTATCCCAATAGTGAGAAGAAAATTATGCTACTCCGACATGATTCGCACGTTGTTCTACGATTCGGGCATGCATGTCTATTTCTCCACGGAAGAATGAACGAAACTCATTCGTGCATGCATGTCTATTTCTCCACGGAAGAATGAAACTCGTGGAGGAAGAAAGGACAGGAGATTCAAATTCCGAAAGCAACGACCGTTTACAGAAACAGAAATTCATGCAAAGCAGTCAAAGCAGATAGTACTAGTATTAGTACAAAATACGTATAGCTAAGCTGCCTCTTAAAGTTGGACTATTTTTTTGATATTAAAAAAATACAATCACGAGGACCACGAGACTTGACGCAAAAGAGAGCTCTCAGCAGCACACAACTATTTTTTGAAAGAAGGGTTGCGCGATGTCAAAGAATGCCCTACACATTCAATAAAATACAAAAATACGGCCATTGGTTATCATTATTGACAATGACTGTTGCATGAACTCATCTATCTACTAACTAGAGTATCTTAAAAGCAACTCTAGGAGCTTAATTTGTGAACGAACTCCCTATTCGATTTTTTGGCAAAAAAGAAGAAAAAAACTTCAATGATTTGGTAATTAAGACAACTCTTCCCCTCAAAAAAAAAATAAGACAACTCTTTAAAAATAAAAAGTTGTTAAAACTCCCCCTCCAACTCGTATTTTTACCCGTGGAATAGGAAATAGTTATGGTAGATGCTAGCGTCCAGACATCCCGCCCCAAGAGGTGATCGGACGCCATTCCCATCTAGCCCTGTAAAGTTATCTTTGTTCCAACCTCTAACTCCCACCCAGCCTATAAAGTCATCTAGTTCCACCCGTAACAGAGGGGATAGCCCGCGCCCGCGCCCTACTGCCATCCCCCTCCGCTTCCTGCACTCGCCGCCGCGCCACGTTCCATCCCTCCACCTCCCACGCGCATGCACAATGGCATGTGGGTCCCATTGCAACATGTGCAACACCAGATCTATTTTTGCAACATCCAGATAAAACACTTGCAACATATGTCCGAAACAACTAAAACACTTGCAACATATGTCTGAAACACTAGAAAAACATGTGTAGCCATTGCAAAATATATGCAACATCCAAATAAAACACTTGAAACATACATTTTTGAAGCAACTAAAAACATTTAAAAACATACGCTTGCAACCATGCATATATATACAACATCCAGATCTACTTTTGTAACATCCAGATGAAACACTTGTAACATATGTCCGAAACAACTGAAACACTTGCAACATACGTCTGAAACACCATAAAAACACGTGTGTAGCCATTGCAAAATATATGCAACATCCAAATAAAACACTTGAAACATACGTTTTTGAAGCAACTGAAAACATTTAAAAACATACGCTTGCAATCATGCATATATATACAACATCCAGATCTACTTTTGTAACATCCAGATGAAACCCTCCTGCAGTTTTTTTTTTTTCGTGTGTGTGTTTCTGACACACGATTTCTCTCGTTGTTTTGGGCACCAGTCGCCGCTGTCGCCTAGTGACGACCTCCGTTGGTGCAACAAGTTAAGTACCTCTCTAGCAACTCTGGCTAGCGCCTAGCCTCATCTAGCAGCATTAGCCAGGTAGGTTCCACATCTAGTTTTAAGGTAAGGACAATTGCCGCAAGAAGTTATAAGTACCTCTCTCGCAACTCTAGTTCACTACGTGAAAAACGGTTTGTAGCAACAGGACAAATTTTTTGTAGGGGCGGCTGGTGATGGAGCCGCCCCTACAGTGGCGTGCTCGGGAGCCTAGAGACCAGCCGCCCCTACAAATGGAATAGTAGGGGCGGCTGGTGATACGAGCCACCCCTACAAATGGGTCTGATTTGTAGGGGCGGCTCAATCACCAACCGCCCCTGGTGTTGCGATTTGTAGGGGCGGCTCAATCACCAGCACCCTACAAATGCTGCCGCCGAAACCCAAACCTGGGCTTGGGCCTCGCTTTTGCTGGTAGGCCACTGAAACCCACAGGCCTGTTAAGCCTGTCAACGATCTAAGCCCTCGATCTGAATCGAACGGCCGAGGTTCGTCCAACCAGCGACAAAACTACCCGCCAGACATCCGAAACCCTAGGGATTCATTCTCACTTATCCATCCGACGCCGCACTCTCTCTCACTCACTCTCTATCTCTCTCACCTGACGGCTGCTACTACATCCGCACCGAGAGCCCCGACGTGGAGGCCACCTGCATGCTCCTCCTCGAGCTCTACGTGCGCGCCGGGTGCCCGCGCCTCCGGGGATAGGGGAGGGAGGGGCAAAGCTGCTGCTTCTGCAGCGATGGAGCCCGCAAAAGCCACGCCGATGGGCGCAGCCGCCCCTCCCACGTGTCGTCGCGTAGGTCGGCGATCATGCGCACCCGCAACCTCGCTCTCTTCATGGCTGCCTTTGGGGTGCTGGTCGAGTTCCCTGCGCAGGAGCTCTACGACCTTGTAGATGTTGTCGATGTCTCCGACGTCTCAAGGCCTCCAAGCTCTTTGTGGAAGATGCGGGTGAGAAAAATGAAATCTACTTCCCTCTTCTTCCCCTGAACCCTAATGATATTCAAGCGTTTCAGATTTTCCATGTTCCGATTCAGATTTTAGATCCTTTCAGTGCACCTGTCATCCAGTGATGGATCTAGGGTGGTGGTGTCCCCCGTCGGTGGATCGAGGGCGGGTGTGTTCCCCGACGGCAGATCCAGGGAGAGCCCATCCTCCAAGCGGCAGATCTTGGGTGGTAAGCCTATACCACTACTCCACTATCAACTTTGTGTTTGTCGATTGCCATAGCGCCATTCTGAGAGAGTCTGAGCAAAAGGTCACTCGTGTACTTTGGTTTAAATTTGCAACAATAACATATCGTTAGATCATTGTCTTCATTTCTCATTACTGGTGTTTGTTTTAGTTGCTGCTATCATATTCATTCTTTTGTGATGTCTCATTCTAGAAGCACCTTTATAAGTCAAAAAATATGTGCAGAATGGTAGTGAAGATAGTGTGTTGATTTTGTCTTTCTTGATCTTGTGATGCAACCTTGTTAGAATAGTAAGTTTTTGCTATTTTCTAAAAAGTAATGATTGTTATTGACCTTAGAAGATACATTGAAATAGGTAAGCTGGCTCGGACACTTACTTTCAAAAAAAGAAATATGTGCTAGCTATAGTGATTGAAACACTTACTGTTAGGCAACTTATTCTTGCTTTGGAAAGGAATTCTATATTGTTGTAGGCCATAAAGAACAAGTAACTAGTAACTTAATCTTGACACTACTGATACAGACCTTATGCTACTGCTTGACACTGTCCTTGAACCAATGTTCTTGAACACTATTTGGTGCCTGTGTAGCATTAGTTTCTGTTCTGAGAAAACAATGTTCTTCCATGATAGATATTGTGCTTTATCTTTGCGAAAGAGGGCATGTTGAGGGTGGTATGGTATTCCATCATTTAGAAGACCTAACTGAAATGTCAACAATCAAAGACCGCAAAGATATCTTTGGGTATATTGAGAGCCAACAAGATGTACTGGGAAGGTAATTGTGATCCTTATTCTGCTTTGGTTAGTTACGGTTAAGTCTGTAAGATGCATGTTTGTAACTTTGCTTTGATCGATTATCGTTTTGGGTTGTTTGTAGCAAGAACTTTTTTGGACGTGGAAAACTAGTTATGCTAAGGACTTGCAACCAACTTCTTCGCAGACTATCGAAGGTTAGGTTCAGTTGTTTTGTTGTGTCTACTCTTTGAAGTTTAGATTTCTTTGTTGTTCCCACATCTGGTGTTCATTGCTTATGCAGTGGAGACAATTAGGCTTATTGAGTCATTGTCTTGTACATTCTCAAGAATTGTTGTGGTGTGTCTTGTTCTCTCTTGTGTTACTTGCATCGAGCGAAGATTGGTTTTCATAATACTTTTCATATACCTATGTGCAGTCTCATAGTTTAAATGAACAGCAAGCACAATAATTTGCACCATGTATTGTCATGGAATATTTGTTATAATCTGGTATAAATAAATGTTCTTGTCAAATTTGAATTGTAAATTTAAATTTTTTTTTTGTGGAAAAATGATTTGTAGGGGCGGTTGGTATTGTAGCCACCCCTATAAATTGATTTGTAGGGGCAGCTGGTGTTCCCAGACCGCCTATAAATCGATTTGTAGGGACGGCTACAGTACTAACCGCCCTACAAATCGATTTATAGGGGCGGTCTGGGAATCGCCCCTATAAATACATGATTTGTAGAGACCCTTGCGTAGGGGCGGCTGGCCAAACCGCCCTACAAATGCTTATTAGCCCCTAAAAACCATATGTGACGTAGTGGTTGCCACCTAGCCTCATCTAGCAGCATTAGCCATGTGGGTGTCATATCTAGTTTTTAGCTAAGGGCAAAAATGAATGACAAATCAGAATTAGTTTATTTATATATACGATGATTTTAATAGTGGTATATAGTAACATAGCAATATCATTACGTAAACAATAAACAACGGTATAAAAGTAGACGTAGGTCTAAAAGAAAAGTAGACAAACTTATTTTATTCTTCTTGAGTGGAGCAGAACTTCTCATGGGAAGTTGAATGGGAGTACACCAGCCTAATACAGGGCGTCGAAATCATTGGCATTATCCCCGGCAAACCCCAAGTTAGCTACAAAGTCTTAGGGGGAGAAAGGGGGACACACTACTACACAAATATTTTTTTTATAATCATCTCCTATTTTTTCAGAAATAGTTCACTTAACAAACCACATCTAACTAGAGCAAGGAGCACTATAGCATAAAAACTACACCTAAAAATTCATTTTTGGAGGTGGTTCACTTAACATAACCGCTTGTAGAAATATGTATATTTTTTAGGGCAGTTGTATTAAAACAAACACATCTAAAAATATGATTGTCAGAAGCAATTCTTTTCAATCACACGCCCCTAGAAACATGACTAATATTTATCGGTGGTCATTTAAGAGCACCACCCCTAGAAACAATGTTTTCAGAGTGGCAGACTAGGATCCTAGAGGTTCTCTATGGGGTGGACTACGCGACAGGGGCATGGGCCGACCCACGGTCTGCTTGAGGACACGATGCAGGGTGGCATGGACTCCAAGGTATCAAAGACCATTTTTTTGAGATCAAGGTATCAAGGACCGAGCTAGTTGGATTACTAGGAAATTAAGTTAGGTTCTGTAATAGAACTAGAACTCCTCTATTGTAACCGACTAGGACTAGATACGTGCATCTATCCTCTAGACTATATAAAGAGAGACATGGCGCACCCCCTTGTACACACAAAACCAATCAAATGCAAAGGCCACACTCCTAACTGGACATAAGGTATTACGTGTATCGCGACCTGAACTAGTATAAATCGCGTCTCTTGCATTTACCGCTGAGTTTAGTGTACGTCGAAGCCCACCAACCATCATCCCGGATAACCCTGTGACAAGTTGTCGGTTATCAAACACCGATAGCTGATGCGCCAGGTAGGGGCTTTCGGTGACTTCACGATCGAGAGCTCGACGGACCTCGACAACATGATTTTCCCGGTGGGATCCACCTTTGTCGACGGAATATCATTGGTAGTCCTCCGATGGGTATCTCACGAAGGTAGATTGATTGGCAGTGGTGTGCGTAATCAAGAACAAGAAGGCAATAGAGACACAAGAGTTAGACAGGTTCGGGCCGTCAGCATGACGTAATACCCTACTCCTATGGTCTGTTGGTTTGTATTGGCTATCGTATGATATTGCGCGTGTTTTGAGGGAGTCCCCTACCCGCCTTATATAGCCGGGGGGTTGGGTTACAAGTTGGTTAGATCCAAGAGATAACCGATATGTAATAACAGATTACAGGAATCATGGGATCGAACATATCCTAACAGATCTCATAGCATCTTCAGGATATCGCCATTGATGTCTTGCGGTACATGCCGAGCAGTACCATGCACCGTAAGCCTTTGTCTTGTGGGCTGGACCGCCCCTGGCAGCACAACACATGTAGTCTACCGTGGGTATCCAAGGTCATATCCCCCACAGCTAGTCCCCGAGCGCCTTGTATCCACTGTGCAACGCCGTCTTGAGCTTGTCCGAGCCGGTGTAAACAAAGCCAAGCAGTCAGACTCATGGTTCGACAACCCTAATGAGTCATCGAGCAGTTGTGGACCATAACCGACTAGCTTAACTATCTGGCCGAGCACAGGCTTACCCAAGTAAGGCTTGCCAGAAGGATGTAAGGAGCTCAAGTTCAAAATCGAAAATTTCTTCGCAGTGAACCAAGTGTGGCCACTTAGAGTCCGGCCATGAGAAAGGGAGATAATATTCTTCAACTTCAGGAGGCACGGAATCTTCCAATGAACAGATTAAAGAAAACACACTCACTGCAAGGTGAAGTGTGCCCACTTAGTCTCCGAGCCTAGTAGTAGGTGATGTGGTCACATGGTGCCAGGTCCAGAAAGTAGAAGAAAGGCAGAAGACCAGCAAAGCAGGCAATCAGTCCCCGGGCTAAGCCCTAAAATGAAAATCGCACATTCACCGCAAGGTGAAGTGTGCCCACTTAGTCCCCAAGCCTAACAGTAGGTGACGTAGTCACATGGTGCCAAGGTCTAGAAACAATAGTAACCAAAAAAAAGTCCCCAGTGTGGTGAGAAACCAAATCATAATGATGACATAGTCCCCGAGCCACAAGTGGAAATCTCAAATAAATCAAGAAGTGCTGAATTCTCAAATCGTGGAGAAAAAGCCGAGTAATGGATGTACAGTAGAAATTACTGAGCCTTGATAGCATTGCGGAGAGGTCAGCGAATATTCGGTGTGTAGTACCAAGTTGTGTCAAAAATGGGTGATATGGGCAGTAGTTGCGTAGAAGCCCAGATAACGACCCACTACGCCAAGTGGGTATGGTTTCCCAAAAAACCCTTGAATGTGAAAAGTGGGTACGATTTCTTTATAACTGCGCCGCCGCACTCCGCGCTCCCACCTTTGCCACTCCGCCACTTTGTCTTCCTCCTCGCCCTCACACTCCCCCATTCGCATTCACACGCTCTCCGCCGCTAGGGCTAAAAAGCTTGCGTAAATTGTCCAGTTCAATCCAGATCTGAGGGATGGCACCGAAGAGGGGAGGTGGTAACCCAAAGAAGGCGGCCGCCAGGGCGAGCCGTTACAAGGAATGGATGCCGTCACTCATGGGGGAGATGGAGCTCAACAAGATGGTGGAGGCGGGCGTTCTTCCTGACCATATCACCACCGGATGGCGTCCGACCGATGGTGAGCCCTACCCGATGCCACACACCGGTGAACTCGTCGTATTCGAAGATTATTTTTGGCGTGGATTAGGGCTTCCGGTACATCCTTTCTTGTGGGGTCTATTAGACTATTGGGGAGTGAGCTTATGTAATCTCCATCCGAACACTATTTTGCATATTTCTGTGTTTATCCACTTCTCGAGGTCTATCTTGGCATTCTTCCCCATTTCAATCTCTTCCGACACTTTTTCTGGCTGAAGAAGAAAGGAGGGGCGGTTCCAAAGTTGTCGGTGGTGTGTATCTGCAACTCCACGATAGGATGGCGGGGCATACATTATTGTGCCGTTGAATACCTTCGCTGAAGGGGTGGAATGCCAGGTGGTTCTACATGAAACAAAATCATCCTGTCATTCAATGCGATGTCGACCAGATTATGGAGAATCAAAGGAGCTGGTCGGAGAAACCGACCAGTGTCGATATGGAATAGGTGAAGGAGCTCCTCAAGCTAATAAGGGGCATGAAGATGAGTGGAGTGGTGGTGGTGGTGAACTTCATAATGCGCCGCGTCCAGCCCTGCAAGGAGAGGGCTCATCCGACCTTTGACTTCAAGGGAGATACTGACGGCACCTAGGAGAGGACAGAGAGACTGATGAAGGAGGCTGTGCTACACTAGGCCACTAAACTATTTTCTCCAAACGTACCATACAGCATGCCAGGGCAGCTGAAAACCTTCAACTACATGAACCCACCTCCTCGGGTAAAAATCTCAACTATTGTTCCTGGTGCTTTTTATCCCATGCCGGCACCGAGCAGTGGATTGATTCACTTGTGGGAAGATCCATTTGTAGGAATAGGCGGCGTACTTCTCGAGGCATGCCGAGGAGCGATTGGCCAAAGGCAGTGGACGCCAGGCCAACCACTCAACCGGAAGGAAGGTGCCGTCAGTGCCTTGTCCGAATCCGGAGGCAAAGGTGTTGTTCAAAAGGAGAGTCCCCCATTTCAAAGAAAGTTCGGGGGGAAAGGGCAGCGAAAGATAAGCCAACCCAAAAGAAGAGAAGAATGATGATGTAGCTGCCTGCAAGCCGGGGGGCATCTCACTTGGTGGTGATCGGACCGCTTGGATGTAGAGTGCGGCGATGTCCGAGTGGTCGAGACGACGACGAGGCTTCAGTAGCTCCCCCTCCGAGCACTAAAGCGTCATCGCATAACACGCGCACGGAGGTGCAATCGGAGGGAGGGGAATGAGTCCCCGAGCAGCAGGCGGAGAAGACGCCGATAGTGGGGGCCGCAAGACCTCTAGCGCAGGACACGCAGGTTGACCCCAGAGCAATGCCTGGGTGCTCAAGGAAGCAGTGCTGGTTCAGAACCGTTTATCACGAAGTTGATGTGTAAGCATCTTTGCTTTGGAATCAGTTGTTGTCCGATCTTTATAGTTGCGGTGATCGATGAGCTGATCTGATGCAGAACGGGGCACACGGAGGATCTGAATCCTTTAGGCCAGGCTGGCGAGCAGCCAAGGGATGGTCCCAGGGTGGAGACATTGTGGATGGACTCCATCCTAGAGTCCCCGGCGCTCGTCAGTTTGTGGAGGATTCGACCTCCACCGCCGATGGACTTGGAGGTGGAGAGCGGTTGGCGATGATGGCGGGTGATTCGATGGAGATGCCAGGAGCAACGATGAGAGCCACCGAGTCTTTGGAGGTGAGGGCGGGAGCTACCAACACCGTGCCAGAATCTGGGGCGCAGGGGCCGGCAGCATCGGAGGAGCAAGCGGTGCGCCCTGAGATGCCGTAGGGCGTGGTCGGTCACTCTATGCGGCCACCGAACCCCTAGGGAGCACCACCGGCTGTGGAGGAAGAGGACGAGGTCAAGGAGATTGAGCGTGAAGGATCACGATCACAAACCATCCGCATCTTCCACATGCGGGGGGAGGAAGTTGTGGTCATGGAAGAGGAGGACACCACCAGGGAGGTGAAGAGGCTATGGTCCACCCTTTCCACAGCTATGAAGCAAATTGAGGTTAGTATTGCATCGGCGGTGTCCGTCTTTGATGTTGGAGACTATGGTCCTCTATAATCTTGGTGCTTTGCAGGGCATAGCATGAACTGCCATACAACGGCAAGTTGATCAAATGGATGGAGCCCCTCGCTAAGGAGAACGAGAAGCTGAAGGAGGCGGTGAAACTAATGGAGAAGAACGTCTAGAGGGCCCAACGTGAAAGGGATCTTGCTGAATCAAACATGAGGGACCTGGCATACCAAAAAGGCACCTTATCCAAGTAGTTGAAGATCATCTCCAAGCAGCTGGGGCGCACCTCCGAGCAGCTGAGAAGCAGCTCCGAGTAGCTAGAGCACACCTCTGAGTAGCGAAAAGCATCTCCGAACAGAAGAAAGGTATTGCGGATCGGTGAATTTGTTCTTTCATTGCCGAACAGTCTTGATGTTGTCGTCGACCGTTACATTTGTAGAGCAAGATGCGCAGCTCGGCTAGTTGTGTCAGGTCATCGGTCAACTCCATGAGGAGAAGGAGAAGGCATCTGGGCAAGTGGAGAAACCGATCGATGATCTAGAAGGTGACTAGTTCATGGTCGAGAGTTATTGGTGGAATGATTTCTTCGTTTGACAAATTCCTTTGGTGTCTGCAGAATATCGTCGAAGAACCAGGGCATAGTTCGATGTGCTGGAGCTAGAGGCCAAAATCTAGAGGGGAAAACTTAATGCCATGGTGGCCGGAGTCAGGCCGGTGCTCAACCGTATCGACATGGTGGTAGCTCCTCAGCCCGACGATAGGCCGCCACGTCCGGACGCCATCATTGATAGGTGCAAGGCGGTGTGGGAGAACTTCAAAGGCTTCAACCGAGACACCATTGTCTTCGTCGTGATGCATGCCCTAGTGGTAGTTTGGTATCATTACTCTGCCATGAATCTTCGAGCGATAGGGGCTAGATTCACCAGAGGGATGGGTGCGATGAAGCAGGAGTAGCTGAAAGATGAGGTGGAGGACGCGGTGAAGAAGCTGACCGATGATGTCGATCTGTTCGGCAAGGTAGACGGTGATGGCCAAGCCTAATAGCCTGAGTGGAGAGGAACCTGTATGGGAGAACTAGAAAGGGAGTTAGATGCACGAGGGCCTAAGCAAACATTTATGTATTTGTATAAATGTTGTAAGTAGACGTCGTATGCATGTTTATGCGGCTTGCTAGCACTTTCGGTGAAAAAGAGACGTGTTGTTAACCCTAATGCATTTATACGTGGTATAAGTAGCATCCGAGCAGTTAGTTCGTTACTAGGCTCTTGGCCTTGGCTAGCCTGTATCCCATAACATCAAGCGCTAGAGCCCGTGCACGTGTAGGGGGAACAGACATGACTGAGGAACCACAGTCGACCACCCATAACGCAGAGTGCTGGAGCCCATAGCACGTGTAGGGTGAGATCGGAGATAGGGTTTTCTCCAAAGAACACAGAGCGAAACGTGTGTTGTTCGATGGTTGGCAGAATATCTTAAAGATATTTTAGTATGGAGAACCAGGGCGAAGCATTTGTGGAGATCACGTATAATTGTCAGAGTTTGTTAAGGAGTAACTTGGAGCTGGTAATCATAAATGGAGATTAAATTGGAGTGGAGAAATCATGGAGACGAATTATGGAGACAAAAACTTCATTCATTATGGAGTGAAGAGTACATTTCTAGAGCGTTTCAAGGATAGAAACGTATAAGGTGCTTGATGTGCCATGAATTGGGGATATCGATTCCCTCCTTGTCACATAGCCGGTAAGACCTTGGTCGGGTAACCTCTTTGACCACGTAAGGCCCTTACCAGGGGGAGGAGAGCTTGTGCATCCCTTTGGTTTTCTGCTTTCTACGGAGAACGTGGTCACCTACCACAAATGAACGACCTTTGATATTGTGATTGTAGTATCTTCGCATGCCTTCTAGGTATTTGGCTATGTGGATGCAAGTGATTAGGTGTTCTTCTTTAGCTCTGTTGATGTCCTCTGTCCGAATAGCTGTGGCTTGCTCTTTCATTATAATGCTCTACTCTGGGTGCTTGGAAGGCAATGTCCGTGGGAAGTACGGCCTCTGAGTCGTAGACCAAAAAATATGGAGATACACCGGTGTTGTGACTAGCTTGAGTGCGTAGTCCCTAGACCATAGCTAGGAGCTCTTTGAGCCATCTGCCTATATGCTTTTCCTCTTTCTGGTATAGTCTCTTTTTGAGGGCATCAAGGATCATGCCGTTCGCCCGTCGACCTGGCCATTGGCTCTAGGATGGGCAACAGAGACGTATTTGATGGAGATGCATCGGTCTTCACAGAAGTCCCAAAAATGGTGACCAGTGAATGTAGTTCCGAGGTTGGTGATAATGCTATTTGGGAGACCGAGTTTATGGATGATATCTTCGAAGAGCTCGACTGCCTTCTTTGCAGTAGCCAAAACAAGTGGCTTGTATTCAATCCACTTGGAGAACTTGTCAATGGCAATGTACATGTACCAAAAACCGCCTAGCGCGAGCTTGAAAGACCCGATCATGTTGAGTCCCCAGCATGCAAAAGGCCAAGAAGCTGGGATGGTCTGCAATTCTTGCGCCGACACGTGTATTTGCTTGGTGAAAACTGACATCCTTCACAACATCGGACGAGGTCTTCTACGTCGGAGATGGTCGTGGGCCAATAAAAACCATCTTGGAAAGCTTTGCCAACTAGGTTTCTAGAGGCGTGATTGCCATAGGAGCTAGAGTGAATTTCAAGAAGTAATTTCACTCCTTGGGTGATGCATTTCTACAGTATCCCTTCCTTGGTGCTTTTCCTCATCAACTTCCCGTCTACCAGTATGTAATGCTTGCTGTGATGGATGAGTCATTCAGTTTCAGTCTTATTGGCGGGTACGTCGGAGCTGGTTAGGTACTTGATGAACTGTTTCCTCTAATCTCCAGCCGGTGAAGGTACTGCAAGTACCAGCTGCTCGGTGAGGGGGATTTCTTGAACTTCCTTCCCTTCCTTAATAGACGGCGTAAAGAGGTCTTGAACAAAGACCCCAGGCAGAACCACGACGTGAGAAGAGCCTATCTTAGATAGGTGGTCGGTGAGCTGATTTTGATCTCGTACCATGTGGTGGTACTCGATACCATAAAACTTTCCTTTGAGTTTCCTGATCTCGGTGCAGTATGCATCCATCTGCTCACTGGAGCCTCCATATACCATGAGGCATTTGACGCTGAGCTCAATGACTATACGAAGTCCATGGAGAAATGCTTCATACTCTGCGGTGTTGTTGGAAGCTGGAAAATGAATTTAGAGGACGTAATAGAGCTTGTCCTAAGTTGGCATAATGAATAAAATGCCAGCACCAGCACCACTGATGTTGAGGGCACCATCGAAATACATCACCCAGTGCTTAGGGCAAGCAGCGAGGATGGGCTCTTGGATCTCGGTCCACTCAGCGACGAAGTCAGCCAACACCTACAACTTAATGGTAGGCCTACTTCTAAATTCTATGGAATAAGTGCCGAGCTCGACTGCCCACTTGATGATGCGGCCATTGGCCTCTTTGTTACGGAGGATGTCCCCCAGAGGGAACTCAGTGACCATGGCGATCTTATATTACTCGAAGTAATGGCGGAGCTTGCACGATGTGACTAGAATGGCGTATAATAGCTTCTGAACTTGAGGGTAATGAGTTTTGGACTCATTAAGAACATCACTGATGAAGTAGACCATACATTGTACCTTATAGGCATGTCCAACTTCCTCGCGCTCGACGACAATAGTTGTGCTAACGACACGAGAAGTGGCGGCGATGTAGATCAATAGGGTTTCATCTGGTTGAGGCACCGTCATGATTGAAGGCTTCGTTAAAAACAACTTGAGTTGCTCAAAGGCCATATCAGCTTCCTCCGACCAGGAGAAGCGCCCGGAGGCCTTGAGCAGTTTGAAGAATGGTAGTCCCTTTTCATCGAGGCATGATATAAAGCGGCTGAGAGCAGCCATGCATCCTGTGAGCTTCTATATATCCTTTATGCAGGTTGGTCATTTCATATTGGTAATGGCAGAGACCTTGTCGGGGTTGGGTTTGATACCACGGGTGCTGACGATGTAGCCTAGGAGTATGCCGGATGGAACTCCAAAGATGCACTTTGAAGGGTTCAACTTTTATCTGTATTTTTTAGGTTGGCGAATGTTTCTTCGAGGTTGGTGTTGAGACTGTCGGTGGTTTTGGACTTGATGACCACATCGTCGATGTAAGCTTCGATGTTGTGGCCTATCTATTGATCAATGCACATCTAGATGGCCCTTTGGTAGGTCGCCCTAGCATTTTTGAGTCTAAAAGACATGGTGGTATAGCAATATGCACCAAAAGGCATGATGAACGATGTTTTGATCTGGTCATCCTCTTTGAGTGATATCTGGTGATAGCTGGAGTAACAGTCGAGGAAGGAGAGGAGTTCACAACTAGCGGTGGAGTCTACAACCTCGTCTATCCAAGGCAGACCGAAGGGGTCTTTAGGGCAGTGTTTGTTGAGATCAGTGTAATAAACGCACATTCTCCATTCTTTATTCTTCTTTTGAATGAGGACTGGGTTTGCCAGCCACTTAGGATGATACACTTCTTTAATAAATCCGACTGCTAGGAGCCACTTTATTTCTACCCTAATAGCCTCCTTCTTGTCTGGCGTGAATCTTCGAGAGTTTCTGCTTGATCGGTTTGGTGGTCGGCGAGACATTCAAGGAGTGCACAATCTTCTCCCATGGTACCCTCATCATGTCTGCAGGTTTCCAAGCAAACACGTTGATGTTGGCATGTAGGAAGGAGATGAGCATGCTTTCCTATTTGGGGTCAAGATGAGCCCCAATCTTGATGGTCTTGGTGGGGTTGTCGAGGCCAAGGCTAACCTCCTTTGTTTCCTTAGACTTGGCGGAGGCACAAGGAGGCTCCAATGCTAGGATCTCTAGGTCATCGGTGGCATCGTCTTGGTGTCGTTGACCATGCTGGCCATCTGGTTGGAGAGGTCGACGGCTTTGGCGAGGGAGAGACTCTCTATTTCATAGGCATAGGTGATGGAGAGGTTGGCCCATAGAACCAGAACTCCTGCACAGTGAGGGCATCTTCAATACCAGATAGGCGTAGTGTGGTATGGCCATGAACTTGGCCAGAGCTGGCCGACCAAGTATGGCGTGGTAGGTGATGTTGAAGTCGTTGATGTGCTCAACACGGAAGTTGCTAGCCATGCCAAATTATACTGGGAGGGTGATCTCTCCAAGCGGTCGTGATGCCCTACTAGGTACCACACCCCAGATGGAGGAGTCGAAGGGAGTGAGGTCTTCTATTCCAAGGCCCAGCTCCTTTAGGGCTCCGGCAAAGAGGAGGTTCAGAGCACTTCCACCGTTGATGAGTACTTTCCTAAAGAGTACTTTCTTGACGGTTGCATCAAGAACAAGGGGGAAATACCCTATGTAAGGGATGTCCACCCACTGGTCAGCCCTGCTAAAGGTGATGGGGACCTCAGACCAAGGGCAATAGCTAGGGTTGGCGATAACGTCTTTTGTGTTGACGGCGAGCACCCAGCGGGCGATGAGCTTTTGATCTCTTCTGCTCTCGGCGGTGGCAAGATGCCTAAAGATAGTGGTGACCACTTTGTCATGATCCTAGAAGGCGTTGTTGTTGTCCCCTAGGTGGTCGGGGACCTCTGGCTCCATCATCGTTGTCGTCGTCCTTCTTTTTAGCATGAACTCCTTAGCCAAGCCAAGGCAGTCCTTCATCTTGTGCTTGCTATTCTTGTGGAGGGGCATGGGCCTTCGAGGATTTTGTTGTACTTCTCATCATTGTTACATTTGGGGTGAGGTTCATCAACGGTGGCGACAACATTGTCTAGTCAGCGGCAGCGATATTAACCAGATTTCGACCCTTCCGGCCGAACACGGCCACTGTCATGATGGTGGCTGCGGTTGTTGTAGCAGCGGTCACTATGGCATCGTTCGTTGAGGTGCTCATCGCTGCAGTGAGTTGGGCGGTGAGTGCCCACATCCTCGTTGAAGCAAACTTTGGCCTCTTCAGCGTCGGCGTACTGATCAGCGGTCATGATCATCTCGCCAATCCCCTTTGGTGGCTTATGATTGAATTTGGAGCAGAGGTCATGGTGATGGAGTCCTCGGACGAAGGTGGTGATGACTTCTGCTTCTATGATGTTGGGAATAGAATTCCTCATCTAGGAAAATCGCCTGATGTAACTACAGAGGAGCTCGGACGGTTTCTGATAAATGCGATTCAGATCGTGCTTGGTGCCCGGCCGAGTACACGTAGCCATGTAATTGTTGGTGAAGACCTTCTTCCACTATTCCCAAGATCTGATGGAATCCGGGGTGAGACTCGTGAGCCAGTTCATTGTGGTTGGCGTGAGCATGATGGGAAGATAGTTTGCCATGACACTGGTATCTCCCTTGGCGGCACGCAAAGCGGTGGTGTAAGCTTGTAGCCACTGTGTAGGGTTCATCCGCCCCTCATAGGGCTCGACCCTGATGATTTTGAAACCACAGGGCCACTGGAGTGTTCAGAGTGCTCTCATGAATGCTCAGGGCCCTTCGGGATCGTCACCGTCATGATCAGCGGCATTGTCGATGTTAAGCGGCTGGAGGGCTACATCCGGATTACCAAATTCTTGCTCATATTCTTGACGCCGGCATACTTCCTCTTCATGCTGAGAGAAACAGCGCCCGTAGATATGATGTCGTGCATCCCGAAGGTTGTTGATGTGTGCTCGGACATCTTGATCCACTTCTTGGTCATGTTGGCGAGGGTAGTTGATGCAATTCCCCTAGCTTCCCCCTTGAGGGGTTGTCCATCATCACGATGTTGGTCAGCGAAACGGCTTCTACCAGCACGGCGATTGGATCTTGGCGTGGTGGATCGGTGATTCGAGCTTGTCGAGTAGGAAGGTCCCTGATCCTGGCGGATCTCGTTGACCTGGCAGTGCACAGCTTTTAGCATTGCGGTGACTTTGGTGACCTCTAGTGTTTGCTCGAGCCGAGCAAGCTCTTTAGTGGCCATGGCCAAGTTGGCGCTTGAGGTCTTGTAGACATCGTGGCCGTCAACACGGATGAATTCGTCATTGAGGTTGCGGCGGAGTGGGCATGGCCTCCCTTGCGAGTTGAACTGTTCTCCATTGTGAGCAGCCTCGGCTAGCACAATGGCGGCCTCATTCGCCCGGTGGTACGCATGGTTGGCATTTCTATTGACACGAGCTGTGCGGTCCTCATTGGTTTCTCCATCCCGTGGAGGGCTGTCGATGATGACATTAAAAATCCCACCTCCATGAAAGGGTGGGAAAGGAGGTTGGATGGCGGCAGTTTCGGTGACAGTCTCCATAGAGCCCTGGGACTCGGAGTCTAGATTTTCCTCCAGGATGGTGTGGAGGGATGCTTCGGGACGCCAGCCGATTTGCAGCATATTGATAGTCAGCGAGAGCTAGTCGGCGATCTGGTCGGCGAGAGGATTGATGTCTCCCACCTGGTTAATGAATTTGCCCCTTAGGGCATCCTGATGGATGGCGACCGTAACCCCTAGAGTTTCCTGTCACCTGCGAGATATAGGTGGATACCGAAGCACGGTTGGCTATATTTGCTATCGTGGAAAAGAACCTTGGGGTAATGTAAATGGAGGGCGGGCAGAGTCTACGTGTAGGTTGACTCATATGATTCCGTCTGTGCTGGTTAAGAACCGTACCGTTGTTGGTGCTTCTAACAAGATTGAACACATGCCTATCACTTAGCTGGCCGGATAACTCATTTCGACTGCGAAACCGAGTAGCTCAACTCAGGCCAGGCCTCATTCTGTAAAAGTGTGCACTCTGGATGGTAGTAAGGATGTGCGAGGAGCTAGCCATGAGCCCAAGGGTAGGGTAGTCCTGATCGTCCTGGCAGCTGGTTGTCCCTGATTGTGCGGCGTTGGTCGAACCCGCGAAATGTGTACCTGAGTTGTACCAAAGGTGATCTAAGGTGACCGTTGTTCTAGTCTGCCTGGGTTTGTGTTAGGAATAAATTCCCAGCTGGTTCAAATCGATTTAAATCACCGTCTCTCCCGGACAGTGAGAAACTTGGCTAGTCCCAACATCGTAGTAATTGTGTTATGGAATGTGATGGTTCAGATGAACATGGAATTACTACACCGGCTATGGTTACTATTGTATGCTACTAAATAATATACCACATGTTTGGCATAGGTTAGTTGCTAATGTAGAGATGAATAGCTATAATTAACTTGATGACCGAATTATAATTGTACAACTAAGTTAGTCGCTTTTTATGCAAAATATTGTCAAGCTACCTCCACTTATAAAGCCTTGCATAATCCTTGGAATCACCTTATTTTTGGTTTATGATGGGTAAGTCTAGCTTAGTACCTTCTCGTACTTAGGGTCTTATTCCCATTGTTGCAGATGGTATTGTTTATCATGGCTATTGCAAGAACTGCTTCTATCCCGCTATGGATGAGGAGTGAGCCTTGGGCAGGCATCTGTTATTAATCCTTCTTACATGCTTTTGTGGGAGTGTGATCATGAGTTGGCACTATATTTGAACTATGATGGCAAATGTGCACTTCAAACTTTAATTTGCTTCTGCTACTATTTATTGAACTTGGTTTGTAATAACCTTATTTTGTACTCTGATGAATGAACTGTATTTGTGAACTTTATGTAACATGTGACATGTATGTTGAATCATGTATGATCTTGGTTGTATGTGGATCATTAATCGGGACCCGTTGTGGTACTCGATGGACTATCGGGTTTATATGGGCTCAAGTATGACAGCGCGACCGCTTGTAGGCTACCATTGTACTTATGCTCTTATAAATTGGTCGGTTCTATGACAAGCCATTTTGTTTTGGTGATCAAGACACCTAGTGAGTGTAATCATATTTAGGATCGATAGCCGTACTATTAAGAGGGGTGAAACTCGTATCGAAATGCAGTTATCAAAGTGCCACTAGGTACTCTAACTCATTGCATATGCATTTAGGATTTAGTGGAGTGCTAACACCCTTAAAAATGTTTGTGAAAATATGCTAACACACGTGCACAAGGTGATACACTTGGTGGTTAGCACATATGAGCAAGGGTGGAGAAGTTGGTGAAGGAGGTGATTGCCACTAAAATTCGGTGATCGGACGCTGGTTACGTAGTGACCGGACGCACCTATGCTGAGTCCGGTCAATTATAAATGAAGGAGGCTCGCTCGGTGGTGTCTGGTCTACGACCAGACATAGCATAGTAAATGTGCGGACGTGCATGGTCTACGTCCGGTCATAGGTGACGTATAGTGACATAAGAGGCTGAGTGAATACGGTGAAGACCTGACATGGTGGCGCGTCTGGTCGAGGTGCATCTGACATGTCTAATCGCTGTTTAGGCACTCGAGGAGCTATCTAGAAATGACCTGATGCTGAGGCATAGTGGGAAGCGGTGCGTCCGGTCATGGCATGGCCATGGCGTGCGTGTGTGCGACCGGCGTGTCCGGTCTGGATTGGAGAGCGTCCGGTCATCACTTAACCACGAGGGCGCTAAGAATCGACCATTGGGATCAGGCGGCTGACGTTCAATGTGGGGGACACGTGGACGAAGATCCACGATCGAACACTAGAGGCCTGTGTCCGGTCAGCACGACCTATGCGTCATGTCACCCCGTGAAAGCTGAGGGTAGAGAGCCAACGGCTCAATTTTGAGGGGGCCTCTATTTAAGCCCTATGGCCGGCTCAAGGTCACTCTCTTGGCCATTTTCATTGACATAACAACCTTGTGAGCTTAGCCAAAGTCCTCCCAGTCATCTCCATCATTGATTCATCATCTTTGTGAGATTGGGAGAGAATCCAAATGCATTGCTTGAGTGATTGCATCTAGAGGCACTTGGTGTTCATGTTTCGCTGTGGGATTCGCTTATTACTCTTGGTGGTTGCCGCCACCTAGATGACTTGGAGCAGTGAGGATCGTCGAACAGAGGTTGGTGATTGTCTCCGGCTCTGATCATGGTGATTGTGAGGGGTTCTTGACCTTTCCCTGATGGAGAGCCAAAAGGTACTCTAGTGGATTGCTCCTGGCTTGTGTGATCCTCATCTTGTGTTGGTTGTGTGGCACCTAAAAGCATCTAGGCCCCTAGTTGGCTCTTGGTGATTAATGACAATACGAGATTACTATGACTAATGTGTGTTTTGTAGAGGCAATTAAGTTAGGTCATGGTAATGGCAATTGATTGGGCAATCATGGTTGTCATGCCCCTACGATGGATATTGTCTTGGTTTTCAAAGGATGGATGACACGGTTAAGGATGGACTAGTTCTAAGTATCGTTTGGTGCTGAAGAGACACTTAAAGTAGTTTAGGACTTTGTTTTTCCTTTGGCCATACTATTAAGAGAGGTATGGACTAGTAGCTTGACCTAGGTGAGTCTAGTGGGTTAGGTGTGGTGCACACTTGTCAAATATAGCACTAGGTAGCTTAGGAGTAGCCCTAAGATCAATTGGAGCAAACTTCATTCATTTATGATTTCAAGTTGGAAGTGAGTGGAGGGTCAAATGACTGACCGGATGCTAGTCTGGTTGTGACCGAAAGCTGAAGGATGAGTCCGATTAGTTCATTTGATCAACTGGAGCCGTCTGGTTGCGACCGAACGCTGAGTGAAAAGTGACCGAACGCTGGGTTCCTATGTTCGGTCAACTCTAGAGAGGTTCCAGAGAGGGAGTTTCCTAATAGGGCTCAGCGTCCGCCAAGGTCTTGACTCGACCAATAATGCCGAGGGGGATCGATCATCCAAGGAGGTCTTGTTTGTTTAGTGCGATCGACGCTAAACAATGAAGTGACTAGACTCTGGGGGCTAGTGTCCGTCAACATCGATGAAGGTTCTAGAGAGCGCTTTTCATGATTGTGGTAGGTGGCTTCATTTTAGTAGTCAAGATCTTGACCAAACGTAGGTCAGAGTCCGGTCACAACTTAATGGCTCTATGGCAGGGATAACTGACTGGAGCGTTCGGTCACCCCACAGAGTGCTGACTCAACCTCCTAATGGTTTGTTTTGAATGAGGGGGTATAAATACTTCCTCTATTCATCCAAGGGAGGTCTCTTGCCCATTTGTTCAGCTGAGAAACACCCTTGAGAGCGCTAAGGAGAGCAAGAGCCTACTGAGGTGATTGAGATTTGAGAATCCAAGATTCGGGACTAGTGGTTAGTGAGGCTCTTTAGTTAGTCTTTGAGAGCTCACTAACTTAGTGTAGTGATATAGCCATTGTGTGGATAGAGACTATAGCAACTAGAATTGTGGTAGGTGGCTTGCATTTTTAGTAGGCTAGCGCTACACTCGCTTCATCGTTTATTTGACTAACCACATTGCTTAAGTGTTGTTGTAGAAATTTTTATAGGCTATTCACCCCCTCTAGCCATTAGGACCTTTCAAGTGGTATCAGAGCCATGGTCACCGTAATTTGAGGCTTAACAACCTTCAGTATCAATATGACTCAAATCAACAACACCAAGAAGCCACCCCTATTTGATGGCTCCAACTATCCCTATTGGAAGGCTAAGATGACAACATATATCAAGTCAATCAATAGGAAGGTTTGGAAGATGATGGAGACCAAGATTGAGATTGCCAATGAGGAGGCTCCCACCGCCGCCAAAGAAGTATTGCTCCAAAATAATAACATTGCTCTTAGTGCCATTCATGATGCATTGGATGAGAGGAAATTTGAGCAAATCAAGAACATTGAGATGGCTCATGAGGCAAGGAAGAAGTTAGAGGAGTCATTTGAGGGCACTCAAGCCGTGAAGGGTGCAAAGGCATATATTCTCAAGGAGAAGTTTGTAAGCTTCAAGATGAAGGAGGATGAGAGTGTGCTGAAGATATTCCATAGGCTTCAAGTGCTTGTCAATGATCTCAAAGCACTTGGAGAAGAAGTGATGGACAAGGACTTCTCCCACAAGTTCTTAAGATTCTTACCTTCAAGATTTAGCACGTTGGTCACTATTCTAGTGAGGAGTGGTTTGGACACCTTGACACCAAACTAAGTGTTGGGAGATGTGATGACCGATGATATATATAGAGATGATGATGAGAAGAAAGATGAGAAGAAGGATGAGAAGAAGAAGAGTGTGGCATTCAAGGCCACATCATCCAAGGGCAAGGCAAAGCAAGAATCGTCAAGTGAAGATGAAGACTTGAGCTTTGATGAGATGGATGATGAGAAGATGGCTCTCTTTGTCAAGAGATTTGGCAAGTTCATGGTGAAGAAGGGCTACTGTGCTAGACGGAAGAAGTCTTCATCCAAGAACAAGGAAGAGTCAAGAAGATGCTTCCATTGTGGAAGCAAGGATCATCTTGTTGCTCAATACCCATACAATAGCGATAATGATGAAGACAACAAGAAGAGCAAGAAGAAAGACAAGAAGGAAAAGAAAGAGAAGAAGGACAATATGACCTTCAAGAAGAAGAAGGGTAGTTCATATGTGGTCACTTGGGATAGTGATGCTTTCTCAAGTGATGATGATGATAGTGATGATGACAAGACCACCAAGAAGGCTCTTGCAAGCATTGCCATCAATGAGAAGCCTTCTCTCTTTGACACTCCATCATGTTTCATGGCTAAGGCCACTAAGGTATAAATTTGTGATGATGGATGTGATGAGGAACATGATAATGAAAGTGAAAGTGATAGTGACAATGATGATGAACCAACTAAAGATGAACTACTTGATATGTTAGGTGATGCTAAGGAACATTTTGACATTAAGAGAAGGGAATGTAAAGACTTGCGAAAGGAACTAAAAGCCCTTAAGCAAGCCTTTGATGAGCTCAATGCATCTCATGAGAGGCTAGAGAAAGCCCATGAGAAGCTTGGCAAGGCTCACAAGAAGCTTGAGAAAGCTCATTCCTCTCTATTTAATGAGCAAAGTGTGAAAGAGCATGTTGTAACATGTGATGTAGGCTTAACTTGTGATATAATTGATGAATTATTCTATAAGCCTGTCATTGTTGCTCCCACTAACCCTTCTTGTAACACATCTACTTCTACCTCATCTAGTAGTGATGGTTTCACTTGTGATACATCACTAATGGTTGAGAATGAGACACTCAAGAAGGAGGTCAATGAGCTCATTCACACCTTGGCTAAAGCCTATGGTGGTAAGGACCGCTTGCTTATGTGCTTGGGTAGCCAAAGAGATTCTCTCTACAAAGAGGGATTGGGCTATAACCCCAAGAAAGGCAAGGCGGCTTTTGCTCCTTACAAGACTAGTTTTGTGAAGAACAATGGTTAGTTTTGCACTAGTTGCAAGCAAGTTGGTCCTATAGAGTAAAAGTACATGAAAAAGAAGTCTCAAGCCAATGTATCCTCAATTAAGCTTGATTCTTTCTATGTCCTTACTAAGGGTACTAATGGTGTTAAGGCTAAGTTCATTGGTGCACCATGGATGGGCTCAAAGAAGAAAGCCATTTGGGTGCCAAAGAGTTTAGTAATTAACCTTCAAGGACCCAAGCAAGTTTGGGTACCTAAAAAGAATTGATCTTCTTTTGTAGGTCAATTATAAAGCCATAGGAAGGCATTGGGTTCTTCATAGTGGGTGCACTCAACACATGATCGGTGATGCAAGAATGTTTAACTCAATCAATACCAATGGCAATAATGACTATGATAGTATCACATTTGGTGACAATGGCAAAGGCAAGGTCAAAGGGCTTGGTAAGATTGTAATATCCAATGACATGAGCATTTCTAATGTGTTGCGAGTTGAGAGCTTGAACTTCAATTTGCTATATGTGGCTCAATTGTGTGATCTTGGATTCAAATGCATATTTAGTGTAGATGATGTAGAGATCATAAGTGTAGATGGCTCTAACTTGATCTTCAAAGGCTTTAGATATGAGAATCTATACTTGGTTGATTTCAATGCTAGTGAAGCTCAATTATCAACATGCTTGTTCACTAAGTCTAGTATGGGTTGGTTATGGCATAGAAGGCTTGGTCATGTTGGAATAAAACAATTGAATAGATTGGTTAAGCATGACTTGGTTAGAGGCTTGAAAGATGTTATGTTTGAGAAGGATAAGCTTTGTAGCTCTTGTCAAGCTGGCAAACAAGTTGGAAACACCCATCCTAAGAAGAGCATAATGAACACTAGCAAGGCATTTGAGTTATTGCACACGGACTTGTTTGGGCCAATACAATACACTAGCATCGGTGGAAACAAATATGGCTTTGTAATAGTAGATGACTATACAAGATATACTTGGGTATTCTTTTTAGTGGACAAGAGTGATGTGTTTGCAACATTCAAATCATTTGTCAGTGGCATTCACAATGAGTTTGAAACAACCACCAAGAGAGTTAGAAAGTGACAATGGTAGTGAGTTCAAGAACAGTAGAATTGATGAGTTGTGTGATGAATTTGGAATTAGACATCAATTCTCGGTCAAGTACACTCCACAATCAAATGGCCTTGTTGAGAGGAAAAATAGAACACTCATTGATATAGCAAGGTCTATGCTTAGTGAATATAATGTGAGTCAATCCTTTTAGGGGCGAAGCTATCAATACAGCTTGCTATTGTAGCAACTACCTATATTGTCACCCATTGAAAGAGAAGACATCATATGAGCTCTTGAATGGTAGAAAGCCCAGCATTGAATATTTTTGGGTCTTTGGTTGCAAATGTTATATCTTGAAGAAAGGCACTAGATTGGGCAAGTTTGAGAAGAAGTGTGATGAAGGATTCTTACTTGGATACTCAACCACTAGAAAAGCATATATTGGCAAGTGATACTTTTGAGGAAGTTCATGATGTTGAATTTGATGAAACCAAGGGTTCACAAGATGAGAATGAGAACTTGGAAGATGTTAGAGGCATTCAAATTTCAAATGCCATGAAGAACATGGATGTTGGTGAATTGAGGCCTAGGCAAGTGAATGATGATGAAGATGATCAAGTGCAAGTGCTCTCGAACTCAAATGTGCAAGTTGACACTAATCAAGCAAGTTCAAGTGGCTCTCATGAAAATGAACAAGATCAAGTGGCTAGTACATCATCTCAATCTAATGAGCAAGCAAGTGCAAGCAACAATGTTCCAATATTTCAATCAACTCATATTGCAAGGGATCATCCATTGGACACTATAATTAGAGATATTTCTAGAGGTGTGCAAACTAGATCAAGATTGGCTTCATTTTATGAGCATTTCTCATTTGTGTCATCCATTTAACCAAAGAAGATAGAAGAAGCATTAAAGGATGTTGACTGGGTAAATGCAATGCATGAAGAATTGAACAACTTTACAAGAAATCAAGTATGGGAACTAGTTGAGAGGCCTAAGGGACACAATGTGATTGAAACCAAATGGGTCTATAGAAACAAGCAAGATCAAGATGGGATAGTAGTAAGGAACAAAGAAAGATTGGTAGCATAAGGCTATACACAAAGTGAAAAATCTTGACTTTGGAGAAACATATGCCCCGGTTGCTAGATTGGAAGCAATTAGAATCTTGCTAGCCTATTCTTGTGCCCACAACATCAAGCTCTATCAAATAGATGTCAAGAGTGCATTTCTCAATGGCTACATCAACAAAGAAGTATATGTTGAGCAACCTCCTAGTTTTGAAGATGACAAGAAGCCCAACTATATGTACAAGTTGAAGAAGGCATTGTATGGCTTTAAGCAAGCACCTAGAGCATGGTATAAGAGGTTGAGGTATTTCCTACTCTCTAAAGGGTTCATGATGGGCAAGGTTGACACTACTCTTTTCACCAAGAAGATTGGCAAGGACTTGTTTGTGTTGCAAATTTATGTTGATGACATCATATTTGGATCAACAAATCAAGACTTTTGTGAAGAGTTTAGGAAGATGATGGTTAATGAGTTTGAGATGTCCATGATTGGAGAGTTGAGTTACTTCATTGGTCTTCAAATCAAGCAATTGAAGAATGGTATATTTGTGAGTCAAGGCGAATACATCAAAGACAGGCTCAAGAAGTTTGGCATGAATGAAGCAAAGACCATTAGTACACCAATGCAAACAAATGGCAATTTGGATAGTGATGCAAGTGGCAACATGCTGGATCAAAAGTTGTATCGGTCTATAATTGGAAGCCTACTCTATGTGACCGCATCAAGACCGGATGTCATGTTTAGTGTGTGCATGTGTGTAAGATTTCAATCATCACCAAGAGAAAGTCATTTGAAGACTATAAAGAGAATATTGAGGTACTTGAAGCATACACAAAATGTTGGTTTGTGGTATCTCAAAGGAGCAAAGCTTAAGCTAGTTGGTTACTCTGACTCGGATTATGCATGATACAAGGTTGAAAGGAAGAGCACCTCGGGCATATGTCAATTGTTGGGAAGATCACTTGTTTCATGGTCATCAAAGAAGCAAAATAGTGTTGCATTATCAACTGCCGAAGCCAAATACATATCCGCAGGTAGTTGTTGTGCACAAATTCTTTGGATGAAGGCCACCTTGAATGACTTTGGAATCAAGTTCAAGAAAGTACCATTGCTATGTGACAATGAGAGTGCAATCAAGCTAACCAATAATCCAGTTCAACATGCAAGAACAAAGCACATTGATATCTGCCACCATTTTATAAGAGATCATGAATAAAAAGGGGACATTTGCAATAAGAGTGTGGGCACCGAAGATCAACTTGCCGATATATTCACCAAACCATTGGATTAGAAAAGGTTTTGCAAGCTAAGGATGAGTTGAACATATTGGATTTCTCAAATATATGTTGATGCACCCCCCCCACTTATATGGCATGCCTCTCCTTCGAGCAATCCAAGGTAAAAGTTAATTGGCATGCATACATCCTTTACTAAGGACTTGTTTAGTACATCTAGTCATTCCTATCATGTCTTAGGCTCATTCATGAAAATCAAATGAATTTAATGTTTGTATGGTACCACTATTGCTTCTATGCTTGACTTGACCTAGTGGTAGCATATGACATGTTTGTGGGCTTGTGAACCTAGTGTTTGATCTAGAAAATGAGGTATAAAGTATTTAACTCAACATGGTACAAGATAACCCTTGAAATGAGGTATGAAGAAGCTTGTCCTTGGATCAAACCGAGTTAAATATCTTTGGCAAATATTCTAGATTGAACCAAATTTGGGAAAAATGATCCTCACCCCATTGATTGACATTGATAATCTTAACATATCTAAAATAGAACCTTTGTGGTCATTGATGACAAAGGGAGAGAGAAACAAAGATATAAGTGATAGGGGGATAAGTAATCACTAAGGGGGAGAACTTTGACATAGGGGGAGTAATATGACAAAGGAAGAGGATCAATTAAAATTTTGAGCACACAAATAGGGGGAGCAAGCTCATAAACTTGATTGGTGCATTTGAATGTGCATTTTATATGTTTGCTTGCATGGAACAAGTTTTAAATTTAAAATTACATGCTTGTGTGGTGTATGCTAGTTGTAGGTTTGAACGATGAAATGAAAAACTATCATGCATAGGTTGAATAACTAGACTTATGTTTATTTTGTGAAGACTAGACCCTTGCTTCTAATGTTGATCTTACGAGGTATTCTAGTTTTTGTGATTGTCTAGTTACTAATAGTGCTAAGGATGGTATATTTGGTACACTCCGATTGGTATCACGCTTCAAAGGTCCATCTCTTATACCTTAGCATTATTTGGTAGATATTGACTCCTATATTTCCTATCTAAGCATATGTGCAAGCTTCAATCCAAACTCTTAGCACATATGTAGGGGGAGTTAATGCTACCATTTGGGGTTCATAAAACTTGTCCATATCCTTTTACACATGGTAAATATGCTTGGGCAAGCAACATGAATTCAATTGAATTTCAATTCATATCTTTGTAAAAGGTTTGTCATCAATTACCAAAAAGGAGAGATTGAAAGCTCTAGTTTGGTTTTAGTGAATTGATGAAACCCTATGTGCTAACCTAGTTTATCTAAGTAATTATGAGATTGGTGGCACATTCCAAGTGGTGAAGCAAATGAAGATCATGATGTGATGATGGTGTGGACATGATGATCAAGTGCTTGTACTTAGAAAAGAAGAAAGAAAAAACAAAAGGCTCAAGGTAAAAGTATAAGTGGTAGGAGCCATTTTGTTTTGATGATCAAAATACTTAGTGAGTGTGATCAAATTTAGGATCGATAGTCGTACTATTAAGAGGGGTGAAACTCATATCGAAATGCGGTTATCAAAGTGTCACTAGGTGCTCTAACTCATTGCATATGCATTTAGAATCTAGTGGAGTGCTAACACCCTTGAAAATATTTGTGAAAATATGCTAACACACATGCACAAGGTGATACACTTGGTCGTTAGCACATATGAGCAAGGGTGGAGAAGCTGGATGAAGTGAAGAAGGTGATTGTCACTAAAATTCAGTGACCGGATGTTGGTCACGTAGTGACCGGACGCACCTGTGCTGAGTCCGGTCAATTATAAATGAAGGAGGCTCGCTCGGTGTTGTCTGGTCTATGACCGGACACAGCACAGAAAATGTGCGGACACGCAAGGTCTATGTCCGGTCATAGGTGACGTACAATGATGTAAGACGCTGAGTGAATTCAATGAAGACCTGACGTGGTGGCGCGTCCGGTCGAGGTGCATCTAACACGTCGGTTGTTGTTTAGGTGCTTGGGGACCTCTCTAGAAAGGACTTGACACTGAGGCGCAGTGGGAAGCAGCGTGTCTGGTCATGGCATGGCCATGGCATGCATGTGTGCGACCAACGCATCCGGTCTAGACTGGAGAGCGTCCGGTCATCACTTAACCGCGAGGGCACTAAGAATCGACCGTTGGGATCAGTCGGATGACGTTGAATCCGGGGGACACGTGGACGTAGATCCATGACCAGACGCTTGGGGCCTACATTCGGTCAGTGTGACCTATGCGTTCGGTCACCCTATGAAAGCTAAGGGTAGAGAGAAAATGGCTCTATTTCAAGGGGGCCTCTATTTAAGCCCCATGGCCGGCTCAAGCTCACTCTCTTGGCCATTTGCATTGATATAGCAACCTTGTGAGCTTGGACAAAGTCCTCCCACTCATCTCCATCATTGATTCATCATCTTTGTGAGATTAGGAGAGAATCCAAGTGCATTGCTTGAGTGATTGCATCTAGAGGCACTTGGTGTTCATGTTTCGCTGCGGGGTTCGCTTGTTACTCTTGGTGGTTGCCGCCACCTAGATAGCTTGGAGCAGCGGTTGGTGAATGTCTTCGGCTCTGATCATAGTGATTGTGAGGGGTTCTTGACCTTTCCCCGGTGGAGAGCCAAAAGGTACTCTAGTGGATTGCTCGTGGCTTGTGTGATCCTCATCTTATGTTGATTGTGCGGCACCCTATTGAGGGTTTGGTGTGTGATGCCAATTAGCGCGTGAACCTCCAAGTGAGTGAATCGCCACAACGAGGACTAGTTTGTTGATAAGCAAGTGAACCTCGGTAAAAAAAATTACGTCACCTTGTTCGAGGATTTCATTGGTTATCTTGTGATTGATTGATTGGCTCCATCTTATGATTGGCTCATACCTCCACATGTCAGTATAATCATCTTCATCCTTTGTATTATATTCCTAGTGTGTAAGCTAAACTCTTTAGTGTAATTAGTTTTGAGAGCTAGCTTGCGTCAGGACTAGTGGTTAGTGAGGCTCTTTAGTTAGTTTTTTGAGAGCTCACTAACTTAGTGTAGTGACATAGTCATTGTGTGGATAGAGACTATAGCAACTAGAATTATGGTAGGTGGCTTGCATTTTTAGTAGGCTAGCGCTACACTCGCTTTGTCATTTATTTGACTAACCACATTACTTAAGTGTTGTTGTAGAAATTTTCATATGCTATTCACCCCCCCCCCTCTAGCCATTAGGACCTTTTAGAGAGTCAGGGTTTAGGACCGGACGCGTAGGTCCCATGCGTCCGATCAGCACCCTTCGCCTCCTTTTCATTTTCTAACTCATCAACCTCTTCACCCTTGCTTCCAAGTTGCTAACCACAAAATGTAGAACTTGTGTGCAGTGTGTTAGCATTTTTCAAAGCATTTTCAAGGGTTAAGGTTAGCACACTAGGTTCCTAAATGCATATGCAAGAATGATGTGACCTAGTGGCACTTGATAACAGCTTAGCCAAAGATTTCCCCTCTTTATAGTATGGCTATCGATCCTAAACGTGATCACACTCTCTATAGTGTCTTGATCACCAAAACAAAAACCTATCTTATACCTTGGTTTTTTGTTTTCTCTTTCTTCTTTTCCAAGTTGGAGCTTGATCATCAACATCTCATGTCCATCTTCAACTCCATGGGCCTCTTGCTTGCTCCATCACTTGAATGCACCAACCTAGCTCAATTCATCACTCATGACATAGGTTAGTACTTAGGTTTTATCAATTAGCCAAAACCAAACTAGGGCTTTTAATCTCCCTCTTTTTGGTAATTGATGACAACCTTTCACAAAGATATACAATAAAAGCTTTTGGATTCATATTGCTTGTCCAAGCAATTTACCATGTGTAAAGGTTATGGACAAGTTTCATAAACCCAAATTGATAGCATTAGCTCCCCCTACATATGTGCAAAGAGTTTGGATTTGAAAGCTTGCACATATGCATGGATTAGGAAGGGTAGGCAAGTAATGGCTACCAAATGATGCTAAGGTGTAAAGAATGGACCTATGAAGCATGATACCAATCGGAGTTGCCATTTGAACACCATCCTTAGCACCATGGTTTGCTAGATACCACTTGAAAACTATAACCACTAGATACCTCATGAGATCAACATTAGAAACAAGGCTCTAGTACCACTTGTAAAAGCAACTTCAAGGTATATCTAGCTATCCTATGCAAGCTAGTTTTTATTACATCAATCATTTTCTAAAATCTAGCATACACCACACAAGCATGGATATTTGAATTTTAAAAACTTGTGCCATGCAAGAAAACATATGTAATGCACATACAAATGCAACATGCAAGTTTATGAGCTTGCTCCCCTACTTGTATGCTTCAAATTTTAATTGATCCCCCTATCTTACTATCTTTGTGAATCTCTCTCCCCTTTGTCATTAATTAACACAAAAGGTGAGCTCAAATTTTAGATAGGTTGGGGTAAAACCATGTGTAGTGAGGATCATTTTTCTAAATTTGGTTCAATCTAGATCACTTGCAAAAGACATTTAACTTGATTTGATCCAAGAGCAAGCTTCTTCACACCTCATTGCAAGGGTTATCTTGACAATGTTGAGTTAAACACTTATAGCTCATTTTCTTGATTAAACACTAGGTTCACAAGCCCACAAACATGTCATATGCTACCACTAGATCATCTCAAGCATACAAGCAATAGTGGTACTATACAAGCATCAAATTCATTTAATTTTCATGAATGAGCCTAAGACATATGAGGAATAACTAGATACACTAAACAACTCCTTAGCAATGGATGAATGACATGTCAATCAATTTTACCTTGCTTTGCTAGAAGGAGAGGCATGTCATATAATGGGGTTGTATCAACACATATTTGAGAAGTCAAGTATGTTCAATTCATTCCTTAGCTTGCAAAACCTCTTCTCATCAAGTGGCTTGGTGAAAATATTGGCAAGTTGATCTTCGGTGCCCACACTCTCAATGCAAATGTCCCCTTTTTGTTGGTGATCTCTTATAAAATGATGGTGGATATCTATGTGCTTTGTTCTTGAATGTTGAACTAGGTTGTTGGTGAGCTTCATGGCATCTCATTGTCACATAGCAATGGCACTTGCTTGAACTTGATTCCAAAATCACTCAAAGTAGCTTTCATCCAAAGTAATTGAGCACAACAACTACCGGCAGAAATGTACTCCGCTTCGGTGGTTGAAAGTGCTACACTATTTTGCTTCTTTGATGACCAAGACACAAGTGATCTTCTCAATAGTTGACATATGCCCGATGTGCTCTTTCTCTCAACCTTGCATCCCGCATAATCGGAGTTCGAATATCCAATCAACTCAAATCTTCCTCCTCCTTGGGATACCATAATCCAATATTTTTGTATGCTTCAAGTACCTCAATATTCTCTTGGTTGCCTTTAAATGACTTTCTCTTGGTGAGGCTTCAAATCTAGCATACATGCATACACTAAACATCACATCCGGCCTTGATGCGGTCACATAGAGTAGGCTTCCAATCATAGACTGATACATCTTTTGATCCACCATATTGCCACTAGCAACACTATCCAAGTTTTCATTTGTCCCCATTGGTGTACTAATTGCTTTGCTCTTATTCATGTCAAACTTCTTGAGCATGTCTTTGATGTACTTGCCTTGACTCACAAATATGCCATTCTTCATTTGCTTGATTTGAAGACCAAGGAAGTAACTAAGCTCTCCAATCATAGACATCTCAAATTCACTTGCCATCATCTTTCCAAACTCCTCACAATAATCTTGGTTGGTTGATCCAAATATGATATCATGAACATAGATTTACAACACAAACAAGTCCTTGCCAATCTTCTTGGTAAAGAGAGTGGTGTCAACCTTGCCCATAATGAATCCCTTACAGAGTAGGAAATCCCTCAAGCTCTCATATCATGCTCTTGGTGCTTGCTTCAATCCATATAAAGCCTTTCTCAACTTTGGGTTGGATTTCTTCTCATCTTCAAAACCGGGAGGTTGCACAACATAGACAAGCTCATTGATGTACCCATTGAGAAATGCACTCTTCACATCCATTTGGTAGAACTTAATGTTGTAGGCACAAGCATAGGATAACAAGATCCTAATTGCTTCCAATCTTACAACCAGGGCATATATTTCTCAAAAGTCAATACCTTTAACTTGAGTGTAACCTTGAGCCACTAATCAAGCTTTGTTCCTCACAACTATCCCATCTTGATCTTGTTTGTTCTGAAAGACCCATTTGGTTCCAATCACATTGTGATCCTTAGGCCTCTCAATTAATCCCCATACTTGATTTCTTATGAAGTTGTTTAGCTCTTCATGCATAGCATTCACCCAATCAATATCCTTCAAAGCTTCATCTATCTTCTTAGGTTCAATGGATAACACAAATGAGTAATATTCACAAAATGATGCCAATCTTGATCTTATTTATACACCTCTTGAGATATCACCGATAATAGAATCCAATGGATGATCTCTTGCAACATTGGTTAGTTGGAGCACTTGTAATTGATTGCTTGCATTTGATTGAGATGTACTAGCTATTTGTTATTGATCTTGCTCTTTGTCATCACTTGCACTAGCTTCACTTTGATCATGAGAACCACTAGCTTGCATATTTGAGTTAGAGAGCACTTGATTCTTGTCATCTTCAACATCAATCACCTCTCTAGGCCTTATATCACCAATGTCCATGTTCTTCATTGCATTGACTAATTTAGTGCCTCTTATATCATCTAGATTCTCATCTTTCTCTTGGGAACCATTGGCTTCATCAAATTCCACATCATGCACCTTCTCAAGAGTACCACTAGTCAAATTCTAAACTCTATAAGCCTTGCTAGTAGTAGAGTAACCAAGCAAGAATCTTTCATCATATTTCTTCTCAAACTTGCTCAATCTAGTGCCTTTCTTCAATATATAGCATTTGCAACCAAAAACCCAAAAGTATGCAATGTTGGGCTTTCTTTCATTCAAGAGCTCATATGGTGTCTTCTCCATCATGGGGTGACAATAGAGGCGGTTGCTATAGTAGCAAGCCATGTTGATTGCTTCGGCCCAAAATGAATTACTCATATTGTACTCACTCAACATTGATCTTGCCATGTCAATCAAAGTTCTATTCTTCCTCTTAACTATGCCATTTGATTGTGGAGTGTAATTGGCTAAGAATTAATGTCTAATTCCAAACTCATCACAAAGCTCATTAACTCTTGTGTTCTTGAACTCACTACCATTGTCACTTCTCACTTTATTGATGGTTGTCTCAAACTCATTGTGAATTCTCTTGATGAATGTCTTGAAGGTTGCAAACATATCACTCTTATCAACAAGAAAGAACACCCATGTATATCTAGTGAAATCATTCACTATCACAAATCCATATTTGTTTCCCCCAATGCTAGTTTATATGGTTGGTCCAAACAAGTCTATGTGTAATAACTCAAATGCCTTAGATGTACTCATCATGCTCTTCTTAGGATGTGTGTTACCAACTTGCTTTCTGGCTTGACATGCACTACATAGCTTATTCTTCTCAAATGTGACATCTTTCAAGCCTCTAACTAAGTCAGGCTTAATCAACTTGTTCAATTGCTTCATTCCAACATGACCAAGCCTTCTATGCCACAACCAACCCATGCTATACTTAGTGAGCAAATATGTTGACAATTGAGCTTCTCTAGCATTGAAATCAACCAAGTATAGATTCTCATATCTAAATCCTTTGAATATCAAGTTAGAGCCATCTACACTTATGATCTCTACATCATCCACACCAAATATGCACTTGAAACCAAGATCACACAATTGAGCTACCGACAATAGGTTAAAGTTTAAGCTCTCTACTAGTAGCACATTGAAAATGCTCAAGTCATTGGATATTGCAATCTTACCAAACCCTTTGATCTTGTCTTTGCCATTATCACCAAATATAATACTATTAATACGATTACTCTTATTTGTGTTGATTGAATTGAACATTCTTGAATCACCGGTCATGTGTTGTGTGCACTCACTATCAAGCACCCAATGCCTTCCTCCACTTTATAATTGACCTACAAAAGAAGATCAATTCCTTTTAGGTACCCAAACTTGCTTGGGTCCTTAAAGGTTAGTTACTAAGCTCTTTGGCACCTAAATAGCTTTCTTCTTTGAGCCCACAATTGGTGTACCAATGAACTTAGCCTTGACACCATTGGCACCCTTGGTAAGCAAATAACAAAAATCAAACTTAATTGAGGATACAATAGCATTCTTGTTCTTGTTTTTGCAATCTTGCTCTATATGCCCAACTTGCTTGCATCTATTGCAAAACATACCATTGCCCTTCACAAAATTAGTCTTATGAGTGACAAAAGTCGCCTTGCCTTTCTTGGGGTATAGCCTAATCCCTCTTTGTTGAGAAAAAACCTTTGGCTACCCAAGCACTTTAGCAAGCGGGCATCTCCACCATAGGCATTGCCTAAGGCATGAGTGAGCCAATTCACCTCCTTCTTGAGGGTCTCATTTTCCACCATTAGTGAGGCATCACAAGTGAAACCATCACTCAAAGGTGAAGTAGAAATGGTAGTACTACAAGAAGGGTTAGTGGGAGCAACAACAATGGGCTTATAAAAAGATTCATCAAGAATATCACATGTTAGTCCCACATCACATGACACAATCACTTGTTCCTTCTTGGCTTCCTCCTTCTTGACTTCCTCAAGGAGAGAGGAGTCAGCTTTTTCAAGCCAAGTTCCTCCTTCTTGTAGGCTCCTCATGGTATTCCATTAGACAATCATCACTTCCACAAGCATCATTATCACTCACATCATATTTTTCCTTGGTAGGCTTTGCCATGAGGCAACTCGATGGAGTGTCGAAGATGGATGGCTTGTTGTTGATGGCGATGCTTGCTAGTGCCTTGTTGAGAGACTTCTTGTCATCATCACAAGAATCATCATCCAATGAGCCATCACTATCCCATGTCACCACATAGCCACCGCCCTTCTTCTTCTTTTGGAAGGTCATCTTCTTCTCCTTCTTCTCTTTCTTTTCCTTCCTCTCCTTTTCTTTCTTCTCATCCTCATCATTGTCACTATTGTAGGGACAATCCGCTACAACGTGATCGTTGCTCTTGCACTTGTAACATCTTCTCACATAGTCCTTGCTCTTGAAGTTGTCTCTTCTCTTTCTTGCACCATATCCCTTCTTCTTCATGAATTTGCCCATCTTGAGCACAAAGAGAGCCATGGCCTCATCAATATCACTAGCATCTTTATCCTCACTTGATTCTTCTTTCTTGGACTTGCCCTTGTTCTTGGATGATGAGCTAGCCTTGAATGCTATACTCTTCTTCTTCTTGTCTTCATCCTTCTTCTCATCTTGATCAACCCCTTCCCTTTCCACACGGTATGTCTCATGTGGCATGACATCACCTAGTACTTGATTGGGGGTTAGTTGCTTCAATCCTCCTCTAATGATGATCAATCTCAATGTCTTAAATCTTGGAGGTAAGCACATCAAGAACCGATGAGAGGCATCATCATCATTGATTTTCTCACTCAAAGCCTTTAAGTCATTGACAATTACTTGCAATCTATGGAATATCTCCGGAATGCTCTCATCATCCTTCATCTTGAAACTTGTCAACTTGTCCTTGAGGATGTATAGCTTGGCACTCTTCACCGCCGATGTGCCCTCATATGTTTCTTCCAATCCCTTCCACATGTCACTAGCTCTTTCACAATCCTTGATTTGCGTAGGGGACCGTGACGCCTAAGAGGGGGGGGTGAATTAGGCAACTTAAAATTCTACTTCTCAACTATGGCCTCATTTACTAACCTTAGCAAAACCTATGCAAAAGATAAACTATCTAAATATGCGCTAATGGTTTTGCTAGTGTGTTTCTATCTCTACTGCAAAAGGAGTAATACAATCAATGTAAATGCGGAAGCTAAAGAGCAAGGTAGAGATATGCAAACTCCCATCGATGACTTTGGTATTTTTACCGAGGTATCAAGAAGCGTGCAAGCTTCCCCTAGACCTCATTGGAGCCCCTAAGAAATTCCTTGCAAGGGCCAAGCTCCCAGTCGGGTAACTCCGTGGATAGCCTCGGGCCTTCCCCACGCGCAAGTGGGTCTCCGATGTGCCTTCCGGCAAGCCTCCCCCGGATGCTCCCCATCGTCTTCACTATCAAGCTTCCGGCCGAAACGCTGCAGGCCTTGTTCCCTCCAGTACACGGCGGCGGCCACACCACAAACATGGTTGGTGTGATCTCGCAAGACTACAAGCCCATCCAATGTACAACAATGGTGCGTGCAAGCACCGAGTGGTAAGAGGTATGCAAACCTCACTAAACACTAGGCCTAAACCTAGAGCAAGCGCATAAGCGGTGGTCTAATCAACCTAAGCACTTCGCAAAGCACCTACGCTAATCACCTAATGAATCACTAAGCACTATGTAAGTGGAGATCACTAAAATGGTGTATCAACACCCTTGATATGTTTCCTCAGCTCCACACACTTCAAATGGCTAGTTGGGGTCTATTTATAAGCCTCACTGAGAAAGTAGCCGTTGGGGATGAAATCCTGCTTTTCTGCTACTGACCGACACTGATCACGTCCTGATCGATCCGTCCGGTCGTCCCGACCATTAGAGCCGCGATCAACAGATCGAACGCTGTCAGCGTCCGGTCACATGCCACCGGACGCGTCCGGTCACAATTTCACCGCTCTGGAACCTTTATGTACTTGATCGAACGCTGCAGTCCTACGTCCGGTCATTTTGTCGCCAGCGTCCGGTCACGCCTTTGTTGCCGAGCCTCTTGATCGGAGCGTCTGGTCACTTTCCGCCAGTGTCCGGTCACATCTGTGAGCTCATTTCTTCGCGATCTTACATCCGACTTGGTTCCTATCTTCATGTGCTTGGACTTTGCTTGTTATCTTAGGTCTCCTCTTGTGATTCTAGGGTCTTGTTTAAGGTGTTGATCATCGGATCATCACGTCGCCTTCGTCCAAGTCACGTCTTGCACCCTATTGAACTACAAAACAACTACTTGCAAATTCATTAGTCCAATTTGGTTGTGTTGGTCATCAAACACCAAAATCCAAAGTAAATGGGCTTAGGGTCCATTTTCCTTACAATCTCCCCCTTTTTGGTGATTGATGACAACACGACCAAAACAAGCAAATAATAGAATTTTGAAATTTGAAAACTACCTACTTGCTAGGATGCAATGCAAGGGGCAAGGTTATATGATGCTAAAAGATACTACTTATAAAATTATAGGATACCACATAAAAAACTTATCTTGCCTTTGCAAATGTCCCCATGTGGCATTATGGATTTAAGCCTTGCTTCCTACAAATTCTCCCCATTCCATAGACTAATCCATAATCCACTATCCTCCCTTTCTCGGACCATTACCACTTGTAGACCATTACCACTTGTAAATTATTATGATCTAGCTTTTGGTTCTACAAGATAATGCTTGCTTTTGGTCCTCTAAATTCTCCCCCTTTGGAATCAAACACCGAAAAGGAAGATATTAGTAGCACAAGGGAGGGTCAAACTTTGTGATCCTTTGTGTGTAGAGTGGAATAGGTCACAAAATTTGACTCTCACATTATATAGATTAAGCTCCTCCTAAATATATGCATACATATGGTAGAAGGCAAAGCATATGCATAACTGTCGATAGAATATAGTCGGTAGTCCTCTGAGGGGTATCCCACAAAGGTAGATTGATCGGTAGAGAAGCGTGAGATCAAGAACAAGAAGGCAACAGAGACACACGAGTTAGACAGGTTTAGGCCGTCAGTATGACGTAATACCCTACTCATGTGGTCTGTTGGTTTGTATTAGCTATCGTATGATATTGCGTGAGTTTGGAGGGGGTCCCTGCCCGCCTTATATAGTCCGAGGAGCAAGGTTACAAGTCAGTTAGATCTGAGAGATAACCGGAAAGTAATAACTGATTACAGAAATCTTGAGATCATACATATCCTAACAGATCTCATAGTATCTTTAGGATATCTTCCAGATGTCTTGCGGAAGGCGCCGACCAGAGTCATGCCCCGCAAGGCTTTGTCTTGTGGGCTGGGCTGCCCCTGAGGGCGCAGCCCATGTGGTCCGCCGTGGGTATCCGGGGTCATACCCCCCACAGCTAGTCCCCGAGCACCTTGTACCCATTGTGCAACGTCGTCTTGAGCTTGTTCGAGCAGTCAAACTCATGGTCCAACCACCGTAATGAGTTGCCGAGCAGTTGTGAGCAGTTGCCGAGTAGCGTGTACTATTACCGAGCGGTAGGAACCATAGCCGAGCAGCATAACCCAAGCCTGGCTTGCCATAAGGGTGTAAGGAGCTCAAGTTTAGAATTGAAAATTTCTTCGCAGTGGATCAAGTGTGCCCACTTAGAGTCCAACCACGAGAAAAGGAGATAGTCTTCTTCAGCTTCAAGAGGCACGGAGTCTTCCAGAATAAAGCAAGCACATTCACCGTGAGGTGAAGTATGCCCACTTAGTCCCTGCGCCTGACAGTAGATGATGTAGTCATGTGGTGCCAGGGTCCAAAGTAGAAGAATAGTAAAAGACCAGTCGAGCAGACAGCCAGTCCTCGAGTGTAGCCCTGAAATAAGAGAGAACACATTCACTGCAAGGTGAAGTGTGCCCACTTAGTCCCCGAGCCTGACAGTAGGTGACGCAGTCACATGGTGCCAGGGTCAGAAACAGAAAAATATTAAAAAGACCAGCCGAGCAGGCAGCCAGTCCCCGAGCCATTTACGAAGATATCTAAAAAACTCAACCATGGAGAAAAAACCGAGTAATGGCTATACAGTAACTGTTACTGAGCCTCAATAAATGGCGGAGAAGTCGGCGATTATTCGGTGAGTAATAATCAACGGCGGTGATAAATGAGCGACATGGGCTACGGTTACGTGAAAGCCCAGGCTACGGCCCATCAAGCCGCGTCGGAGAATTCGAAGCGGCGCAAACCATGAGAATGGTTTCCCAAAAACCCTCGAATGCGAGAGGGTGGGGAAAGTGCTTTATAACTGCGCCGCCGCATCCCGTGTTCATACCTTTGCCACTTTGTCATCCCGTTTTCATCCTCAGCCCTCACATTTCTTGATTCGAATCCACGCGCGCTCCCGATGCCAGTCCCCATCCAGATCTAAAAGATGGCACCGAAGAGGAGAGTTGTGAACCCAAAGAAGGCGAGCCCAAAGAAAGCAGGAGCAGGAGCCAGTCATGATGAAGAGTTGGTGTCGTCGGCACGGGGGAAGTGGAGCTCGAGAGATTGGTGGAGGCGGGCATGCTTCCTGACCGCGTCACCGCCGGATGGCGGCCAGCCAGTGGTGAGCCCTTCCCAATGCCCAACATTGATGAAGCTATAGTCTTTGAGGATTATTTCTAGCATGGGTTGGGGTTCCCTATTCATCCTTTCTTGTGGGACATGCTGGAGTTCTGGGCGATTAGTCTATGCAATCTCCACCCGAACACCATATTACACATCTCGATCTTTATTCATTTCTGTGAGATGTTTCTTGGGGTTCTACCGCACTTCAACCTCTTCAGACACCTATTCTGGTTGAAAAGGAAGGGCGGCGGTGGCTCCAAAGTGGTCAGCGACGTATATCTGACAGCTCCAGGATGGAATGGCTAGCGAGTATATTAACGTATCGCAGAACACTTCTCTAAAAGGGTGGAATTCCAAGTGGTTCTACATGAAGTAGAGTCACCCTACAATCCGCTACGATGTCCATCATATCCCGGAGAACTAGAAGAACTGGTCGGAAAAACTCGAACAGTGCTGAAATGGAGCAAGTGAGGGAGCTCCTCGACCTGATTAAAGACGTGGAAATTAGAGGCGAACTAGTGGCAACAAGCTTCATAGTGCACCGCGTCCAGCCCTGCAAGGAGAGATCCCACCTAGGCTTTGACTATAGAGGTGACGATGATGGGACCCGAGAGAGGACGGAGCGGCTGACGAATCGAAGAAAAATGTCCTTGATCGGGCCACAGAGCTATTCGCACCCAACGCTTCGTTCATCTGGCCAAATTAAACGAGGGCCTTCAATTGCACATATCCGCCTCCTCAGGTAACCATCTCGATTTTTCATTCCCAATACTTTTAATCATGAAGCATTGTCGAGCAGTGAACTGATTTACTTATGCAAAGATTCATTCACAGGAAAGAGCGGTATATTTCTCCGGCATGCCGAGGGGTGATTGGTCGAGGGGGGTAGATGCTCGGCCACCGACTCGGCCTACGGAAGATGCGGCTAGCGCCTCGTCAAAATCCGGAGGCACCGATGTTGGTCGGTCGGAGACTTCGCCCCCGGTGTTAGAGAAAGTCTAGGGGAAGAGGGCAGCGGCAGACGAGCCGGACCAGAAGAAGAGAAAGACAGTGGTTGCTGCTCCCCTCAAACTAGGTGGCATCTCGCTTGATGGTGACCAGACCACTTGAACACGAAGGACCATGGTGATCGAGTGGTCTGATGACGATGAAGCTCCAGGTGCTCTTCCTCCGAGCACGCAGGCACCTCTGCGCAACACACGCGTGGAGGAGCAATCAAGGGGAAGCGAAGAAGTCCCCGACCAGTGGGTGAGTGGATTCCTCGAGCATTAGGCGAAGGAGATCCATGCGCAGCAGACGACGGAAGTCCCCGCTGGGCAGGTGATGGGAGTCCCCGAGCAATAGGCGGAGGTAAACCCGGAGCGATAGGCGGATGAAGTTCCAGAGCAGCAGGTGAAACAGAGGCCAACTATGGAAGAGGTGAGACCCCTACCCCAGACCATGGGAGTCGACCCCACAGCCGCGCCTAGGGGCTCGGCCGGGCATCACCGATTCAAAAAATTGTACCGGCATACCAAACGGCAAGTATCCTTGTATTGGAGTTACTTTGCTATCTTGTCTTAGCTTTTTGGGCACTTGACAAAAATGATCTGATGCAGTGCAAGGCATACGGAGGGTCCAAACCCATCCGCTCAGACTAACGAGCAGCCTCAGGCTGATCCCGGGGCAGAGACAATGTCGACGGCTCCCGTATTGGAGTCCCCGGGTGCTCGGCAGCCTAATGAAAGAGTCAACCACCGCTGGGGGTGGTCTTGGGGATGGCGAGTGCTCAGCGTTGGTGGAGGACGGGTCGGCGACAATACCGAAAACAACGGTGGTACTGCCGGACCCTCGGGAGCTGAAACTGGAGTTGCCGGTGATGCACCAGAATCTAGGTCGGCGAAACCAGTGGCATCCTAGGAGCTAACGGCACCGCCTGAGGCATCACAGGGCATGGTCGGTCCCACTTGTTCAGCCACAGAGCCCCCCAACGGTGCCTCCAGCTGCAGCAGAGGAGGACGAGGTGGAAGAGATCGTTCGTGGCGAACCTCAAACCCAATCCGTCCGAATCCTCCACAATCGCGGTGACGAAGTGGTAATTGTTGAAGAGGAGGACACCCCCAAGGAGATGAGAAGATTGAAATCCACCCTCACCGAAGTAATAAAACAAATTGAGGTTAGTACTAAATCCTGAGTACTCATCTTTGACGTTGGAGATTGAATTCCATCATTGTCATCGTGCATTTTTAGGGGATAACTCAAACTGCCGAACACCAACACCAGTTGATAAAGAGGATGGAGCCCCTCATCGAGGAGAACCAAAAACTCAAGGAGGCGATGAACCTCTCGGAGAGAAATACCCAGAGGGCTCGGCGTGAGCGAGACCTTGCTGAGTCCAACGCACGGGACCGGAACACCAGAGGGGGGTCCTATCTGAGTAACTGGCAGCTATGTCCGAACAGCTGTGGAGCAAGTCCGAGAAGCTGGCCACTGCCTCTACACAACTGAAGGATGCTTCTAAGCAGTTGGAGCAGCTGCAAAAAATCTCCGAGCAGAAGAAAGGTACGTGTGATCGGCAAAAGCGCTTTGCATAGTTGGACATGCTTATTTTTTGTGACAACTGTTGTGCTTGTAGAGCAAGATGTGGAGATTGGCCAGCTATGTCAGGCCCTCAAACAACTCTAAGAGGAGAAGGCGAAGGAGATAGGGTGAGCAAACAAACTGGTCAAAGAGTTGAATGGTGAGTACTCCCTAGTCGGGGTTACTGCTGAAGTAATTTCCTTACTTGATGGAACTTTGTTATACTTGTAGACTACCGTCGGAGGGTCAAGACATAGTTCGATGTGCTAGAGCAGGACACCCGGACCCAGAGGGACAAGTTTGACACCGTAGCTGCTGGCATCAAACCAGTGCTCGACTGCGTCGACCCAGAGGTGGTTCCTCATCCCGATGGCAGGCCGCCGCCAGGACATCGTCATCGAAAGGTGCAAGACGGCATGGGAGAGCTTCAACCGCGACATCGTTGTTTCCGCCGCTACCCACGCCCTTGCGGTGGTTCAGTCCCACTATCTAGCCACTAACCTTTAGGCGATAGGGGCCAGATTCGTCGAAGGGTCGATTCACCTCAGAAATGGAGGACGAGGGTGGAGGACTCAGTGAAAAAAGGCGGCGGCGACATCGAGTTTGGTGAGAGACATGGCGGTGAAAAATCTACTCGATGTCATCTCTGCATCTGGATGGGGTAGTTAGACATCGACCTATGTTATGATAAATGTTATAAGATGTGCGCGATGGTGAAAAAAATCTTCGTAGATTTAACCATAATGCAATTATATTATGTAGGTGTCATCTCAGCGAACATCTGGATGGGCCCATAGTCCATGACGTCAAGCGTGGGCCCCCGTAGAATGTAGGAGCGTGTGACCAAGGAACCGTGGCAGAAGCGAGCGTGGGCGTGTAGAAGATGGAGAAAACAAAGGCGTGATGCTCGGCAATTATAGAAATAACTTGGAGATATAGATAGTGTAAGCCACCCATTCTATCTTTCGAGCTCTCGAGCCCATAGTCAATAACATCGAGCGTGGGGCCCGTGGATGTGTAGGAGGAATATGCGTGACCAAGGAACCATAGCCGACCACCCATAACGCAAAGCGCGGAGCCCGTGGCACGTGTAGGGAGAGATCGGAGACTGGGTCTTCTTCGAAGAGAACAGAAAAGAAAGTATGTTGCTCACTGATCGGTGAAAAATCTTGGAGATTTGGAGCAAAGTGTTCGGCGATTTGGAGAAAACGTGTGGCGAAAGATGTTGGTGATTTGGAGTAGACATGTTCGGCGATTTGGAGAAAACATGTGGCGAAAGACATTGGCGATTTGGAGTAGACATGTTCGGCGATTTGGAGAAAACGTGTGGCGAAATACATTGGCAATTTGGAGAAGACATGTTCGACAATTTGGAGAAAACTTATTCGGCGATATTTGGCGAAAATGTGTCGGCTTAGAGAAATCGTTTGGCGATTTGGAGAAAACCGTTCGGTGATAACGTTGGAGATTTGGAGAAACGTGGTCGGCGCAGTTATGGTGATTTCGTATTGGAGTTGGCAATGGAGTAGCATGGAGCTCGGCGACCATAAGTGGAGATTAAACCATGATGGAGAAAAAGTGGAGACAATTTATGGAGGCCAAAACTTTGTTCATCATAAAGTGGAGAGTACATATCTGGGGCGTTTCAAGGATAGAAATGTATGAGGTGCTCGATGTGCCATGAGTTGGGAACATCGATTCCTTCTAAGTCACATAGGCGATAAGACCTTGGTCGGGTGACCTCTTTGACGACGTAAGGCCCTTCCCAAGGGGAGGAGAGCTTGTGCATCCCTTCGGTTTTTTGTTTTCCGCGGAGAACGAGGTCGCCGACAGCAAATGAACGACCTTTGACGTTGAGGTTGTAGTACCTCCACAAGCCTTCTAGATATTTGGCTGTGCGGACGTAGGTGATTAGGCGTTCTTCCTTGGCCCTATCGACGTCCTCTGTCTAAACAGCTGCGGCCTGCTCTTCATCATAGTTTTCCACCCTAGGTGCTCGGAAGGCAATGTCCGCTGGTAGTATGGCTTCTGAGCCATAGACCAAGAAGTATGGAGACACACCGATGTTGTGACTAGCTTGAGTACGCAGTCCCCAAACTACAGCTGGTAGCTCCTTGAGCCATCTGCCCGGGTGTTTTTCTTCTTTCTGATATAGTCTCTTTTTGAGGGCATCAAGGATCATGCCGTTCGCCCGTTCGACCTGGCCGTTGGCTCTAGGATGAGCAACGAAAACATATTTGACGGAGATACAACGGTCTTCGCAAAAGTCCCAAAAGTGATGGCCAGTAAATGTAGTTCCGAGGTCGGTGATGATGCTGTTCGGGAGACCAAATATGTGGATCATATCTTCGAAGAGCTCGATTGCTTTCTTTGTAGTAGCCGAGACGAGCGGTTTATACTCAATCCACTTGGAGAACTTATCAATGGAGACGTATACGTACCAGAAGCCACCTGGCGCTGGCTTAAAAGGGCCAATCATGTCCAGTCCCCAGCATGCAAAGGGCCAGGATGCTGGAATGGTCTACAGCTCTTGTGCCGGCACGTGTATTTGCTTGGCAAAAAATTGGCATCCTTCACAACATCGGATGAGGTCTTCTACATCGGAGATGGCCGTGGGCCAGTAAAAACCAGCTCAGAAAGCTTTGCCGACTAGTGTTCTCGATGCCGCGTGGTTGCCGTAGGAGCCAGAGTGAATTTCGAGAAGTAGCATCACTCCCTCTTCTTGGGTGATGCATTTCTGCAGTATCCCTTCCTTGGCACTTTTCCTCGTCAAATTGCCATCAACCAGCTCGTAATGCTTGCTTCGACGAATTAGGTGTTCGGTTTCAGTCTTGTCGGCGGGTACTTCGGCGCTGGTGAGGTACTTGATGAATTGGTCCCTCCAATCGGTGGTCGGCGAAGATACCGCCAGTACCAGCTGCTCGGTGAGGGGAACTTCCTAAACTTCCTTACCTTCTTTAATGGATGGCGCATGGAGATCTCGAACGAAGACCCCCGACAGGATCACAGCGCGAGAAGAGCCCAACTTGGATAAATGGTCGGCGAGCTGATTCTGGTCGCGTACCATGTGGTGGTACTCGATGCCGTAGAATTTTCCTTCAAGCTTCCTGATTTCGGCGCAATATGCATCCATCTTCTCGCTAGAGCAAGACCAGTCTTTGTTAAGCTGGTTGATGACCAGCGCGGAGTCCCCGTATACCATGAGGCTTTTGACGCCGAGCTCAACGGCTATACAGAGTCCGTGGAGACATGCTTTATATTCGGCGGCATTGTTGGAGGCCAAAAAGTGTATCAGGAGAATGTATCAGAGCTTATCCTTGGTTGACATAATGAACAGAATGCACCAGCACCATTGATGTTAAGGGCGCCATCGAAGTACATCACCCAGTGCTCGGGGCAGGTGGCGGTGATGGGCTCTTGGATCTCGGTCCACTCAGCGACAAAATCAGCAAGCGCCTGAGACTTGATCGTAGGCCTGCTTCTGAATTCAATGGAGTAAGTGCCGAGCTCGACAACCCACTTGATGATATGGTCATTGACCTCTTTGTTATGGAGGATGTCCCCCAGAGGGAACTCGGTGACCACGGCGATCTTGTAATACTCGAAGTAATGGCGAAGCTTATGCGATGTAATCAAAATGGCGTATAGCAGCTTTTGGACCTGAGGATAACGAGTTTTGGGCTCGTTAAGGACTTCACTGATGAACTATACCGGACGTTGCACCTTATAGGTGTGCCCGGCCTCCTCGTGTTCGACCATGATGGCTGTGTTGATGACTCGAGATGTAGCGGCGATGTGGATCAAGAGAGTTTCGTCTGGCCATGGTGTCATCATGATCGGAGGCCTTGTTAGAAACAACTTGAGCTGCTCGAAAGCTATATCTGCCTCCTTCGACTAGGAAAAGCGCTTGGAGGCCTTGAGGATTTTGAAGAATGGTAGCCTTTTTTCACCGAGGCGCGATATGAAGCGGCTTAAAGCAGCCATGCAGCCTGTAAGTTTCTGTATATCCTTGACGCATGTTGGACGTTTCATGTTGGTGATGGTGGAGACCTTGTCAGGGTTGGGTTCGATGCCACGAGTGCTAACGATGTAGCCTAGCCGTATACCGGATGGAACTCCAAAGATGCACTTTGAAGGGTTCAACTTCCATCGGTACTTTTTTAGGTTGGCGAACATTTCTTCGAGGTTGGCAATAAGATTGTCGGTGGTCCTAGACTTGACGACCACATCGTCGATGTAAGCCTCGACGTTGCGGCCAATCTGTTGATCGAGGCATATCTAGATGGCCCTTTGATAGGTCACCCCGGTGTTCTTGAGTCCGAAGGACATGGTGGTGTAGCAGTATGCACCGAAGGGCATGATGAACGACGTCTTGATCTGGTCTTCTTCCTTAAGGGAGATCTAGTGGTAGCTAGAGTAACAGTCAAGGAAGGAGAGCAGTTCATAGCTGGCGGTGGAGTCTACAACCTCGTCTATTTGAGGCAAACCGAAGGGGTCTTTAGGGCAGTGTTTGTTAAGATTAGTGTAATCAACACATATTCTCCATTCTTTATTCTTTTTTTGAACAAGAATAGGGTTTGCTAACTACTCAGGATGATACACTTCTTTTATAAATCCGGCAGCTAAGAGCCGTTTTATTTCTACCCTAATAGCCTCCTTCTTGTCTGGCATGAATCGGTGGAGTTTCTGCTTGATCGGTTTGGCGGTCGGCGAGACATTCAAGGAGTGCTCGATCTTCTCCCGTGGTACCCCCAGCATGTCTGCAGGTTTCCAAGCAAACACGTTGTCATTGGCACATAGGAAGGACATGAGCGCGCTTTCCTATTTGGGGTCAAGGTGAGCCCCAATCTTCATGGTCTTGGAAGGGTCGTCGAGGCTGAGGTCGACCTCCTTTATTTCCTTGGACTTGGCGGAGGCACGGGGAGGCTCCAGCTCTAGGATCTCCATGTCATCGGCGGGCAATGTCTTGGCTTCGGTGACCACGCTAGCCATCTGGATGGAGAGGTTGGTGGCTTCGGCGAGAGCGAGACTCTCTATCTCGCAGGCGTAGGCGATGGAGAGGTTGGCCCACAGGGCCAGAACTCCTACAGGCGAAGGCATCTTTAGCTCCAGATACGCATAGTGTGGTACAGCCATGAACTTGGCTAGAGCTGGCCAACCAAGTATGGTGTGGTAGGCGGTGTTGAAGTCGGCGACGTAGAAGTTGATGTGTTCGGCGCGATAGTTGCTTGTCGTGACGAACTGTACTGGTAGGGTGATCTCTCCAAGCGGTTTGGAGGCCCTGCCAGGTACCACACCCCAAAAGGATGAGTCGAAGGGTGTGAGATCTGATAACCCAAGGCCTAGCTTCTTTAGGGCTCTGGCGAAGAGGAGATTCAGAGCGCTCCCAACGTCAATGAGCACCTTTCTGAAAAGCACCTTCTGGACGGTTGTGTCGAGGACGAGGGGGAAATGCCCTGTGTAGGGAATGTCTGCCCATTGGTCAGCCCTGCTGAAGGTGATGGGTACCTTGGACCATGGGTTATAACTGGGGTTGGCAGTGGCATCTTCCGTAGTGACGGAGAGCACCCGCCGTGCGGCGAGCTTCCGTTCTCTTCTGCTCTCGGTGGAGGCGAGGCCCCCGAAGATGGTGGCGACCACTTTGTCGTGGTCCTAGAAGGCATTGTTGTTGCCCCTAGGTGGTCGGCGGCCTCTGGCTCCGTCGTTGGCGTCGTCTTCCAGCTTTTTGCCCTAAAACTCCTTAGCCAAGCCGAGGCAATTCTTCATCTTGTGTTTGGCGTTCTTGTGAAGAGGGCATGGGCCATCGAGGTTCTTTTGGTACTGCTCATCGTAGTTGCGCTTGGCGTGAGGTTGACTAACGGTGGCGATGATGTGGTTTGGCCGGCGGCGGCGATTTTGGCCAGGCTTGGGTCCTTCTGTTCGATCACGAACGCTATCATGATGGTAACTGCGGTCGTTGAAGCAGCGGTCGTTGTGGTGTCAGTCATCGGGGTGGTCGTCGTAGCGGCGAGGTGGGCGACGAGTGCCCGCATCCTCATTGAAGCGCACCTTGGCTTCCTTGGCATCGGCGTACTGGTTGGCAGTAGTGATCATCTCGCCATTGCCTGTGGGCGGCTTGCGGTTGAACTTGGAGCGAAGCTCGTGATGGTGGAGTCCTCGGGTGAAGGCGGTGATGACCTCGGCTTCCGTGATGTTGGGAATAGAATTCCTCATCTCAGAAAAGTGTCGAATGTAGCTACGGAGGAGCTTGAATGGCTTCTAGTTGATGCGGTTGAGATCATGCATGGTGCCTAGCCGAGTACACGTAGCCATAAAATTGTTGGTGAAGACTTTTTTTAGCTCTTCCTAGGATCCGATGGAGTCCGGGGCAAGGCTAGTAAACCAGCTCATGGCGGGTGGTGTGAGCATGATGGGGTGATAGTTCACCATGACACTGGTGTCTCCTCCGGTGGCGTGAACAGCGGTGGCGTAAGCCTATAGCCACTGTGTTGGATTCATCCTTCCCTCGTAGGGCTCGACCCTAGTGATTTTGAAACCACGGGGCCACTGAAGTGTTTGGAGCGCCCTTGTAAATGCTGGGGGCCCTTCGGGGTTGTGGTCGGCGTCGGCCGCAATGTTGCCGGCGTCGATCGGCTTGAGAGCTGAGTCAGGGTTTCCGTACTCCTGCTCGTACTCCTGGCGGCGGCGTACTTCGTCTTCATGGCAACTAAAGCGACGTTGCTCGATATGCCGTCGTGCATCCCGGAGGTTGTTGAGGTGCACTCGAGCGTCCTATTCAACCTCCTGGTTGTGTTGGCAATGGTGTTCAACGTGGTGGCCCCCGACTCCCCCCTAGAGAGGCAGTGACTGGTCGGTGAAATGGCTTTGACTAGGGCGGCGATTGGATCTCGGCGCAGCTGATCGACGAATCATGCTTGTAGAGCACGAAGGTCTCTGATCCTCACGGATCTCATTAACCTGATAGTGTGCCACTTTAAGCATGGCGGCGACCTTGGCGAGCTCGGGCATCTGCGGAGGCGAGCGAGCTCGTTGGCGGCCACTGCCAGATTGGCGCTTGGAGTCTTGAAGACGTCGTGGCCGTCAACGCGGAGAAATTCTTCATCGAGGTTGCGGTGGAGCGGGAGTGGCCTTCCTTGTGAGTCAAGCCGATTATTTTGAGCAGCCTTGGCCTCACAATGGATACCTCGTTTTCTCAACGCTGCGCACGGTTGACGTCCCAGTTCTCATGAGCGACACGTTCCTCCTCGGTTTCACCGTTCAGAGGAGGGCTGTCGACGCTAACGTTGAAGATCACGCCACCCCTAGAAGGGTGGGAGAAGAAGTTGCTCGATGAAGGTTTCAGCGAGGGTCTCTATAGAGCCCTAAGACTCGGGCCCGGATTTTCCTCCGGGATGGTATGGAGGGACACCCCGGGGCACTAGCCTATGTGTAGCATGTTGACGGCTGGCGAAGGCTGGACGGCGAGCTGGTCGGCAAGTGGATGGGCGTCTCCCACTTGGTTGGCCAATTTTCCCCTTAGGGTGTCTTGGTAAGTAGCGGCGACATTGTTGAGCCCGAAGGGCATAGCCACAACTCCTGGAGTTTTCTAGAGCAACCTCCAATAGATTTGGATCGGAGGTGGTCGGCGCTGAACCAAAGTGTCCAGGGCCGATTTGGTGATGGAGAGGCAATCGGCAAGCTTCAGACTGACCCGATCGATGGACTCGACAAGATCATCGTTGTTGATCTGCCTCCTCTGGTAGCGAGGAAGCGGGCAGTGAGTTGCTGATGAAGGCAACCTCGGAGGTGGTTCCGAGATCAGATTTGCAGTCGCAGGTGTGGGGATGATCAGCGCAGAAACGATCTGCGCCGACTTGAGGAGCTCTCCGACTCCATCAGTGTTGATGATCCAGGAGATCGATCTGACTGTGAAGATCTGGTCGGGCCATGGGAGGGACGAAGAGCCTATGGAAAAAACCATCTTGTTCGACAAGGAAACAGCACGCAGCCCCCTACCTGGCGCGCCAACTATCGACAGAATATCGTCGGTAGTCCTCCGAGGGGTATCTAACTTGTAGAGTAACCTCCCCCTAAATTTGTGCACACAAGTATGAAATACTTGTAGGAAACATGCACATTGATTTTAGAATTAAAAATACCACTTGAAAGATGACATCACATGAATGTGAGAGTCATTTTTGAAGGCGGTATTCGGGAGAAATTATCTACAATTTGGACTTTGGCACATATTAGATGAACAATTTGAAAGACAAGCTATGTGCCGTGCTCCTAAACAATTTTAAACCATGTAGGTTTGCTCCAAGGGTTAAGAATGAAACCAAGCAAGCCTACCATAAGATATACCTAGTGTATGCATGACAAGATATAAGCATGCAAATGCAAACCTAGGCATGAAAAGTAACTAGATGCTTAAAGATACCAATTTATAAGAAATACCACTTGTAGAAAATGCAAATTGATACTACTTGAAGGAAATACCAATTGAAAGTAATAACATCTATTTACCTAACATGGAAAGGGGATTTTGGGTCCATAGTATTCATTAACCCACTTGGCGATAATTTTGTCCATCATGATGCACCCCATGAAATGCATCCATACTTTGCCAAGTCTCCAAATTCCCAAAAGTCCATCGGACTTCTCACTTCCCTTTTGGGATCCAAACCTTCTTGGTGCTCTTCATGTTGGAAATTATTTCCTTTGGCACCTAAAAGCGTTTGACCCCATTGTTGGCTTGCTTGTTCACCTTGATGGCCACCACCTTGTCATTTTTCTTCTTCTTTAACTAGTATGGTGTGGAGGCCTTCTTGTCCACCTTGTTGGTGTAAGTGTTGGAGAGCTTGCTTGTTTGCTTCTTCTCTTTCTTCTTTACTCCTCCTCCATTCTTCACCTTGCACTCATAGGACTTGTGACCTTCCTTGTGGCATACGTAGCAAACCACGGTTTGTCCTTCATCAAGCTTCTTAACACCCTTGACGGTGTTATCTTGATGAAGTTGGGCTTTCTTCGCCTTGCCTTTCACTTGAGTCAAGTCCTTGGTGAGGCGAGCTACTTCTTGCTTGAGTTGCTCATTCTTCTTTGCAACCTCTTGTGTGCATGTATCTACAACAACTTTCTCAACACAAACTTGGTTGCACAAGTATGAGTCTAAACATAAATCATTACAAGAAGAAGAGGCATCCTTTTTAGACATGTTAAAGATAGAACTTTTCTTTTTAGATGCCTTGGTGGGGGTTGTATTAATGGCTTCAAGATTAGCAACTTTATTAGTTAGCTCATCACAATGTTTGCACATGGTCTCCATTTTAGCAAGCAAACTTTTATAAGCATCTTGTGAGCTAGCTAACTTTTCTTTTGATTTTTCATTTTTCTTTACAAGTTGCTCATCATTGATTGTGCATGCATTTGTTGTTGCACTAGCCTCAAGTTGCTCAATTTTAGTAGATAGTTCAACATTGAGATTAGCAAAGTTCTCATATTGTTCAAGCAAAGTTTTGTATGCTTCTTGTGAACTATCTAGTTTTTCTTTTAATTTTTCGAGATTCTTTTGTTGACTAGTGCAAACTTTAGCATAATTAAGATTTTGTTGCACAATTTCATCATAAGAAGGCATTTCATCATCACTATCACTCTCACAAGAGGATGAGCTTTCGTTACCTCGTGCCATAAGGCACATACGAGAAGAGCTTGATGATGAGTGCTTGTGTCCTCGCCTCTTGTGATGATGTTCTTCTTCACTTGAAGAATCATCCCATGACCTTATTGATGTGAGGGTTTGATTTTTGCATGCCTTCTTCTTTGTCTTGGGTGTGGGCTTGTTTGGACAAACTTCCACAAAGTGCCCCAACTCGCCGCATCCATAGCATCCTCTCTTTCTTTGCTCATTTCTTTGATTGGTGAAAATTAGATCTTGGATTTGGATGGGCACACCCTTGACATTGAGCCTTTGGATCATCTTCTCCACCTTGTTGATTAGTTTGATTGATTCTTCATCAAGGTCAGAGGTGGAGGAGGAAGATTGATCATCTTCACTTGAATCTTCATCATCATCATCGTCGTCCTTATCTTCTTCTTTAACTTCACTTGAGCAGCTTGAGCTTGAGCTTGTCTCAACTTGCTTGTCCTTCATCTTTTTTTTCTCACTACATGTGAGAGCTTTGCCTTTGCTCGATGAAGAGGCTTCGTCTTGACCCATCTTACATGACATTTCAAATGCCACTATCTTGCCAATGACTATACCCAGGGTCATGATGCTCAACTTCTCCATGTTGTGAAGGATGGTGATGATGCTTGCATATTTCTTTTATGGTAGCACAGAGATGATCTTCCTCATGATGTCCACATCATCTAGCTTTGTTAATCCTATTGAATGGAGCTCATTGATAATTAGATTCAAACGAGAATACATATCATGAACAAGCTCATCATCATTCATTGTAAAGGAATCATAATTTTGTTTAGCTAGACAATGTTTTTGCTCATGAACATTAGATGTCCCATCATGGAGCTCTTGAAGTTTTAACCAAATTTCATGTGCCATATTTAAAGTGAACACTTGATTAAACACATCCATACTAAATGATTCAAACAAGCAATTTTTAGCTCTAGCATTGAAATGAATTTCCTTTTCTTCACTCTTCGTGGGTTTATCGGGATTCTTCATGGGTTTCATCCCATCATGAGTGACTCTCCAAACACCCAAATCAACCGCCTCAAGGTGGCAAGCCATTCTAGCTTTATAATAGGGGAAGTCAGTGCCGTCAAAGTGCGGAGGCCTAGAGGTATCCATCCCAACCACTCTAAAAAGCATCGACTCAACGGCGGTGAAGCTAAAAGTCCAAATGGAGCCAACTGGCTCCGATACCACTTGTAGGGGACCGTGACGCCTAAAAGGGGGGGGTAAATTAGGTAACTTAAAATTCTACTTCTCAACTATGGCCTCTTTTACTAACCTTAGCAAAACCTTTGCAAAAGATAAACTATCTAAATGTGCACCTATGGTTTTGCTAGTGTGTTGCTATCTCTACCACAAAAGGAGTAATACAATCAATGTAAATGCAGAAGCTAAAGAGCAAGGTAGAGATATGTAAACTCCTGTCGATGACTCCGGTATTTTTACCGAGGTATCGAGAAGCGCGCAAGCTTCCCCTTAGTCCTCGTTGGAGCCCCTCGCAAGGAATCCCTCGCAAGGGCTCCCTCGCAAGGGCCAAGCTCCTAGTCGGATAACTCCATGGATAGCCTTGGGCCTTCCCCACGCACAAGTGGGTCTCTGGTATGCCTTCCGGCAAGCCTCTCCCGGATGCTCCCCGCCGTCTTCACTATCAAGCTTTCGGCCAAAACACCGCGGGCCATGTTCCCTCCAGTACACGGCGGCGGCCACACCATAAACACAGTTGGTGTGATCTCGCAAGACTACAAGCTCCTTCGATGTACAACAATGGTGCGTGCAAGCACCGAGTGGTAAGAGGTATGCAAACCTCACTAAACACTAGGCCTAAACCTAGAGCAAGCGCATAAGCGGTGGTCTAATCAACCTAAGCACTTCGCAAAGCACCTATGCTAATCACCTAATGAATCACTAAGCACTATGTAAGTGGAGATCACTAAAATGGTGTATCAACACCCTTGATATGTTTCCTCAGCTCCACACACTTTAAATGGCCGGTTGGGGGGTCTATTTATAAGCCCCACTGAGAAAGTAGCCATTGGGGACGAAATCCTGCTTTTCTGCTACTGATCGGATATTGATCACGTCCTGACCGGAAGCGTCCGGTCGTCCTGACCATTAGAGCCGCGATCAACTGATCGAACGCTGCCTACGTCTGGTCACATGCCATCGGACGCGTCCGGTCGCAATTTCACCGCACTGGAACCTTTCTATACTTGATCGGACGCTACAGCCCTATGTCCGGTCATTTTGTCGCCAGCGTTCGGTCGCACCTGCTGTTGCAGAGCCTCTTGATCGGAGCGTCTGGTCGCTTTCCGCCAACGTTCGGTCACCTCTATGAGCTCGTTTCTTCGCGATCTTGCGTCCGGCTTGGTTCCTATCTTCGTGCTTGGACTTTACTTGTTATCTTTGGTCTTCTCTTGTGCTTCTAGGGTCTTGTTTAAGGTGTTGATCATCGGATCATCACATTGCCTTCGTCCAAGTCACGTCTTGCACCCTATTGAACTACAAAACAACCACTTGCAAATTCATTAGTCCAATTTGGTTGTGTTGGTCATCAAACACCAAAATCCAAAGTAAATGGACCTAGGGTCCATTTTCCTTACAATTTGCTCAAACACTTTGGAATCAATTGCATTGTAAATGGTGTTGAGAGCCATTGTGTTGCATTGCTTGTTGGCCTTATCTTGGTTGGTGAGATTGTTAGGATCAAGAATAGCATAATCACTCTTGGTCACATCCAACACTTGATCATTGATTGAACCAAGATACATCTTCATCTTTCTCTTCCAATAATCATAGCATGTGTCATCAAAGAATGGTGGTTTGCCCCCCACATGGTTGAACACAACTTGAGCCATCTTTTGACACCAAGGTTGTTAAGCCTTTAATCAAACGGTGACCACAGCTCCGACACCACTTGAAAGGTTCTAATATGGCTAGGGGGTGAATGGCCTATTTAAAAACTCTACAAAGCACTAGAGCAATTGATTAGTACAACAAATGGTGTAATGCAATTTTGCTCTAGCTCTACAAGGGTTGCAAGCCACCTATTTCAACAATTCTAGTTGTTGTGATCACTATGCACACACAGAAGCTAAGTTACTACTCACTAAGCTAGTGTACTCTGAAAGACTAACTAAAGAACCACACTAACCAAACTAACAAGCTCTCAAAGAATAACTACACTAAAGAGCTTGGCAACTAGTTTGTAAGAAATGTAAAGGAGTGAGCAAGGTGATTATACCGTCGTGTTGAGGAATGAACCAATCACAATATGAAGTCAATCCAATCACCAGGAGAATTCCAATCACACAAGAGACACAAGAATTTTCTTCCGAGGTTCACGTGCTTGCTAGCATGCTAGTCCCCATTGTGTCGACCAACACTTGGTGGTTCGATGACTAAGAGGTGTTGCACGAACCTCATCTAACAAATGGACACCGCAAGAACCTACCCACAAGTGAGGTAACTCAATGACACGAGCAATCCACTAGAGTTACCTTTCAACTCTCCGCCGGTGAAGGTACAAGACCCCTCACAATCACCAGAGCCAGCCACAAACAATCACCAACACGTGCCGAAGCTCCTCTGCTGCTCCAAGCCATCTAGGTGGCAGCAACCACCAAGAGTAACAAAAACTCCACAGCCACAGCAATCTCCAAGTGCCACTAGATGCAATCACTCAAGCAAATACACTTAGAATCACTCCCAATCTCACTATGATGATGAATCAATGCTGAAGATGAGTGAGAGGTGTTTGCTTAGGCTCACAAGGATGTAAAGTACATCAAAGTGCCAAGAGAGTGAGCTCCAAGCTGGTCAAACGCTATTTATAGACGCCCAAGAAAATAAAGCTGCTGCTCTGCTCGGGGGCTGACCAGACTCGCCTGACTGGACACACCCCAGTGTCCAATCACCTGATGGCATCCACATGGCACCCCTTCAAACCTCAGTCGTTCATCTCCAACAGTCAAGTCCCGAGCGCGCGATCACTTAAGTCATGACCGGACGCACCGCTCGCGCCACCTGACGCGCTAACGAGCCAAGTTCGATCATTTCCAGAGACGATCTAGAGCGTGGAAAATGAGACCGGATGTGCCCGGTCGAAGGTGACCTGATGCACCGCGGTGTTCAGCCCTCACTGTCTCACTTGCCGAGCCAACGTTAGGGTACATCACGCGCGACCTGACGCACCAACGTCGCATTCGGTCACACGAATGAAAGGTCCTAATGGCTAGAGGGGGGTGAATAGCCTATAAAAATTTCTACAACAACACTTAAGCCAAATGGTTAGACAATTATGAAGCGAAGCGAGTGTTACGCTAGCCTACTCAAAATACAAGCCTCATATCCACAATTCTAGTTATCTATGATCTCTATAACACACAAGAGGCTATGTCACTACCACTAAGTTAGTGAGCTCTCAAAGACTAACTAAAGAGCCTCACTAACCACTAGACAAGACACAAGCTAGCTCTCAAAACTAATTACACTAAAGAGCTTAGCTACACTAAGAAAGTAAATGCATAAGATAGGTAGTGAGGTATACCGCCGTGGCAAGAGATCAATCACAATATATCAATGAATGCCAATGAAATCCTCGGAGATAAGATGACACAATGATTTTTCAGCGAGGTTCACTTGCTTGCCGGCAAGCTAGTCCCCGTTGTGGTAATTCACTCACTTGGAGGTTCACGCGCTAATAGGCATCACATGCCTAACTCGCAATCGGGTGCCGCACAACCAACATAAGATGAGGATCCACAAGCCATGAGCAATCCACTAGAGTACCTTTTGGCTCTCCACTTGGGAAAGGTCAAGAACCCCTTACAATCACCATGATCGGAGCAAAAAAAATCACCTTCCTCCACTCGACGATCCTCGCTACACCAAGTCGTCTAGGTGGTGGCAACCACCAAGAGAAATAAATGAATCCAACAGCGAAACACAATCACCAAGTGCCTCTAGATGCAATCACTCAAGCAATGCACTTGGATTCACTCTCAATCTCACAAAGATGATGAATCAATGATGGAGATGAGTAGAAGGGCTTTGGCTTAGCTCACTAGGTTGCTATGTTAATGAAAATGGCTAAGAGAGTGAGCTAGGGCCGGCCATGGGGCTTAAATAGACGCCCCCACAAAATAGAGCCTTTGAACTCCTCACTACACAAAACATGGGGTGACCGGATGCATCAGTCGAATCGCCCAGACTCACGGCCTCAGCCTTCGGTCCATGGATTCAAGCCACATGTCCCCGAGTTTGAACGTTGGCTGCGCGATGCCAATGGCTAGTAGCCGCTCCCGCGCGCTTTAAGTGGCAATCGGGCGCGCAAGAGATAGAACCGGACGCGTCGGTGCCAACCCTACCCGCGCGCGCGTCGGCGCCACCAAGTACTGACTAGACGCACCGGTCACTTTACCTGACGCCACGCCACCTCGCTTCAGATCACTTCCAGAGAGGGTCCAGAGCGTCAAATTCATGATCAGACACGTCCGCTGGACCTTGATCGGACGTAGGCCAGCATCCGGTCCTCACACGCCAAGCTCACTGCCTTGCATCAGCGCACGTCAGCCTTCACCAAACGCACCCCCTGCGCATCCGGTCACTTTCTTCTCTAGCGTCCGGTCCAAGGACCGAGGGCACGCCTTCACTACGCGCCACTGACTGGACGCGGCTGCTGAGTCTGATAGCTGCTAGAGCAGCGTCCAGTCACCTCAGAGAGCCCCTTCTCAACTTCAACTTCGCCACCCTTACTCAAATGTGCCAACCACCAAGTGTATCACCTTGTGCATGTGTGTTAGCATATTTTCACAAACATTTTCAAGGGTGTTAGCACTCACTAGAATCTAAATGCATATGCAATGAGTTAGAACATCTAGTGACACTTTGATAACCGCATTTCGATACGAGTTTCACCACTCTTAATAGTATGGCTATCTATTTTAAATGTGATCACACTCGCTAAGTGTCTTGATCACAAAAACAAAAGCTTCTATGGATATCACATTTGCCTTGAGCTTTTTATTTTTCTCTTTCTTTTTCCAGCCCGAGCATCTTGATCATCACCATGGCCATCATCACCATCATGATCTTCACCATTTGCTTCACCACTTGGAATGTGTTATCCTATCTCATGATCACTCAGAGCAAAGGATTAGCACCTAGGGTTTCATCAATTCACTAAAATCAAACTAGAGCTTTCAGCGAAGTCTCCAGCGTTCGACCGTGAACCCTTCCCCCGCCTTCTCTAGAATAGCATGACCGGATGCACTGGCTGCGTTAGGTGCAGTGTCCGATCAGTGCTGCGCCACTGCCCGAGTCAGGGTTTAGGACCGGACGCGCAGGTCGCTACGTCCGGTCAGCACCCTTCGCCTCCTTTTCATTTTCTAACTCCTCAACCTCTTCACCCTTGCTTCCAAGTTGCTAACCATAAAGTGTAGAACTTGTGTGCACATGTGTTAGCATTTTTCAAGAGTCAAGGTTAGCACGCTAGGTTCCTAAATGCATATGCAAGAATCATGTCACCTAGTGACACTTGATAACCGCTTAGTCAAATATTTCTCATCTTTATAGTACGACTATCTATCCAAAATGTAATCACACTCTCTATAGTGTCTTGATCACTAAAATAAAATCCTATCTTATACCTTTCTCTTGATTTTCTTAGTTTTTTGTTTTTCTCTTTCTTCCTTTCCATGTTAAAGCTTGATCATCAACATCTCATGTCCATCTTCAACTCCATGAACCTCTTGCTTGATCCATCACTTGAATGCACCAACCTAGCTCAATTCATCACTCATGACATAGGTTAGTACTTAGGTTTATCAATTAGTTAAAATTAAACTAGGGCTACTAAGATCCTGGCTAGTGCAGCAATGGCAGAGTCAGGAACCAACAACACTATTAGCCATACTCGGAAAGTCTTTGTGATGCGACAGACACCACAGATTCCCATGCCACATGCTCCTGACATCAACTCTGGCGATGAGACCTTATCAAATACTCCCTCCGTCCAACAATAAAAGCATGTTTAGGATTCAAATGAAAAAATACTGTATATGTGATATTACATTTTTACCCTTAGAAAGTGTAGCTGTCATTTCTTGCCGTACGAAGATTGGCGGTCACGGTTGAGTGCGGTGCCGCTGGAGCCAACAAGCGAGTGGTGGAGAGCATTCCACGTAATTGAGCATTCAAGTTTTTTTATTTTTCTCCATTTACGATGGTTCCATTATGCGTGGAGACTATTTACCTCATCGAATCCCTTTATTTTGGGATTTTTTAAACTGTAAGCGTGCAATTAAATTTGGACCAAGGGAGTACTCTTTCCTCATCGAATCCCTTTATTTTGGGATTTTTTGGCCCATAATTATTGTGAGAGAAATTAAATTTGAAAAAACAAGCCGAACAAGCCAAACTTTAAGACAAGACAACTTTGACTAAATATATATTAAAAATATTACTATGTATGATACTTAATTAGTATCATTGGATAGATATTTGAATCTAGTTTTTAATAAATTTATTTAGAGATAGAAATATTATACTTATTTTTTATAAATCAAGTCAAAATTATCGACACGTAAATCGTGATGACTAATATTTAGAGACGGGGAGGAGTATCTCAGTTGATGTCCCTGCACCTGCCAACGAGACAGAAGCGCAGAAGGCTGCAAGAGAGAAGAACAACAAGGGCAGGTGACTAGGACATGTCGGATAATATGACTTTATAAAACGACCCGAAATACACTTGTTCTATAGAGTTAGATATACATGGTCAGTTCCTGTATTTTATATATAAAATAACCTTAGGCCCGATTTGGAATGTGAATTCGTTTTTTTTTAAAAACTGAAACGATTGAAACGGTTCCACTCAAAAGTTCAGCAACTATTATTTGGGGAAAAAAATCTTGCGTTACAAACCTCATGGCGGCCGGGCTTTAGCCCTAGGCCCACAGCCACCATGGCTTTAGCCCTAGGCCCACACGGCCACAAGCCCACCACAACCCTTCCAGCTTCACCTTCTCTTCAGTCTTCTGCTGCTGTAGTCTGTAGACACTCGACAGATTCCGCTCCAACGCGCACCAGCACGCCCTCGCCTTTCAAAAAAGCTGAGGATTCCTTGAGAGGGAGAAGCGTGCCCGGCAGCTCCGCTCCATCCGCCCCCAAGAATGTCCGACGAGGCCAGGCGCGGCCCCGCGGGCGACGCGCAGGCGGTGATCCGGGCCTCCTCCGAGGACCGCAAGCCGATGGGCACGGGGTTCCCGCCGCCGGCCGCGGCCGCGGCGGCGGTGGCGCACAAGATCCAGCTCAAGAGCGCCGACATGAAGGAGGAGATGCGGCAGGAGGCCTTCGAAATTGCGCGCGTCGTAAGAGCCTTACGCCCTCGCTTTCGCTCTGCCATCTCTTCCTGCGCAAGATTTGGTTTTCGTCGCTCCGCCCTTGTTGACGGGTTGTTCCTTGGGGTTTGGGGATTTTTTTTTCTGTCGATTCCTTCCCTCTCGGTCAGGCGTTCGAGAAGCACAGCATGGAGAAGGACATCGCGGAGTACATAAAGAAGGAGTTCGACAAAAACCACGGCCCAACCTGGCACTGCATCGTCGGCCGCAACTTCGGTAATGCTCTCCTCCCAACCCCCTTACGGATATTGAATGATTGCGCCAGTTGTAGTCTGATATGCTTGCGTCGTTACCTCGTTGGATATTCTGTGGTCAATTTCATACGTGCTAGCTCATAGAGGTTCCCACATGATTGATAGAAGAGTGGACCTTGTAGGACAGTGTTTATGCTGCCAATAGAAGCCACAGGAAACTCTTTTTCTAAAATATATTAAAAAGGAAATGAACTTGGGAAAGTGAAGTTGAAATGGTTACTGATCAACTGAAGTTATTCTTCAAATTTGAAGGGAATGTTCTAATGATCATGATCTATGGAGTATATACTTAGTCCGATAGAGCCCCCATACAGCTCTGGATAAAGTATAGTTTCAGGGAGTGTGGACAGGCTATGCGCGACCATGTCTAGTTGCTCTATTGTGAGCTTTACCTCCTTACTTTTGGCTTGGCTTAAATTCTGAAATTTACTCTTGGTATCAACCAAATCCAACTTAGCAAGCTATCATTCAATTTATTGCATTTCTAATTGATGTATTTTAACTTTCTATTCACTCTTTTTTGTATAAATCTAAGCTTAATAACACGTACTTTACTTTGATAGCTCCTTAGCTTGCTGTCACCTTACTATATCTGTAATCGGATGTATTGAAGAAATGGTATGACATTTTAACTCCCAATTGACTGGGTATGCCATATCACCCCAATATTTTGAGGTGTCTTGTCCTCGCAAAGAATCCATGTGGCATGCCACATCACTTATTCACTTCAAAAACACCCCAGCAATTGGTTTGCAATGAGGGAAGTTTAGCAACCTCTACTGCAATCTGCAATTGGCACAGCCAAGTTGTGAACATGGATCTGAGAGAACAATTGTCAGTACTAGATTGGAAAAAACACTTTGAACATTGAAGCAATTATTTATCTCATGTGATTATGTAGGTCTTAAGTTCTTATCAAACAGAACTTTTTGCTGTCTATGTTTGTATTCTTTTTTCTACAAAATGTTCTATCTTGGACTTATAGTTCTAATTCCTTTTCTCTAAATTTCCTGTGATTTTCTTATTATTATTTTTATTTATAAGGCAGCCTATTTTATGAATGGAAGTCATGTTAGGCATATGTTAACAATTTGAGACCAGCGAAAGTCTGCCTGATATGTCATGCCACCTGTGTTCATATTCTTCTATAAGCAATAGATGTATATGTGTAGCATTCGACTGTTCATAGCTTCTTCTCATTCATGATAACATATATATTTTTTTATTGTAAATGTTTAAGCATGCCTAGACACCTAATAGGGCCTTTCTCTGCAACTTCTATGTCGTGCAAAGCAAATAAAACATATCTTATTCTGAACCATAGTTCATCAATGGTAAACACGGCCAGGAAGATAGCCAGGCGGAGTCAGCTTAGACGGTGACCAGGCTATGGATTGGAAAGGGACTTATTTACTTCTTTCTTATTGATTCTCATGTGTTGCTGGCTGCCTCTTTTAGTGGGCAAGTCACGACCCTAACAAACTCCCCTAGCTTAGTATCTAAGCAACCTGATCCTAATAACCCATATCCAATGTTCAAAAAGGCGACATTAGGCGTCCGCCTAGGCATGGCTAGGCACTAGGCGAGGGGGTCCCGCCTGGCCTAGGGGGTAGGCGGACCCTTAGGTGGCGCCAGCTCGTCGGCGGCGCCGGTGGGGGAGGAGGAGCGTCTGGCGGAGGTCACCGGTAGAGGAGGAGGAGCTGCGGGGCGCGGGCGGGGGCAGGGGCGGGCACGCACTAGAGGAGAGAGAGAGATGCCGGAGAGGGAGAGGAATCGGAGGCGGCGGCTGATGCGGGATACCGAACAGAGGAAGCGGCATTGAGCAAAGGATGCGGGAGACCGAACAGAAGGATAAGGTTGGAGACCTGGAGTGGGAGATGGGCTGGACTGTTGCCTCTTAGGCCTTTCTATCTCTCTAAGCCAGCCTTTCTATCTATCTAAGCCCACTATTTCAGCTGTTTATTTTTTCTTTTAGAAGATAATATATGTATATTAGTATATATACAAAACGCCTAGAAAAACGCCTTAAAACGCCTAGGCTCGCTTAGGCTTGCCTAGGCTCTAGGCTATGGGTCATCGCCTAGAAGTCGTCTAGCGCCTTTTTGAACATTGCCCATATCTAATTCTATCTCCGGCTATTTCTATTTTCCTCTGTTGCATGTGATAAAAGGGCTGGGACGGCATCCTGGTTGCCCATAACATATCACTTCTCCCTCCGTCCCTGAGGGCTACATTAATTTGTTATAATAGAGCCATCACCGGAAATCATTTAATGTAGGATTTTTCGTTCCGTACCAGCAGCTGCTAGTGGCATTTGATTGTGCCAGTGGACTTCTCATAATTGGATTAGTGCCACATGTTACTCATTCCGATGAGTGTTGCTGCTCGGACAAGGCTGGAAAGATTGAACCAAATGAAAATGCCTGAATGCCCCTCTTATGTGAAAACCTGTTTTAACACTGAAAGTAGTAGCGATATTAGAAAAAGGTTTTCTTGATTGATGGCATAGAAACAAAAGCATGTTGTTGCAGTATTGAAATTTCCAGCCTTTTTGATAATTAACTAGTTCTGTTCTATTTGTTTTCTCTCTCAATATGGTGACCATTTATTATTCTGAGCTTTAGCAAACACTCCAGTTTTCTTTTATGCATAAAAAAAAGGAGGGCCGACAAGTACAGAGAATGGCATACAATCACAACTGACTCATTCTGTGTCACAAGCTAATCCTAAGATTCAATGGCAAGCTGTTTTCTTAACTTCGACATCTTTCTCTTGGACTTGACTAATTCTGTTTCACAAACTACTTGAGCTGTTTTAATTTCCAGATGTTCCTATTTGACTTGATTGATCCTACCTCAAACTAATTATAAGACTCAAATGAAGAGCTGTCTTAAGTTCCAGATGTTTCTATTCAACTCTATTATATTCCCTCTGGTTCAATTTCTAAGTGTAGTCACACATGGCACGGTCTTCCAAATTTCAATTTAACCAATGACCTTTTATTTATTGTATACTATATTTTTTATGATTATAAAATTATAATCATTGCACAGTATATTTGATTATAAATTTAACTGTATCAAGTTTGTATTACAATAGTTAAAAACTGTTGGCCAAATTATTGGTCAAAGACTGAAGTTTGAATCTTGATATGCTTGTGCACCTTATAAACTGGGCCGGAGGGGGTCTTAGGACATAACTATAGGAGAAATTTTATCTTTAATTGCTTCTCATAGTTCAGAGATAATCAATTATCCAGTTAGATGATAGTTAAGATCCATAAGAGTGACAGCCACGCTATATCCTCTTCTGTCTTTGGTAAACATTTATCTGTCATCTTGTTTACAATGTCTACATCCCATGTCTCTCACAATGGCCAGTGCTGCCGGAGTTTCTGTGATAAACTGTTTTGATTTGTTAATCTACGTTGAAAACATCTAGTTCTTTTATTTTCAGTTTCTCTCGTGTGAGCCCATGGGTGATCCTCCAAACGAGCTCTATCCTCCTAGAATGCTTTTGTTTTGGAGTATATATGGTTACGATGATTACTGAACTTCAGTGCCATATGCATTATCTTGGGAATGAAAAACTGAGCTCAGGAAAAGCATGTGGGATTGGAATTCACTTATGAATCCCTTCCATTTATAATGGTCCATGATAATACATATTGAATGTCAACAATTTTGCTAAGCATTTTTTGTCCGTGATGCAGGTTCTTACGTGACGCACGAGACAAACTACTTTTCATATTTGAAATTTCTTTCATCGACTCTAAAGCTGTCTTATGAATCCTTCAAGTTATGGGTGATTAATACGAAGCAACAATGCAATCAACCTTGCATGTCTACATCTGATTGCTCTAATGTATGCCCCCCTTCCATCCGAGTCGTCTGCAGCCAAGCTGGAAGCCGGTAATCTTAGGAGCCTGCATGTTGATGTATCAGCAACGGATTATTCTCCGTATGCCAGTACTGTGAGATCAGATTGCATCTTATTTGTGTCTGATATATCTAGGTGTTGTGAGGACATTATCTTGTTGCAATATGATTGCCGGACAATTGGACGAACTGCCTCTCATCTGTTTGTGATTGTTTCGGAAGAAGCCTCCTTGCTCATGCGCAATATTCATGGTTCTTACTGTGGGGTATTAGCGGTAGTCGTGGTCCATATTTAGGTCATCTGTATATATATATATTTGATTGAATTGTTCGTTCAGATGCCTGTGGTCATATAATAATTCTTGAGGAAAATGCACCAACAGCCTCTAACTTTGGTAGATGGTGTTATCTAGGTCTCTAAACTTCTAAAATGCATGTCTAGGTCAACTTGGCATATGGTAGTCATACTAAATTTTTTGCATTTTGCCCTTTTTTGTCAAAAATTCACGTTTACACCCCTGGTGATGTAAACCTAACTTTGGACCCTTTTCTCGGCGCCTTGACCTACGACGCAGAGGTAACACGTCTGGGCGTCATAGGTCATGGCGCTGAGGTCGGAGGCCAGAGATTGCATGGCGGGCGACATGGCACTGACGTGGCCAGAGGTTGGCGACATGAATCATTAGCCTCTAACTTTGGTAGATGGTGTCATCTAGGTCTCTAAACTTCTAAAATGCATGTCTAGGTCAACTTGGCATATGGTAGTCATACTGAACTTTTTGCAATTTGGCCCGTTTTTGTCAAAAATTCACGTTTACACCCCTGGGTGATGTAAACCTAACTTTGGAACCTTTTCTCGGCGCCTTGACCTACGACGCAGAGGACACGTCTGGGCGTCATAGGTCATGGCGCTGAGGTCGGAGGCAGAGATTGCATGGCGGGCGACGTGGCACTGACGTGGCCAGAGCTCGGCGTCATGATCTATGGCGCCGAGGTCGGCGCCATGAATCATTGCGCCGAGCTCTAATTTTAACCTTAACCTCGGCGCCGTGAATCATGACGCTGAGCTCTGATTTTAACCTTAACCACATATTATCATGAGTTGGACACCCTTAAATTTATTTTATATGTCCATATAATGGTAAAAATAGGGTCCAAGTCATGTTATTTTAGAGCTTAAGGTTAAAATTAGAGCTCTAGCCACGTCAGCGCCATGTCACCAGCCACATAACTCCTGGCCTCTGACCTCGGCCTCGGCGCCGTAGGTCATGGCGCCGAGAAAAGGGTCTACATTTGGGTTTACGTCGCCCATGGGTGCAAAAGTGATTTTTTTTTTAAAAAAAAGCCAAATTGCAAAAAAGTTTTGATAGTTATAGGTCCAAACAGGTCTAGACTAAATCCGTTTGTTGACGTGGCGATCCACGCTGGCACCACCAAACAACGATGTCAAACCAGCCTAAACTTGGCAATGTCATCTAGTAGGTCCTTAAACTTTCAAAATGCTCGTACGTAGTTTAAAATATATCAAAACTAACATATATATATAATAAACATTCAATAACTAAATATATAAAAAATCAATGAAACTATAAATAATATTTATCAATAAAATAGTTTAAAATATATAAAAATAATTTCACCAATATATGAATAATTGAAGTACATAAAATTAATATGACTAGCCATTTTAAAACTAACCTTTATATACCATTAATAATATTATTATATAATGGTATTAGTCACAAAGATAAGTTTTAAATAGTTTAAATTATGCATATTTTTTGTTATATTAAAGTTGATTACTAATTAGCCATAGATATAAGTTTTAGATGACTTTACACGGTACTTTGTTATTTGTGGATAGGAACAATGTCAGATATTTGATATTTTTTTAATACGAATGTGGAACCGGAGAGAAATTATAGAAATCGTGTACAGATACATCCACTTAGTATCTAGATTAAAATCGAATACTAATACGAATATGCATATTGACACTAAGACACTAATCCATATTGGGTGATGAGCTAGCATCCTTAGCATCTGACAATAAGCCAGGTCGCGCCCTGTATACCGGAACGGGGGGAGTAGTTGTTAGTTGCGTGTCCAACTAGCAATTAGTTATTGTATTAGTTGTATGCATTGGAATTCATCCTTAAATAATTTTACCAGCTAATAAGTTAGGAAATTTTACCAGCTTGTAACTATTAGTTAGGTGGATCTAAACACGACAGAGAGTGCAACAGGTTGTTTCCTATTAGGCTATCTCCAACAGGTTGTTTTCTATTAGGCTATCTCCAACAGAAGACCTACATCAGTAGATCCAAATCTAAAATAGATCTTCAACATAATATATATAGCCTCAACAGAGTACCTATATGGAAGATCCATTTTGGATGTCAGGAGAGGTATAACACAAATCTGAGTATCCTCTCTCCTGGAGATTCATTTGTAAAAAGGGTTCTCTTTTGGGTTTTATTGTTGGATAAGACAAAAAAATGGTATTGAACCATTTGCATGTAGCGCTACCAAAACGTGGAATGGGTCTTATATTTTAGATAACGGTTATTGGAGACAGTCTTACCTCATGTTTTCTACTACGATTATGGCATCAGAAAGCATGTGTTGAAGACACTGTTCACCTAAAAGATTGTTTAGCCCATTTACATATCATTTAAACTCTACGTGGTGGTTGTTTCTGTTTCTATTTAATATGTCGTTTATCTCATTGAAAGGTTGCTTAGATCGAATAATGGTTAAACAATAACTGACCTACTGTTTACCATTTAACATTTAGTATAACACTGGTTGAGACTCTAAACTCCCTCAGTTCCGCCGATCGCAAGTATAAGCCTTTTAAGCAAATTTGTGCTGTTGATTTGAGAAGTGTAAAGTGAGAGACACTGATCTGCATCACCAACCCTGCCTTTGCATGATCACGCCGAAATATATTTTGTACTTTCATTAATCATATCTATTATACACATCACAAATATTGATATTTTATATATTAAATAAATCTAAAAAGATTAGGCTACGTTGGCTTGAACTTATCAACTATATTATTTTAGCAAAATAATCATTTTTTTTTTACAACAAAAAACTAACGTCAGCATTAAATTTTTTTTTCGAGCCAACCGATATTTTAGGTCGAAAAGAGTAGTAACCATCGTCGTCATGCGGCCCATCACCCGCTGTGCTTTGTCTTTGCTAACAGCTTTTTCGCTGCAGTATCTATCTTCTCGGGACTTGAGTGCACACGCAGCACACCAGGCGGCCCATTCCCAACAGCTTTTGTTTCGCTGGAGTATCCTGGCGTGCTAGACTGCCAGTGCGTCATGCCGTCATGTGATGACCGGTCCACGGGTCCAGTGCCTCTCGAATTCTCGTCGCGATCCTTCCGTCCCGTGCCGACAATCCCGACATGCACATTTCATTTTTTTCAGAATTTATTTTTTAAAATTTAACTACTCCGTAGATTTATAAACAACATTAACATTTGTATATATTTTTAATATGTTTATATGAGAAATGTATTTTACTATTATCTAATCTTACATTATAAATATTAATTTTAAAAATATATAGAAAAATAATTTCTTGAAAAAATGAGAGACGTAGTTATCTCTAGCTGCTGCCAGTAAATTTTTGAGCTGCTACAAATGCATTGAGCCTACAAAAACTACTTACCTTTATTGCACTTTTTATTCCACGTATGCAAACAATACTTGGCTAAATTTAAACACAAAATTTTAGTCTAACTAAACTTTAATCTATCTAAACTCTACTTCTATATAGGCGATCCCAAATAGACCCTCTCTTAGGACTAATTATTACTTACTCCTCCATCCATAAATAATGCAATTCTCATTTCTTGAAAAGTCAAATAGTTTCAACTTTGACTAAATTTATATAAAAAACACTAAGATTAATGATACAAAATAAGTACCATTAGATTAGTTATATAATATATATTTTTATAATAAATTTATTTAGAGACATAAATGCTAATACTACTTACTATAAGCTTGATTAAATTTGAGCTAATTTGACCGTTCTGGCATGGATCCTATAATTGTAATTTTTTAATAGACGGAGGGAGTACTAGTCTATTAATTGGCAGAATTATTTATTTGATGACTAAAATTTAGTTGATAAAGTTATCCAGTATTATTTGGATATATAGACTAATAGCCCCTGTCTACTTTAACTCTGTTTTACCAACTAGTGGATTGGTTATTTTTTTTTTACAAATAGTGGATTAGTTATTTACTAAGGTAACATGAACTAAAATGTAATCCAACTATTATTCTAACTGTTTGAATGGTTCTAAGGACGGTTTTAATGGTGACTTATTAACTATCTTATAGCATATTATTTTGTATTTTAATAGAAGAGACAGAAAAGCTAGCTTTTAATCAAGAGCTAGGCTCATAGACATTTTAAGATTATGCAAGAGTGTTATGAAACTATCCATGTTATGGGCTACTCCTTCGTCCCAAAATAAGTATTGTTCTTATTTTTCGAAGAGTCAAGTGCTCTTAACTTTAACCAAATATAAAAAAATATTAATACTTATATTACACAATCAATATTATTAGATAGATCGTTGAATTTATTTTTATAATAAATTTATTTGGAGATACAACTGTTACTGATAATTTCTACAGATCAAGTTAAACTTAAAAGTTTGAATCCATAGCGAAATTTATTTTAGGAGTGAGAAAGTTAGTACTAAAAATTAATGTATTAGAAAAGTCGTCGAGGATAGTTTCTTGAAATTACGTCTAGGGCTTGTTTGGAACAGAGGAATAAAAATATATAGGAATGGTAAAAAAAATATAGGAATAGGAAAGGAATGTGGTGGTAAAACAGAGGAATGGAAAAACACAGGAAATTTACATAAATGAGCGTTTGGAATGCAGGAATGAGTTAGTAGAAGAATCTCATTATATTTGGACTAATGATGTGCTTGTTTTGCTGAACTTGGTAGCTTGAGATTAGGTTTGGTAGGTCATTAACTCAAGAATGGAGCACTGAAGCGTAGATCGTAGATCAAAGTTCTGGAGTTGGTGCAGGGAGAACACAAGCGACGTGAATAGATAAAAAATATTTTCTCGGCTCTTGTGTCTCGTCCTTTTTCTCACGGATGCATGGCAATAGTGTTCGGTAGCTTAGGCAGATGCGCATCATGTCACATGAAAATTTCCAATGGCCTAGACCGGATGTTTTATTTCCTTCAAAATGCATAGGTGAAGGAAACTTTCCATAGGAAAGGATTGCTCAAATCCTGTGTTCCAAACACATGAACAGTACATAAAATAGAGGAATCTTGATTCCTGTACTTTTTCTTTGGAAATCCTGCAATCCAAACAGGGACCTAGTGGTTTCTAGATTGTAAGTGCGGTAGGCTCACCCCGACCTGTCGTGGGAGCACGCGGCTTGTGCAAGTCACAGGCGACGAGTGCAGGCAGCACAAGTGCACAACCAATGCCAGTGATAATCGGCTGACGTCTGCAGCGCAACGGGATCACCGGGCGCTGAAGCAAAGCGCATCGTTTTTTTTTCCAAGCACCGTGCAACGTACCCTGGCGTGTGAACGCAAGAGTGAAGAGTGCAAGAAAGAATGGAAGGGAAAAAAACTGAGCACTCGCCACTCGAGCAATTCGGTCAGTCGTCCACATGAAATCATTTTTACCGTTTCTTTTTTTTTTTTTGTAAAGGAATCATTTTTACTGTTAGTGGCGCTGAGCAACTGTGAAGTCTGTGAACGGTGGTGGTGCTGGGGGTGGGGATGCCAGTGGTAGGCGGTGGACCGTGGGAGGGCTACGCGCGTGGGACCAACCACGCCATACTGACCGGCCAGGTACGTCGCGTCGATTTGCACGGCCACGGGCGTCTGCGAAGAGATTGGGCCTTTTTGTCCGAAGCCGGAGCCGCGGAGCCCAAAAAAACGAGGTTCTCCGGCTCCGGCGGTGTGAGAGAGGGAAGAGGAGCGGCTACTGACCGCCTGTACACATAGTAGAGTATATCACTACTTTTGCCATACTGCGTCTGATTGATTCGAAGCGTTCGCACCACGTTCCATTTTTCGTTTATAATATAGCTAGGCGTAATCAACACCGTCCCACATCGATAGGTTGTTCCGTTCGTTAGTGTTGAATTGAATAATTGATAGACACAAGTTTTGTCAGATGGGGGAAAAAAGCATACAAGTTCAGTTCGTAATCGAGATGACGTGAAAGGTAGGATAGCAATAAGAAACCGCAGATTATTACGTGATGATATAATAGCTCTGTAGCGAGTACAAAACGAACGTAAAACAGCAGCAAAGTGCAAAACCCTGCTCCTTGGAGGAAGTACATCTGATCTGAATCTGATAGGATACGAGCACACTAGAGCAGAGCAGGGCATCCAGCCCAGTCACGCACGCACGCAAACACACGGCGGCGACCACAAGCCGCCCTTCTTGTTTGTAAACCTCCCGTTGGTCGTCGGACGCAAGATGATCCAGCTTCCCAACACATCGCACAGCGACCGACCGAGAGAAGACCTCCCGCTCTCCAAGAACATGCCGGGCGTCACGTCACCAGAGCGCGCGCGGCGCGACGACGCCATTCGCCAGACGAACCCCCACCCCCACCTCTTTCCACCATGGTACGGTACTGGTATGTTATACTACGAGACGACGAGGCGGAGCGGGGTCAGGGAGCCGGGGCTGTTCAGGCCCGGGCGAGGTGCGCGGCGCGGAGGTCGGCGGGGTCGGCGGCGGCGGCCCAGTTAGCGGGGCGGTAGTCGCCCGTGACGGGGTCGGGCACCCACGAGATCTCGCCGGCGGCGGCGCCGGCGCGCCTGCCGGCCTCCTTGGCCTCGCCCGTGCCAGCCGCGCCCTCCGCCGCGGCTGCCGCGCGCCTCATGGCCCCCGACGCCGCCGACGCCGCGTAGCCCCTGCTGGCTGCCCTGGGGGCCAGCGACGCGAGCACGGCGCGGGCGGTGGAGGCGGCGGAGAGAGCGACGAGAGCCATCGGACCAGCTGCTGGCCTTCTGCTGCCTGGGCAGGCAGGCAAAAGGATCGGACGGCTGGCTGGCTGGCTGGTGTCGCTCTGCTCTCTCCCGTGCTCTGCTTTGCGGCTGCTGTTGTGGGGGAGGAGACGAGCGGAGGGGGCGGGGTTTATAAAGACGCTGGGAGGCGGAGGCCGAGCTGGTGGGCCGGTCGGTGCCTGGTGCGAGAGGCAAGCGGCGCGGCCGCCGCGCGGGTTCCCTGCGCTTTTTCTTGATGGATCGCGACGGCCTCGGGGCCCGGGAACCGTCAAAGCGGACGGGCGGGCCGGCACGTGCGCAGCGGGAAACGGCTCTGCGGGTTCACTGCTTGCTTGAGTCGTCGACTACGACTAGTCGTCGTCGTCGTCCATTTGATACGGTCGCCTGGTTTGGAAAGTTTCGCCGCTGCAAGTTTGGTGGAGGCGTTCGGCGTTTCACGGGATTAGGGACGGCGGCACGACGCCGACGGGTCCTGGAAGAGCGAGCGAAGTTGCCTACTGCTCCGGTTCTCATCTGCCGTCTGTTTCAGGTGTAAAATACTGTAAGAAAAAGGTTGCAGTGGAGCAGTCCTAATTCTCCACTCGACAGCTGCTGGATAACGTCTGTGTTTGTGGTGGCTGGGCACGAGGGGCTACATACAAGTCGACAGCTGCGTAGGCTGCTGATCCGCTGCTGCATGATTCGGAGTTTTCATCACTCACACAAAGTGAGTGCGCGCCGATTGCGCCGTCGGCCCGCCACGAGCCACGTCTCACAAATCACATGTCGCTTGCGAAGTGAGCGCGCGGCGCGACTTGGTTGGCCTCGAGGGAGTGAGCGTCACGTTCCAACGCGGCGGCGTCGCCGATATTTCCTCTGCTTCGCCTTTTGGTTCTGCGGGTCGCTCTCGGACGCCCGCGCGGCTAACCTCGAGCGCCTCGGTTTTACAAGGAAAGTGTGTGTGTGTGTGTGTGTGTGTGGGTGGGGGGCGAAAATAATTGCCAGCCGAGCAGGCGGTCCAACACACAGACACGCCGGGCCCCGCGGATCAGCCTGGTGGTTCCGCCGAAAGGGCAAAGGCAAAGCCCCCGTTCCCGTTGTCTCTTGGCGCGGCGGGAAGGCGCGTGCCGCGTGCGGTGCGGGCGAGGCGCCGACTGGTGGAGGCGGCCGACGGGGCGCGCGAGGCGTCAGCTGGCCAGGTCGTGTCTGCCTGGGTCGGCTTTGGCCCACCGCCGACGGCGTCATCCGCAAGGACGGGGCTGGACAGGACGAGCTGCATGTCGGGGAGCCGCGCCCGCGAATGCGCGTGTGACGCGCGGCGTGGTGGGTGCCGGGTGGCAGCCGGGCGCGCCTCGGCGCGCTGGGTCGTCGCCGCGTGCCGTGGCAGCCTGGCAGGTGGGAGGAGGGTACTCCCTTCTTCCGCGGATTTAGGATAAAGGTTAGGGGCGTGACGTGGATTGTGCGTGTTTAGATCCTAATAAAAATAAATTACACAGCGGTAATTTGTAAGATAAATTTATTAAACCTAATTAATCTGTTATTGGCACATGTAATATAGCACCGCATTATTAAATCATAGACTAATTAGGCTTAAAAAATTCGTCTCATAAAACCGTCCCAATCTATGCATTTAATTTCATAAATAGTCTATATTTAATACTCTATACATGTATCCAAACATCCGATGGGACATCGACTAAAATTTAGAGAGATGAAACTAAACACCCCCTTAGTTCCTTTTCTTAATAAATCCACGTTTAGACTTATCTTTAGCTCAAACGTTTTAAAATATTACTCCCTTCGTTAAGAAAAACGCATTTATCCAGGTTAAGACTAAAATTACGTTTTTTTAAGGGAAGGAATATTTTATTTATAAAAACAACATTTCAATGATATACTGTTTTTTTACTGTAGTGTTGACTTCTACAAATCCATCCACGCGTATAGAATTTGACTTAAAATTCTAAAAGTTAATTTATTATTTAGAAACGAATGGGAGTAAATCGGTTGTCGCACAGACGATAAAGACTAGAAGACGTGCACCAACGGTTTTGCTCATTTACTTTGTTTGTTATTTCTTTTCTCCAAATTATAAATCGTTTTAACGTTTAGATACACAGGATTTGCTACTAGACATACGCTATATCTACAAATATAGCAAATTGATGTATAAAAAGTCAAAACGAATAATAATTATAAACGGAGGGAGTATAAGATGACGTTACTCGTAGGCTAGGTGTTGCTGTTTCATTTTTGGACGTTGTAAATTATACTATGTCATTTGCATTTGAATATAGATTTTTTAAAATCATGTTTTTTCTTTGTGAAATCATATCAAATCTTTAGTTTTCCGGCCAAACTACTTGCTACAATCTTATAGTACAATCCTACAGATTTCGCTATTGGATTTGCACATCTGACCATCACAATGTGTACTCCCCTCATCCGAAAATAATTAACACTTTAGCTATGAATCCAGACAACGGTAGCTAAAGTGTGAAGTATTTTGAGGTAGAAGGAGTACATTGAGAGGGATGGTGTCGGGTTCATAAACCCGGGGTCCCTAATGGACCCGCTTCCCTGCAAAAACTCAACCTAACAGACGACGTAGCGACAACGCTGCGCCTCCCGGGCCGGCCCAAATACATAATGACAGACCGGGAGAACGATCCGGTCCCCCGACCGAAGGCCTGACCAAGGTGGGGACATAGTCCGACTCCAACCTCCTTTTTCCGGCCGGGGATACGCCGGACCTATGCTCGTGGCTATTCCCCGACCGACACGGTCGGGGCCGACTGGGAACGACCGACCGGGGCACCCGCTCGGTGAGGGCCCGGGGATTAGGCGGAGCAGATAAGGTAAGACGCTCAAGTCAAACCGCAATACCGGGAGCCGTACCTTGCCATATCCTGCGCACCTGCAGAACGGTGCCACCAGGCCATGCCAAATGGGCACTATGCAACCTTCCAGGCGTGTCATCAACACAAACAGTATTATATTCACCGACGTTTGCCATACCAGGCGAACATGGTCGAGCCTACCACATGCATCTGGACATAAACAGTATTGTGGACGCCGACGACCGTCTCATACCCGATAGCGTGGGCAACAAGACTAGGTAGCACATGTATACATTCTCTCTCTTTCTCTGAGTTGTAAGGCCATCCTCTTCGACTATAAAAGGGGATGAGCTCTCTCCTAAAAAGCTCTCTCTGGCTCTCTGGCTCTCTAAAAAAAGAGAAGCTAGACGAATCGAGCACTCGAGGACCTGAGAACTCGAATAACTCAATAGCTCTAGAACTGTAAAGCTACACAGAACATACGCTCTAATACTTAGCGCACATTAGAGCCCCTGTCACTCTTGGCCCTTCGGTTTAGAGTCCGACCGGGCCTTTAACACCCCCTTCTTATTTCTACTCGTTTGTAACCCCACAACAAGCTTCGAGCACCTGGGCTCAGGAATAAAGTCATCGACCAACTAAAATTGGACGTAGGGCATGTTACCTAAACCAGTATAAATCATGTGTCATTGAGTGCTAGGCCACATCCGATCACAACGCACGACAAAACTACAATATTTACTTGTTGGTCACTTTTCGCACCGACAGTTGGCACCGTCCGATGGGGAGGACGTCGTGCGTTTACGCTTTTATCATCGGATGGCCCACCTTTCCACCATCTTCGTCATGGCGGGCTCGAGTGATACGATTCACTTCGGCTCGCTAGAGTTCCCCACGCCCCCACCTGTTGGGATGTGGGTTCCTCCCGTCTTCGTGCCACTCTAGACCTTCCTTTTCTGGAATCTAGACTTCGTCGCTGACTGGCTCGACGTACTCCGCCTCCATGAGGAGGCACTCGTCCCGTCGTCCACTGAAGGAGGAGCGCCCTCCATCGGCCCTGGGCCACCCGATGACCTCAACGTCGAAACCCTCGCGCTTCACCTCGAGCCCATGCTGGGCTCAAACTTCACGGTGAGTAATGTATATGTTGTTCTTTACTCATTATTTAACACCTTCCACCGACTCTCCGGAGGGACCCCGTTGTCCCCACTGCGACCGCCGTGCGACCGATTCCTCTATGGCTTCGTGTCCCCCCGGGGACGCGTACGCGAGGGGGCTCCAAAGGATGCTGACGCCGCCCCCTCTCACATCCAAATTCGGGGGGTGGCGGGCTACGCTCTCGCCTCCTTTCATGACCTCGTAGATGACGAGATCGAAAGCGACGGCTCCAGCATCGACGACGTCGTGGCACCTGGCCACCCTCTGTCCCCGGAGTGTGCTATGGTGGATGCCCCAAGACAGCCACTGGTGTTAGCGAAATCTCTGCAGACTCACACTCCTCCGGACCCTCGTGCGAAAGCCCTCGCGTGTTCATAGGAGCATGGCGAGGAGTTACGACAAAGGCGGCAGAGTCAGCCGCCACCTGCGCGTAACCCGGCGAGCGGCGCTCGAGGTCACGCCCGCCAGGTCCAGCGTAACATCCTGGATGGAGTGAACGTTCCCCCACAATTTGTTTGGGCTGGCCAGAACATCGCTGCTGCGGCGATGCTTCTGCGTGGCCTTCCCGAGCCTACCGACCCCTAGGAACAGGTAATCCATCGAAACCTTTGGGCGCTGGTGGAAACCGCCGCCGTTCAACAGGCGGAGAGCTCCATGTTGTGACACTAGCTCATGACCTCTTGCCCCATCGGGGGAATAGGGCCACACCAGTCGAATCGCTCCATCCACTCACCACTACAGTTGCTGGGCATGGAGCAGGAGGCCGTTGCTACACCACAGCCCGACCCGACGTTCGCTCCACACCGACCACCTATGCGCGAATGGCTCAGGCCAAACCGTGATGCCCGCAGTGTCATCAACAATCGATGCCATGCCCAGCACGATAATGACGTCCATCAAGTGGTGGCGAGAGCAGGCGGCATAGGCCCTGGCCTGGCCATCGAGGAGTACGAGAAAATGCATCCCAGGCATGGTGGCCGACCAGACGACCGGAGCTCTAGCCCAGATGGTCTAGGGTCATGGGCCTTTGGTCATCGCATCCCAGAGTGTCGTTTCCACAGTGCTTCCGACCACCCACCAACATCGCTAGATACACCGAGGAAACAAACCCCGGTATATGGCTCGAAGACTTCTAGCTCACCTGAGCCGGAGGAGTGGATGATGACCACTTCATCATTCAGTATCTCCCCATCTGCGTGGGGGAGCATGTTCAAGCATGGCTCGAATTCCTCCCATCCGACAGCATCCGTGACTGGGCGGATCTCAAGAGGGTCTTCATCGAAATTTCTAGGGGACATATGTCCATCCTAAGAATTTATGGGACCTCAAGAGCTGCCAGCAAGAGACTAACGAGTCCCTATGGGATTACATCCATAGGTTCTCAAAGCGGTGCAACTCCCTTCCTAATGTCGTCGATGTGGACGTCATCAGCATGTTCCTCTCTAGGACAACTTGTGAGTCCTTGATCCATAAGCTTGGTTGTCTGAAGCCCCGTACCACCCGTGACCTGCTTGACATCGCCATGAACCACGCCTCCGACGAGGAGGTGGTAGGGGCAGTTTTTAGTGGCGGTTGGGACAGGGGCAAGGCCAAGCGCGAGGACCAAGGCAAGGGCCCCTCCACACAAAAGGGCAAGAAGAATAAGAACGATCAGCGTCGACCGAGCCAACCTAGCTTTGGTCGCCGCATCCGATCGTGCGGGCAAGCAGCCCTAGCAGGGCCAGCCTGACCACTTTGACAAGCTCATGGATAGTCCATGAAACCAACCCCTCCTACCCCATCAAGCACCACTACAAGGACTATGAGCTCCTCAAGCACTTTCTGCGATAGGCCGATAGGCCGAAGGAAGGGAAGGGCAAAGAGGAGGCGGCCAAGAAAGGAGGCATGGTGGGCAAGGATGATGATGGCTTCCCCGACCCTAAGGAATGCCTCATGATCTTTAGGGGATCTGACACCATCCACTCCAAGCGCCAACACAAGGTATGCTATAGAGAGGCATGTGTCGCCGAGTCTGCCGTCCCCTCTTTCCTTAGCTAGTTAGACTCCCCAATCACTTTTTATTAGAGAGACCATCCTTCCCACGTCATCCGACCGGGTCGCTACCCGCTCGTCGTCGACCCCATCGTTCGCAAGAAGCACCTCACCATGGTGCTAATGGATGGAGGCAGTGGCCTCAACATTCTCTACGTCGACACCCTCGATGCCATGCGCATCCCCCGATCGGAGCTCCATCCAGTGAGCTCTCCCTTCCACGGCATGATCCTAGGGATGCAGGTGTACTCACTCGGGCAGATCGACCTGCCCGTCATGTTTGGCGACCGAGCCAACTTCTGCTCGGAGGTCCTCACCTTCGAGGTGGTGGACTTTCTAAGGTCCTACCATGCCATCTTGGGGCGACCATGCTACACTAAGTTCATGGTGATCCCCAACTACACCTACCTCAAGTTAAAGATGCTGGGACCAAACGACATCACCATCGTGGGTAGCACCTTTTTAAACGCCTACACGTGCGACTGCGAGCATTACGAGCTCGCCACGGCCGTCATTAACTCCGCCAAGCTCCCGGAGCTCAGGAATTCATTGACTCCAGCAGTCCTAGACTGCAACGAGCCGACCTCCTCGAGTGCCTTCCACCCGACCAAGGAAACCAAGGCGGTGGGGATCGACCCCGTTGACCCGACCAAGACGGTGCAGATCGGGACCAATCTCCCGGCCAAATAGAAAAGCGAGCTCGCCGACTTTCTATGCGCTAATCGTGATGTCTTTGCGTGGAAACCTTCTGACATGCTAGGCATACCAAGGGAGGTCACCGAGAATGCATTACACCTCATCCCGGGCTCAAAGCCCACCAAGCAATGCTTGCATCGCTTTGACGACGAGAGTCACAGGGCCATAAGGCGAGGCGATCACCAAACTCCTAGCAGCCGGGTTCATCAAAGGGGTGTACCACTCCGACTGGCTAGCTAATCCTATTCTTGTGAAAAGAAGACCGAGAAATGGAGAATGTGTGTTGATTATACTGGCCTCAACAAGGCGTGTCCAAAGGACCATTTTCCTTTGTCATGCATAGACCAGATAGTCAACTCCACCTTGGGATGCGAAATCCTCTCCTTTCTGGATGCCTACTCAAGCTACCACCAGATCACGATGAAAGAGTCCGACCAGGTTGCAACTTCATTCATCACCCCGTATGGTTCGTGCTGCTACGTAACCATGCCTTTTGGTCTAAAGAACGCCGACACCACCTATCAACGGTGCATGCAACGATGCTTCACCGACCAAATCGACCCGCAAGACCAGCCTAACCAAGCCGAGCCACCAAAACCAACAATCACCGTCTATGTAGATGACGTAGTGGTGAAAATAGCTCAAGCTAGCGACCTAATCGCAAATTTGGCCGCAACATTCGTAAACCTCTAAAGGTTCAATGTCAAATTGAATTCCAAAAAATGTGTTTTTGGAGTTCCAAAGGGAAAGCTCCTTGGATATATTGTGTCTGAGCGTGACATCGAAGCCAACCCCAAAAAAATCACGCCATCTCCAACATGGGCCCTATACGCAACGTCAAGGGCGTACAGAGGCTCACCGGTTGTTTGGCCACCCTAAGCTGGTTCATCTCTCGACTAGGGGAATGGGGGATGCCTCTCTATAAACTTCTCAAGAAGACAGACGCATTTGTCTAGATAGAGGAGGCACAACAGGTTTTGGAAAGCCTCAAAGCATCACTAACATTGGCCCCAGTCCTCATCGCTCCCGAACGGGGAGAATCCCTCCTCCTCTACATCGTAGCAAACAACCATGTTGTGAGCACCGTCCTCGTCGCCGAAAGGGAGGAGCCAGGATGCCCCCTGAAGGTTCAACAACCGGTGTACTTCATCGGTGAGATACTCACCGAGGCCAAGGCTCGATACCCCTAGGTGTAGAAGCTTTTATACACCATGCTAATGGCGACCTAGAAGCTCCTACACTACTTCACCGACCATGAGGTCATGGTCATCACCTCGTACCTGCTGGGAGACATCATCCACAACCGCGATGCCACGGGATGAATCTCCAAGTGGGCTCTCAAGCTCATGGGTCACGATATCATGTATGTCCCTCGCATCGCTATCAAGTCTTAGGCTCTCGCCGACTTCATCGCCGAATGGATAGAAGTCTAGCTCCCGACCCCGGACGTCACCCATGAGTACTAGACAATGTACTTCGATGGATCAGTTATGGCGCCCGGCTCGGGGATTGGAGTGGTTCTAATCTCCCCAGATGGGAGCAGGCTCCGCTACGTGATCCATCTCCATTTTTCGGCCTCAAACAATGCCACGGAGTATGAGGCCCTCATTAGCGGACTGTGCATCGCTGTCGAACTCGGCGCTACGTGGCTGTATGTCCGCGGTGACTTGGAGTTGATCGTCGACCAAGTCATGAAGGAGTCCTCCTACAAGAGCCCTCTCATGGTAGCATACTGCCAGGAGATGTGCAAGCTCGAGGATAAGTTTCGAGGGATCGAACTGCATCACGTCCCCCGAAAGGACAACGATGCCACCGATTTCCTCACAAAATTGGCTGTCAGGCGGGTTCCGTCTCTAGATGGGATCTTCATCAACAATCTCCATGAGCCGTCTACCCATGTTCTGGAGGATCCGATCCAGACACACTCTGACACCAATCTGGCACTCGGTGGCTCCGACCTCCTCACGTGCCCCGCCCCTGACCAAGTGCTCGGGGGCTCCGACCTTGGTGCCTCCATGACAACATCGCCCACCGACGTTGCCGTGGTGGCACTCGATCAGGTTGACTGGAGAGCACCACTACTCGCCTACCTCCTCGAGGAGGTTCTCCCATCGGAAATGACTGAAGCACGATGAATCAATCGACGCGTCAAGATGTTCATCGCCATCGGTGGTGAACTATATAAGTGAAGTTCGTCGGGAGTACTCATTAAGTACATCCCGACCGACCAAGAAAAATAGCTCCTCTTCGAGGTCCATACTGGAATCTATGGACATCATGTGGCCCCGAGGTCGCTGGTCAGAAAAGCCTTTCACCAAGGTTTTTACTAGCCCATTGCGCTGCGAGATGCAGAGGAGGTTGTCCGTATGTGTGAAGGATGACAGTTCTATGCTCGGCAAACTCATCTATCGGCACAGGAGCTTCAGACCATCCCCATCACTTGGCCATTCGTGGTCTAGGGCCTCGACATGGTCGAACCCCTCAAAAAGGCCCCGGGCGGCTTCACTCACTTGCTCGTAGCGGTGGACAAATTCACCAAGTGGATAGAGGCAAAGCCCATCACCAATATCCGCTAGGAAGAGGTGGTCAAGTTCTTCCTCGACATCATCTATCGGTTTGGTGTTCCACACTGTATCATCACCGACCACGGAACAAACTTCACCAGGAAGAAGTTCCTAGACTTCTGTGACGGATACGGCATCAAGATCGATTGTGCCTTAGTCGGGCACCCACGTACCAACGGTCAAGTCGAGCGAGGCAGTAGCATGGTCCTCCAAGGACTCAAGCCCTGCATCTTCGACCGACTCAAGAAGTATGTTGGGCAATGGGGTGCAGAGGTTTTAGCGATCCTTTGGAGCCTAAGAACGACATCAAATTGTTCCACAGGGTTCACCCCTTTCTTCCTCACATATGGAGCCAAAGCAGTGTTGCCCTCCGACCTTGATCATGGCGCCCCAAGAGTAAAGGCCTTCGACCAAGACCGAGCCACGGAGGCTTAGTAGGATGCAGTCGACCTACTCGAGGAGGCTCGTGAGATGACCATCATTCGCTCCACTCATTACTAGCAAACTCTCCACAGGTACCATGAAAGAAAAATTAGGGGGAGGATCCTCGAGGTCGGTGACCTTGTACTCCGAAGGACCTAGTCAACCAAAGAGAAACATAAACTCTCTCCACCATAGGAAGGACCTTACACAGTGATCGAGGTGCTCTAGCCAGGCTTTTACCGGCTGAAGGATGACAACGGCAACGTTCTCACCAACACATGAAACATCGAACAGTTACGTCGTTTTCCCCTTAAAACTCGGTCTTACCGTTCTCTTTCCATTCAATGTTTGCTCCTATAGCACCCTAGCCCAAGCACTCTCGGCCTGGGTCGCTCAGGGGCTCCATGGGGGTGCGATACCACCCTCCTCTTGTACTATCATATAGTAATACTTTTCACCCAAATGAAAGGGTGTCGCCCAAACGAAAGGGCATTCTGTTCCTTTGATTACCCTACGTAACTTGCGTTTTAACCTCCCGACCGATCACACCTAGCCACAACCTATGGTTACAAGTAGCTGAGCCTCGCAGACCATGCCGGGTTCTTAAGGTTGCAGCCTATGGGTCAACGGGCAGGTGCAAAAAAGAAAGGATAAAAAACAAAGCTACGCTAGGGTAAAAACAAGGGCGGATGGGACAAGCTTCCCCTCACGAGTGATTTCATCACAAAATGAACCTAGAATATTCACGAATGTAAAGTTGTTCACATGGGGCTCCCCACACGAACTCATCTCTTACATGAACTGACTATTTCTACTCTAAACTCTATTATGGCCTCCCGGCGGCATCGGCTAATGGTACGGTCGACAAGGATGAAGACAGCTCGCTTCCGGTCGGGACGACGTTCGGCTCTGTTGGGGGTGGGATGACGCTCGCCTCCACCCCGGTCTCCACTCCCTCCACAGGCTGGACAACATCTTCCCAACGCACGCCTTCACCAGAGACGAACGGCGAGCTTCCATCACCCACTGCGTAGTGACCTACTCGGCAACCATCTGTGCATGTGGCACCAAACTCTCCCCTAGTGCATGGATTTTGTCTGCACTCCACCCGTCAGCATATCCTCTATAGATGGTCGTGAAGTCCAGATCGAGGTGATGGGTCACCACCGAGGTCAGCACCCCCGTCGTTCCGTAGAACATGCCGTTGGAGATGAGCACCTAAACTTCATTTGGGACCTCCACCAGCTAGATGACGAGCGTACTGGTGCTCGGTCTCGACCCGAACACCTCAGAGATGACCACCTATGTGATGTTGCGAATCTGATCAAGCTCCCCCTCAAGAGTGTGTCGCTCCTCAAGGGACTAGGCTTGCGCCTCCATGCCCCGACCGACCGCCGCTTTGACCGTCTCCAGCTCTTGCTCTAGAGAGCCGATCTTTCCACCTAGTTCTAGAAAAAGACAACAAATTCAGAAGCAAAGGAAAAGAAAAATCAAGGCATCAACCGAGGGCAGAACATATACGTACCAAGGTGGGCGCTTTCGAGAATGGAGAGCCCTTCCTCATGCCGGGTCACCCTCTCGAGCAGACAAGCATTCGACTCCTCTATCCCAAGCATCTACCCTTGGAGAGCAACCACTTCTTGTTCGGTGTCCAATCGAGCCTTCCGCTCCGCCTCTAGAGCCTCCAAGGACTTCTAAAGCGCCACCTCGGTCTCCACCAAGTGGACCTTCACCGCGTCAAGTTCTCGCTTGGTAGCAGTCGCCCGCTCAACCGCACATAGCTCCGCCGCCTGTGCTCCTGTGACCTCGGCCGCCCGGTCTTAGGACTCACGACAGGTAGAATCTAGCTGGTGCCTAAGCTTGTCAACCTACCATGATGTCGTTGCTTCCTCCTCCATCCGACCGTGCTCCTCCCAAAGAAATCAGGACTTACGACCGACATCATCTCCAGATCATGTGAGACAAGAAGCAGGCATGCTGAGACAACCATTGAAAGGCCAAGGAGTCAAGGACAACACCAAAAATGCAGAGAACTTACCTCTACAATGCATGGTAGGTCGACTGTCATGGCTTGATGGATGAGCTCAACCCTCTCCAAGGCCTCCTTGAGCCTCGCCTTAGTAAGAGTGAGATCGGACTCCATCGATAGTCCTCTATCCCCAAGCATGTGCTATAGCTTCACCTCCTCCTCATCACAAAGGACGAATCAGGCCTTTCTCGACTCATCGGGGCAAGGCCACACCAGCTCATGGGTCACCCCTGACCCACTGGAAGATCCAGCCATCATAGTATCATACGATGACCGGGTCATCACCTGCTCCCGGGATGGCGGGATGGCCGGCGGCTCCACCCTGGTGTCTTCCTCGTCGAAGAAGAGGATGTCCACTGTTAGGACTCCATGACTCGCCGATGGATGCACTACCTCCAGCCTAGCCATAGTTCCTCCCAACCCCTCCAGCTCTGACTAGGTGGGTGAACCATGCGCTCCTCCACCGGGCGAGGCAGGGAGCCCGGTTTCCCTCCTCTCCTCCTCCTCAACTATTGGGAGGGACCGCAAGAGTCACCTCGGACCCAACCTCTGCCGTCACCATGGGGATCGTCGACCATCACAACCATCACCGCTGCCGCCGTTCTCACGACCGGCCGGGAAGACACAACCCCTAGAAGGGAAGGTTGAGCCGCCGCCAACCTACTTCCCCTACCACTCATTGCAACCCGCTGTAGGCTGGGTCTCCACTCTTCTCGCATGGGAGGTCGGGAGATTCCTAGTCCCGCCAGCCCCTGGCCACTGTCAAACAAGCGCAGGTGAGTCACACTCAAAAACTCAACTATGAGAATAAAAAGGAGCATGAATGCATACCTAGACGAAAGCGGCAGAGCTTTGAAGCCTCGACCGGCTGACGATGAGCCAACCAGACGAGGATCACTCATGGGTCATGACCCGTGACCCCTCGCATCGGCCGAGGGAGGGGCCAACCTAGCCGGTCCCCGATCGGCTCGTGAACGGCCATGACCGCCAGCTCATGGCGAAACCACCGGAGCAACTGGCGAGGCATCCCCCCATTGGGGGTCACACACACACACTGACCCCAAAGATGCAGGGGAACACTCACGTCCCCTTGACCAACCGGCATGCTCCGCCACACTCGAGCAGGGGGGCACAAAGCCGACAACACCTCCGAAGGGCACGGCGATCGCACCCGCTTCGCCTCTCGTTCGAGGGCGATGTCTTTGCTCGCAGCGCTGCTTCCATGACATAGGAACATCGCCATGTGTCTCCACATCATGCCTGCTGAAGAACGTAGCCGTGGGTTCACGGTTGAAAGGTCCTAATGGCTAGAAGGGGGGTGAATAGCCTATTAAAAATTTCTACAACAACACTTAGCAAATCGGTTAGACAAATATAAGGCAAAGCGAGTGTTGCGCTAGCCTACTAAAAAGCAAGCCACCTACCACAATTCTAGTTTCTTATAGTCTCTATCCACACAATGGCTATGTTACTGCACTAAGTTAGTGTGCTCTCAAAGGCTAACTAAAGAGCCACACTAACCAAACTAACAAGCTCTCATGACTGGCTACACTAAAGAGGTTGACACTTAGTTTGCGGTAATGTAAAGAGACGAGCAAGATGGTTATACCTCTGAGTCAAGGAATGAACCAATCAATCATAAGAATGAATACTAATAAAACCAATCACCTCAGAATCAAATGATGACACAATGATTTTTTACCGAGGTTCACTTGCTTGCCGGCAAGCTAGTCCTCGTTGTGGCAATTCACTCACTTGGAGGTTCACGCGCTAATTGGCCTCACACGCCAAACCCACAATAGGGTGCCACACAAGCAACACAAGATGAGGATCACATAAGCCACAAGCAATTTACTAGAGTACCTTTTGGCTCTCCACCGGGGAAAGGTCAAGAACCCCTCACAATTATCATGATCCGAGACGGAGATAATCATCAACTTGCGCTCGATGATCCTCACTGCTCCAAGCCATCTAGGTGGCGGCAACCACCAAGAGTAACAAGCGAATCCCACAGCAAAACACGAACACCAAGTGCCTCTAGATGCAAACACTCAGGCAATGCACTTAGATTCTCTCCTAATCTCACAAAGATGATGAATCAATGATGGAGATAAGTGGGAGGGCTTTGGCTAAGCTCACAAGATTGCTATGTCAATGCAAATGGCCAAGAGAGTAAGCTAGAGCCAGCAATGGGGCTTAAATAGAGAGCCCCCACGAATAGAGCCGTTGGCTCTCTGTTCCCTAAAAAGTCAGGGCGACCGGGCACACTGGTCTGATTGACCGGACGTAGGACCCCAGCGTCCGGTCCTCTGATGATCGCCACATGTCATCAGCTTCAAATGCTGAGCGCCCAATCTTAACGGCTAGTCTGCTTCACACCATGTGTTAAGTTGCGACTGAACGCGCAACTCAAAGTGAGCGGACGCTCCATCACTGGAGTCCGGTCGTTTCCAATAAGGTTCTAGAAACTGGTTTTTCTTGACCGGACATGTCTGATCATAGGCAATTGGACACGGACCAGAGTCCGGTAGTTTCTGGCTTGTGCAGATGCTTTCGTCAGCGTACATCGTCACCTGACCGGACACACCCCCAGCGCGTTCGGTCCTATTTCTTCTCAGCGTCCAGTCAAAGGACCGAGGATGGCCTTCACTATGCACCACTGACCGGATGCAGGGTTAGAGTCCGGTCACTGCCCAAGGCAGAGTCTGGTCAATACGAAATAGCTCCTTTTGACCCTAAACTTCACCACCCTTGATCAAATGTGCCAACCACCAAGTGTAACACATTGTGCACGTGTGTTAGCATATTTTTACAAACATTTTCAAGGGTGTTAGCTTTCCACTAGATCCTAAATGCATATGCAATGAGTTAGAGCATCTAGTGGCACTTTGATAACCACTTTTTGACATGAGTTTCATCCCTCTTAATAGTACGACTATCGATCCTAAATGTGATAACACTCTCTAAGTGTCTCGATCACTAAGCCGAAAAGCTCCTATCAATTTCACCTTTGCCTTGAGCTTTTTGTTTTTCTTTCTTCTTTTCCAAGTCCAAGCATTTGATCATCACCATGCCATCACCACCATCATATCATGATCTTCATTTGCTTAATCACTTGGAGTAGTCAACCTATCTCATAATCACTTTGACAAACTAAGTTAGCACTTAGGGTTTCATCAATTCACTAAAACCAAACTAGAGCTTTCAACGGTGCTCCACCGAGGTCAGAACAGCACCCCTGACTCCTTCATCCTCTGAGGCACTTGTGTCATCACCCTTCTCCATGGGCTCCTCCGACTCGAGCTTCGCCTCCATGTCACTCCGGCTCTCGCCCCCCGGACCCGTCGGTTGATCTCCTTCTCCTTATCGAACCTCCTCCGGGCCTTTTTGACTTTCTTCTTCTTCTTGGCAAGCGCCACCTCCCTCTAGGCAGCTTGTTGAGCCATTCCTTCTGGCTCTCTCGGAAGATGCGGCCGGGATTTATAGCCCGCGAGTCCCTTCAAAACGGGCAACTCGTAATCAATCAAAACATCAAAAAAGTCACAAAAAGGGGGGCATACCAAATTGGATAGCCTCACAGCATGAAGGGGACCGGCGTCCCTTTGAGGGAGTATTTATCCCTCAACTACAACACCTGATCGAGATGACTTCAGACTTCATCCTTTGGCAACTCCTCCGGCGATGCACGATCGGGATCTATCGGGCCAGAGTATTCCCACATCGGCTGCGTTCTTTCCGCCAACGGGGCAACCCAACGGTGGAAGAAGGTATGGAAGACCAACAACCCATCAAGGCCATGCTGCACAAGTCTTTGAAGCTCTGTCTTGATAACCTCCAACTTGTTCTACCAATCAGCGGGACCCCACAACCAGCTTTCCCTCCTCTCCGGCCTTTCTCCGGTGAACATTGGGAATGGCGCTTCCGCTGGGTTCCTAATGTAGAACCACTCACCGTGCCACCCTCGGTTGGAGTCACAGAGGGAGTACGCAGGGTAGAGGACCGACGGCTTCAGCTTCTTCTACAAGGCAAATCCCCTAACCAGTGTGATTCTAGGTGGCTTCCCCTCAAACAGGGCTCGCCCACTGAAGATCCAGTGGAAGAGGTCCACGTGTGGCTCCATCCCGAGGAAGGTCTCGTAGACGGTGACGAAGCTAGCGATGTGCAGTACCCCAGTCGAGTTGAGGTGCTGCAGTTCCAGGCCCCACTCATTGAGGAGCCCACGCAGGAACCAGTGCGCGGGATACCCAAGCCACGCTCGTGGAAGGCGAGGAAGGAGATGACCTCATCGGCCTAAGGTTGTAGAACAACTTCCCCCGGCGTAGGAGCCCTCCAATGCGCCACCTCCTTCGACGGGAGTAGCCCCTTCTCGGTGAAGGCGGCCAGCACCTCCTCATCCACGTTGGAAGGCCTCCAGTTCGACATCGCGCCTCGGATTTATGAATAAATCTATGAGTTCTCCTCTCCCTCGCTCTACCCGCCTCTCTCCTAGAAACCGCCGCGGCACACGAATAGACTTGGCGAAAAGGAGGAAGGAGGAATGGTAGTGGTTGAAGGAAGGCGAAAGAACGGGAGGAAAATCCTCTCTCTTCCCCCTATTTAATGAGGAAAGGCATGCAGCAAGACGTGGCCTTAGTTGATGGGACACGCCCTGCCTGATAAAATGTTGCTCGGTTAGCAGGACGTGGTCTGGGCAGGGCCCACCACTACCGCAACCCGAGCATGGGAAATAAGGCGCAACCACACGCAAACGATCCTCCGCCTTCCCAGGTAGGGTTTGGAAGGGCCCACCAACGGAATCTCCATCGAGGAGAGGCCAACAGGTCTCCCGAGTCGATCAGACGGCTCGAGCGGCTGCCAAGAGATAGGTAAGGAGCAGCAGGATGCCTCATACGGGTTATGCCGACCCTGTCATGAACGACGGTCACGGATCCCATTTGGACATATCCGATAGGAGCTCCCCAGACCCATCACTCGAGCCATCGAGGTAACCTTACCAAACCCCCTTTTTGTTTTCTAGTGCATAATCATTCATTCATCCATTCTCATACATGCATTCATACATTCATCCATACATTCATCCTAGACATCCAAGCATTGCATATGCAGTTGTTGCTTCACAACGCTTCGTGTTGCGTCACAAAGCGATAGTCGTCTCATTCGATATGAGCGACGACCGATATGTTGCCAATCCCGAGGTTCAAGAAGTCGACCCGCAAAGGCTCGAGGCCGCCTCGCGTCAAATAGAGCCAGAGGAGAAAACACAGATGAGCCCCAGTGGCCCTCTCCTGATCCGCTCAGAAGCGGACAGGGTCATCTCGACCTTCTTGTTTGATCCTGACCTTGAGCCATGCCCACAGAATCTCCATCGAGGGGAGGCCAGTGGACCACTTGAGTCGATCTACGGAATGGCTCGGGCATCTGCTGGGAGGCGGGTTAAGAGTAGTGGAATGCCACATGAGGGCTATGTCGACCCCGTTATGAACGACGAGCCTGGATTCCACTCGGATGTACCCATTATTAAGCTCACCGAGAGCGTCACTCGAGCCATCGAGGCAAGCGACGTTAGCTCAACCCCTCCGGTTCCGGAAATCACGGATGAGGTGATGCACAAAACTAGACCGACCCCTCGGCCACGCCCGATGCTTGGGTTGGTGCCCGACACTTGGGTTGGCGCTCCATCTCGCCCGACCCCTCGGCCACGCCCGACATTTGGGTTGGCGCCCGACACTTGGGTTGGCGCTCCGTCTCGCCCGACCCCTCGGCCACGCTCGACGCTTGGGTTGGCGCCCGACACTTGGGTTGGCGCTCCGTCTCGCCCGACCCCTCGGCCATGCCTAACGCTTGGGTTGGCACCGGACACTTGGGTTGGCGCTTCGTCTTGCCCGACCCCTCGGCCGCGCATGACACTTGGGTTGGCGCTCCGTCTCGCCCGACCCCTCGGCCACGCCCAACGCTTGGGGTTGACGCTCGACACTTGGTTTACGCTCTCGTCTCGCCCGACTCCTCGGCCGCGCTCGACGCTTGGGTTGGTGCCTGACACTTGGGTAGGCGCTCCGTCTCACCCGACCCCTCGGCCACGCCCGACGCTTGGGTTGGTGCCCGACACTTGGGTTGGCTCTCCGTCTCGCCCGACCCCTCGGCTACGCACGACACTTCGGGTTTGCGCTCCGTCTAGTCCGACGGTGACACATGATCTTACACCCATCGGGTGCGCTCGTGAAACGAGTGTAAACAACCCCTTCACGACTTCACAGAAGTCCCAAAAGGGCTCGGGGGCTCCTATCGGGTTTATAAACCCGGGGTCCCCAATGGACCCGCTTCCCTATAAAAACTTGGCCCAGCAGACGGCGTAGCGACAACGCGCGCCTCCCGGGCTGGCCCAAATACATAATGACATGCTAGGAGAACGATCCGGTCCCCGACCGGAAGGCCTAGCTAAGGTGGGGACACAGTCTGACTCCAACCTCCTTTTCTGACCGGGGATACGCCGGACCTCTGCTCATGGCTCTTCCCCGACCGACACGATCGGGGTCGACTGGGAACGACCGACCGGGGACGCCTGCTCGGTGAGGGCCCAGGGATCAGGCGGAGCAGATAAGGTAAGGCGCTCAAGTCAAACCACAATACCGAGGACCGTACCATGCCATACCCTACGCACCTGTAGGACGGTGCCACTAGGCCATGCCAGATGGGCACTATGCAACCTTCCAGGCGTGTCAGAACACAAACAGTATTGTAGGCGCCGACGTTTACCATACTAGGCGAACACGGTAGAGTCTACCACATGCATCTGGACATAAACAGTATTATGGACGCCAACGACCATCTCGTACCCGACAGCGTGGGCAACAAGACTAGATAGCACACGTATACATTCTCTCTCTTTCTCTGACTTGTAAGGCCATCTCCTTCGACTATAAAAGGGGATGAGCTCTCTCCTAAAAAGCTCTCTCTGGCTCTCTGGCTCTCTAAAAAAAGAGAAGCTAGACAATTTGAGCACTCGAGGACCTGAAAACATGAATAGCTCAATAGCTCTAGAACTCTAAAGCTACACAGAACATACGCTCTAATACTTAGCGCACGTTAGAGCCCCCGTCACTCTCGGCCCTTCGGTTCAGAGTCCGACCGGGCCTTTAACACCGTCTTCTTATTCCTACTCGTTTGTAACCCCACAGCAAGCTTCGAGCACCTGGGCTCAGGAATAAAGTCACCGACCGGCTGAAATTGGACGTAGGGCACGTTGCCTGAACCAGTATAAATCATGTGTCATTGAGTGTTAGGCCACATCCGATCACAACGCACGGCAAAACTATAAATATTTATTTGTTGGTCACTTTTCGCACCGACAGATGGGTTTGAGGTTCCTGTTGAATTTCGCTTTTAGATGAATTGATTAATCATGTTTTGTTGTTGTTTGTCAATAAACAAAATATAGACATTGATCATACCAAAAAAATGTATATAGGTTCATTGTGGAATGTTTACCGGTGGTGAATTTTGTATTCTGGTACCATTTTTCAAATAAAACTATGTAACTGAGCAAAGTTTCTCAATGTTGAATTATTACTCCATCCGTTCCAAAAAAAACGCACTTATCCAGGTTCAAGACTAAAATTACGTTATTTTTAAGGGAAGGAGTACTTTATTTATAAAAACAACATTTCAATGATATACTTTTGTACTGTAGTGTTGATTTCTACAAATCTATCCACGCGTATAGAATGACTTTAAATTCTAAAAGTTAATTTATTATTTAGAAACGAATGGGAGTAAATCCGTTGTCGCAATGGCGATAAGGACTAGAAGACGTGCACCAACGGTTTTGCTCATTTACTTTGTTTGTTATTTCTTCTCTACAAATTATAAGTCGTTTTAACTTTTTGGTACACAGGTTTTGTTACTAGACATATGCTATATCTACAAATATACAGCATGTTCGCTTGTTAGTTTCAGCCAACCCAAACCAGCCAGCCAACAGTATTTTTCTCTCACAATAAACCAGCACTAGCCAGCCTAAATCAGCCCAGAAACCAACCAGCGAACAGGCTAATAGTAAATTGATGAATAAAAAAGTCAAAACGAATAATAATTATAAACGGAGGGAGTATAAGATGAAGTTACTCGTAGGCTAGGTGGTGGTGTTTCATTTTTGAACGTTGTAAATTATACTATGTCATTTGCATTTGAACATAGATTTTTTTTGAAAACATGTTTTTTCTTTGTGAAATCATATCAAATCTTTAGTTTTCCAGCCACACTACTTGCTACAATCTTATAGTACAATCCTACAGATTTCACTATTGGATTTGCACATCTGACCATCACAGTTTGTACTCTCCTCGTCCAAAAATAATTAACACTTTAGCTATGAATCCAGACAGCTATAGCTAGAGTGTGAAGTATTCTGAGGTAGAGGGAGTACATTGAGAGGGATGGGTTTGAGGTTCCTGTTGAATTTCGCTTTTAGATAAATTGATTAATCATGTTTTTTTGTTGTTTGTCAATAAACAAAATATAGACATTGATCATACCGAAAAAATGTATATAGGTTCATCGTGGAATGTTTACCGGTGGTGAATTTTGTATTCTGGTACCATTTTTCCAATAAAACTATGTAACTGGGCAAAGTTTCTCAATGTTGAATTATGTGAGTATAGTTGTACACAGCTGCCATGTCGAATTATTATCGAGTTGGCAGGAGCTACCCATATTCCTCCCATGACCAAGAATGTCTTGCATCTTTTCTTTAAAAAATATAATGGCCGACATCAATACGGAGTAGTACTACGCAAAAGTTGTATTTGTAATTTTAAATTCTTTCTTGTTATAGCTAGCAAATCCCCTACTACTTTTCGTCTGCAACTCTTGAACTCAAAATCAGATATTTGAGTACACAACATGCTGCTGCTGTGAATGTGTGATGCTGCTTTAGTGACTAATAAAGTAGTTTTTTTGTCCAGACTGGTCGTGTATAAACTCAGTATTTTTCTTGAACCTCCAAATGTCTAGTTCGCCTGTTCACCTGCCAACGTGCAAAAGGTCCAGAGGCGAGCAAGCACACAGAAATCGCTGTTCGCCTGTTCCATGCTACTGGGCCGGTCCATCAGCAATTGCTGTGCTGGCCCAATTATTGTTGCGCAGCTACGGCCGCGGCCGCGCGGCAGAAAAACGAATGAGTGTTAGTTCGCGAGTGTTAGTACCACCTCGCTTCATTAGCAAAGCCACATTCCAAGGGAAGAGCATATAAAGAGGGCCAGGGCGACCTTGATAAGGCCCGCAGCTGCGCGGTGCACGCAGAGCTAACTATTTTGTCTCCTTTTGCTAAAGAATACCGTGCCGCCGCAAACTCACCCTGTATTTTGGAGGGACCCAACAATTCAAATAAAAAAAATTCTCTGTAAGTTTTTAATTTTAAAGTTGTAAAAATATCCAAGGCCTACTTTGGCAGCCCGCTTTCCTGGAGGGATTCCAGTGTTTTCTCTGTGCCATTTCTCCCCGGGCCAAATTTTTATGTCCTTTGGCAGCCCAACCACCCGAGGATCTCAGCTAGATTCTCTTTCTTTTCCCTGTGGTAGGAATCCACGACTCGTGAGGCCGGGAGGGTTTCCCTGACTCACTCGCGATTTCGTTGCTCGCGACGCCGCCCAGTCGGTGAGCCTGCCTCCGCCGCCGTGACTTCCTTTGTTGGCGCACCCCGGCTCCACTTCGCTCCACCACCGTCGTTATCGCTGGTCGGTCCACCTCCATCCACATCTCCTTCCCCACAGAAGCTTCTCGATCTGCTAGGGTTTCATCCACATCTCTTTCTGGTTGATCTTGGAGTTACTAGTCCGCGAGCTCGGACGCCTCCGTCCGTCGCCTCGGCTCCTCGGCCTCGCCTCGACTCTCTCCGCCGCCTCGGCTTCTCCGTCGCCATCACCTTGCGGCACCAAAGATCTCGTCTCCGCAGGTGAGCTCGCTTCCACTTGCATCTCCCTGCACCGCATCTAGGGTTCCTGATCCTATCCTCACACGTTTCCTATGGATCTTGGGACTGTGGATGGCCGCATCTTCCTCCCCACTCCGCCCTATGCATCCGCTCGCGAATCGCGACCGCTCGCACAGCTCTTCATCCGCCGCCCGCCGACCCGACCACGACGGCTCCACCACTACTCCGTGGATCGACCGCCTCGTCGCAATCTGGTGAGCCATTGTGTCGTCCGCGAGCAGCACCGACGTCGCCAGCAACACGACACAACCTCTGCCTCTACAAGTTAGTCTTCTGTTCGCATCTCACACCCCTTCTTGTAGATCTATGGTTTCTTGTTTGTGATTCTATGGTTTCTTGTTTGTGATGTGAAAATAGATGTGAAAATAGAACTCAATTGCTTCATGTAGCTTAAAGATCCAACTGGTGAGCTGGTTTCTGTGTTCAGAACACCATTGCAATAGAATAGGATGGCATGTCGTGATGGATTTTTTTCTAGCATTGCACAACAACTATATGCATGCTTATAACGGTCCGATATATACACCGGTTGGGACGTTTGGTAGTCTTGCTATTTTCTAGCATGCGACTAGTATAGTAACCGATCACTTTAGAGTAGCAATTTTCGCGATAGTGACCGATGCATTTCTTTTATCCCATTGCAGAGAGAAAATAGAATGCGCTTTATTTAGGAGCCGAGCACCTAGTTTTTCAAGTTTATGGGGGCTTAGATGTGGCAATCATGCAAGTTTAGAGGAGCAAACCCAGAGTCACAACTAACTGGGGACACATCCCAACCCAAACAATCTCTCGGAAAGTCTAGGAACACAAATGGGGGCATCGGAATAGGATATGGTCGGAAGTTTCCAATTTGCCGCACATGAAACATTCTTCGGCCCTGTCCACTTTTTTTCTTCTTCTTTAGTTGAACTCCACATTGTATACGGTCATGTACTGCCATCCATAGAAAGATCTTCACCTTCAAAGGAATATTGCATTGCCATACTGTCATCATACAACGGTCCACAGCGCCTCCATATGTCATTAATCTATACAACGATCTAGAAGTATATTTCTTGGTTCTTTCCAGCACCGAAAAACCTCATCTTTGCCTTCATACAGTTGAATATCATTCAAGAGATCTAGAAGGGAACCCATTCCTCAACCAAGATGTCATTCAGCTGTCACCTGAACTCTATATGCCACTGACCATTCACACAAGCCTTGGCCACCTCTAAATCTGGATGTGATGCAATTCTGAAAAGATTAGGAAAAGGTCCGATTAAGAACTCATTGTCGGGCTTTCGGATCTCACCGGGTCAGGTGGGCCATAAATCGCATCTAGATGCATATCTCGCCACCTCAACACTTCCAAACAACATTTTATAATAATCTGTGATGTGGGTTCTCGACAATTGGGGATCCACTGCTTCCTGCCCATCCACTTCCAAAGATAGTAATTTGCATCTTCCTTTTTCTGCCAATAGCACATTTGTGAAATTATTCTCTTCATAATATCTTTCTTGAGTTTCTTTTGATAACTGTCATAGTTCTACCCCCAACCCTTGATAGCTCTTCTAAGTTTGCTTGAGGTAGGTTGCTATAATGTCGTTCTAGTCCAGCAAAACGATCTAACAATGAATCCTGATTCAAACTGTTGTCATCAGCTCCTCGAGACAGTTGTGTTTTATCATCTGACTCAACAGCACCAGAGTCAGCGAACATCAACGATAACTCCCCAAGGAGTAAACATCTAAAACTCCTTTTTTTTGCATAGGAAGTGTTGCTACAGGAGATCTAAACTTCACATCAACTGAGCACTTGCAGCCTGCTCCTCTTGTTCCTATTGCTACTCCAGCTGCTCCGGCTGCTCTGGCTGCTCCAGCTGCTCCAGTTGCTCCTGTTGCAATGTCTGATAGCACAAGTCCAGGTGCTACTTTTGATGGGCTAGACATCTCAAGTGCACGTAATGAAGCTCAGTCTGCACCTTCCAATCAAGATTCTGTGCAAGGAACGAGTGGTGGGAGAAAGCGTAAGCAAAAGTCACATTGGTGCTGCTATTGATGGTTTTGTGCGCTTAAGAAGATGCAAACAAGTAAAACAATGGAAGCACTCAATGAAAAGAAGAAACAAGATTTAAGCATTTTCAATGACAAGTGTCTCGATGAAGTTGATGCAATGGAACTTCTTGATGTGGAGAAGGCGATGCTATGAATATCTTCAAATCTGAGATTGACAGGGAGGTATTCATGAAAATGAAAAACAAAATGTTCGCTTTGATTTGGCTCAAACAAAGCAGATTAGGTAATGCTTGGTGCCAATTTGGATTAGTTTACTTTGGTATGACTTAGTCGCTAATGCTTTTCCTTGTGCTTACTTGCAGTGCTATATATCTGTGGAGGCAATGTTGGTGGAGGCAATGTTTGAATTGAGAAGAAAAACGCATTGCAGATCATTGTATGCACGTATATATTATTTGAACAACAACTTGCACTTGTCAACAGCTATGACCGCCGATTGACCTTATTTTTATTAGCCTAGGAATTTGCATGTCTGTGAGATAGTAATCATATACATGGATTTTTTTCATGGTTCTACACATGGTATAATAAGTCTCCCTGTTTGTTGGTGTTAGTTTGTTTGGTGAAGGACCGAACCTCTGTGAGTTTGTGAGACTTGTCCTGTTGCATTGCATTGTTCATTGCTAATGGATGGAGGAGCCAGTTTGTTGGTGTTAGCACACAGAGACCCACCGCTATGGCTGGTGTCTACTTCTCTGAATTGTCTCTTGAAAGGGAGCAGAGAGAATAATCTTCTGCTTTTTTTTTTTTTTTGTTTAGCCCTCAAGCATTGGCAGATCCTGATGTAGCTATGTCTTTCTGTTTCATGCAAGTTTGTCACGTTACACTTGTTTTTTTCCAAATCCAGCATGCATGTTTCATGTTTTTTTCTAAATCCAGCATGCATGTCTTCCTGTTCAAATGCTTTCTTGTCCTATACCAATGACGGTTGTGTATTTCATTTATCCTAGTCTGAATCGATAGATAGCCATAGGCATCATGAGAACAATCTCCTTTTTACCTATGTTATATGTATTTTGGCCATATACAATAGCATTTTCCGAGCCGGACATGTCATGAGAGATCACCATTTTCATTATTGTGTTATTCTGCAGATGTCTCAAAGGAAAGCAATGCATGATTTAAAATAAGTGAAGTCGTAACTTTTGATAGTACTTTGCTAGATGCCGAAAGACATTGAATGTAAGGATGGTCAATTTCGAGATGATTGAAGTATATGATTATGACTTCACCATTTTCTATTGGATTTAAGGATGTAGAACAATCTGTATGAATGCTACTAGTAGTTGATTAGATGTCAGATAATACTTTTACGTTTACTAGATTTGGTTTAAGGTCTGAATTATGTCTGTATTTGTATGGTGAGACTTGTTCCTGAGATTTTTCATGATTTTGTGGCTCTGACATTGATATGTAGTGATTTTTTATATTATTCACCTCTTTTTGTTTTTTCTTTATTTTTTGCTATTTTTTCCTGATTTTTGAAGACATGGTTTCTCACGGACTCACAGTAGCATTCCTAGGCTAATATATTGGGTGCTATCTGTGAGAAACCATGTCTACTGTGAAAAACCACCGATTTCTTCCGTTCCCGACAGAAGCAGGGGAAAAAGGTTTCCAAAGAGCAGCAGGGGAATGATCCCGCACGTGAAATCTTCCCTGGAGAGAAGGGGATTATGATGTCCAAAAAAATTCCTCCCTTGCCGTTTTCTTCCCTGGGTTAATCACCCTGTGTTGCCAAAGCAGCCCTAAAATTGGACCAAATGTTTGAGGGTAATATTCGGAGGGTCTCTGTTTTGTAGGAACCTCAAATCAAAAGAAATTGACTTTGAATTGTTAAAATATTTCTAAATTTGCACCAATATTTTGAGGGCACAATTCAAATTAAAAGAAGTTCTGTTTGAATTGTTAAAATATTTCTAAGTTGGAATTGCATTTCTTTTGGAGGGCCCAAACAATTCAGTTCAAAAGATATCTTTGAAGTTTTATAAAGGAAGTAGTAAGATTTTCTACTTTCGAAAAATCTGTGGGGTTCTCCTATTTTCAGTGGAGTTTGCAATTCAAAACTTTATAGTTTGGCATGAATTTGGTCACTACATATGTAACCACTTTAGTATTCTATCACACGTTGCATATGTAACCATAGTATATTCAACCACACGTTGTGCTGCCAACGTGAAGAAAGAATTTAGGACCGCGCTGCCAAATGGGAAGAAAGAATATAGGATTTGAAAAGTGATGACAATACTTTCACATCAAAAACACATGTCGTGTAAAAATAGGTCCACAGAGCCGATTTGCAGGCTAAGCTGTACGGTTGATGGTTTCTGCGACTGATAAGCTAGCTGAAGCTAATTTGTTGTGAGAGAAAAACATGGTTCTATGGCTGATAGACTGGTAAATTCAAGCGAACAGAGACACTACACCGGTTCGTTGTAACGAGACTACCTAAACTACACCGGTTCGTTGTAACGAGACTACCTAAACTGCGCTAGACTACTGGTGTACACCGTTGACTTTGTCATCGGATCCATCTCCATTGCTTCAAAAGGCATAGAATTGCTCTGCTTTGTGTGGCAACGTTTGAACAAATCATGAAACCTGCATCACAAAATAGTCTATATGGAACGTGACTTAAAATTTGTCCCCTTACTGGCTAAAGCATAATAAGCCTGTTCACCGGTTGGTTTCTGGGCTGATAAGCTTCACTGTTGCTGGTTTGTTGTGAGAGAAAAACACTGTTGGCTGGCTGATAAGCTCTGACTGAAACCAATAAGTGAGCGACTAGAATATATCATCAATTAAGCCATTTGGCTGTCCCCCCAAATTTTGAGGTGCTCGAGTGGGATCATTCTGTAGGGCCGTTCAAAAATTTAGTCTGTTTTGTACTTTCAGATACCCTGCCTAGTCTATTTTCTAGTTGCTATACAATTCTTAAAAAATTTGTGTACCAAACAGACCCTTGTCTTCATTACCTTTTTTTATTCGAAATTTCTATAAGTATCAGACTATCATGATCCACACATGGTCTCACTTGGATCCTAGGGTCCAGAACTCCAGACTCCAGATCAACCTGTTGTTTGGTGATTAGAAGAAATCTCAACTCAGTTTTCCTCAATTATTTTCATACTTCCAACGCAGTCAACGGTCACTGCTAACACATGTATTGAGATTTTCATTCAGGAAAAATGAGGCATCACCACCTGCAAAAATGTGGCTTGGGGATTGGAAGAGTGGCCTGAATTTTCAACAACAGCGAACTATAGTCCAGCCTGGTAACTACAGTACATTGCTTTGCGTCGTGCATTCCTTGGTGCATGGTAAGACAGTCATTGCTTGGCCCACATTCTTTTTCCTCTACAAAGAGTTGCTAGTGATGTCAGGTTTTCACATATGCCCGTGGTATCTGCTTGCCGCAATCAGCCATTGTTGAATCTCCCATGGCTCCCATTGCGTGCTCCTTCTTCGCAGACCATTCGGAGTCCTAATGTAGAATTGGTACCTGACTAGAAAGACCGGCGCGGCTTTGCCACGCCCACTTTAAAGATTGGCCAGTTCATCTCTTTGATGCGTTGCTGGATTTCTAGTTACTGGGACTGCTATAGCGATTTACATTCTTGATTAATCTATACTGAGTTTATACATCAAAATATGTATTTTGGTTTACTATCTACTTATGACCAAAATTGTAACACTACCAGTGAAGTTTGATCATATTTGGTGCTAACAAGTTGTGGCCAAAATTATATTTATTTATATTATAACACTACCTCTTGAGTTATTAGACGAGCCTTGAACCTCAACACCAGATCTTGGCACGTGGTGGGTTCAATTGCACGAAGTACTGCCCTGACTTCCTCCTCTGTAATGGGTGAGGATTCTCTTCTTTCTGAAAGAGATGATTTAATGTTGCTTTTAATGTTCTGTAAAATGTACAAGATTACTGTAAATTAGTAAATGGTTGCTACCCAGTGGCGCCACACCAGAAGGGCCTGAATGCCTTATCAATGCAGATGAGCACAACACATAGGCAAGGCAGATGAGCCTACAATTAAGACGATGAGTCTATCCTTAACTCTGAAGAATAATACCATAGATTATCTTATTTCCTTTTGCTGTTTTCACTTGGCAGAGCATGAAACCAGATGCTTCCATGAATGATGCATTTACACATTAATTTAAGCACTGTCGCATAGATCAATCTCGAGAAGAGATTTTTGATACATGCCTGTCTAACCTAAGTTGTTTGCTCTCGCCGGCGATGGTGTACCAAGTTTGACCTCATACTTGATAAGTAAGACAAAATCAGTTCAGTTATTGGAAGATATCTATTTGGCTGATTGTAGGTAACATCTTTTGAACAGGAGGGACCAAGATATCTGAAGTAGTTAGCAACCATAGTTTAAAAGGCGGTTAGGCGTCCAGGCGAGTGCTTGGTACGCCTGGACGCCTAGGCGACGCCTAGGCGGCGCCTTGAAAACTATGTTAGCAACTCAGCATTGCATTATCAGTGTTTATGCCGAATTCTATTACCTAAGGAAACACTGACTCATGCCCTAAAGAGACCCAGCGAATGCATCATTTGGATATAGTTTTGGGGGAAAAAAACCCTAAACCAAATAGGTTGATTTGGTTAGGAAGAGAGTACCAGAAATTGGATTCATGAGACCAGTTGAATGATGAAAAATAGAGAAAGAGAAGAGCACACATGTAGGGAAAAAAAGAACTTAACTCTCCACTTCATAGTCAGGAAACTGTCTTATTATTGCTGCCATTGCACATCAATCCAATATTATTGTTAGGCGTCGCCTTGAAAACTATGTTAGCAACTCAGCATTGCATTATCAGTGTTTATGCCGAATTTTATTACCTAAGGAAACACTGACTCATGCCCTAAAGAGACCCAGCGAATGCATCATTTGGATATAGTTTTGGGAAAAAAAACCCTAAACCAAATAGGTTAATTTGGTTAGGAAGAGAGTACCAGAAATTGGATTCATGAGACCAGTTGAACGATGAAAAATAGAGAAAGAGAAGAGCACACATGTAGGGAAAAAAAGAACTTAACTCTCCACTTCATAGTCAGGAAACTGTCTTATTATTGCTGCCATTGCACATCAATCCAATATTATTGTTGCCACTGTCGAGAAACCACTGTCACCAGTCTAGGTTCGAAGGCTGGCACAAACTTCTTAATTGCCTAAATGATGAAGATGGGAGAGTGCAGCAGGCTGGCGTGCATGAACCTACACCATGATGCTCGGTTGCTTGCTATTCAGTGACCGGCATCGTGGGTGACTGTTTTGCCGATGATCTGGCACACCTTGATGTCGAGTTGCTTCCTCTTTGGTGACTGGTGTGGTGGGCGACTCCTTGTTTCTTTGATGATCCGGTGACGCTGCGTTCATCTGTAACTGAATAATTTTAGATGTTAAAAGACAAACCTGTAATAATCATCTAATTCCAAAAGGAATGCAGAACACATTATTCAGATAACTATAGGTAGTCCCTAGTTTATAAATAGAAACAAAACCAAGAAAGATTCCTGCAGGAAGAGGACACATAGAAGCAAATAGCAAATGGCTTTTCAAGTGATAAATTAGAACATTGTGCTAATTTCTATATTGTAGCTAAAACTTACCTTGGCTGAAGGACAAAGGAACTGTAGCAGGAACCTGAAGTGCCCACATAATCCATGTCAGAAATAACTACTTGTAAGATGGAAATTACAAATTCTTAATAGCATTCAGGTGTACCATATAGGCTCAGAATGATATCAGTCTCCCAAGACTATGGAGTTGCATCACATAATTTATTGTGAGGGACAATTTATAGAACTATGAGCATCAAACGTATTCAAATATTTATTTAGGCCAGATAGCCAAAACAAAAAAAAATCAATAGTATTTAATGGTGTAGCTTCTATTTCAGCCAGACTACACAAACACTATTCTAAAGTCTAAACAACAAAGTCAATCTAAACTGAATGATCGGGCTAATTCATGTAATCGATTCTTGTGCAACCACAAAAATCAGGAAGATGGCTCATCACATGAGAGTAAGAAGATGCAGAAAAGGGAACTAAAAGGTACCACCTGGCTCATCAAGGCAAGGACTTAGTTTTGGTTCATCACACACCTTCTCTGTAGGGAAGTGAGTCACTGCTTCTAATAGCTTGTCTTGCTTTAATCTGAATTTTCTCAAGCAAATGTTTTTCTCTGAAACTTATCTCAAAGCAAAGGTCTGAAGATCCAATTTTTTCCCCAGAATCTGAATAACGTCCATTCACGTCCTTTCATAACTATGTCAGGACCTGCTATTTATTTGATGAAACTGAAAATTCTGAACATTGTCCATTCAGTAACCCAGAACAACAGATCAATTTCAGTACCTGCTGTTTATCTGCTAATTAATTCAGCAATTGAATCATCCTATCTGATTCATCCGTTCAATAGCTCAAAACTATGCACAGTGAATCCGGTCAGCTGGAGCACGAAGCCTGCACCTGCCGGGACCGTGCGGCTGCCTGGAGCCTGGTGAGGTGATGCCGCAACGATGCGACTCGCCACTCGCCAGCCGCCTGGTGCCGCCGCAGCCCGCAATGGAGTGCTCGCGGGGCCGGGGACTCGCGGTCGCCGTCTAGAACTCTAGATGCGGGCCCGAGGGACTCGTGCCTCCGGGGGAAGTCGCGCCGCCGGAGGGAAGTCGAGTCCGTCGAGCTGGAGCTTGGTGTTGGCGTCAGGGGGAAGGTGCCGCCGGGGAGTCGCGCGACGGGTGGGGACGCTCGCGGTCGCGCGCAGAGAAGGGGAGCGGGCGATGGGTGGGAGCAAGTTGGACGCGGACGGCCGACTCACCGACGCTGGGCGAGGGAGAGTGGAGGAGGAGGTCGCCGGGGTGCCATTTTGGACGCCGCGGGAGGTGAGGGACGAGGCTGCGGCCGCGGCAATGGGAAGGGAGTCGGAGCCGGGGTGGCCGCAGCCGCCGTGCCTGCGCCCGCCGCCCGCTCCGGGGTGGCTGGAGCCGCCACTCCGGGCAGCTGGGGCCCCCGCCCGCGCCGGGATGGCCGGGACCGGAGCGTCCGCGGGCGTCCGCGCCTGCGCCGGGATGTCTCGCTGGTTGCAGGCGCCCGTGCCGCCGCTGGCTCGACGGATGAGCCCAAGAAGGTTCCCGAGGTTTCGGGTTTACAATGAAACGGGTATAGACCAAACCAATCCACAATCGAACGGCCACCATCGCAAGTTCGCCAGATCGAACGGCTTGCGGCTTAACGGGCGACGTGGCACGATGGTTAGCCTGCTTTTGGAAGCAGGATTAGTATATAGAGATGTTGCATGATCATCGGCAAGCAATGCCAACGTACAATGCTGTATTTCTTATGATGTCAGTGGATCAAGACTCATGACTTGTGGGGCTCATAAAGCCACAAAGATTTGGAAACAGGACATCAACCGTCAAGCATGTGTACCCTGCATGTGTACAATACTAGCATTACAAGTTAGTAACAGCAACAACGCAGAATGCTGATGCCATGAACATTGAACAAGGCTCCCTAGCAAGAAATTCAGGTGGTACTTCTGCAAAAGAGGAATCGAGGGAGGGAGAACCTGGCCCAACTGTGTCAATCCCTGCATGAGGCTTCGTGAAGCTCTGCTGAACGGTCACCACTCAACAAAGTGGTATAGTGGGAGGTTGCATGTCGAGAACGTAACTAGGTGAGTGATGAATGATTTCCCGAGGAAAAAGAAGCTCTCTTGCCACTCTTTCCACCTGAACAAAATCAATAGAGGAATTATGCTTTGCAGTTGAGAACAATGTCACCTGTCGACTACACTACAAATTTGTAGGCAGAGCTGTTCAATCAGGTTTGTGATAAACATTAAGAAATGGTGTAAACTGACAAGATTAAAGCCACAAGACATTCAATCTTAACGTTTGCATGCATATATTTATCATCATGCTAGATTTCAATTATTATACTACCAATGCACATATTGATGTGGGCCAGATATATGGACATGATTTTAGCAGCTTTCTTGCACTTCTTCTCTGATCTTTATATTAGCTTATGAACTAGTACAATTAAAAGGACAACTCACAAAGAGACGATTCACAACTTTTTTCTATAGCCAAACAGACAATTCAGAATTTTTTGTCTATAGCCAAATAATTACAAAATTAAATGTTGCCTGAATCAGGCACATGAGATATATGAGAAATGTTAAAGTTCCTTTGCACCAAGTAGAGCATCAGACCCTCTTAGAGGGGATCCCTAGGGGACGGGTGCAGACCCAAAGCACCCAGTGTTAATTCTAAATACTTGAGTGCAATGTATGTTCACTGAAGAATCTGAAGTACTCCGCAGCAGTGTAGCGCCCTGGAGGTTGGAGCCAAGTGCCAAAGTCTGATAACCAGTGCAGAAGCTATGCCTATACCTATGACTAACCTCATGCACACCTGATAAGAATGAGTGAGTCAGGCAGCACACCTGATAAGAAAGACTGAACAAGCAACGTGTGCACAAAATGTTGTCCCTACCACATCTTAACCATAACCCCAAATGCACAGAGTTACCGATACTTACAGTCTGAATGAACCATGATGCGAGGAACAGCGAGAATGTTGGACGGTCTCCAACAGGTGACCCATAAGGGCACCTGCCCCCAAAATCGGTCTCCGACAGTATTATATCAGTCTCCAACAGAGTACCTATACAGAGGCCAGTACCTATACAGGAGGCCCATTTTTGGGTATCAAGAGAGACACAACCTAAATCTAGAGTATCCTCTCTCCTAAAAATCTATTTGTAGAAAGAGTTTTTTTTTGGGTATTGTTGTTAGAGAAGAAAAAAAAATATTGAACTCTTTGACCTGTAACGCTACCCAAACATGGAATGGGTCTTGTATTTTGGGTGCCGTTGTCGGAGATAGTGAAACAACTGGAATTAAGTGACGTACAGCGGGGCAACCTACAATGACATATAAAATAGAACAACGAACACTATTGAAGAAATAATAATACAAAACTCATGAATTCGGGAGAAAATGATAAAAGCAATGATCTAGAATAAATACGCCCTAAGCATCCCTTAGCACCATGGACCAAAACAGAAATACATCTCTTGAGAGCCAAGAAAACATTAGGCAAAGCACAATTTATATTTTCTCCAAATCACTGAACCAAAGCATGAATAACAATTTAGGAGGAAGTAACACAGGTTCTCAGAAAACTAAGTGTAACCACATCATAAGCTACTCCCAGTGTGGTGTAAATGTTGAGATCCAATAATAACCAAGATTTTCTACTTTCGCTCAAGAACATCATCACAGCAGGCTGATCAGACTGGGAAAGCTCAAAAATATCAACTGAGTGGTCGTCCTGAAAATAAAGATGAGAGCAAAACTCATTGCATTATCTGGTAAGCGAAACAACAATACAGCCGTCGTTGTTCAAGAGTTCAAATGAAAATACCACCACTTGGCATAGCAGTTCAAAGCAATAGAATAGTAATAACCTAAGGATGGTACATTAGGCATTGCAGTTGCAAGAGCAACAAGGCAAGCAAGAAAGGCATTTCAATCTTCCCCAGCAACTCAAAACAAAGGTAGCAACTCAAAACAAAGGTAGCCAGCCAACATAAACTACACCTATTGTGCCTCCTCTGTATCCTGGTTCTTCTTCTTCTTCTTCTCCTTTTTCTTCTCACTCTTCTCAGCATCTGTGCCATCTCCATTCTGAGCACTCTCCGGAGCTGCAGAATCACTTCCTTCCTTGCCTTTCTTCTTCTTCTTTTTCTTCTCACTCCCCTTCTCATCAGCTGCATCAACCTCCTCCTTGACCTCCACAGCCTCAGCTGATCCTGATTCACCCTTGTCTTTCTTTTTCTTCTTCTTCTTCTCACTCTTCTCCCCTTCCACTGCTTCAGTGGCTTCCTCAACTTTGATCTTCTTTGCGGGAACAGAAACATCAGTATCATCATCATCCTTCTGCCTCTTTTTTTTCTTCTCCTTAACCTCTTCAGTCACAGCTGTGTCTTGCTCCACCTTCGCCTTCTCTGGCTCAGGAGCAGCTGCAATGCTGGCAACTGAAACATCACCACCAGTGGGAAGCACCACATTCCGAAGCCATTCAGCTGGTGTCTTCTCGTTTGGCTTCCCACGCTTGTCAAGGAGACCCTCAGCAATCATTTTTTTCTTCTTGAGTGCCACCGGGCCAAGCCCCCACTTCCTTGGGTACGTATCTCTGTCCATCACTACCCTCTTGATCTTTGCAACTGCGCCATGGTCACAGGTCGCCATCACAGCAGTAGTCATCTCAGCAATACCAATCGCGATTGCCTCACCCTTGGTCGTCATGAGAACCACCTCCTCCCCGGTCTCAATGTCATTCTCAAATCGGAGCAACCCAGGAATCATAAGCTTAGCACCATAGCAGATAGCATTTACAGCAGAGTCCTTCACAACAAGCCTCTTGTAGCTAGTAAGCAGTACCTCTAGTGGCATCACGACACGCCTCAAGTATGACTCATCCTTGTAGTTGTCCAGCGACCACATCGCGTCCATCACATCGTGCATGGTCACCATGTTGTCCTGCTCCCCGAGGATCCCCGACCTGACACGGCGCAGCTCCTGCATATGCGCACCAACACCAAGGAGCAGCCCAAGGTGCACACAGAGAGTCCGGACATAGGTACCTGCCTCGCAGGAGATCCAGAACACGGCGAGGTGGCGCTCGGGATCGTGCTCCAGGAGCTTGCTCTCGTAGATTGTCCGCACCCTGAGCTGGCGCTTGACAGCAGAGATAAGCGGTGGGCGCTGGAACACCGCGCCGGTGAGGGCCTCTAGCGCGCGGGCCACCCGCGCGGTGTCCGGCACGGCGGCGTGGAAGCGGGCGATGCATACGTACTCCTTGCCGGCGCCCTGCTGCGACTTGACGAGGCGCGTAGCGCGGTCGATGCAGACGATGAGGTTGCCGGTGACCTTGGGGTCGAGCGTGCCGCTGTGACCGGTCTTCTCGGCGCGGAGGATGCGCTTGATCCAGGCGACCACCTCGTGGGAGGACGGGTTCGACGGCTTGTCGAGGTTGATGACGCCGTAACGGAGATAATCGGCGAGGGGGCGCTTGAGCGGCGAGTGGCCGGAGGGGAGCGGGGTGTAGTGGCCGGTGCGGACGTTGAGGCGGTCGTAGTTCTTGAGGAGGAGCGGCCAGGTGGAGGTGTCGAGGGACGGCACAAGGGACTGCGGCTTGATGAGGTAGCCATCAGTCTTCTCCTCAGCCTCAACGAGCGGCGGCGGGTCGGCGGCGGCGGCGGCGGTAGCGACGGCGGGGTCGTCCTTCGATTTGTGCTTCTTCTTCTTCTTCGATTTGGCTTGCTCAGAGGCGGGGGACGCGACGGCCGGCGTCGCGGACGACATTGCGGCGGGCAATGGGGGTGGGTAGGTTCTAGGGTTTTCGCGGCGGAGGGTAAAGGTGGGAGCGGCGGCGTGGTGGCAACGGAGAAAGGGGTTTTAACGGAAGGGTTTAGGGTTTAGTGGCGGGAGAATGGGCCGATCGTGGGTTGGGCTATAGGCTTTTGCGGGACCAGGCCGGTTTCGATAATATAAGTGGGACACGATTTCGCATAATGCGACCACTGGAGATGGGATCATTGATCTTTACAATTGTTGGTATAAAATAAATGCTACAAGATTTCGCATAGTGCCGAGGAAGATCAAAGATCTTCGGATGAAGGGCTCTCCATGGACTGATGTCATGCCGAGCGGTTTTGGCTAACAGACACATTATTAATAATTGTGGCTGCCCAGTGTGCCACAATGGGGCGCAAGACATTCACCTGTTCGCTCGTTGGTTTCAAGCAAGGCTTATTAGCCAGCCAACAGTGTTTTCTTCTCACAACAAACCAACACCAGTCGGACTTATCAGCCTAGAAACCAACCAGGAACAGACCGATTAAGCGTATTTAATCATATGAAATTCTCATGTGATCGAGCAAAAGCAGTGTGGAGATCGCTCGAGTTTAGGAGAGGATCATGCAACTCCTGGAAACTGATGGATCGGGATCTATTTATTGTACTAGAAGAGGTAACTCGAAGAGGAGAACAAGTTCAAGGCCTAGGGGTAGGCTTAGCTGAACTAATTCTGATTGGAGGCTGGTTCCTGTGGTGGGAGAGACGACAACTTGTGCATGGAGAGAACTTACAACGACCTTTAAGATCAGGCCTGTCTATTGCTACTCTTACTAAGAATTATAAGTTAGCGGCAAAAAAAAGAACCGAGCTACGTCCAAGGTTGGCGGAAACTTCCGAAAGGATTTTAGATGTTGAATGTTGATGCTTCATTTGATGAAGATAGGGGTGCAGAAGTACGAGATCAGAGACGGCTCATGGATATGGTGGTAGCGTCAAATACTTTTGTCCCTCACCTGGTGGATGCAACTATGGCGGAAACCTATGCCTTGAAGGAAGGGTTGATGTTAGCACTACATATTGATTGCGACCGGTTGATGTTCAATCCGATTGTATGGAGGTTGTTGAAATCATAGGCAATGGAGGTTTCACTACTAATTCAGCTACTGTGATGTATGACGAATGTAATATGGTTTGGTGCGGATTCAGGAGATTCCATTGAGCATTTCAGCAGGAAAGCAGGCGGCACATGAGCTGGCTAGGCGAGCTATGCATAGAAAGGAAAATTGTATTTGGAATGATGATGCCTCTAGCTTTATTCTTGATTTATTAAAGCCAGTCTCATAGGGAGTTTCACTAGAATTTCATTTTCATTTAATAGCCTGCCACATATGGATTTTTGATGACATGGCAATGTTTTAACGAAGAGAGAGAATAATTGAGTTTCATGGAAATGAAACTCTCTTGGCACAGATACCAACTCTCTATGAGTCATAGAATTAAATGTCTATGAAACTATAGAATAAAACTTTTCATTGAAAGTTGATGTTTCATCCAAGTTTTATTTCATTCTACTTGACATGGCAGTCTTGAAAATAACGAAATGAAACTCTCCACTGAGACTGGCCCAACAAATAATGTAACTACTCTCAATCAATTAAGCTTGCCGATTGGTTTGTCAAAAAAAAAACTTTACATGGAAAGAGCGCTGGCTGCTACAGGGAAATATATTTCAGGAAAATCACTCTTTCAAAAGACGCCTGGATCTACCACTGTATACACAGAGCACAACATGAGCTCTTTATTTTTTCTCTCTCTTATATGGAGCTCTCCTTCGGTCTTCTTTATATAACCTAGGTGAGCCGGTAGAGATGCTCAACGTGATGCTTCTTCATTGTTTTTAGCTCCATGATTCCTTCTCCATTTAGGCCTTGTTTGGATGGATGGATTCACCTTAATCCACATGGGTTGGGATGGAATAGGGTGGAGTTTAGTTAAAGTTCTACTTCAATCCAACCCAACACACGTGGATTGATGTAAATCCGACTACATCAAATAAGACATTAATGCATTTCACAACAAACATTGATTTTCTCCGGGGCCACAGATTGATATAGGTGCCGAAATTTGCTAAAATGGTCAATTTCGTTTGAGCCTAGATCATAATGTTTTGGCCTGCACACTATAGATGAGATCGTGAAGGTACAATTTCACCGTCAACAAAAAGCACTCAAGCGTTGTTAACCTACCAGGTCAAGCACTTTACGCCCACAAATATATTTGCAAGCAGTAGCCCAATAACCAGTCCAAAAGACGACAGTTAACACCTGAATGGAGTTATGCAACATTCCTCAGTGTGTGTGACGGTACCAAACAGAAAGGGCTTCAGTGGCAATACCACGAACAAGGTTCACTACTAAGAAATTCAGACGACACTACACTAGCTATTCACACGTGGATAACCTGGCCTAACTAATCCCTGCGTAAAGCCGCCCGAAGTTCCGCTGGATAATCCCCAAACTGAGTAGCGGAGGGAGGATGCATGTTGAAGACGTAGGTGACTGGTGCTGCCACCTGCATCCCTCTTGGTTGCCTGGAGATATCTGAGAACCATCCTAGTGTTGCTTCATCAAACATAAACGATTCGCTGAGGAAAAAGAAGCATTCTCTCGCCAATCTTTCCACCTGAAAAATCAGCCGCAGAAGTAATATTTCACAGTTGAGCGCAATGTCAAGTGTTGGATCAATTTCAAATGAGCCTTGAGGTATGGCTTACCTGTAACTGAACATATCTTGTGTTTTTCATGATCAGGATGACCTGCAGGTCAGACAGCCTTTCTGACAAAATCTTGATGGCAATATTCGTGAAGAACTTATGCAAGAGAGCCTGCTCAGTGGCTGACTCATCATTATCAAAGTCAGCGAACCAAAAAACTCGCTTAAGTTGTGTCCAAGGAACTGGTAATTTATGCTCAAGCCCAGTGATTAGACTAGATGGATCAGCCAAATTTTCGAGTATCTTGAGGCCCTTTGGAACCGAATGAGACTCAGCAGACTGAAGACCAGGTGTACCAGCAACAATCTTACAGGCATCATAAAACTGGCTAAGCTTACTAGAGAGCTCCAGGGTTTTATCATTCATGACAAGAATATACCCATCTCCATCAGCAGGAAGCAACCTTGTACAGCACAATGAGGTGGCTCTGCCTTCTTGAGAGCATACTCCAGATGTGACAGGTGCAGAAACCAAGGAGCCAAAATCATGTGAGTATGGACAAGAGTTACCACTTCGACAACCCTGATTCGAGAGAACATAACAACAGAGACCAAAACAGAGAGATGTGAGGGGTAACTCAGTACCCATGCATTTCAGAAAATACAAAATCTATGCAAGGTGAAATAGCATCATTTGTAATTTATTCATTGTCTTGAATTTGGCCATACAGAAATATTATGAATAAAAACTCTTGCTACTAGAAGCACAGGAAAACAGCCTAAATTAACAGCTTGGGCTACAAACTTGAATGAAGAAGACATGAGCCAACAAAATGTGAAAGATCAACCAATAACATAAAATAAAATAAAATATTAAAAATCATACCTGTAATGTGAGATAGAACTTGCATACTGGTTTAGGAGCAAGGGATGAATGAGAAAAGCGGCATGCAGCCCCAAGATTGCATAATCCATTAGCAAAAAACACACACGCCTCAGTTCCCAAGGTTGGCTTCACATTAGAACCAAGTTGTCCCTTATAAGAAATTGTCTTCACCTCAGCATGTTGTGTTTTCATCTGTGGACCAAATAAGAATCATTATGGGTAGCACAGAGAATTAATCGGACTGCATTTAACATAGATACTCATTAAGTTCATCGACTGGAGCGCACCTCCTTGACAAGTGTCTTCAGCAATTCAACAATGGTACTGGTCCCAAAATCAGTTGGCGAAACATATGGAGTTGCAGCACATCGCTTCTGCGAATCGCTGTGAGAATTCTCGGCCTCCAACGAGAGTGAATCCATATCCACCTCTAGATCCAGTATTTTATGATAGAGACACGTGTGGTTGAATTCAGAAGGCTGAAGAAACTTTGGAGGATTGATTTTGACAAGAAAACTTGGCCTAAAACGGTGCAGTTGCATCATAACATCATCATCTAGTCAAAAGAACGAGTTAGCTGCTGACAAGTGTTACTCAAATTGTATGAAAATATCTTGCACTTCTACGAGTAGATCCTTACACCTAGTAAGCCTTGTTTGAACCCAAGCTACTTCTACACAGACCAAGAAGGCTAACTTTTCAAATATCTCCTGTACAATTTTCCAATATATATTGGAAAAATGCATGACAAAAACAATGGTACTAAGCCACTACTCTAAGGTAACTTACTAGGAGTACGTATACTCTCATAAATCGCAAGAGTACAGGCAGAGGACATACAAATTTCAGAGATGTTCTTAAACGCTGCAGGGACGAGATTGTGAACTGCACACCACTCCTCTTCGGGTTTAGTAAGGAAGGTATGTGATTCTTCTGGTTCTTGAGTTTTCGCCACATCTTTTAGATATTCCAGACGGTGCTTGTCCTGAAATACAGGGTGAATTTAATCCCGAATTGCAGACAATAAAAAGTTCAAGGGTATTTTAAAACTGAAGCAAAAACCTTTTTCTAATAATGATGGCATGTCACGCTTTAAGACTTCAAATTATTAATGTTGCAAAACAAAACTATCAAATGTGGATGTATGCACAGGGATTATTACACATAGGATATACCTTAAAAACACACTCCCAAAATTGAAATGCACAAAGATTTCCCATGGTGGTAGCTTCCTTTTTGCCAATTTGTACACTGCCATTTCCCTTGAAATAATTATCTCTGTACTTCTGGCGCTGTAAAACAGATAACAGGGAATAACTACCACAACACTTGGAACTGGAGATGAAGGATGGTTACATATCTATCAGTCCATAACCCAACTAAAGCATACCACATACCAGTGCTTGATAGCCAAAAGGTTGCACAATAGGAAGTGGCTGGATGTCCAACATGATGCTTATTAGAATTCCTTCATGGACACAGCCAAGCTCACAAAATTTAAGGGCAAGAACAGAAGAATCAAATGACAATGGCAAACTATTGAGTAAACAGCCATAAAAAGTGGGCTTATAGCGTCCAGAACTTGTAATCTCCAACGCATGAATTTGAACAAGTGATTCTAGTGCGTCTTCAATAGCATCTGGATCTGGTGGATTAAGAACTCTTTGCAGAAGTGCTGCAGGAAAAACATAGTAAGAGGTTTATCTTAACCTAACTAGGTAGCAAAAAATTGACCACAAATATATACATAAGTTTTTGAACTAATCACATGAATATACTATTGACGTATTCTTCATAAAAAGTACCTCCATTGTGTGATATCTTTTGTGATGAATATAGTATCGATGTATTCTTCATAAAAAGTACCTCCATTGTGTGAAATCTTTTGTGTAATTTGATAAAAAATATAGAATTATGAAATTTAAGTGTCAAGGTTTGCACTTTGAAGGTGTGAAAAAAAAGAAGGATAGCGACAAACTCACCAGGGACAATCATAGATTGCTTCAAATTAAAAACAATGAACGAGAGTATAACATAAATAAATCACAAAACAAGCATGAATTAAGGATTTAAGGGTGGTTGAGCTGCAGAGAAAAAGAATTACCGCTAGGGTCATTTATCGATCTGGGCTCTGCACAACAAACCATGAGCACCTGCTCCCTTAAGGATAATCTCAAAATGGCAGGATATTCATGATCATTTAAACTGCTATAAAATGTTCCAGTTACCAAACGATAAATTTGACCATCACAGGTTCGACCTGTCCTGCCTTTACGCTGCTCAGCCTAGGAAAAGATTAAAGAACAGTACAAAAGTTTCAAGCTAAAAGGTAAACTTGAACAAGAAAAGGATTAGGACATCTGTGATTTAGTTACCTGAGACTTGGAAATCCAAACAAGCCCAGCTGCGTCTGTTTTCCTAATTGGGTCCCAGTAGACTTGCAATGATCTACAAGAATCAATAACATATGCAACTCCTGGTATAGTAACTGATGATTCAGCAATGTTTGTAGCCAGTATCACCTGCAGGGAAAAAGAAACTTCCATTGTGATTTATTGGTAACAGATCATTTCAACTATCTAAATATAAAACGCGCCCAAACTAAGTTCATCTGTATTGTTATTTGTTACAACTAATTACGTTACATCCCTTCAAGTGTTACGGGGTATCCTTGTAGGCCAGTCACAGAGCTAATTCCCCTTTTTAAAAGGCAGCCCTTCACATCTCAAATATAAATCCATTTGGACTCATGCACGTGATTAAGGTCCATGGTACAATGGCTATGATACCTCTCAATATTTGTAATAACTAAGGTAATTGGGGTGCTTACTTTATTGAATAGGCAATTCAAATGGCATAAAAGGTGCCTTGATGAATAGAGTGTGCGTGTTCCCTACTGTATTTTCCTAAAAAAGAAGCCTTGAAATTGTTGATGATCTTATATTTGGTGAAGTGTAATTCCCCATAACTCATACAGCGATAAGAAACACATATCATGCTGATGCATGACATGTAACTGAGGCATAAATGAGATCAGGAAAGAGAGGTATTTCTGCTTGAGATTTCAGCAACCATGCTATTGCAATTAGAAAATAATGATACAACCACACTTCATCCATTTCAAAATGTATGGTGTGATTTGAGCCAGTGTTGTCTCTTGTCTCCAACGATACACTTTCACCATTAATATCTCTTTATGTGATATAAGCCAATGACCATAAAATCGACATCATATTTAGTAATGGAGATATGAATAGAATTTCTAAATTTATATCACCATATACAGACTCTTGGGCATTTTTTTTTGTCAAAGTTCATTAATTTTGAATATTGATATCTGTGTGTGCCTTATAAAAAGAGGAGGGAGCATAAATAGAAATTCCATAAAATAATCCAATGTATTACTGTTATCATTATTTCTCGCTACTGGCACCACATAGCCAGAAATAGAAGCAAGTATTGGTAAGAAAAAAGACCACGTATGGTATGATAGAAATATAGGGGTATGTACCTTTCGGCAAGACTTTGAGATCTTCATAGTCTGAAGTGCTTCATCAGTGTCAATACTCCGGTGAAGAATATGTACTTTAAAGGTTGAACTAAAAGGAAATAGACGGCTCCATTGCTGCTCCAATGCATAGTATGTAGGGAGGAAAACCAAAATACTCTTGCTAACGTCTGGTTCATTTTGGTGTATATGCAACAATAACTTGTGGATAACTTCATAAACATCATAGTTTATTTCAGCATCAGCAGAAGCATCCAGACCAGAGCAATATTTTGTTGAAAGCGATTGGGAATTTATCTTGAGAATATCAGCAATCTGAAAAGCATTGTTGCAATATGTAATGATTAACCATGACGAAGAAAGCTTATGGAGATGAATATATAGTACCATTTAAAAATCACAAACAGGGAGATGGAACAGAAACCAATGTGCCGTGGCAACATTAATGAAGTTGTCAAAGTAATGAAACTGGCATTAATTACACAAACATGAATAAATGAACATGTTTAATTAGTGGGTCAATATAATTTGTGGAAATGGTTACTTTTACATTGGATCAGCAATATGATTAATTGTAAATACACAAACAAACAACATCCTGTGGTGCAACCAAACATATAAAAGATTCAAAGACACATCATGCAAATTGGTTCATTGTAAGTTCAATAATATATGATGGACAAATATAGTAAGCAGTTAAACAAAATATTCACCTGCTCCAGGTATAAGACTTTGCGCTGAAAAATGCTTGTACGTGGACTGCAGGGAATGGCAATCACTTCAATCCTTTCGCCTCTTCCTAGATCTCTAAAATATTCTTTATATCTAGTAATGTCAGCAGTGGCAGACATCAAAACCAACCTGCCAAGAGTGACACGGTGACATACCAACAGCAGGTAGACAATAATTTATTTATAATACAAGATAAGATGGGAAAAATTACTGCTAAAAGACAAACATGATGTACCATACACTAGTGGACATTACGCTATTGTTTACCTTAAGTCACTCTTTTTCATCAAAAACTGCTTGATACTAGCAAGGACAAGATCAGATTCCACGGATCTTTCATGTACCTCATCAAGAATAATGACCTTATACCTCAACGCAGCAATCCCCCTATCACACATTTGCTCCAATACTACACCGGCTGTTTTGAACACAATTTTTGACCTGATTCACATGTCAAAAAGTTTAGAAAGTCAATTATGTAGCATAACAGGACTTAAGACAAAATCAAAGGTAGTTAAAAATGGACCATAAGCTTTAGGCAAATTGAATACCCAAGAGAATAATAAGGAAAATAACTGGAGATTCAGAGTAACTGGAGATTCAGAGAATGGCAGTGGTCAATGTTGTGTAAAACTAGTGAATGTGTACGTGGAATCCACATTGACAAAATATATGTCAGAAATAATCATAGATAATAGACATTGAAATTGCAAATTGTGGAAATAGCACCTGGTGTTTCAACACATGTGTGACCAAGAACCTATCTTTGACATAGCTCGGTTGTATTTTGGAAACATAGGGTTCCATTTGTGGTATTGGAAAATACTATTAGAAGCTGCAAAAAGACTAATCGAAGGAATCAAGGAGAGGTATGCAGATAGGGATCGACTCGGAGAGTGTTGGGCATAGAATTGGTGAGTCCAAAATGTAAGGTTCTCAGGATCAGGGTTCTAGCAAGGAACAATTTTTAACACTTGACAAGGATAGGAGGGTAACATGGAATGATTGTAGTCATAGCCACAAGACTTCAATCAAGTTTGCATTCATGAAAGACACTTGAGGGACAATCCCTACGGGATGATGCACAACCAAAGCACCCGGTACTAATTCAAAACGCTTAAGTGCAGGGTATGCTCCCTGATGGAACTTTAGTAGCAGTGTAACAGCATGGTGTCTTGGAGCCAAGTGCACAGGTCCAACAAACAGAGCACAAACTATGACAAAGCTAATGCATGCCTGATAAGAAAGCATTTGTCAAGCATGATGTTAACTAGAGAAGCAAAATGCACTCTGGAACACCATTTTTGCCCCTGCCACATCAGCAGACTAAAGTACTCCAAGTAATTACCCGAGTCAGAACGATCACAAAAAAGCATAAATCCACTCAATAAAGCTGCATATACTAGCTAAGTGTTGTGTGATAACTGAAAGCAGTCGAATTTCTCTTAAAACAATGGCATTAGATAACACATAACAGAGTTAAGTACCTTTTAGAGTTGAGATCCGACACATTTGAGTGACCTATATGATATCCAACCTCCTCGCCTAGCTGCCAATTGCGAGATTCAGCTATCACTCGAGCAATGGCTACCACTGCAAACCTTCTAGGCTGTGTGCACAGGATAGGTTCCATATTTTCCTCTAAGAGGAACTGGGGAACCAGAGAACTCTTCCCTGCAAGAAAAGAGAACTGAATAGGGTGGCAATTAAATATATAAACCCAATGAATTTCAAGAAAATTGCATCTTGCTCCACTGCGCGCTCGAATGCGCATCCGGTAAGGCAACGACAAATTCGGGAATCTGAAATGTGAATCCATAGGGTGTCCTTCCGCACTAAAAGTACATAAGGCAAAGACATATTCGGGGAATCTGAAATGCGAATCTCAAATGGTGAATTTCCCATTTCCGCACTAAAAGGTAGAAGGTAGAACCTCCCCTCGCAATTTACCCTTCCCCTGAAACCCTTGCAATAAGGAGACAACTGAATCGAAGTTCGTCCTGCTAAAACCCTTCGAGTTCCTTCCCAATCCAACAGAAACCGCGTCCAAAACCCCAGTGATAACCCTAATCAGACCTAAAATTACGAGTAGAACAAAATCGCACAAAACTAAAGCAACACAAATTCCATGAAACTTTTACCTAAGTAAAATCGTAAGAAAAAAAATCCATCTCCTGGCCTCAACAAAACCCCAAAAGCGTAAAAAGGCTTCATCACAGCACAGAGCACACACACAGTAGGACCGATCGAGAAGGTAATGGGCGAAAGGAAACCCCGGAAGTTACCGCATCCGGTGTCCCCCACGATCAGCGTGACGCGGTTCGCCTTCACCTTCTCGACGATCTTGTCGCGAAGCGCCTCCACGGCGAGCGGCGGCCGCGGCGGCGGCGGCGCATCCTCCTGCTGCTGGTTCCCCTCCTCCACCACCACCACCCCCGGCGCCATGGCCGCCGGCTAGGATCCTTCCGAGGCTCAACGCAATGCCGCGCCTTCGGCTGCAAGCTTTCCGGCCCCTTTTGGGCTTGCCTCCGATGGCTCGCGCCTTCCGTGGCAGTGTTTTGCTGCCCCTTTTGAAGTGGGGCGTGGCGAACTAGCGATGCGCTCTACTTGGTGCGCGGACCGGCCCCACGAGACGAGAGCACGGGAGGGAACGGGTATGAGTCATTGGTTCACCAAGACCGGGTCCAGGTAGATTCTACACTGAGGCCCGGAACTTCCTCCGGCACAGCTGGCGAAGGGTTTCCACGCACTTTCTACTGAGGGCGTGGTGATGTTTGTGTTGACGGGCCCACCTGTCAGTTTGACGTGTGTACCCTGTAGTCATTTTTTTCTATTTTCTATCATTGTACCCTGTAGTCAACCTGCAGGTTGGTTGACTGAGGTTTTCTTTTTAGCGCCTATCTGATCACATGAGATAGTATGGCTAAAAATTAGCTAAATTAGTTAGTGCATGTATAGCTAATAATTAGTCTTAGTGCATCCAATTAGGAGAGCTAATATGTAAGGTATTTTTTACCCAAGCATTTAACTAATTGTTAGCCAACTATTAACTACCTCCAGCTCATCCAAACAAGCCTTTAGTTAGACAAAAACATGTTGAGGTTAACAATATTTATTGTCATCTTCCGCGAACCTATCTAAGGCACCAAGAATCTTTCTAAAATTCACTCTCTAAATCATTATTTGGAGAGCCATTTGAGTAAAAATCGTTTTCTATATGTTCTAAAGTGCTAGATAAAATACAGAGAAGTTATTTGAGGATGGAGAAAAATAGGTGCCGATTCTTATTAGTATGAATCTCCAATTGAGAATTTAGAGAGCTTGTTTAATAAAAAATAGGGATGCAAGTGAGCTTGTCCATAAACTCATAAATAGTCTTAATTTTTACGGGTTATACAAGTAATTTGTATAATTTATGATTTTTCTTGTGGATGCAATCGGGTTTGTCCACAATCCCGTAAATAGGCTTAAAATGGCACTTATGCAATGTGTAAGCATTTATGAACTATTGTATTTCGCCATTTGGATGTTGGAACTATGTTATTGCTGAGTTGAGCTTGAGCAGGACATGAACTTAATTGCTTTTTGGTGGAAAACTATGGTTAAGACTTCCGTTTTGTGTGCGATTTGATGTGTCATATTTGAATTGGTGTGTATTTATGTTACAATATTGATGTTGTTCCTTATCAATTATCATTGCCTAAATAGAAAAGTGCTGCCAATTTTTTCTTAAAGCATGTGCTTTGTTTTGTTGACTTAGCACCTACAGAAAAGTTCAGTCGGTTCAGTTAGAACCAAAAACCAAAATGCTCAATTCTCCTAGTATTTTAGAGCATTTCAATTCTCAGTTTATAAGGAACCAAATTTTGCGTATGTAACCGAAGAACCAATCGATTGATTCGGCCCACCCCAATGGCTTTTTTTTCAAAACGCAGAAAACCATAGGGAAACAGAAAATCCAAGAAAACCATAGGGGACAGAAAAAGGATAGGGGCATCTCTCTTTTAATCCTGTAGCTCATTTAGAAGGAAGGGGCATCTTTTTTTAATCCTATGATTAATTAGATGGACTATCTTTTAAATTCTTCTATTCCACTTATATGGGATATCTTTTAGGGCCCTTTGGAACGTAGGACTTTCGTAGAAATTCTACAGAAATTTCACAGGATTTCATTTTTCACAGGAAAAGCATAGAAACAGGAAAAATAAGCGTTCCAAAGGGAGCCTTAAATTCTTCGATTTCACTTGTATGAGGCATCTTTTAAATTCTTAAGTTTCTGTAACTCACGTATATAGTGTTTAAAGAAAAACGACCTCACTACCGTTCGGCTTACCCCATATTTAACTTGTCCGGCTTCTTTTTTTTAGCCGGGGCAGTGTTTTTCTCTCACAACAACCGAACGGGGCAGCATGAAACAAATACTTCAAACAAACAGTGACCCCTCGTATGAACACTATCCTTTTTAACTGACTGTGATCCCTGCAAGCTAATAAATTAAAATTTTAAAATTATAAAACATTCTATACTAACATTGCACGTTGAAAATGCGCGCACTCAGCATGACGTGCGCCCCTAGCAAAATAATCGGCAACATCAATTAGTCATTTAATCAGGATACCTCTCAACAAATGAACAGAAAGGCTCATACTCAAGATATCAACCAAACTGTTTTGAGGAACAGTGACAGGCCTGGCTGCCGCCGCTGCCTCAATGTCTAGACCACCAGGAACCATTCTGGGTTTTGCCCCCAAAACAACCAGCCAACTCGGTCCATTCTTCATGTCCTAAGCAATCTATGCAACACGATTACAGGCCTTAAAAAGCGGCATTGTCCCATGTGTCCACCAGCTTCAGCCACGGCCACGGCCCCCACCTGCACCAATAAGTAAAGCGTCCCACAGATTGGTATCTCTTGAAACTGAGGGGTGGGACTGAAAACATGTGTAAGTGGTTACGAAAAGCACGTACCTTTGTTACCACCTTTGGCACCAACCCCACCCCTTCCACGGCCACCACTGCCTCTGCCTCCATCGTCTTGGCCGCGTCCAATGCCTCTGCCTCCAGGTTTAGCACCAACGTCCCCCCTTCCTCTTCCGCGGCCAACACCTGGTGGCTTCCTATCTGCATTTACAGCAGTATATAAAAAATCAAATCCTAAATTAGTAACCAATTACTTCGCAACAAATGACTCCAACTCTACATGAGCAGATACTGCAATATTTATCAATTCAATGACAGAACAGAATAGAACATTATTATATGACTGACAACAAATAAACTATCGTGTATGTGCCTACATGAAACAGAAGAACGAAAAACAGGCATAGCCATCCATACCAACGCGCTGCAAACTTTGAAAAACATGGTAGTGATACAGACATGGTCATTAATTAAGATAATATATTGGGGCCAGATTTTTTGTTAATCAAAATAAAAATATCCTTATTCCATAACGCTGTTATGTAAACACGTGCCAGTATTTAATTTTGAAACTGAGATCAATATTAGTATTATACAAAATCAGAAAGTTATGGATGTAAAGGAACAGTGGAACTACTAACTCTTAACAAATTTAAATCAGGAACCAATGAAGTTCATGCAACAGCCAACAAGACATATCTTATTTACTGATAAAATTAAGAACATCAGCATTGGATGCATGAAAATGATACAGATAGTCATCCAACATTCTTTAGAAACATTATACTTTGCATTCACATGGTATGGCTGGTGACATAAGTAAAAAAAAATGCCTATTAGAGACTAGATACGATCAAACCTGACTAATATTATGACATGGGGTAATCACGAGTTCATCGATTACACTCATAACATACAGTTTGAATTCATATGTTATGTGGTTAATGAACAGAGCAAGCATGTATAAAATATAAGCTGTCAAAGTATTGTTAACCACTCCATACCTGATCGGCTCTTGGAAGTTTCCTCCTGAACCTTGTCAATCACCTGAAGAAGGAAATGAACCATTCAAATAAGACTACATGGATGACAGAATAATGCTAATTTATCTTAGTGTACAGAAAGTAAACAAATAACAGAATACAAACAAAAATGGTATGGGAAGAAAAAGCTGTAAATTTAGAAAAATAAAATCTTAGCGCACTGCGAAAGAACTTATGGCTGCTGGGCACTTTTATTGCAGCAGAAGTTTTGAACTGTGTTAACAAATGAAAGTTAGGTAGACTGAAGAAGTTCCTAAGGAAATCTAGCAAGGGACCAAATAAAGGAAACTGACTAAGTGAGCAGACCATAAATAATTTATCCTGCATTTCAGTCGATATGAAAACCCAAAATCATATCCTGTACGCGTTAATTACTGCCAGAGTTTTATCAATGAACAACACAATCCAACAACATCATTCTGAGCACCAGACACCCAAAAGGCAGCGTGACATATTTCCTGTTTCATTCACACCTCCGATATTGACCATTTGAATACTTGAGAACTATTTAAGATATGTGCTAAATGGAATGCTAGAGTCGCATCCAGTATAAGAAATTTTAGAGTGCATTTTACAAGTTTCATCACCATTGTGACACTAAACTACAGGTAATGTACATAGTTTTTACGGCGGCGTGGCGAGGCGCGGCGACCCACCACCTTCACACCTTTACAGCATCTATGGCGCGCGGCGTGGCGACGCCATACACACATTGGCGTGGCGAATACATATATTATAGTCTAGGATATTAGAAAATTATATTGACAAATGGTAATGCAAATGTAGCTTAAAAGGTATAGTCTACAATATTAGCAAATCAAAATAGCAATATAAATGTAGCACAAAAGACATAGAACTCTCTCATCTCTCAAACTTTCAAATCTCTCATTTCTCAAAAGTCGTCACATGCATCCTAACTCAACCGCCTTGATAAATCAGGACCAGCCCGCTAGCCCACACCAGCCCACTACCATCACCAATATATAAACGAAATCAGAAACCCTAGACTCCACTCTCTCTCTCTCCTCTCCTCACTCCACTCTCCAGAGCGACGCGCCCAAGCGCAACTCCCTCTCCTCCGAGTGACTGCGCCCGAGCACGACTCCCTCTCCCCGAGCGACTCCCCCTCTCCCCAAGCGACGGCGCACAGGACCGCGCCCCTCTCCCTCCCCCGCACCCTCCCTCTCTCCCACCTGACCGCGCCCCTCCGATCGGAGCCAGCTCCCTCTTCTCCCTCTTTGACCGGTGGCATCGGCGCGTGTGGAGGCCGGATCCGGCGGCGGCGAGGCCAGATCTGGCTCAGCTGCCCCTTCTCCCTCCCCGAGCAGCGCGGATCCGTGGCATGTAGGGGCGGCCACGGCGGCGCAGCGCAGGAACCCTCCACCGACGGCGGGCTCGCGGTGTCCTTCCACGGCGACGACGGCCTCACCCTCACCGTCTATTGCGCCCGCCACAGCGCACAAAGGCGCCACAGGACGCCCAATCGGCGCCACGGGGACGCCACGGCGCTATGGCGGACGCCATACACGCCGGAGCCGTGGCGTCGCCGTGGCGAGAGCCAGAAAAACGCCACGGCGATATGGCGACGATATGGCGTCGGTATAGCGATGCCTTAACAACTATGGTAATGTATAACATAACTACATTATCACAGTTACAACTCAACTACTAACAGAATCAGGTTTTTATGTGAAGCTCATGCACAATACTTATGTTTTTGAGCAGTTCACTAGAAATTTGCATGTACTTATGCTTAGAATGATGCTTGAATTAGTGAGTAGTGAGATATGTGGTTCCATATAATCTGATACTCTGGGTAACCGATTCACATTACGCTTCGCTGGGGGAAGGCAGTTTGCAGATCTAGTGAGGCTATCACAAGACGAAGTTTACTTGGCGTTATACTCAGTTATGTTCTAAAAAAATTAACGCACACTAGCAAACCGGTGACAGTCTAATTACTTTTTGAAAATACTCAGTTTAACTTTCACGATAAAAATGCAAGGGTGAGATATACAGCCCGCAATCACCCCCAAATACTCCCTCGGTTCAGCTATTAGGTTTCTCATAGTACCATGATTCCAGTTTGACTTGACCCCTGTACTCTATCATATTCCACACAGTGTTATCAAGCCATCCGATTAATCACGATTAGTCATCCTAGTCAGTATCCTAAACTCGATTAGGGGCTACAACTCGATTGGGCTGATTAGTTTTCTGGTTCTCCGACTAGTCATCGGCTAATCACAATTAGTCGGACGACTAGGGGGTGGACGACCAAGAACAGAATGGAGTTGCTGGGCAACTGAGGACATGGGCTGCATCTGGGATGGCGTAGGCTACTTAGGCTCATGTTTTTCAGCCCAATTTGCAACCCTACATGCAGCCACCACCCTAGAGTTATCTTCATGCTTGATTTGTACTCTAGAACATATAGTATATAAGTATATACATTTAGTGTATTAGTCCTGATATATATAGGAGGACTAGGATCGATGGTCGACCACTAGTTGCCTGGTTGGTACCATGGCGACTAGGATTGACTTGACAGCTTGATAACATTGTTGTACAATAAAGCAAAAACTGTAAATAAGTTTTATCTATGGAAGTACAAAGTAGTACTTGATGCAAATAATTATTCTCAGGAGTCATGCTATGAATATAAATACTTCTATACACATTGTTGGTGAAATAGAAATGACTGTCAGATACCAAAATGATCTTATTCCGGCACAAGGACTACTTTTCCAGAGGCTTGCAGGACAACTAAATTAAAGGACAGCACAATCTGTGCCTTATTTATCAAAGGATATGAGATGCAAGTTTCTTTTACGATTTATGTACAGAATGCTGGTTGACTGCTAGTCTGCTACTATATTTTATCTAATCAATGCTTCAGTTTGTCAAACATACAGCATCTACCTTGAAACATAAGATCAAGTAATTCATATGGTCATGTCTTTAGTAATACAATAGGGACCTCTTATGTTGAAACCTTTCTCTAAACAATCAAATTACTAAGCAATAAATAAAACAAATCAAGACCTACAAGAGCGGATACTGATCAAAATTTCAAGCAATACAAAGAAATGATTATAGATTGTACCATACATTTTTTTTAGATTAGAGTTAAATTCAAGTTAATGGTCATTGCAAGGTTAAAACAATAGGCTAGCCACACAATTCAATCCCTCAGTGCTTAGCTGTGCTAGTTTTGTATACAGTCTCAGTTGGTTTGAACTCCAAGTAGTAAACTGTGCTGTAACTTTGTTGCTTTATGGTAATAAAATTCAGGTTTCCCATGGTGGAAAAAACTACAAAGAAATGATTCCAGAGGGAAATACACATCATAATGACAAGGAAGAAATCAGGGAGAAGCGCAAGAATCTAAACAACCGAGCAAATTGAAAATAGAGATTAGCTAAGCTCATTAACCCAGAAATTCATACCTCATCAGGAACTCGAAGATACTTAATGGTGTTCCCGCGGATGTAACACTCCGGCATCCTCCAAAACTTGTCACCATCCTGCAATTCCAGCCACATCATAAACCATAACTACAGGAAACTCACAAACTAATAGGACAGAATAACTGGAACCCCACAATGTTACTATTTGAATTTCAACCATGCTTTCTTCGGAGAAAAGATTCACCTCAAAATCAAACAGTGCGCTTAACTAATCTTTTGCTAACTAGAACCTATCACAATGTGAATCAAGGGCGCGAGATTTTTCACCTTTGAGGTGCAAATAACCTCCCTGAGGTGGATGTTCATCCACGTGTCGCAGTTGACCAGATGCCCGTTGTACGTCTCACCATTCTTCAGCTCCACGAGCTGAAATCACAAAAGTTTTCAACGATCAGGACCAACAATAGACTAAACGAAGAATCCAACGCCAAAAATAACGACGAAAGAAGAAGCCAGAAACCGGGATCTTACCATGGGGTGCCCCTGGGCGGTCTTGAGGAGCGAGAGGGGAAGCTGCACAAGAACAAAAAAAAATCGAATCAGACGCGGCCACCAACCACATCTCAGTTTTGGGGATCGAGTTGTAAACGAAGGGAAGGGGGACGCACCATCTTGTACGGGATCCGGGGATCAAAAAGGCCGGATCGGAGGAGGGAGGCGGTCGTATCGTCTGCGCACGGTCGGTCGGCGGCTGCGGGGGGAGGGAGATTCCGGGAGCAAAACCCTAGTTTTCTCTCGGCGAGAAGCGGAAGGAGGCTAAGCTCGCGAGGCCGGAGAAAGAGGAAACGACCGCACCAGACGGGTTTAGCGGCATATTTAGGGGGGGTTTTGTTTGGATGCCCCTCCGCTGTCCCATCGGATGTTGACACATGCACAGGTATTAAATATATATTAATTACAAAACTAATTACATAGTTTATGACTAATTTGGGACACGAATCTTTTGAGCCTAATTAGTCCATGATTTGATAATGTTTTACTGCAGTAAACATGTGCTAGTGACGGATTAATTAGGCTTAAAAAATTCGTCTCGTGAAGTACTGACGGATTATGTAATTTATTTTTTTATTAGTATCAAAACACCTCATACAACATCCTCCCGACACACCTCCTAAATTTTAGTAGCTGGATCCAAACACCCCCTTAACTTCTTACCATTATACCGAACAACGCCTCCCCACGTAGCATCTTTGACGTATGCTCAGATAGCATCTTTATGGTTGTCACTGTATTTTTACAAGTAGAGAGGAAAATGTGCTACAAAAATACTATTTTTACTTATGTGGCATGCTACGACCACAAGCCACGATGATGCTGAGTCATCAGCCACATGCAAAAAGACCATCGTGCCCCTCTCCTCTTTCTTTTGCCTAGGCCATAGATTAAATGTGGACGGCTCAGGACGGCCTCCACGTATACTTGTATTTTTAAGACATTTCTTCTTTAAATTTCAAACGAAACATAGCGTATATGATGTCATCATGACGTCATGGCTCAAGAGCAGACCACGACGTAGGGTTCAGGTCTGGCCTTCGGCACGCTCGTACGAGCCACGACTTGGCCACAGACGACAACCGCAGCTGGAACCTGGGGCATCGACGGATCGGCGCGGACGCTCGATGACACGCAGCCCTAGAGAGGCTGCATCAGCGTAGGGCCATCATAGAGCGAGAGCGCGTCCGAGCCAAGTCCGAGCCGTCAAGGACAACTAGCATGGCCCAGCAGCTGGAGCGGCAAATCGAGCAGGCCAACGCCACGGCAAGGTCTTCTCATAGAGTCACAGGTCGGAGCTCCAAGTGTTAGATTGATTTCCACCAGTTGGTCCAACGGCCAATTAAGCCCTTTATTCACGTCCTGATCGGAGGCGCCCAGCCGTTCTCCTACTGATGGGCCCTCGTCGCGCAGCGCTATAAAGAGGAAGGTGTGGACCGGGACGCAAGGGATGAGGTTCACCATAGTCGCCAGCGCCCCACCGAGGTTCTTAGCCCTAGTCCGATCTAGAAGGGCGTGTTGTAAGTGACGGGAAGTCCACATCGCCTTAACCGTTGCCACTGGTCCGCGCCTACGCTGCTGCTACCATCGACGACCTAGCGGGCGCCTGCACGGCTTCCCCTACATCGACACATCGCGGCCACCTCGTTGGCGGCGCCACGGCCGCGAGTGCACTCGACGAGGTACATTACCAAGTCTGCTTATCTAAGTTAAGAATTTCCCAACTGATCTGCACTTAGAGGTCCTACAAGTCTATCAATGGTATCGGAGCCATAATTGGTCTAGAAGATTGGGGTAGAAAACAGAATAGAAATCAAGAATCAAGTGACTCAAATCGGATCGAAACCCAAACCCTAACCCTAGAAGCGAGGTCGGCGAGGGGAGCTACCTACCTGGCTTCTACTCACCATCGACGGTACCGCCGTCGTGCGGGAAGACCGCGCGCGCTTTAAGAGAGCCGCCGCCTTGCCGGCGCTCTGCAGCGCTGCGTACATGTGCGCAGGGCGCAAAGAGCACCACCGTGGTGCCGCTCGATGGCGCCGCGCGCGGCTCCGGCCACACACGTGCACCGACAGAGGGCGCCACGACGGTGCCACCACCTCCTGCGTCGTGTCCGCTCTTTAGATCTTGGGTGCGGCAGCTATGGTGTGCGGTGAAGACAGGGATAGAGCTAGGGTTCACGCGTATGGGAGACTAGGGCACCGTTGCTCAGAGCACTCGACGACGGCGCACTCAGCCTAGGACGAGCGCGCACGCCGGCGAGGGGACCGGCGGCAGCGTCGCTACACCACTGCTCCTTTCGTTTCTGGCTGCGGTGGTGAAAGAGAAGAAGAAAGGTATAAATGAGTTAGGGTTAGGGTGCACCGCCAAGGCGACCGGGTTTTGATCTCGTGAAAATGAAGGCTGACCGTCGGATGAAGATGGATGGCTCAGAGAGATTCCGGCCGAAAGCGGCCCAGGCGGGGTTGGAAAATCCTAACCTAGGCCCAGGTTGCGGCCTAGGCGCGCGCGCGGGCGAAGCAGGCCACTGGGTTGCCGCTGAGCCACGCGCGCGGATGCGTAGAGAAATGGGCCGCACACTGTTTCCCCGGGCCGGGCCGAATGCATAGTAATGAGTGTGAATTTATTTATTATTTTCAGAAGCAAATTTTGATAAATTTTGATTAGTTTTTCATCTCTATTCAATTTTGATCTAACAGGATAAATTGTTTAGAGAGTAGATAAGTACACAGTAAAATGCTTCTGAAAAGTAGATAAATTATTTTTTCATATTTTCACTGCAATGTTTAATGCTGATTATCTTCTAATTAAATTCAAACCAATAGGAGAATTTAATTTGAAGAGCAGTTACTTTTAATAAATTATGATTATGTTTATCCTCTAATTAAATTGGAACCGACGGGAAAATTTAAATTTGAGAAGTAGTCCGATTTGTTTATGTTAAATTATGGTATTGTTATTTTCTGACCAACGTTGATGATAATAATATTATAATGAGTTTAAGGTTGAAGTTTAAATCTCTGATAAAATTTACACCAACATGGTTAATTTTTCACAGAGTAGATAAAGACCAAGAAATGCTCCTGAACTAATAGAATGTATTTTATTATCGTGTTTCGCTGCAATGATGTTGATTATCTTCTAATCAAATTCGAACAAACGGGAGAATTTAATTTTGAAGAGTAGTTATATGTCTTTCAAGTTAATTTATGAGTTTTATGCATTAATTCTATTTTTTGCCCAACGGTGATGTAGAATTGATGCAGAAGCATCTTGTAAGTTTTATTTTTTAACCAACGAGATCACTCGGCTGCATACCAATGGACTGCAATGCTGGGGTATGTGAATGAAAAGGCTTGTGTCAAGCCAGTTCAGGACAGTTTTTTTATTAGTTTACTAATTTTCTGATTAAATTAGAATCAATGGAAAGATTTAATTGGAAAATAAAGTATAAGTGAATGTTTTAGTTATCATGACTAAATTTTTTGTTACTGTAATTTGTATATAGATTTATCCCGTATGGGGAGAAGTTTGGCATAGTACTTATGCTAGTCAATCTTGCATGACGGGAGAAGTTTTGTGATGACTCATATGTTTTTGTATCCCGCATAACGAGAGAAGTTTAGGTAGCTCTTATGCTATCCTAGTATTGACCCTGGTACAATAAAAATGCACCATCATGGTCAATACTAATCAAAAGACAAGAAAAAAGATGCAAGCATGACTTACAAAACTACAGTTAATAAAAGACCTCGTCGAGTTCTTGAAGTGGAATGAGAATAGTGTACTCCTATACGGATCAAGAAATAACTTTATTTACATGGCACAATCATGTGAATGAAGTAAGTCATAAGTGTCTCCTCGTTCATAGTTTTTCTGAATAGTTCTCGAAATTATAGCAGTAAAGTTCAAACCATATTTCCAGAGGGAGAATTATGAGATGAATTAAGAGTAAGAATTAAGATCAATTAAGAAACTACTCTTCATTAAGAGTGAGATAAAGATATTGATGAATGTGTACTCTTCATTAAGAGTGAGATAAAGATGTTGATGAATGTGTACTCTTCATTAAGAGTGAGTTAAAGTTTTTGATGAATGTGACCGTCGGTCATAACAATGATACCCCTAAGCATAAAAATAGCTAAATTCCTAGATTTTTTAAAATTCCGAGAAGAAGATAGCGCAGTCACCATCAAAGATATTAAAGCGATGCTTAAAGCGTCATATAAGGTTTTAACAGATTAAACCCAAATAAAAAATTGGAAGATACACTATCTTTATAAAAGATTGGACGATCTGGGGGAGCACGGTATGTAGAGATCTATGACTTGAAGAGAAGCGGGACTGCGTGCCCACTTCAGTGATTCAAAATAACAAATTTCTCGATATCTATTGATGTCGTATGACTTATACAACACCTGTTATTGGCTCTTCGAAGAAGATGAATAATATAAACAAAGATCTTGTGATGTAGAAGCTTGTAGAATCAATTGTCTCTTGGCAATAAAGAGCAACAATGGCCCCACATGAAAGTGCTAGTAGCTGAGGCCCTAGAAGGTCTCAAAGAATTAGTAAACTAGTTTTCTGATGGAGGGTGATCCCACCTCATTTGAAGAAGCCATGAGAAGTGTTTACTCATTTGAATGGTAAAAAGCTATGGAAGTTGAAATGAATTCGATGAATACCAACGATGTTTGGGACTTAGAAGAAATTCCTAATGGAGCTAAAATAGTAGGCTGTGAAAGGGTCTACAAGACAAAATGTGATTCAAAGGGAATGTGAAAAGATATAAAGCATGACTTATAGCAAAAGGTTTTACGCAAAGAGAATGAATAGATTACAATGAGAGTTTCTCTCCAATCTCATGAAAGGATTCTTTTAGAATCATAATGGTATTATTGGCACATTATAATTTAGAGTTACATCAGATGGATGTAAAGACGGCATTTCTCAACGGGGATTTGTATGAAAACGTTTATATGGCACAACCCAAAGGTTTTATCGTGGAAAAAAAAAAACGTATGAGATGCCACCTGTAGAAATCAATTTATGGGTTAAAACAAGTCTCTAGACAGTAGTATTTGAAGTTGATGAAACGATAAGAAAGTTTGGGTTTAAAGAAAATGAGAAAGCACTACAAAAAATCTGGGTTTGTATGACAAACTAAAAATGTCATGGTAAATACAGGATTTGTCATAAAAAGAATCTTATGACGAAAAAATAGCGTCATGCCGGTTGTCATATAACGACCGTCACAAAAAATACCTTGTGACGATAATATAGAAAACCGTCACAAAATGTGATGACCTTTTGTGACGGTTTTGTTGTGTTGTCACATATTATTGTCATTTAATGACAACTGTAACTGTCACATATTGGTTGGTCAATTCGTCACCTAATACATGAACCGTCACAAATTGTACGTTAGGAGCCCTGATTTAGACTAGTTATTGTGACGACACGGTAATGTCATATATAAGTGTGCAGATTTTGACATTTTGATTGTGTCTTGTTATGTATAGTAATTAGAGACATCTTCAGACAACTGTAGGACGTCATAAATTTTCCTTTCATTCGATGACGAACGTGACAGCCATATGTGCTAATTCAATGATGAATGTCACACAGATCTTTCATCACAGCTCATAAAAGCATATACATATCTGCCAAGCCATCATCCACAACATTCTCATCATAGCTCATAAATCATACACAATTCAGCTATGCCATCATAGACATACATTCCAGAGCATAAGATAGTGCTTGTAGGTTCAAACATCACATAGTTCTAGGTTCCACCACATAGGTTCAAACGGTTCCACCACATAGGTTCAAACATACAAACATATTGCACATAGGTTCTAACAACACAGTGCACAAAGTTGCAATAGAGAAAGTTTGGTGTTCTAGCAAGGTAGCAAAAGCTTAGGCAAAGGCATCATCAACAGAAACTGCATTCAGACCTACCTCAATCTTTTTAAAGTTTCAGCACAGCTCATAGCAGTGCATTAGTCTCTTCAAACTTGGTATGCATCCCCTTCACTTCTTCTTGAGTCTGGCGCTGCAAATTTTGGTTTTCTTTAAGTGCTGCTTGGTTGGCTTCAAGTGAGGCCTACTGAGCAAGAAGCTGTGCTTCCAACTGTTCCTGCTTCCTAGCAGCTTTCTCTCTTTCTGCTTGGAGTGTTGCCTCAAACTAGGCTTGTAGGCATGCTTCTATAGCTGTTGATGTAGACCAGGCAGTCTTCAACACTCGAGCGACACCAATGTTTGGAAGGAAGGTGGATGAACGACTGATCTAGCTCAGACTGTCAGCAACAATCTTGGAGGGAGACTTTTGTGCTTCTCCTTCTTTTGGTTCTCTTTCCTTCTATGCAACCATATGTTCCTACATAGAATGAATCCACTTAACAAGGCCATACAACAGTGTTCAACCAGGCATTTACTTGAGTACAGTACATGTATCCAATAAATATGTAACTTACATATATCTCATTTGCAAGAGGAGTACGACCATTTTGCGGACTATTCATACATTCTCCAAAGAAGTCAACAGGATCTAGATCCATGTTGTTGTACTTAGGCCTCTGCAGCATGCAAAAAATTTGGATTACAATGATATCCGTGAAGGTAAAGGGAGGGCTGGACAAACCTGGGATATAAGATTAGCCATAAAATATTTTTACATGTCAACAGCAAGATACCAAAATATGTATGCACTATAGATCATACAAGTATCGACCTCCAGATTTTTTATGCCAACAACAAATGCAATCACTGGCATAGTCAACTAATTACTACTATGCTTTGACAATCAACATTCACATGTATTTGATTCCCAGTTGGTCATCGGCATAAAAAATTGTGCATCAATGCAACCTGGATAGATCAAGAAAAACAACACAGAAACATGCATCAATGCAACCTAGACAGATTCGATCCAACCAAACATCAGGCAATCAGGTTTGTCTCCATAACATTTCACATTTCAGTGCAAGAACTAATTAAGGTGATACCTCTGCTGCCTTACTCCCCTCTTAGGTGGAGGTTCTTTGGCCAACAACTGTTCTATTGTTAGTGAGTCATCGAAGTACTTCCTTTTAAGGTGATACCTCTGCTACCTTACTCCCCTCTTAATGATATCAGTGCATGCAGCTTTGCTTGGTCCCTCATTCCTAACATCCACATCCAACCTTGACTAAAGCCACACAAATGAATTATTAGACACAATTTTCACATGGGAGTATTGTAATGCATGAAAATATTTGGAAGAATAAAATAGCTGTCTCACCACCACTTTCCTAAGCACTTTTGATACTTTTGCCTGCCCCTACTCATTATCATTATCTTTCTAAGATGTGTAGATAGGCATGTTGTCTCTAAGGGCAACACCACATTCTGATGCCAGCTTCGCGGCTTGAAGTGGGACCTTAGGTCTTTTCTTCCCTTCAGCCACCTCGATAGCCAGCTTCTTTCCTCTATTAATCATCTTCTCTAAGCCATGACCTATGGTTTTCTTGCGGACATTCTTTTGGGGCGCTGCATTGGCAAATAATAATAGAAATGATTTATTATAGTAGAAGCAATTGTAGATATTGAATGGAGAAACTAATGCTTGGAAACACATATTGTTTACTTGGAACTGAGTCATGGACTGGTTCTCCTTCAGTTGTATGACCCTCTGAATTAGCAGCATCAAATTGCTCAACCGACTCATTGATGTCGTTGCTTTGCCTGGAGCTTTGTCCACCTGGCGAGTTGTCCGCAGGAACTGTTTGGTTAACACTATTTGTGGGAGTAGGTTGCTGAGACAGGTTAGTAGTGGGTCTGGTAGGACTAGGCACTCTGTTTGCACCAGGTGAAGACATGGCTGAACTACTCCTGGTGAATCTAGGAGGACTAGGCACTGTGTTTGGACTAGGCGAAGACATGGCTACACTGGTCCTGGTGAATCTAGGAGAACTAGGCACTGTGTTTATAGTTTTTGTGGTCTGACTGGCGCTTGTAGTGAGATGGCCTTACAAATTGTTGCTACTGGAAATGGCATTTGTATTAGGGTTGGCTTTCAAATTGTTCCTAGTAGGCAAGTTCTGTCTTGGCCTAGGTGGCAGACGGCCTCTAGTGGTCCTAGTGTTTGCACCAGGCGAAGACATGGTTGCACGGGCCCTAGTGAATCTGGTTGGTGTGCGCGGTGGCTGCTAGTTGGTAGCCACCATTGTAGCCGCCTTTTGCTTCATCTGTTGAGGGCGAGTTTCGGGAACCATCGGTCTTACCTGGCAAGAGAAGCATACATCTTATAAATTAAGAAGACGACAATAGATTAAATAACTACAATGACGTATATGTTTCAAATAGACAGATATGTAAACTTGTAAATTAGCCTAGTAATCCATCTCACCTCAGTATTGAGGTCATCATCATAATCATCATCACTGTCAAATTGGTTATCAATGTCAGAGGATGGATCATATTCAATGTTAAATTCTGGTTTGTCAGACACTAGTCTCTTCCCTTTGCCCTCTTTCCCTTTTGAAATAACATCCCTAACAGTCTGTGCTAACACTGGAATACCCAAAGACTTAAAAAAATCATGAACCTTCTTAACATTGTTGTCCCTCTCCTCCTCATACTTTGTTTTTGGCATTTCTTCTAATACTTATTACGATGAAACGCAGAAAGAGCAGAAACTAGATTCAGTTTCTATAAAGAAGTTGAAGAAAGAACTAACAGATCAGTATAGAAATTGTAAGCGAAATAAAGGAGCAGTCTAATAGTCAGTCAAAAAGCACTTTCAAATGATGAACTTGCTAATGCAACTTATTCTACTAAATGCTAGAAGCAAACCAACATGCTAGAGACAAAGCTAACATCAGTACTCTTCTACAACAAGAAGAAGAGGCAATACATAAGTATTATTCATAAAGGCAATATCTGTATACACCACACCTAAAAAGAAAATACTAAACAATACAATACTTATGCTCACTACACTCTTGATCAAGAAGTACCAGCTCCTCATAAGTGAGACAACAGAACATTTCAATGCATTCATTTTGTTTCAGCAGATTCATATGGAACATACTATTTACTAATTGCTAATTGCCATAGCTACAAGGCAAAATCAGAAACTAGAAAGAAAATAACTGTAATCTCAGCAAAATTCATCATGTTATAATCTATGCATTCAAAGTCATTAACCTAATGTTTAGCTAAAAACAAAAATCTTAGCTCACTGTAGCAACCAGTCGCCGCAGCTAACAAGTGAAGGAAGCAAATCACCTACTATGAGGAGCACACAAAAGTGGCGATGGCAGCGTGATGAGGCTAGGGCTGGGAAGACGATGGCTGGAGGAGGAGGCGACACACTGCACAGAGCCATGGAGATCAACTGGCGGAGGGAGTTAGGGATGCCGGTGGAGGGATGGGCCGCTTCAGCCTCCGACGTTGGTGTGGCGGCAGGATGGGCGGATCTAGGCACCGGTGTTGGTGTGGCGGCGGGATGGGTGGCTCTGGCCTTCGGCGTTGGTGTGGCGGCAGGATAGGCGGCTCCAGGCACCGGTGGACGTGTGGCAGCGGGATGGGCGGCTCCGGGCACCAGCGTTGGTGTGGTGGCAAGATGGACGGCTTCGGGCACCAGCAGAGGTGTCGCAGCAGGATGGGTGGCTCCAGGCACCGGCATAGGTGTGGTGGCGGGATGGGTAGCTTTGGGCATCGGCGGAGGTGTGGCGGCAGGATGGGTGGCTCTGGGCACCGGCGGAGGTGTGGCGGCAGGATGGGTGGCTCCGGGCACCGACGGAGGTGTGGCGGCGGGATGGGCGAATCCAGCCACCGGCGGAGGTGTGGCGGCGTGATGGGTGAGTGCCGGCGCTAGGTTGAGGGTAGGGAGGAGGAGGCCATGGTCTGCGGGGAGTGGAGATTTTTCCCTTTGTCTGACCGACCAAGAGGATAAGGCACGCTGCGGCCATGAGGGGAATTTTACCCTTCTTGAGCGAGAGGCATGGTGGGTCCCATGTGTCGGTGAGCGAATCAGCGCGGGAGACCTGCGAGGTGTAGCGGCCAAAATTTGGTCTGGCGCGGTGGGTCCACTATATTAGTGATCTAATTAGTAGTATTAGGAGTTCAAATAGATTTTTGGGGTAATAAATGATTTCAAATGGAAAAAATGTCAGAAACAAAGTTGTATAACGCATCAAGATCTACCACTTTGATTTTGGTCATTTTTTCATATGACTTTGTTTCGACAATTTGAATTTTGAATTTCAAATATTAGAACTTCGAACAAAATTTTGGGGTGCTAAGTAATTTCAAATGAAAAAGTCACGAACATAAAAGTTGCACAACTCATCAATATCTACAACTTTTATTTTGGTCATTTGGTCATCCGATAAAGTGAAAGTAATATAGTTCACAAATTTTATATCTCATAAACTATAAGAGAGATACGTAAAATTTGTGAATAAGGTTACTATAACTTTGTCGGATGAAGAAATGACCAAAATAAAAGTTGTAGATCTTGATGAGTTCTGCAATTTTATTTTCATGACTTTTTTAGCTGAAATCATTTGGAGTTTCAAAATCTGGTTTAAAGTTGTCATTTTTTTAAATAAAAATTTGAATTGTTGAAACTTTGTCACATGAAAATATGACCAAAATCAACGTAATAAATTGATAGATCATGATTTTAGAAAATTTTAGGAAAAAAGCATCACATTTGGAGTTAGTATGTGGGAGAAATACTGGTTACAACTTTTTGCCATAGATTAAAAAGAGAAATGATGTTTGCACAATGAATTCATTACAAGAGAGGCTAATTAGCATGTAGGGCCCACATGTCATTCAAACATTGGACCCACATGGCAGTCAAGGCTAATTAGCATGCAGGGCCCACATGTCACTACCGGGGGGTACTTAGCATGCTATGGCTAAGAAGCAGAGCTACCGAGGGCAGAGGTCGACCACGTGAGCTCTGGCCGGCCACATCTCGGCCACTCTTATCACTGACCACCAACCTTCCATCTCACCGATGACCCCACCTGCAGCCTCGCTAGGCCCCCCTACCAGCAACCTCACTAGCAAAGCCACTTGCAGCCTCGCCGTCCACCCCACATGGGAGCCTATCGCCAGCAACCCCAGTTGCTACCTCGCTTGACAACCCCAGTTTGCTCCTCACCGGTCACCCTCTTTGAGCCTCGCCACCACCCTAGCTCTTGCCTCATGACCCCCCCACCTTGCCTTGCCCCCTCCCCGACCAACACCTCACCACCGCCACCCCAAATGGCATTCTTGCCTCATCAGCCATTGTACAAGGTGAGTTGAGTCAACCATAGCTCTTCCCCTTTAGATTTGTTATTGCAGTGTCTGTAGTTGAATTGAAGAATAGAAGCTTGATTTGTAACATTTGGGCACCTAAATTTATCTAGGTTGAGATGGATAGAAGCTGGATTTATAACAGTGCACCATTTAGTGATCCCTATATGTCTGGTGTTGAACAATTCATGAAACATGTCAGAAGTAAATTTAGTGCAGATGAGGAAATCAAGTGCCCAAGCCGTCGATGCCTGAACCAAATAGAAAAAAGTCAAGATGAGGTAGAGGAGGATATCCACATCAATGGTATTTCTAGGTGATATACAAGGTGGATTGACCATGGAGAGGGAGATAATGATGTTGAACAAGATGATGGCACACTCGCTGTTGGTACTGAAGATATATCATGGGATGGAAATGACTAGGCTCCACTTGATGATGAAGGACAAGCTAAAGATGTCATAGAAGATAGTGCACGTGGAGTTCAGGGGTTGATTCGAGATTTGTACACCGCAACAAGCCATGGCTTCGTGGTAACTTATATCAAGAAATCATGGAAGAGGCAAAGCGTGAACTTTATCTAGGTTGCACCGAGGAGTCTAGGTTTACTTTCATTATTAATCTGCTGCATATAAAAGTGTACAATCGGATGACAAATTCTAGGTTCAATGCATTCCTTGAGTTGCTTTCAACATCATTGAAGAATGTTCCTGGCCTCCCTAAGTCCTATAACAAAACTAAAGCTCTACTTCAGAAACTTGGTTTTAGTTATGTTGCTATTCATGTGTGCAAATATGATTGTGCCTTATTCTAGAAGGACCATGAAAATGATGATCATTGCCCAGTTTATGGTGAATCAAGATGGAAAGTGAATAAGGAGGGTAGAAAGAAAGTTCCTCACAAGGTCCTATGTTACTTTCCAATAATTCCACGCCCTCAAAGGCTTTTTATCTCAAAGCAGCGGGCATAGTATGCAAGATGGCACAAGGATAAGAGGGTACTAGTTGAAAATGAAATGAGACATCCTGCTGATGGAGAAGCTTGGAAAGAATTTGATGATACTTTCAAGTCTTTTGTAGATGATCCCCGTAGTTTGAGGTTAGCCATTGCTACTAATGGATTTAATCCATTTGGTCAGATGACCAATTCATATAGCATCTGGCCAGTGATAGTGGTTCCATATAATTTTCCACCATGGAAGTTTATGGACCAATCCAATTATATGCTTGCTTTAATTATTCTAGGCAAAAAATCACCAGGCAAAGATTTCCATGTGTTCATGCAGCCTTTGATAGCAGACATGCTTACCCTTTGGGAGGGTGTCTCTACTTATGATGCATATGAAGGCAAAGATTTCAGTCTGCATGCAGCGATTCTGTGGGGAATCAATGACTACCCTACATTAGGCACCATGTCAGGCAGAACCGCTAGGGGTTACTTCGCATGTGTGCACTGTGATGAGAATCCATGCTCCGAATGTCTGAGAAACAAAATTGGGTTCATAGGCCATAGACGTTTCCTCCCAAACAACAATCCCTGGAGGAAAAACAGATCTTTCAATGGCCACCATGAAAATAGAGAGCAGTCGAGGAAATTTAGTGCAGATGAGGTTATGGCAAGGTTGGATGAAGTTTCCTATGTTCAGGCAAGAATCCTGATAAGCAGAAAATAAGAAAATGACGCCGTAATGGAGAACCAGTATGGCATCTCAAGGTTAGCTTGTATGATTTGCCATACTGGTCAAAACTAATGCTACAGTACAACCTAGATGTTATGCACATAGAGAAAAACATATGTGAAAATATTTTGTCAACTCTACTTAATACTCCGAAGAAGACAAAGGGCACAGTCGCTGCTAGACAAGATTTGGAAGACAGAGGTATAAGAAAACAACTTCATTTGCTGGAAGAAGCTGGTAATTCATCCACAAAGCCCAAAGCTTGTTACGTTCTAACACTAGAAGCAAAGAAGTTCTTGTAGTTTGTTAGCAATGTTAAATTTCTAGATAGCTATGCCTCTAATATATCAAGATGTGTCAATATGGAGGGAGGAACAATGCATGGGCTAGAAACATATGACTGTCATATACTGTTGCAGCGTATTTTACCAGCTGGCCTTCGCGGTTTGGTGTGCAAAGATGTATATGAAGTAATTGCTGAATTGGGTAGGTTTTTAGACAACTTTGCTAAAAAACTCTAAAGGTATGATGCACTACACCAGATGAAGAAAGATATTGTAATTATCCTTTGCAAACTGGAGAAAATTTATCCTCCTGCATTCTTCGATGTTATGGTTCACCTAGCAGTACACTTACCTGACAAGGCACTCCTTAGGGGACCGATTCAGTATGGATGGATGTATCCCATTGAGAGAAGATTGGGCACCTTTAAGCGTTCCATCCGCAATAAAGGAAGACCTGAAGGATCTATTGCAGAGGCATACACTGCCTATGAGTGTATGACCCAATGCTCAACATATTTTAGTGAAATTATTACTAAGTTCACTAGGCCTGAAAGAAACTTAGATGGAGCACAGAACATCTCACCCAATGATTTCTCTATTTTTGGTCATGGTATTAACCTGTTGGGTGCTTCAAAACTTCATTACCAAGATAATGACTTTGACTCCATGGTTTGGTTTGTTCTAAATAATTGTGAAGAGGTTGATGAATACAAAGAGTGAGTAATTGTTGTCATTTCATTTCTGCCACCTTTATTCAATATTAGTGTCACAATAAACTATTTAACTTCTTCCTTTGTAGCATGTATAGGGCAGAATTAGAACAACAACAGGTCAACAATATTGAAAAAATGATGTCAACACAATTCGTTGCATGGTTCAAGAAACATGTGCGTGCAACTTTTACAACTTGGCTGAATCATTTATGATACAATAAATTTTCAAACTCACCAATTCTTTGTGTTTTCCTATAGATTACCAGATTGAAATACAAAGGCACAACAAATGTTGATGAAGACCTATACTCACTCGCATGTTGGCCGGATAGGTGTGTGCGATCATACACAACTTGTATAATCAATGGGGTACGGTACCACACTATGGATCGTGAGGCACATAGGAAAACACAAAACTCCACCATCAAGACTACAGGTACTCACAATGATGACACTATTGACTTCTATGGGACAATCATAGACATTATTGAGTTGAATTACACTAAAAACGGCAAAGGAGATAGATCTATTATCTTATTATGGTGTCAATGGTACAATCTTGAGGGAAGGACATACCAGATGAAAGGTGATGGTTACTTCAAGATCATTAACATCGAAGGCTGATGTTATAAGAATGATCCTTTCATTCTAGCCATAGAAGCTTCACAAGTATTTTTCTTGGAAGATACAAAGTTAGGTCCATGTTGGCGAGTGGTACAAGAATTTGGCCACGACATATATTTGATGTTGAAGAGTCCGACGGAAAACAACCAATCCATGAACAAGTATAGATGAGATGTCAGGAGGCATACCAAGAGGACAATACTTCATCAATAGATTGTACAGTGGGAGATATTTATCCTGATATGGATTTGTTGCACATGGATAATCAACCAGGCAGCCCTATTAGTGTAGACCTTGTCGAGAGCATCCGTCGACATCAACAAACACCTCAAGGTGATGAAACATATGGTGAAGATGAAGATGAAACCTTCCTTGAGTACCATAGTCAAGACAAAGCGAGTATATCAGAAGAAGACAGTGATGATGACTAATCTTTGCATTTCTAGAGCTATTTATGAACCATGAACTTCTATTAGTGATTCTGTTGTATCTGAATTATGAAATTATAAAACCTTGTATGCAATGATTATGTTTCAATGTTAAACTTGATTTATGAATTATATTCTATGCACATGTAACCTATTGGAAGTTACATACAGGCTATATGCTGCCAAAATATCATGGATATGTTACATGCTACCGCACCGTTGAAAGCTCTAGTTTGGTTTTGGTGAATTGATGAAACCCTAAGTGCTAACCTAGTTTATCAAGTGGTCATGAGATAGGTAGCACATTCCAAGTGGTGAAGCAAATGAAGATCATGACATGATGATGGTGATGTCATGGTGATGATCAAGTGCTTGGAAATGAAAAGAAGTAAAAGAAAAACAAAAGGCTCAAGGCAAAGGTATAAGTGGTAGGAGCCTTTTCATTTTGGTGATCACATTTAGGTTCGATAGCCGTAATATTAAGAGGGGTGAAACTCATATCGAAATGCAGTTATCAAAGTGCCACTAGATGATATAACTCATTGCGTTTGCATTTAGGATCTAATGGAGTGCTAACACATTGAAAATGTTTGTGAAAATATGCTAATAGATGTGCACAAGGTGATACACTTGGTGGTTGTCACATTTGAGCAAGGGTGAAGAAGATAGAGTTGAAAAGGAGTTAGTCGCGCTGGTCGTAGAGTGACCGAACGTGTCTGGTATAGCAAATGTGGCTCGGTACTGAATTGCAGAGAGCGACCGGATGCGTCCGGTCGCCATCTGGTGTGAATCAGCGAGTGTCGATGTTCAACGTAATTGTTGATCGAACACTGGGAGGGCCCGGTCCGGAGTGACCGGATACATCTAGTCGGCCCAGAAAGGCTTTGGGAGCTCTCTGGACTCGACCGAACACTGCGTCTCCTGCGTCCAGTCCGGAGGGACCGGACGCATCCGGTCAGCCCTAGAAGCTCTCTGGACTCAACCGAACGATGCGGCTCCGCGTCCAGTCATCTCTAACAGCACGTCCGGTCGCATGGGACTCATGGTAGTAATGGCTACTTCATTTAAAATGGGACACATGGTTGTTAGACAGTGACCGGACATGTCCGGTTGCCACACTGGACACGTCCGGTATACACGACCGGTGCGTTCGGTGCACACAACCGGTGCGTCCGGTCATCCCGCAGTCAGCCCAATAATTGAGCCAATGGCTCTATTCGTGGGGTCTCTCTACTTAAGCCCCTTGGCCGGTTCAAGCTCACCCTCTTGACCATTTGCATTGACATAGCAACCTTGTGAGCTTAGCCAAAGCCCTCCCACTCATCTCCATCATAGATTCAACATCTTTGTGAGATTAGGAGTGAATCCAAGTGCATTGCTTGAGTGTTTGCATCCAGAGGCACTTGGTGTTCGTGTTTTGCTGCAGGATTCGCTTGTTACTCTTGGTAGTTGCCGCCACCTAGATGGCTTGGAGCAGCGAGGATCGTCGAGCGGAGGTTGGTGATTGTCTCTGGCTCCGATCATGGCGATTATGAGGGGTTCTTGACCTTTTCCCAGCGGAGAGCCAAAAGGTACTCTAGTGAATTGCTCGTGGCTTGTGTGATCCTCATCTTATGTTGGTTGTGTGACACCCTATTGAGGGTTTGGCGTGTGATGCTAATTAGCGCGTGAACCTCCAAGTGACTGAATCACCACAACGAGGACTAGCTTGTCGACAAGCAAGTGAACCTCGGTAAAAAATCTTTGTGTCATCATTTGATTCTAAGGTGATTGGTCTTCATTGATATTGATTCTTGTGATTGATTGGTTCATTCCTCGACTCGGCGGTATAACCATCTTGCTCTCTCTCTTTATATTACCGTAAACTAGTTATCAAGCTCTTTTGTGTAACTAGTTGTGAGAGCTTGTTCGTTTGGTTAGTGTGGCTCTTTAGTTAGCCTTTGAGAGCACACTAACTTAGTGTAGTGACATAGCCATTGTGTGGTTAGAACTATAGAAACTAGAATTGTGGTAGGTGGCTTGCATTTTTTTTGTAGGCTAGCACAACACTTGCTTCGCCTCATAATTGTTTAACCGTTTTGTTAAGTGTTGTTGTCAAAAATTTTAATAGGCTATGCACCCCCTCTAGCCATTAGGACCTTTCAAGTGGTATTAGAGCCAAGGTCACCATGATTTAAGGCTTAACAACCTTCGGTGTAAAAATGGCTCAAATCAACAATACCAAAAAGCCACCCCAATTTGATGGCTCAAACTATCTCTATTGAAGGCTAAGATGACAACTTATATCAAGTCAATTAATAGGAAGGTTTGGAAGGTGGTAGAGACCAAGATTGAGATTGATGATGAAGAGGCTTCCACCGCCGCTAAAGAAATGCTTCTCCAAAATAATGACATTGCTCTTAGTGCCATCTATGATGCTTTGGATGAGAGAACATTTGAGCAAATCAAGAACATTGAGAGAGCTCATGAGGCATGGAAGAAGTTGGAGGAATCATTTGAGTGCACTCAAGCCATGAAGGGTGCAAAGGCATACATTCTCAAAGAAAAGTTTGCAAGCTTCAAGATGAAAGAGGATGAGAGTGTGCCGGAGATGTTCCATAGGCTTCAAGTGCTTGTCAATGATCTCAAAGCACTTGGAGAAGAGGTGAAGGACAAGGACTTCTCCCACAAGTTCTTGAGATGCTTGTCTTCAAGATTTGGCACATTGGTCACTATTCTAGTAAGGAGTGGTTTGGACACCATGACATCAAACCAAGTGCTGGGAGATATAATGACGGATGATCCATATAGAGATGATGATAAGGAAGAAAAGAAGGAGAAGAAAGATGAGAAGAAGGATGACAAGAAGAAGAGTGTGGCATTCAAGGCCACATCATCCAAGGGCAAGGCAAAGCAAGATACATCAAGTGAAGATGATGGTTCATGGGATGATAATGATGATGAGAATATGGCTCTCTTTGTCAAGAGATTTGACAAGTTCATGGTGAAGAAGGGCTACCGTGCTAGAAGAAAGAAACCTTCATCCAAGAACAAGGAAGAGTAAAAAAAGGTGCTTCAATTGTGGAAGCAAAGATCATCGTGTTGCTCAATGCCCATACAATAGTGACAAAGATGATGACAAGAAGAACAAGAAGAAGGACAAGAAGGAAAAGAAAGAGAAGAAGGATAGGATGACCTTCAAGAAGAAGAAGGGTGGTTCATTTGTGGTCACTTGGGATAGTGATGCTTCCTCAAGTAATGATGATGATAGTGATAATGATAAGACCACCAAGAAGAAGGCACTTGCAAGCATTGCTATCAATGAGAAGCCTTCTCTCTTCGACACTCCATCATGCTTCATGGCTAAGGCCACTAATGTACAAAATTGTGATGATAGAAGTGACGAGGAACATGATAATAAAAATGAAAATGAAAGTGATAGTGATGATGATGAACCAACTAAGGATGAACTATTTGACATGCTAGAAGATGCTAAAGAACACTTTGATATTAAGAGAAGGGAATACAAAAGCTTGCGTAAGGAACTAAAAGCCCTTAAGCAAGTCTTTGATGAGCTCAATGCATTTCATGAGAGGCTAGATGAAGCCCATGAGAAGCTTGGCAAGGATCACAAGAAGCTTGAAAAGGCTCATTCCTCCTTGCTTGATGAGCAAAATAAAAAGAAGCATGTTGAGACTTGCAATGTAGGCTTAACTTGTGACCTAATTGATGAATCATTATCTATACCTATCATTGTTGCTCCCACTAACCTTTCTTGTAGCACTTCTACTTCTACCTCATCTAGTAGTGATGGTTTTACTTATGATGCCTCACTAATGGTTGAGAATGAGACCCTCAAGAAGGAGGTCAATAAGCTCACTCACACCTTGGCTAAGGCCTATGGTGGTGATGACCGCTTGCTTATGTGCTTGGGTAGCCAAAGAGCTTCTCTCTACAAAGAGGGATTGGGCTATACCCCTAAGAAGGGCAAAGCGGCCTTTGCTCCTCACAAGACTAGTTTTGTGAAGAACAATGGTCGGTTTTACACTAGTTGCAAGCAAGTTGGTCATAAAGATCAAGAGTGCAAGAACAAGAGCAAAAATGCTAATGTATCCTCTATTAAGCTTAATTCTTTCTATATGCTTACTAAGTGTGCAAATGGTGTAAAGGCTAAGTTCATTGGTGCACCATGGATGGGCTCAAAGAAGAAAATCATTTGGATACCAAAGAGCTTAGTGACTAACCTTCAAGGACCCAAGCAAATTTGGGAACCTAAAAAGAACCGATCTTCTTTTGTAGGTCAATTACAAAGTTGGAGAAAGGCATTGGGTTCTTGATAGTGGGTGCACTCAACACATGACCGGTGGTGCAAGAATGTTCAACTCAATCAACACCAATGACAATGATGGTTATGATAGTATCACTTTTGGTGATAATGGCAAAGGCAAGGTCAAAGGACTTGGTAAGATTGTAATATCCAATGACATGAGCATATCCAATGTATTGCTAGTAGAGAGCTGAACTTTAATTTGCTATCCGTTGCTCAATTGTGTGATCTTGAATTTAAATGCATATTTGAGATAGATGATGTAGATATCATAAGTGTAGATGGCTCTAACTTGATCTTCAAAGGCTTTAGATATGAGAATATATACTTGGTTGATTTCAATGCTAGTAAAGCTCAATAATCTACATGTTTCTTCACTAAGTCTAGCATGGGTTGGTTATGGCATAGAAGGCTTGGTCATGTTGGAATAAAATAATTGAATAGATTGGTTAAGCATGACTTGGTTAGAGGCTTGAAAGATGTTGTGTTTGAGATGGATAAGCTTTGTAGCTCTTGTCAAGCCGGCAAACAAGTTGGAAACATCCATCCTAAGAAAAGCATGATGAACACTAGTAAAGCATTTGAGTTATTGCACATGGATTTGTTTGGGCCAACACAATACACTAGCATTGGTGGAAATAAATATGGCTTTGTGATAGTGGATGATTATACTAGATACACTTGGGTATTCTTTCTAGTGGATAAAAGTGATGTGTTTGCAACATTCAAATAATTTGTCAAGGGCATTCACAATGAGTTTGAAACAACCATCAAGAGAGTTAGAAGTGATAATGGTAGTGAGTTCAAAAACACTAGAATTGATGAGTTGTATGATGAATTTAGAATTAGACATCAATTCTTGATCAAGTACACTCTACAATCAAATGACCTTGTTGAGAGGAAAAATAGAACACTTATTGATATGGCAAGGTCTATGCTTAGTGAGTATAATGTGAGTCAATCTTTTGGGCCAAAGCTATCAACACGGCTTGCTATTGTAACAACCGCCTCTATTGTCACCCATTGAAAGAGAAGACACCATATAAGCTCTTGAATGGTAGAAAGCCCAACATTGCATATTTTCAGGTCTTTGGTTGTAAATGCTATATCTTGAAGAAAGGCACTAGATTGGGCAAGTTTGATAAGAAATATGATGAAGGATTCCTTCTTGGATACTCAACTACTAGCAAAGCATATAGAGTTTGAAATTTGGATAGTGGTACTCTTGAGGAAGTTCATGATGTTGAATTTGATGAAACCAAGGGTTCACAAGAAGAGAATAACAACTTAGAAGATGTTAGAGACATTCAACTTTTAAATGCCATGAAGAACATGGATGTGGGTGAATTGAGGCCTAGGCAAGTGAATGATGATGAAGATGATCAAATACAAGTGCTCTCCAACTCAAATGTGCAAGATGATACAAATCAAGCTAGTAGAAGTGGCTCTCATGATAATGAACAAGATCAAGTGGCTAATGCATCATCTCAACCCAATGATCAAGCAAGTGCAAGCAATCAAGTTCCAATTCTCCAACCAACCAATATTGCAAGAGATCATCCTTTGGACACTATTATTGGTGATATTTCAAGAGGTGTGCAAACTAGATCAAGATTAGCTTCATTTTGTAAGCATTTCTCTTTTGTATCATCCATTAAACCAAAGAAGATAGATGAAGCATTGAAGGATGTTGATTGGGTGAATGCTATGCATGAAGAATTGAATAACTTCATAAGAAATCAAGTATGGGAATTAGTAGAGAGACCAAAGGGACACAATGTGATTGGAACCAAATGGGTCTTTAGAAACAAGCAAGATCAAGATGGGATAGTAGTAAGGAACAAAGCAAGATTGGTAGCACAAGGATATACACAAGTTGAAGGTCTTGACTTTGGAGAAACATATGCCCCGGTTGCTAGATTGGAAGCAATTAGAATCTTAGTAGCTTATGCTTATGCTCACAATATCAAGCTCTATCAAATGGATGTTAAGAGTGCATTTCTCAATGGTTACATCAATGAAGAAGTATATGTTGAGCAACCTCTCAGTTTTAAAGATGATGAGAAGCCCGACCATATGTACAAGTTGAAGAATGCATTGTATGGCTTGAAGCAATAACCTAGAGCATGGTATGAGAGATTGAGGGACTTTCTACTCTCTAAGGGGTTTATGATGGGTGTGGGGGTATTAACCCCTATACCCTTATGGCTAAGCTTGGGCCAGCCCGGATCGGTGGGTCCGGTCCACCAAAAGACGACGTGCGGCCTGGTTAACCTGATCGGAGTCCCGCGCAAGGAGTCAAGGCGGATTTGGCGATCAATCAAGATCCAGGTCGGTTAGAATAGGAATCCTTATCCGGCCACATATGGCAATTGTAACTGGCTAGGATTAGTTTCCAGATCTATAACCCTGCCCCCCAAACTATATAAGGCGGGCAGGGGACCCCTCTAAAAAACATCTCTCATTGACATACAGCAATACAAATCAGACGCAGGACGTAGGTATTACGCCTTCTTGGCGTCCGAACCTGGATAAAACCTTGTGTCTGTCTTGCATCACCGTCTTGTTTGTGGCTTGCGCATCTGTCTGCCGACAATCTACTACCTTGGGTATACCCCTAGGTAGACTACTTACCATATTTCGTCGACAGTGGCACGCCAGGTAGGGGGTGTGCGTACTGCTTTCCAAGCAAACAAGATGGTCATCATCTCTTGCTCCATGGCTACGCCGAACGGCCTCATGTTCACCGTTGGCCAGATCACCTGGACCACCGGCTCCGACGACTTCATCGCCATGACCCCGGAGGAGGCGTGGATTCAGTCTGCGTCGACCACTACTTCACCTACATCGGCTACGGCTCCGACCACGGTGGATACGGCTCCAACCACGATGGATACGGCTCCGACCACGATGGATGCGGCTCTGACCATGATGGATCTAGCTCCGACCATGGTACATCTGGCTCCGACCACGCCTGCATCACCTTCAGTCACGCCGACAACTTGTTATCCGCTTCCCCGCTACAAAGGGAAGCAGATCGACAACACCGACCTACTCGACTCCATCGATCAGGACGGCACCAAGCTCGCTGAAACCCTAGCTCTGGTAAGTACGATTCAAAGTCAGCCTAATGAGCAGGTAACCACTCCCCACAACAGATCTACCCGACCAGCTCGGACCAGTCGTCTTGCATGACTTGGTACAGATCTCGTGGTCACATCTACTCCTCAAGGGCGCTCTGCTCGTCGCCGGCCAGCCTTCACGACGGGTCTCCGGCTCTCCGAGTACGAAGCCTCGACAGAGAACTACTAGATCTAGATTGAAGATTATCAAGAAGGATCCGTTCACATAGTCCAAGAGGGTGACTCCAGCTCCTTGTCTGGCACCACATCTAATGCATCTGTCCACACCGAGCTCCAGCATCACGAAGATGAAGGCATCAAGTACGATCTGGATATCCCAGACCACGCCTCGGGGTTCTCACAATTCCCATCTTTCCCACCAAGATGAGGGGATTTGATCCATGTTGTCAGCAATGACGAACCACCGGCAGTTGGCGAAACAGAACAAGAAAGGACTACACGCGAAGCATGCAATATTGACCGGTTTAATCGCCGACAAATCAAAGCCAAAGCAGACCAGGAGGCATGATGCATAAGGGTCCAGCCACGTGACCTCAACGATGCTTTTGATAGGGTGGGGGACAAACAGGTCTTCAGAACTCCAAGTGCCAACGTAGCCATCGCCATGGTGATAATGCAACGGCTACCCAACACCCCGGAAACCCAAGCAGTTTGCGATGAAATACAAGCCTATCTAACGGCTGCTATGGCCCAGACCGCGGAGATTGTAAACCAAGCTCGGGATCCATCCGTCTCGGTCGAGTAAGCCACAGCCGCCAGCGCCCAAGTCGCTCACAGCCGCCCAACCAACGTGGCTCGCGCAACAACGACCCATCAGACAACCGTCAAGGAGGAAACGGTGGCCATGATGGTGGCCAGGACGACAACCGCCGTGACGTCCGGGATGATAACCGCCGGGACAACCACGACAATCGCCACGATAACCATAGTCGCAGGGCTAATCCAGATGGCAATCGAGATCACCGCGATGGCAATAACGATCTCCGCCATTACCTCGGTGGACGCGATCTACGCGCTCGCATCAACCAGAGAGCCGACGATCGAGCGTCCCATGAAAGTTATCGCCGTATGGAATATGACACTGCCCACGACCCGCCGGGTTTGAAGCAGTTTACTCCACACCTTCGCCAAGTCATATGGCCCAAGAATTTCAAGCTTGAGAAACTTCAGAAGTACGACGGCAAGGAAAACCCCGAATTATGGGTCATGCTTTACGAGACTACGTGCAGATCAGCCATGGCTGACGAGCATGTCATGTCTAACTATTTCCCAGTCACTGTTGGCCATGCGGGTCACCAATGGCTGGTCAGCTTGCCGACGAACTATTTCAACTCTTGGCAGGAGCTCAAGCAAGCCTTCATCGACAACTTCATTGCTACTTGTGAACAACCAGGCAACAAATACGATCTACAACGTATTCGAGATCAAAAAGATGAGCCACTACGTGAGTACGTCTGGCGTTTCTCGGAGATGCGCATCAAGGTCCCATCAATCTCCGACAACGAGGCAATCGAGGCTTTCATCACTAGCCTCCGCTTCCACGATGCCCTAAGGGACAAGCTCCTCCGCAAGAGACCTGATTCGGTCACAGCGCTCCTGGCCATCGCTAAGAAATACGCGGACGCCGACGACGCTAAAAAGATAATTATTGAAGAAGCAGCAAGGGTTCCGTGCTCCGACCACCCCCCACACCGCGACGACTACCGCGGCAACCGTGGTCAGAACGACAATTTTGACCGTCGCAACCAGCGCAATGACTCCCGCGACCACCGTGACCAACGTAATCAGCGGCGTAACCGCTGTGACGATTACAGGAGCAAGCGTGCTCGAGAAGACGACGGCGAGGTCAACACCATTAAAAAGGGTGGCGGACGTCGTAACTATGAAGACGACTACGCTAAGGCATTGAAGGGGCCCTGCCAGCTCCATCCTAAGTCGAACCATACCATGGAGAATTGCCACGTCCTCAAGTCTATCTACACGCGTCAACAAGCTTCGGATACGTCCGTCAAGCCTAACGACACACGGGAACAACGCAATGAGGATAACGACGACGACGATGCAGACCCTCATCACAAGTATGTCAAGCCAATCGATCACATGCACCCCATCATCAGAGGCAAAGTGTCCATCGAGGCCAAACGAGAACGCAAGCTGCTCGCCCGCGCTTGCTTGAACGTGGCCAACATCGACAATCTCCTCACCGATCTGTGGCTTCCTCCGTGGTCTCACCGCGAAATCTCCTTCAGCAGAAAGGACCAATGGGCCGTAATACCTGAGCCAGGGCATTTTCCCCTAGTCCTCGATCCTTGTATCAACAAAGTTTAGTTCGATAGAGTACTGATCGACGGTGGCAGCTCCATTGATATACTGTTCAAGAACAGTCTGCCCACTCTAAAGATAGCTCAGGCGAACCTCAAGGCATACGAGACATAGTTCTGGGGTGTTCTCCCCGGATAGAGCTCTATACCTCTCGTGCAGATCACGCTACCAGTGCAGTTTGGGACCCTGGATCACTTCCGCACCGACTACGTCAACTTCGTGGTCGCCGACTTCGACGGCACCTACCATGCTATTCTTGGTCGACCGTCGCTCACCAAGTTCATGGCCATACCTCATTACAGGTATCTGGTGCTCAAGATGCCTACCGAGAAAGGAGTTCTAACCCTCCGAGGCAATGTGTACGTAGCTTATACCTGCGAAGATGACAGTTTCAAAATAGCAGAGGCTCACGACCTCTCTATTCGCATGGCCATGACCGTGCTCGACGCCAAGAAGACCTCAATCGACCACCAGGAGATCCCGGAGCTCGAGGCTCCACGCAAGAACATTAAGTCCAAGGAGCACAAGGTGATCTAGCTGGTCGACGGTAATCCCAGCAAGATGGCCCTTATCGGGGCCAACCTGGATCCCAAATAGGAAGACGCGCTCGTTAGGTTCTTGAGGAGCAACGTGGATGTGTTCACATGGAAACCTGCTGACATGCCCGGTGTACCTCGGAACTTGATTGAGCACTCCTTGAATGTCAACGGCAAGGCCAAACCTATCAAGCAGAAGCTACGATGGTTCGCTTGCGACAAAAAGGAGGCGATTAGGGTAGAAGTTACACGGCTTTTGACAGCCGGATTTATCAAAGAAGTGTATCATTCGGAGTGGTTAGCCAACCCGGTTCTTGTACGCAAAAAGAATAATGAATGGAGAATGTGCGTTGATTACACTGATCTCAACAAACACTGCCTTAAAGACCCCTTCGGCTTACCTTGCATAGACGAGGTCGTAGATTCAACCGCCGGTTGCGAGCTCCTTTCCTTTCTCGATTGCTACTCTGGTTATCACCAGATCGCTCTCAAAAAGGATGACCAAATCAAGACATCTTTTATCACGCCCTTCGGCGCCTACTGCTACACAACCATGTCGTTCGGGCTCAAGAACACCGGGGCTACCTACCAACACGCTATACAAGCTTGCCTCAAAGACGAGATAAAAGATGACCTCGTCGAGGCTTATGTTGATGATATAGTTGTCAAAACCAAGGAAGCTCATACCCTTGTTGACAACCTGGGATGCACTTTTGCATCCCTTAATACATTCCAGTGGAAGTTAAACCCAAAGAAGTGCATCTTTGGTGTTCCTTCCGCATACTCCTCGACAACGTCGTCGTTCCACGACGGACATCGCCTCTAACCCGAAAAAAGTCAAAGTCGTCTTGGACATGAAGCCGCCCAAAAAGGTGAAGAATATTCATAAGCTTATCGGATGCATGTCCGCCTCTCGGCCGTTTCATATCAAGATTAGGCGAAAAGGATTACCGTTCTTTAAACTACTCAAAGCGTCCGAAAAGTTTGAGTGGTCGGAGGAAGCGACGTTGCCTTCACACAATGAAAACAATACCTTCGTCACCTTTGATACTCAACGCTCCAAGATAAGATGAAATACTCCGCTATACATTGCGGCTACTAATCGAGTGGTCTCCACGGCCATGGTAGTCGAGCGAGATGAGCCCGGCCACGTCTACAAGGTACAGTAGCCAATCTATTTCATTAGTGAGGTACTCAACGAGTCCAAGACCAGGTACCCATAGATTCAGAAGTTGATCTACGCCATACTGATAACATCCCGAAAGTTGAAACACTACTTCGACGGATATCGTGTGGTGGTCATGACTGAGTACCCTCTGCGAGACATCATTAGCAACAAGGATGCGAACGGGGGCATCGTCAAATGGGCAATGGAGCTATGCCCCTTTTCCTTGGAATTTGCAAGCCGCACTACAATCAAGTCTCAGGCACTTGTCGATTTCATCGTCGAGTGGACAGACTTAAGCACGCCTGCCTCTCCTGGATCCGACGAATATTGGACGATGTACTTCGATGGCTCTCTCAACATTGATGGTGTAGGAGCAGGAGTCCTTTTCATGTCACCATCCAAGGAGCAGCTCCGGTATGTCCTCAGGATTTATTTCCCAGCATCTAATAATGCCGCCGAGTACGAAGCATGCCTACATGGTTTGCGCATTGCGGTTGAGCTTGGCGTTAAACATCTCTATGTCTATGGAGACTCTGCTCTGGTCATCAACCAACTCAACAAGGACTAGGACACAACCAGCAAAAAGATGGATGCATACTGCAATTTGATCAGAAAGCTGGATGGCAGGTTCTATGGCATCGAGTACATACACGTGGTCCGGGACAAGAATCAAGCAGCGGATGCACTTTCAAAGTTAGGATCATCCCAAGCAAAAATCCCACATGGCGTATTTGTCCAAGACCTGCTCACGCCTTCCATCAAAGAGAAAGATTCCACGGCAGACAAGCCTCCAGACTAGCAATTGGTGGCTACGGTTCCGGTGTCAAGCACCACCGAGCCCCCTCCGACCACTCATGAGCCTAACTGGAGAATACCTTTCATCAAGTACCTAACAGATGGCGGCGGTTACACTGATCGGACAGAGAATGAGCGCCTGATGCGTCGCAGTAAGCAGTACCTGCTCGTTGATGGCAAGCTATGGCGCAAGAACACAAAAGAGCAAATCTTGATGAAGTGTATAACCCAGGAGGATGGCAAACATCTCCTGGACCAAATCCACTCTGGCTCTTGCGGCAACCATGCGGCCTCAAGAACGCTGGTCGGCAAGGTTTTCCGAGTAGGGTTCTATTGGCCGTCAGCAGTATCCAACGCAGAGAAGCTAGTCCGCCACTGTGAGGGTTGTTAGTTCTTCGCCAAGAGAATCCACGTACCAGCACATGAGATCCGCACAATACCAGCCTCCTAGCCCTTTGCATCTTTGAGGATGGATATGATCGAACCCTTCAAACCGGCTCCGGGGAAATTTACATGCGTCTTTGTCTTTGATCGACAAATTTTCTAAGTGGATAGAATACATGCCTTTGGTACAGGCATCCTCGAAAAAGGCTGTCATGTTCCTCGATCAGGGTCATCCATCGTTTGACATACCGAAATAACATCATCACCGATCTGGGTACTCGGTTCACCGGAACACTTTTTGGGACTTCTGCGATGAAAGGAGCATAGTAGTAAAATATGTCTCGGTGGCGCACCCTAGAGCTAATGGACAGTCGAAAGGGCAAATGGCATGATCTTGGATGCGTTGAAGAAGAGGGTGTATAGAGAAAATGACAAGGCTCCCTTAAGATGGCTCAAAGAGTTACCATGCGTGGTCCAGGGACTCGAGAACTCAACCAGCCATAACACCGCGTCTCGCCATACTTTATGGTTTACGACGGAGAAGCGGTCCTCCCTGCAGATATAGCTTTTAGATCAACACGGGTAGAGAATTTCGATGAAGGCAAGGCCAATGAAGTACGGGAGCTAGAAGTGAATAGCGCAGAAGAAGCGGCTCTCGATTCTTGTGTACGTCTGGCCAAATACCTTGCTGTTTTACATAGGTACTACAACAAGAACGTTAAAGAGCGGTTTTTTGTGGTCGGGGACCTAGTCCTGAAGTGGAAGACGAACCAGGCTGGTGTCCATAAACTCGCAACCCCATGGGAGGGGCCCTTCATGATCAAGGAGGTCACACGACCAACGTCTTACAGTTTAGCTCACACCGGGCCAGTGCGGACGTACCAAACTCGTGTGGCACATCGACAAGCTTAGACGTTTCTATGCTTAACTACTGAGATATGTACCCCTCTTGTATTTTCGATTTACTTCAATAAAGCTATTATTATTTCTTCGACCACTCTAATGTGTCACTTCGACTTTTATGGTTATTCTAACTTAGCCAGTAAAAGCCAACCACCACTCCTTCTACGGTTTTTAGAGCAGGACCTGTCTCCGGTTCCTCCCAACACGTGCATGGGATCCGCTCTCTACGTTGCGGGTGATCGGCAGGTCCCCCTTGGTTTGACTTGTCCGCGTCTATGTGTGCACAGGTCACGCACCTCACACTCCGACCACATGGCAAACTAGGGCCGCACAAACTTTTCAGAATGATGTGTCGAGCAAAATGGTACAACTAAACAGAACATTATTATGTTCTCACTTAGTTCCACCAACATAAGTTTCAAGCTTAAATACGTTTTATACAAAGCAAACAAGCTTATAATGATATACAGTTATGTTATTACAAGCTTGCCTGAAGAGGCCCAAGTTTACAATAACACAACTATGTCCTCCTTCTACAGCTCTAAGCCTATTACATTGGCTGGTCGGGGCGCGCGGCACCTACTGCTCGCTGCTTCCGATATCCTACTCGAGTCTCGGGGACTCTTGTGCTAGTCAAGCTGAAGGGGATGGCCCCGCCGATGCCTAGCTAGTCGAGGCCATAGGCTTCGTCGGTTGGCTAGCAACAGATGGCGTTTCCAGCAGACTTGTCGATGGCGTACCCTGTACAGGTGTTGTCCCACCTCCACACAGGTTAATGTCGCCAATTATCTTTGACGACAGGTCCAGCTGGGCCATCCGAAGCTCCTCCACCTTGTCTGGGTCTACCTCCTTCGGGTATCCAGCCTCCAGGCGCTTAAGATCGATCAGGGGGTAGTGGGCACGCACCATGCCTAGCACATGGGCGCCCGTGTACTCACCCGCCTCCTTCACGAACTCCTGGAACCATCCCCATGCTTGTCTGCATCTCTCGACCAGTTCGAGCTGGGGCATCCTTGGCTCTTCCCCTGTGAGCGCCGGGTCGACAAGGTCGAGGATGGGCAAAATGCCAGTTGCCACTTCCTGGCACCGGTTCTTCCATGTGTCTCGATCCTCGGTGGCCTCGAGGCATCGTGCTTTCCAGCCGTCACGCTCTTTCATCATGGCTTCTAGATGCCTCTTGGCATTGACTTTTAAAACTGCACACCGTACAAGACATCAAATGTAAAGGCACGACAAGTCAAGGTGGGCAACAGAATGAGAACGGTGGTCTGGAATACTTACTATTCAGTTCCTCCTTCATTTTGGTGGTGTGGTCCTAGAGTTGAGACTGGTTGCGCGCCAGTTTCTCGTTGTCCTCCTTCAGGCGACCACACTCTGCAGTCATGCGACTATTCTCCTCTTGGAGGCGGGTTACCTTAGCTTCTAAGCCTGCATTACTGCTGTCATTACCAACAACGCAACAACACGTGTCATACACTTGATGTGATAAAATGACAAATTACTTATTTTTTGACGCTCTTTGTCATTGAGCTGGCCGACTAGGTTCTGGTTCTGTGCTTCTTGCTCTGTCCTCTCCTAGTCGGCGGCTTCAAGTTGGCGGCGCAAGCGTTCCACCTCGGCCGCCAGTTCTCTATTGTTCGCCGTGATTCCCTCAATCTGGTCGAAGCACCTCTTTCGGTACTTTGCGGTCTTCATCAAGTCCTGCATATAAATAAGCTAAGTCAGACAGTTCGACTACATAATAGGGTCAAGTGGTCAAGCAAAACATACCTGGACTTCTGTCACCAAACGCTTTGCCGCTCGTTCAACTTTTAGGGTCTGTTCGACCTCTGGGATTTCTTCACGCATAACCCACTCGTCGTTCCGCCAGTGCGACACATATACATGTTGTCGTTTGTCTTTGGGACGGCCTAGGATCTCTTCGACTTCATCCTCTTCGGCCTCTTGTTCAGGGGGCGGCGCTGGCCCGGAGATAGTAGTCTCCGCGACCACTGTGGCTTTCCCACGAGCCGTAGCATCGGCAAGCGTGTTCTGTGCCAACTCCGGTTGCTGCTCCTTGGCTCGGTCTGGTTCCCTTGGTGCCAAGGTATCCGCCTCAGCAGGGTTAGTGCTCAGAGCATTTGTACTTTGCTCGGCTGTCTTCTCGACCAATTGCTCGGGGACTGACGTCGGGCCGCTCATGTGCTGAGGTTCCAGCAGAATTTCTTCTATAGGTTCCTCCGCGATCGGTCGCCGAAAGCGCTTCTTTCCGCCAAGATCTTGGCGGCCGTGCCACACCGGCTAGCTGGTCGGGATTTTCGGTGGACGCCGACCTAATATACCAGAGAAAGTTCAGAAGACAATAGTATTCAATACAAATTATAAGATTACATCAAAGTTACAGATACTTACAGCTTGGAAGCACGGAATGACGTGGCGAAGGAATGTCTCTTCGACCGCGCCTGCTCCACGTGCTCGGCGGATTCCACCGGGTCTTTTTCCACCACCGATATGCGTCGGGGTTTGGTGCTCGACACTTCCCCGCTTGTCTTCTCGTGGTGCGCGGTCGGTGATGCGATCACTCGCCGCACAGAGAGCCACCCTCTACTCGCTGACCCCATTTGTCTCCTCCTCTTTCGAGGGACGAGTCGGAAGATGTCCGCATCCTCTGTTTCATCGTCTGAAAGGGGAAGATGGCTGGCGACGTTTGTTGGCAACCGCTTGCCGGCTGCCACACCGTTGCATCCTCCCCCCAACCCCGAGTACCGCCCGATCGACGTTTTGATCGCAATCGACCGGTGCAGGGTGGTTGAGCCGCAATTTATGGCCAATCCACGCCAGGCGGAGACACGAACAACATCTTGCCGGTCATGACCATTACTGGGAAACATAAAGGAGACAACAGTCAATTTTTGTTGCAACATAAATCTACAGGTACAAGGAGGCATCATTTACCTTTGGGGAGGTCGAGCCAGCTTGAAGGCGTGCTCGATGTCGTTTAACTTTTTTTTGACATAATTGGGGTCGGCTAGATTGAATAGCTCCCCAATTAAGCCTTGATTTCTATCTTGTCGAGCGCCTCTTTTTGGTCCTCGTTGGATCTACTACCACAGGTACTACTCGCCGGATGTACCCTCTTTTTGCGCGGGCTAGATCCTTCCTTGGTGATGAAGTTCCCGACCACGCTTGGACCATCCAACTTTCCCCATGTGATCAACCCGAGCGATTCTGCGATCTGCTCCAAGTGCTCGGGCTTCTCCGACCACATTGTTCTTCTTCTCGGAATCAACCCCACGTCACACGTGGTGATCGTGTTCGGCTCTTCAGCGGATGTAGAACCATTTCTTGTACCATTCGTCCGATGAGGTGTTCGAGGCGGTCAGGTCTTGGGCCTTCATACCATCATGCAGATTGAGGTATCGCCTCGGCTATCTTTGAGCCTCCGCTCCCCTTCTTCCGGCAGCATGAGCAGATGGCGAAAGAGGTCGAAATGGGGCTGGAAGCCACCATAAGCTTCAAAGATGGATGAAGGTGGAGACAAGAAGAATTGAGTTGGGATGCAGATTGCAAATCCCAATCTCGTAATACAAGCAGAGCCCATGAAGGAAAGGGTGCACTTTGGAACCCCAAAACCCCGCTTGAAGAAATCCTCGAAAACCATAATCTCACCGGTTGTGGATCGGGAAGCTTTCTCCTTCCGGCGCACGCCATCCCACGAGTGCCTTGTTGTGGAGCACTCCCATGGCAACGAGGTCTTCGATGGTCTGCTCATTGCTCCTTGACTTCCACCACTCCTTCACCATGACTCCGCCTTTCTTCTTCCGGCGTCTCTCTCATCACCATTAATCTGCCCTTATTAAGAGGGTGGATGCGGTGGAGGAGGGATTGGTGGTGATTTTCGGAGGAGTAGGGTTCGCGAGAGGAAGAAGAAGGTTGCGGCGGTGAATGACAATGGGGATCGGTAAAAAGTAACTTACCAGCTCTATATTATAAATAACCAAGGGCTCCGTCGTTTTGTCATGTTTTAATGAGATTCTTGGGAGAGATTAAGTGCGCTATGCAATGCATTATCCCATGACAGTTGTTTTCACAACCTCGAGATCTCGCCAACAAATACGCCTCTTCCTTCTTTTCCGATTATCGCGCTCTTCGTTGATAATGTGAGAGGGCCCAATGGCAAAATAAGAAAAGAGATTAATATATGATTCTACCTCCACAAAGCTGAGAAGCAAGCTTAATCAAGCTACTAGCATCGCTTGCGAAAAAAGAGTAAGAAAGCGGTGATATGTTATATCCGTCATTTTTTGACCAGACGTGGATTGGACTTGACAGAGTAAGGAGATAAATAAATACACCAAATAATAATACAAGCGGCGTTTTTTTTTATGCATGCATATCTTGAGCTCAATGATGGACCCATTACTAATATCGTAGATCTCGGTTGACCAACTTAGCGTGCTCAGGGAAATCGCCCAAGTGACCACTACCGTGCGTAAATTCCTCGGAACATCAAATCGCTTAAAACGCATGCCATGAACCAAGATTTAGCATTTCGTGCTTGGGAAAACAATTAAAATCCGACCAAATTTGCCATACTATTTCCTGAAAATGCTCGGGAATAAAATCTCCGACTTATCGCCACGCTCGGGGATCGCTCGGGCTCTTGATGTGCTTTGATTTGGGGGACCCCACCATTTCGGCGGAGATCGTTCTTCTCGGCTACATGTGATTTGTACTCACATACAATTGAGAGACATTTATTTATACCTTGCTACAAGGCTCATACTTCTCCTTCCAGCAAGCTCGGGGACCACATCGGTACGATACACCTGCCGATGCATCTCGTATTGCTTGTACGATAATTGGGTTCTCAACTTAATTAGAATTCTGGGTAAATCGATCGAGCCTGATGAGGATTCCATTACCCGGATCGAGCCGAGGTCTACGCGAAGGTCTCAACAGAGACGCAAAACAAGGCGGGGAAGCGATGAACACTCGCACCACGTGCCTCGTCACGCCACTACTACCCGGGCTCGGGGACTAAGTGGGCACACTTCACATTGCGGTGAATGTGTTTGTTTTTCGACCCCTACGCCTCTGATGATCAAGGACGCTACGCTCCAAGACACACTTACATTTCTGTTCAGAAATACAAGTGGGCACACTTCCCAGGATGGAAATCTTTTTCTTTTTCTTAAGAGCACCATATATTCTTCTTGACAACCTACTTCTTGGCGATAATGGTGGTCGAGAGACGTCAAGGACTCAAGCCTTACTTGTCGAGAGAAGGTTAAAATGGCGTGTCAAGGCATAATACATGGTGCTCGGGGACTAGGCTGTGGGGTATTAACCCCTATACCCTTATGGCTAAGCTTGGGCGGCCCAAATCGGTGGGTCCGATCCACCAAAATGAACCAATTTTTGACGTCGGCCTTTTTGAGTTAACCCTGATCGAGTCCCGCACAAGGAGTCAAAAATACTTTCCCATTCAATAAAAATGGACGATCAATCAATTTCGAGATAAAGGTCTTTAAAAATAATCTTTTCTTTCTTTTCTTTTATTAGAATAGGAATCTTTATCCGGCCACATATGACAATTATAACTAGCTAGGATTAGTTTCAGATTTTCCTAACCAAAATTCATAAATAAATTTTTAACTCTATATAAAAGCGACAATTTTTAGGGACCCCTCTATTTGTGAAGAATTTGGAAAGATGATGGCTAATGAGTTTGAGATATCCATGATTGGAGAGTTAAGTTACTTCCATAGTCTTCAAATCAAGCAATTGAAGAATGGTACATTTGTGAGTCAAGGCAAGTATATCAAGGACATGATCAAGAAGTTTGGCATGAGTGATAGCAAAGCCATTAGTACACCAATGAGAACAAATAACTACTTGGATAGTGATGCAAGTGGCAATATGGTGGATCAAAAATTGTATCGGTCTATGATTGGAAGCCTACTCTATGTGACCGCGTCAAGGCCGGATGTCATGTTTAGTGTGTGCATGTGTGCAAGATTTTAATCCTCACCAAAAGAAAGTTATTTGAAAGCTACAAAGAGAATATTGAGGTACTTGAAGTATATACAAAATATTGATTTGTGTTATCCTAAAGGAGTAAAGTTTGAGCTAGTTGGTTACTCTGACTCAGATTATATGGGATGCAAGGTTGAAAGAAAGAGCATCTCGGGAACATGTCAATTGTTGGGAAGATCACTTATTTCATGGTCATCAAAGAAACAAAATAGTGTTGCATTATCAACCACCGAAGTCGAATACATATCAGGCTGGTAGTTGTTGTGCATAAATACTTTGGATGAAGGCCACCTTGAATGACTTTGGAATCAAGTTCAAGAAAGTGCCATTGCTATGTGACAATGAGAGTGCAATCAAATTAACCAACAATCTGGTCTAACATGCAAGAACAAAGCACATTGATGTCCGCCACCATTTCATAAGAGATCACCAACAAAAAGGGGATATTTGCATTGAGAGTGTAGGCATCGAAGATCAACTTGCCGATATATTCACTAAGCCATTGGATGAGAAAAGGTTTTGCAAGCTAAGGAATGAGTTGAACATATTAGATTTCTCAAATATGTGTTGATGCACCTCCCCACTTATATGACATGCCTCTCCTTTGAGCAATCCAAGGTAAAAGTTGATTGGCATGGCATACATTCTTGCTAAGGACATGTTTAGTGCATCTAGTCATCTTTCACATTTAATAGGCTCATTCATGAAAATCAAATGATTTTTGATGATTGTATGGTACCACTATTGCTTCTATGCTTAATTTGGTCTAGTGGTAGCATATGACATGTTTGTGGGCTTGTAAACATAGTGTTTGATCTAGAAAATGAGCCATAAGTGTTTAACTCAACATGGTACAAGATAACCCTTATTTAGAGGTGTGAAGAAGCTTGTTCTTGAATCAAACCGAGTTAAATATCTTTGGCAAGTATTATAGATGGAACCAAATTTGGAAAAATAATCATCACCCCATTGATTGACATTGATAATCTCAGCCTATCTACATTTTAAACCTTTATGGTCATTGATGATAAAGGGGGAGAAAAACAAAGATATAAGTGTTAAGGGGAGAAATAGTGTACTAAGATAGTGAAAAGACAACAAGGAGAATTTGACATAGGGGGAGAGATATGACAAAGGAAGGGAATCAATTAAAATTTTGAGCACACAAGTAGGGGAAGCAAGCTCATGAACTTGAATGGTGCATTTGATTGTGCATTTTATGTGTTTGCTTGCATGACACAAGTTTTAAATTTCAATATCCATACTTATGTGGTGTATGCTAGTTGTAGGTTTGAATGATGAAATAAAAAACTAGCATGCATAGGTTAAGTAACTAGACTCATGCTCATATTATAAAAACTAGACCCTTGCTTCTAATATTGATCTCATGGGGTATTCTAGTTTTTGTGTATGTCTAGTTACTATTGGTGCTAAGGATGGTATATTGGTGCACTCCGATTGGTATCACGCTTCAAAGGTCCATCTCTTATACCTTAGCATCATTTGGTAGACATTGTCTCCTATATTTTCTATCTAAGCATATGTTCAAGCTACAATCCAAACTCTTAGCACATATGTAGGGGGAGCAATTGCTACCATTTGGGGTTCATGAAACTTGTCCATATCCTTTTACACATGGTAAATATGTTTGGGCAAGCAACATGGATTCAATTGAATTTCAACTCATATCTTTGTGTAAGGGTTGTCATCAATTACCAAAAAGGGGGAGATTGAAAGCTCTAGTTTGGTTTTGGTGAATTGATGAAACCCTAAGTGCTAACCTAGTTTATCAAGTGATCATGAGATAGGTAGCACATTCCAAGTGGTGAAGCAAATAAAGATCATGACATGATGATGGTGATGCCATGGTGATGATCAAGTGCTTGGAATTGAAAAGAAGTAAAATGAAAAACAAAAGGCTCAAGGCAAATGTATAAGTGGTAGGAGCCTTTTTGTTTTGGTGATCAAGACACATAGCGAGTGTGATCACATTTAGGTTCGATAGCCGTACTATTAAGAGGGGTGAAACTCATATCGAAATGCAGTTATCAAAGTGCCACTAGATGCTCTAACTCATTGCATTTGCATTTAGGATCTAGTGTAGTGCTAACACCCTTGAAAATGTTTGGGAAAATATGCTAACACATATGCACAAGGTGATACACTTGGTGGTTGTCACATTTGAGCAAGGGTGAAGAAGATAGAGTTGAAAAGGAGTTAGTCACGCTGGTCGTAGAGTGACCGAACGCGTCTGGTATAGCAAATGCGGCTCGGTACTGAATTGCAGAGAGTCCGGTTGCCGTCAAGTGTGAATCAGCGAGTGTCGGTGTTCAGCTTAACTATTGATCGGACACGTCTGGTTGGCCCAGAAAGGCTCGGAGAGCTCTCTGGACTCGACCGGACACTGCGTCTCCTACGTCTGGTCTGGAGGGACCGGACGCATTCGGTCAGCCCTGGATGCTCTCTGGACTCAACCGAACGCTGTGGCCCCACGTCCGGTCATCTCTAACAGCGTGTCCGGTCACATGGGACTCATGGTAGTAACGGCTACTTCATTTAAAATGGGACACATGGCTGTCAGACAGCGACCGAACGTGTCCGGTTGCCACACCGGACGCGTCCGGTATACACAACCGGTGCATTCGGTGCACACAACCGGTGCGTCCGATCATCCCGTAGTCAGCCCAATAATTGAGTCAATGGCTCTATTCGTGGGGGTCTCTCTATTTAAGCCCTATGGCCGGTTCAAGCTCACCCTCTTGACCATCTGTATTGACATAGCAACCTTGTGAGCTTAGCCAAAGCCCTTCCACTTATCTCCATCATAGATTCAACATCTTTGTGAGATTGGGAGTGAATCCAAGTGCATTGCTTGAGTGTTTGCATCTAGAGGCACTTGGTGTTCATGTTTTGCTACGGGATTCGCTTGTTACTCTTGGTGGTTGCCGCCACCTAGATGGCTTGGAGCAGCGAGGATCGTCGAGCGGAGGTTGGTGATTGTCTCTGGCTCCGATCGTGGCGATTGTGAGGGGTTCTTGACCTTTCTCCGGCAGAGAGCCAAAAGGTACTCTAGTGAATTGCTCATGGCTTGTGTGATCCTCATCTTGTGTTGGTTGTGCGACACCCTATTGAGGGTTTGGCGTGTGATGCCAATTAGCGCGTGAACCTCCAAGTGAGTGAATCACCACAACGAGGACTAGCTTGCCGGCAAGCAAGTGAACCTCGGTAAAAAATCTTTGTGTCATCATTTGATTCTAAGGTGATTGGTCTTCATTGATATTGATTCTTGTGATTGATTGGTTCATTTCGTGACTCGGCGATATAACCATCTTGCTTTCTCTCTTTATATTACCACAAACTAGTTATTAAGCTCTTTTGTGTAGCTAGTTGTGAGAGCTTGTTAGTTTGGTTAGTGTGGCTCTTTAGTTAGCCTTTGAGAGCACACTAACTTAGTGTAGTGACATAGCCATTGTGTGGTTAGAAACTATAGAAACTAGAATTGTGGTAAGTGGCTTGCATTTTTTTGTAGGCTAGCGCAACACTTGCTTTGCCTCATAATTGTCTAACTGGTTTGTTAAGTGTTGTTGTAGAAATTTTTAATAGGCTATTCACCCCCCCCCTCTAGAAATTAGGACCTTTCAGCCGTTAGTTGGGGAGGTGGGGAACTAGCTCCACCCAGACGCCGCCCGCCGCGCTCCGCCCAGAGGCTGCCGTGAGTTAGTAAGGGAGATTGGGAGCTAGCTCCACCCAGAGGTCTCCTGCTGCCCGCCGTCGTCTTTAGTTGGGGAAATAGGGAATGAAACTGGTCAACAGAGAGGGGTCAAGGGTCCACCTCCTATTTGAAATAACAAACAGTGACGCTCCACAGCCGTCACATAAAAACAACACGCATCGTCATAAAAATGCCACTGTCAACTAGCTCCTGGTGACTTACATTTTGTGACGACACTTGGTACCATTATGTGACAAAAAAATAGTGTCATCATAAATAGTTCTGGCTATCTAGATTTTATGACGCTACAGACTTTTGCATCATGTTATGATATATTATATGACAAAAAATGCCCCGTCATGAGGATTTTTGTCATAGAAAGAAGGATTTTTTGTAGTGAGGACAATAGCGTTTATGCGAAGTTCTAGAATAAAAAATTCTTTTTCCACATCCTGTGTATAGATGACATCCTACTCACTAGTAGTAATGTTAATCTGCCATTAGAAAAGAATAAGTCTTTGTCCTCAAGTTTCAATGTGAATGATCTTGGTGAAGCCTCATTGGTTCTACGAATTGAAATTCACCGAGATAGATGAAAAGGGTATTAGGACTATCGCAAAGGCATACTTAGAAAAAGATTCTAAAGAAATAAAGTATGCATACGAGTAAACCTATGCCTGCTCCTATAGTCAAGGGTAATAGATTTGGAAACTTTCAGTGTTCCAGAAATCGATATGAGATCGATCAAATGAACATGGTTCCATATGGTTCAGCTATTGGAAGCTTAATGAATGTACAAGTAAGAACTTACCCTGACATATCTTACGTATCTGGGATATTTTGGCAGAAGTCTAGTTCAGATATAGATCACTGGAATAGAGTTAAGAATGTTAAGAATGTCTTGCAATTTTTACCAAGTATCATAGGCCTCATGTTGAGTAAGAAAGAACAAGTACTCTTAAATAGTTGTGGGTACAAATGTTAAGTTTTGGCGAGATGTGTAGTGAAATCCACAGTAGTTTCTAACACTCGCAGTTGGAGTATTATTGTGGAAAAGCTCCAATGAAATAGTTGTGGTGTCATCAATGATGTATACCATAGTATAGCTTGTCATGAGGCCTCAGGAACAGGCAAAAGTGGTTAAGGGAATATATACCCGGATTTAATAATGGTAGTCAACAGTAATAACCATTTAAAGTAGTTAACTCCTAAGACAACAGGGCAAGTGTGCTGCTAAACACATTGACATTAAATTATATGTTGTAAAGGAGAAAATCCAGAATCATTTTGAAAGCATTGAGCATATAAGTACCAAGCAAGTACTTGTGGATCCGCTTACCAAAGGCTAACCACCCAGTGCATTCAGAGAATACACAGTCACATGGGTTTATAGGAAAGCCTATGATTTATAGATACTAAGGGCCTAGTTGAGAATCTGTTTCAAAACAGAGAGATGCATTGTAGCTATTTAATCTAATGGCAACTGACCGGGACGATGAGGCACGCTCTACACACTGATCTACGATGGAATGGGAAAAAGATAAAGTAAGTTAAGTTTAAGTCATAAGGTGAAATCAAGGGGGAGAATATTAGATTGATCTCCCCCAGTTGGCCCAACGGCCAATTGAGCCCTTGATCCACGCCTTGATCGGGGGCACCCAGTCGTTCTCCTGGCTGATGGGCCCTATTACGCAGCGCTATAAAGAGGAAGGTGGGGGGCGGGACGCAAGGGATGAGGTTCACCATAGCCGCCAGCATCCCACCGAGGTTTCTAGCCCTAGTCCGATCTAGAAGGGCGTGCTGTAAGAGACGAGAAGTCCACATCGCCTTCACCGTCGCCACTGGTCCATGCCTACACTGCTGCTACCTTCAATGATCTAGCGGGCGCCTGCACGACTTCCCCTACATCGACACGTCGCGACCACCTTGTTGGCGGTGCCATAGCCGCGACTACACTCGATGAGGTATATTACCAAGTCTGCTTATCTAAGTTAAGAATTCCCCCACTGATCTGCACCTAGAGGCCAAGTCAATCACAAAGAACACGTGCCCAGCGGCAACGGTAGCAATAGTAGGAAGAAGTCGGGACTAGTGGTGGACGCCAAGGCACCCGGCGCCAACCAACCTCAGGATCAGAGCAACACAATGCTCGTCGAGGTGATGCGGGAGATGAACCGCGTCAAAAGGGAGCTCCGGGAGCTGTAGCGCAAGGTGAAGGTTGTGAGGGAGGCTAAGGCCAAGGCCAATGTCGACGAGGACGTCGACACTGATTCACGTCCCCTCGATAGTGCAGAAAGAGCGAGGGAAACAAGCACAGTGGCATAGCAGAGCTCGCCGTGGTTGGTGTGCTATAGAGAGACAAGAGGCTCGAAGCGAGCTACCCTAACGAGAGGTTCACCACCACCTGCAGCTTCGACATGGGACTTGAGTCCGCGAACACGATGGTGGTGACAGCGACGGAGGAGATGCACCACGTCGTGAATGCTGAGTCCGCACTGAGGTTGTCATAGACGCTGTCCCGCGACTAGTGTGGATGCTGGAGGCCAAGCCCGCGCCCAAGCGTGGCGCTACATCGCTCCTCACTATGTTGAGCAGGTGCTCAAAGGCATTCCAGAAGGACGAGCGTGGCATGGTGAACGCGGTGGCGATTCCCTGCGTCGATGTTGCTCGATGTGGCGTAGTCCACGCGGTGCCAGAAGCAAATGGTGGCCGCCGACGCGTGTGGGTTCCCGCAGAGCGTCACCTCGCCCAAATGCCATATGAGGCCGCCAACGGAAACCACGCAGCGACGAGCTCCCTGCCCAGCGTGGTGGAGAAGAAAGACGCTAGGGGCAGGGGCGGTCATTTGATATGGGACCGCTGACTCAGATCCGCATTGGCACGAGAAGCTGGCATGCCACGCGAGCAAAAGTGGCAAATACGTATCAAATTTCTCTCTTTGCTGCTAAATCCATATCGTTGTTCCTAGGAATGCTATCTCAGAAGGCGTCATCCGGTATAATGGTAAAAAGTTAAATATCCTGGGTTTAGCGGTGGGTGCTCGTAGCCTCGTAGGGCTATAGACGACAAAAGACCCTAGACGTCCAGCCTAGGCCCGTTAAGGCATGGCCCAAGGCCCACTGAGACCAGCGCGTGCCCTGCCCTTGTCAATGCACGGCTGCACCATCACATGAGCCCGACCGAGGACATGGCACCACGGTGTGAGCTGGGCCGGACTACACTCCCAATGCTCGGCTGGACTAATCTATTTTTTGGACCTTTTGTAAATGGTGAAAGAAAATCATCCACCAGAGCAGACGATTGAGCAAACTTAAGTCCGTATAACCCGGTAGTCCGTGAAATCACGAAGGATTTCAAACCAACTCGTGTCCCAGCCATGATCGTAATAAGTTTAGCGGTCACCAATCACATATTACATAAAAGTTTCCATAACAGATACATCAGAGTTTAAACATAGTTATTACAAAACAAGTTCGAATAAAAGTAGCGGAAGTCATTTGTTTAAAACCACACACACTCACACGGAGTTCAAATATAGTGCCAGCTGATGATCATCTCCAACAAAAGCATTAGATGAGACGTAAGGAATGACCATGCCCATGGTCCTAAGCATCACCATCGCAGGATAGAGGCGGTTTATCACAAGTAGCCATAGTACATCCCCCATCTCGCAACAAGTGGGAATAAAACCACGAGTACGAGAATGTACTCGGCCAGGACTTCTTACCCGACATAACCGAAAATAAATGACACCAAGGATTATGAAGGGCTTTATAGTAGGGTAGTGACTCATTTGCAAAAAGAAGCATTTTTAGCATTTCAAGAACCTTTCTAAAAGCATTATTGTCAAGTTAATTATTATTAACTTTTCGAATTAGATTTGCACCTATACTAGAGTAAACATGTGATTAAGCAATTAATGATAACCACCGATCATTAAACAACTTCCATACTTGTCATATTCACTATAAGCGTCCAAGTGTTCCATAAACATTTACTACGATGAAGTCACTCAAGTCAAGTGCTCACTATCCGGGAGCGATGGCGATTCGAATCGATTCCTAACCAAATGGTGATTTATTCCTTACACAAATCTCACTCACCCGCTAAAGTGAGATATTGATCACCGAGTCAACTTTCCGGTATCTCGAGTTTGCTAGGAACCACATGTACCGGGGCCGACCGACGCACTTTGGTCTTATCATCCCGCCCGTGTCCTACCACACACCTGCTTCCACAAGGTCTTGGCTGCCATGGGCAATCTACTCGGCCCGAAAAATCTCCCGGCTTCAGCGGTCGGAAGGTACTTTATCCGGCCAAACTAAATGTAAGGCATCGTTCAACATGACTCGAGGCCCAACAACGGTCGGTCCTTAATCCAACCTGAGCGGAAACACTACAGTCCAAAACCCTGCAAGTCTCCGCCCGGTCTCAACTTCATTTAACACTTAGTTATACCATGACTTCATAGCCATCCAAACAGATCCAGGTAACCACCTATAGCTCGCAGGTGACAGGAAATCACCCGACTTCTACCGGTCTAAGCCAGCTAAGCATTGACTTCATTGCGGATACCGGGTAACAAGGATATAGTATAACAAAGGTAAACAAGGTATAATGCAGCAACGGTTGCAAACAACTCCTGAACGTAATGCATCAATTTAAAGTAAAGCATTTAACGAAATCATTGCAAACCGGGAGAAAGATGCTCCGGGGCTTGCCTCTCTCGAAGGAGCTCGGACGGTGATCGGGGCACTCCGGAAGTTCTTCAACGTCCTCCTCGTCGGGCTTCTGGCACTTCCTGGTACACCTCGAACGCTCCTCGGGCTCCTCGGGAATGACGACTGGGTTCTCGGTTTGCGATCCTGTATGATGCAATGCGTGTAAGTGCCTATGCAATCGGTGCATCGAAGGAGATGAATGCAATGGATATGTTGAAAGGCAAGGTAGACCATCATCCAAGAAACTATGCTACAAGCACATGTCATCTACTGCATTCTCTTCTACTACTAATATGTTAAGTTAACCTATTTTATTAAATGCTTCAAAGATACACCAAAGCTTTACTAATTTCTTAATCACACTTAAGGCAACACTTGCTTAAACCCTAATTAATAATAGGTTTGAATAGCAACCTATATTTCTGATGCTCCTAAAAATCTGAGAAAATTACAGTAGCATACTACTACCCTAAATGGAATACCATAAAAATTTCATGGCATTTGGATAAGTAAACTATCCTACACAAAAATGACAAGCTATAGCATAAAAATGAGCATGAAATTACTTTGTACTATGAAAAGTGTCAAACAACAGAATTAATATTTTTCCTAGGTTCTTCATGGTATATAATGACTGTCCAAAAATTGTCACATGCATGTTTTATACAAAATTTGTGCTCTAGCAAAAATAACAAAAATCAGCCATTAAAGGTACTTGAACTACACCTCAAATTTTTCCCACAGCACATGCATGAAACATATTTTTCCTAGGAAGTACATGACATAAGAAGATTAACAAACTTGGAATCATATTTTTCTGAAGCCTATATATTTTTCTACATATTTTTCAAGTTATCAGCAATATTCAAGATTAAATAAAATCCTATAGAAAAGTATCTCAAAAATGACATGCACAATTTTTCCCAAGTAGATCTGATGATAAGGAACCTAGCAAAATTTGTTTCAACAAATTTGGAGCAAATTTGAGTACCCAAACATTTTTCAAACCATTTCAAATAAAGAATAAATTGAAATCATTTATTCAAACGCTCTTTGGGCCAGCCATGAAATCAGCTGCCCACGGCTAACAATCTGCTCTTGTATTAAGCCTTGGAGGAGGAGCCAGCGGACTGGCAAAGAGGCTTGACCCACTGGTTGCTTTGCTTGGCCGGCCCTACCGGTTGTGGTCAAGCAGGAGACATCATGGCATCTTGTGTGGCCACAAGTGTGCTTTCCACGAGGCTGGGCAGCCATCTCCGCCACTCCTGAGCCAAGCGAGCTAGCTAAGCGGCGCCTGAGGTTCGCGAGGCATTGGCGAATCGCGATCGAGCAACTAAACAGGTGGAGAAGGGGAGGAAGGGGAGTCCCACGGCGGCCGAGCACCGGCGCGCGCCATGGCCGCGGTGGTGGCGGCGCGGGAGGCTCACCACAGGCTCGGAAGGCGGAGTAAGCTCGAGCGCGACCTCAAGGAAGGCGCGGCGGAGTTGCGGGCGCGAGCAATCGGAGAATGGCGCGGTGGTGCGGGAGCTCGGCGCTCGGCGTCAGCGGAGCTCAAGCGCGGCGGAGGGCGGGCTCGCGCTCGGCTCTGGCGGAAAAAAGCGCAAAGGGAGGAGTGAAGGCGAGAGCGCGTCGGCCGGCGGCGTGGCGCGCGCCCTCTTCAAGTCCGCCAGCGCTGCATTGAGGCGAGCTAGCCGGGCGCGTGGCGACACGCTGGCAGGGCGTCGCTGACGCGGTCGGACGTGGCGCGCGCGACGGCACGCACAGCACTGAGAAGAAGGCGCGGCCAGAGGCAGGCCAGGCGGCGCGGGCGCGGCTGGGCGGCGAGGCGAGTGCGAGGGGCTTCTGGGGCACTTGCGGGCTGGGCCCAGGCAGGCGGCGACCCAGCAAAAACAGAAAAACTCTTTTTTCATTTATATTTTCAAGAACTTTTTAAAGGCCAGCTTTTAAATATTATTTTGAGCAAGAAGATGACCTCTTTTGAAAATGTACCAAAAATGAAAGTTGTTTAGAATTTAATTCTCTACAACTTTGCTTTTATGACCAAAGCCAAATTCTTTCTAGATTTTGAATTATAAGATCAAAGTCTACGTTTAGCTCAAAACCCTAATTTTTGGAATTTATTTTTGAAGCCAAATTTTGAATTAATTTGAATACCAACATTGCTCCAAAATTGAACTAAACATTGCTAGATGATTTACAATAGCAGCCAAACATGTTCTACTAACCTAGCAAGCAAGAATCGAGCAAAACAACTCTAATAAGTGTATGCATCATTTACGTTTCACAAACATGTTTCAGATGTTTTTCAAGTAATGTTTCATTTATTATATGCAAGATTATGCATGTATGATTAGGATGTTGATGATGCATGATATGCATGATTTGCGATTGCCTAAATGTAGGCATAACACCGGTGTTACACCCCTCCCCTTATAAAAATCTCGTCCCGAGATTTGGGTTCTGAACCATTTGTTATAAAAATCTTCATAAGCTTTTTGTAGATACTCTCCTGCTTCCCAAGTTGCATCTCCCTCATCATGATGATCCCACTGTATCTTGTATGTTTTCACCACACTATTCCGAGTAGCACGTTCCTTAGTGTCTAACACCCGACCGGTTGTTCACGATACACCAAATCTGATTTGAGTTGGATACCTCGAGGTTCTATTCTTTCCTCCGAACACGCAAACATTTCTTGAGATGTGATACATGGAAAAGCTGGAAGATCTGTACTCATTGTCTCGTGTAACTCTAACTTGTAGGCTCCGGGACCTCTTTTTGTTCCAAGATCTTGTATGGTCCTCTGAATCTCGCGGCAAGCTTTCTTCGACTCAAACCTTTTCTTCTTCATTGGCGTGACTTTCGATATAAACATAGTCACCAACTTCAAAACTAAGGGGTCTCCTTCTTTTATGCGCATAACTTTTACGACGTGATTGGGCCGCTTTCATATTCTCAATAATAATATGAACTTTCTTCTCGGCTTCTTCTACAAAGTCAATGCCATAATATCTTCTATCACCGTGCTCGACCCAATTCAATGGTGTTCTACATTTTCGCCATATAAAGCTTGAATGGGGCCATCTTGATGCTTTCTTGATAACTATTATTATACGAAAATTCGAATTGACTACTTGGTAACCATGACTCCCATGATCCCTTGGAAGATAATACATGTGCTCTCAACATATCCTCCAAAACAAAGATTTACTCGCTCGGTCGACCATCATGCGAGAGGATGATAAGCGGCATCTGCGAATCAAACTAGTTCCTAAGCCTTTGTGTAAATGTTCCCAAAAATGAGTCAGAACTGTGAGCCTCTATCAGATATTATGGTCTTTGGTATACCATGCAACCTTACAATTTCTGCGATATACTTCTCAGCATATTGAGGTGGTCGATAAGTGGTTTTGACAGGTAGGAAATGAGCGGTCTTGGTAAGACGATCCACAATTACCTGATCGAATCATGCCCTTTTTTTGAGTAGTGGGCAAACCCGTGATAAAATCCATACCGATATCGTCCCACTTCCAACTAGAGACCCGATAAGGGTTGCAACATACCGGCAGGTTTCATGTGAATTGCTTTCACTCGACAACATGTGTCACATCTGACAACATATGCTGTAATTTCTTTCTTCATTTTGGTCCACCAATAACGAGATCTTAGTTCTTGATACATCTTACTACTTCCGGGATGGATAGATAGTTTAGAAAGGTGAGCTTCATCCATGAGTTTATTTCTAAGCTCTCGATCCTTGGGAACCACAAGACGGTTGTCAAACCACAACACGCCTGCTTCATCCACTTTAAAGTGTTGAGACGGCTTTTCTTTTATTTTCTCTTTGATGTGGAATATCCCTTGTCGGTTTTCTGACCTTCTATTATCTTACTCTCCAACGAGCAACTAATCAATAATACTATACAACACGCAGGATGCATTAGATCGAACCCATCTTCAAGTAATGGCTGCACATTCAAGTAATGTGACTTTCGCTCAAAGCATCTTGCCACTACATTGGCTTTACCAGGATGATATTGCACATTCAAGTTATAATCCTTGATCAATTCCAACCATCTACGCTGGTCTCATGTTTAGCTCGGTTGGGTAAAGATATACTTAAGACTCTTGTGATCCGTGAAAATATTGCACACATTACCAAGTAGGTAATGTCTCCAAATTTTTAGGGGGCGTGCACAATCTAAGACAAGTTCAAGATCATGTGTTGGATAGTTGACCTCGTGCTTCCTCAATTGACGTGATGCATAAGCAATGACTCTCCTTTCTTGCATAAGAACACAGCCCAATCCAGTCTTTGATGCGTCGCAAAACACATCAAATGGTTTCTCAATATCTGGTTGTGCTAGAACAGGAGCAGTGGTTAACAGTTTCCGCAAAGTGTGGAAAGCTGCTTCACACTCTTCTGTCCACACAAATTTATGATCCTTCTGAAGGAGACTTGTCATCGGTTTGGCGATCTTCGAGAAATCTGGTATAAAGCGACGGTAATAACCCGCTAGTCCTAAGAAACTTCTAATCTCAGGAACTGTGGTCGGTGCTTTCCAATTCATAACTTCTTGCACCTTACTTGGATCGACTGAAACCCCATTCTCTGACAGAATGTGACCAAGGAAAGGAACTTCCTTCAACCAGAATTCACATTTGCTAAACTTAGCATACAGTTGATGATCTCTAAGTCCGATCAAGATGGTTCTCGATGCTCTTCATGATCTTTCTCATTCTCGAGAGTACACGAATGTCATCGATGAACACTACCACAAACTTATCTAATTACGCATGAAAACCGTATTCATCAAAAACATAAAGTATGCAGGAGCATTTGTCAAGCCAAAAGACATGACAAGATACTCATACAACCCATATCCGTGGAAAATGCGCTTTTCGGTATATCCTGCGTGGCCTTATCTTGATCTCGATGATAACCGGATCTCAAATCTATTTTGAGAACACCTTGGCCTTGGATAATTGGTCAAACAAAACATCGATATGTGGCAAGGGATATTTATTCTTGACGGTCACAAACATTGAGTGGCACGTAATCTCACGACATTCTCAACGTGCCCTCTTTCTTCTTTTTCACAAACAAAGCGGGACATCCCCACTCGGACTTGCTTGGCGAATAAATCCTTTTTGACAAATCTTCTAATTGCTTCTTCACTCAACTAACTCATCTGGAGGCATCCGATAGGGTCTCCTTGAAATCGAGAGCCGCCCGGGTACTAGCTCAATTCCAAACTCAATCTCCCTATCCGGTGGAAGACCGTAACTCATCCGGGAATACATCCGGAAATTCACACACTACCGGAATCGATGAATAGGAATGGATCGCCAGTAGCACATGTAACACTTATAAGGTCTGTTCTCCGAGGCAATGGTACTTGGAAAGTACCCTCACCCAGGGGATCCTTAAGGGTAAGTACTCGACTTCCAGTATCTATTTTTTGGACCTCTTGGTCTCTCTGTAACAGAACCGACCAATTATACGAAATTAAGTAAGAAAATCATCCACCAGAGCAGACGATTGAGCAAACTTAAGTCCGTATAACCCGGTAGTCCGTGAAATCACGAAGGATTTCAAACCAACTCGTGTCCCAGCCATGATCGTAATAAGTTTAGCGGTCACCAATCACATATTACATAAAAGTTTCCATAACAGATACATCAGAGTTTAAACATAGTTATTACAAAACAAGTTCGAATAAAAGTAGCGGAAGTCATTTGTTTAAAACCACACACACTCACACGGAGTTCAAATATAGTGCCAGCTGATGATCATCTCCAACAAAAGCATTAGATGAGACGTAAGGAATGCCCATGCCCATGGTCCTAAGCATCACCCATCGCAGGATAGAGGCGGTTTATACAAAGAGCCATAGTACATCCGCCCATCTCGCAACAAGTGGGAATAAAACCACGAGTACGAGAATGTACTCGGCCGGACTTACCCGATATAAACGAAAATAAATGACACCAAGGATTATGAAGGGCTTTATAGTAGGGTAGTCACTCATTTGCAAAAGAAGCATTTTTAGCATTTCAAGAACCTTTCTAAAAGCATTATTGTCAAGTTAATTATTATTAACACATCGACTAGATTTGCACCTATACTAGAGTAAACATGTGATTAAGCAATTAATGATAACCACGATCATTAAACAACTTCCATCTTGTCATATTCACTATAACTCGCATCCAAGTGTTCCATAAACATTTACTACGATGAAGTCACTCAAGTCAAGTGCTCACTATCCGGGAGCGATGGCGATTCGAATCGATTCCTAACCAAATGGTGATTTATTCCTTACACAAATCTCACTCACCCGCTAAAGTGAGATATTGATCACCGAGTCAACTTTCCGTATCTCGAGTTTGCTAGGAACCACATGTACCGGGGCCGACCATTTGCGCACTTTGGTCTTATCATCCCGCCCCGTGTCCTACCACACCGCTTGACAAAGGCGTCATGGGCAATCTACTCGGCCGAAAAATCTCCCGGCTTGCGGTCGGAAGGTACTTTATCCGGCCAACTAAATGTAAGGCATCGTTCAACATGACTCGAGGCCCAACAACGGTCGGTCCTTAATCGACCTGACGGAAACACTACAGTCCAAAACCACCGCAAGTCTCCGCCTTGGTCTCAACTTCATTTAACACTTAGTTATACCATGACTTCATAGCCATCCAAACAGATCCGGTAACCACCTATAGCTCGCGGTGACAGAAATCACCCGACTTCTACCGGTCTAAGCCGACTAAGCATTGACTCATTGCGGATACCGGGGTAACAAGGATATAGTATAACAAAGGTAAACAAGGTATAATGCAAAGAACGGTTGCAAACAACTCCTGAACGTAATGCATCAATTTAAAGTAAAGCATTTAACGAAATCATTGCAAACCGGAGAAAGATGCTCGGGGCTTGCCTCTCTCGAAGGAGCTCGACGGTGATCGGGGCACTCCGGAAGTTCTTCAACGTCCTCCTCGTCGGCTTCACGGCACTTCCTGCAGTGCACCTCGAACTGCTCCTCGGGCTCCTCGGGAATGACGATCGGGTTCTCGGTTTACGATCCCAGATGATGCAATGCGTGTAAGTGCCTATGCAATCGGTGCATCGAAGGAGATGAATGCAATGGATATGTTGAAAGGCAAGGTAGACCATCATCCAAGAAACTATGCTACAAGCACATGTCATCTACTGCATTCTCTTCTACTACTAATATGTTAAGTTAACCTATTTTATTAAATGCTTCAAAGATACACCAAAGCTTTACTAATTTCTTAATCACACTTAAGGCAACACTTGCTTAAACCCTAATTAATAATAGGTTTGAATAGCAACCTATATTTCTGATGCTCCTAAAATCTGAGAAAATTACAGTAGCATACTACTACCCTAAATGGAATACCATAAAAAATTTCATGGCATTTGGATAAGTAAACTATCCTACACAAAATGACAAGCTATAGCATAAAAATGAGCATGAAATTACTTTGTACTATGAAAAGTGTCAAACAACAGAATTAATATTTTCCTAGGTTCTTCATGGTATATAATGACTGTCCAAAAATTGTCACATGCATGTTTTATACAAAATTTGTGCTCTAGCAAAAATAACAAAAATCAGCCATTAAAGGTACTTGAACTACACCTCAAATTTTTCCCACAGCACATGCATGAAACATATTTTTCCTAGGAAGTACATGACATAAGAAGATTAACAAACTTGGAATCATATTTTCTGAAGCCTATATATTTTCTACATATTTTTCAAGTTATCAGCAATATTCAAGATTAAATAAAATCCTATAGAAAAGTATCTCAAAAATGACATGCACAATTTTTCCCAAGTAGATCTGATGATAAGGAACCTAGCAAAATTTGTTTCAACAAATTTGGAGCAAATTTGAGTACCCAAACATTTTTCAAACCATTTCAAATAAAGAATAAATTGAAATCATTTATTCAAACGCTACTGGGCCAACCAGCACTGAAATCAAGCTGCCCACGACCAAGAAATCGCCCTCTGCGCCCTAGCCTTGAGGAGGAGCGCTGGCTGGCAAAGAGGGCTTGACCACTTGTGCTTTGCTTGGCCAGCATTGGTGGCTAAGCGGAGAGGACTCGCCGGCATCTGCTGGCAGCGCACGACATGCAATGGCTTCGGCCACAGGCCGGCCATCCATCTCCGCCCGCAGGCGCGAAGCTAGCAGCGCCACGAGGTTCGCGAGGCATTGGCGAATCGATCGAGCGACTAAACAGGGTGGAGAAGGGAGGAAGGGGAGTCCCACAGCGGCCGAAAGCAGCACGGCGCAGGGCGCCATGGCCGCTCGGTGGCGAGGCGAGGAGCTCACCACAGGCTCGGAAGGTGGAGTAAGCTCGAGCGCGACCTCAAGGAAGGCGAGGCGGAGTTGCGGCGCCGAGCAATCGGAGAATGGCGCGGTGGTGCGGAGCTCGGCGTCAGCGGAGCTCGAGCGGCGCGGCGGCGAGCTCGGGGCTCGCGGCTCTGGCGGAAGAAAAGGCGGTCTGGGAGGAGTGAAGCGAGCGCGTCGGCGATCGCGCAGGGCGCTCCTCTTCAAGTCCGCCAGCTGCTACCGCGAGGGCGAAGCTAGCCGGCGCGTGGCGGACATCGCTGGCGGCGCGTCACTCGACGCTGTCAGACGTGGCGCAAGCGACGACAGGCACGCTGGAGAAGAGGCGCGCGCGCCAGAGGAGGGCAAGGCATTTGGCGGCGGCGCTGAGGCTGGGCCGAGGCGAGGCGCCATGGGCTTGGCTTGGCCGGCTTATGGGCTGGGCCGAAAGCAATGACCAGCAAAACAGAAAAAACTCTTTTTCATTTATATTTTCAAGAACTTTTTAAAGGCCAGCTTTTAAATATTATTTTGAGCAAGAAGATGACCTCTTTTGAAAATGTACCAAAAATGAAAGTTGTTTAGAATTTAATTCTCTACAACTTTGCTTTTATGACCAAAGCCAAATTCTTTCTAGATTTTGAATTATAAGATCAAAGTCTACGTTTAGCTCAAAACCCTAATTTTTGGAATTTATTTTTGAAGCCAAATTTTGAATTAATTTGAATACCAACATTGCTCCAAAAATTGAACTAAACATTGCTAGATGATTTACAATAGCAGCCAAACATGTTCTACTAACCTAGCAAGCAAGAATCAGAGCAAAACAACTCTAATAAGTGTATGCATCATTTACGTTTCACAAACATGTTTCGTATGTTTCGAAGTAATGTTTCAGTTATTATATGCAAGATTATGCATGTATGATTAGGATGCTTGATGATGCATGATATGCATGATATGCATGATTTGCAGTGCCTAAATGTAGGCATAACACCGGGGTGTTACAGACTAATCTATTTTTTGGACCTTTTGTAAATGGTGAGAATGAGGATCTGCCTTTCCACGAATTGCTCAACCAACCTGGGGTTCTCTGGTCTACTGTTGCTAGAAGTACTCCTAATCCAAGGCCCAATAACAAAATGCAAAAAGAAGGCATGAGGATGAACTATTCGTGCCAACTTGGTTGAATGTTAGCGAAGATCGGTGCGTTTGGTTGGAGGATAAAGTTGGATGGGATATGGCGATCCATGGATAATGGGATAAGGATATCCGTGATGCATGTTTGGTTGGATGGTTGGGACGAGCCATTTTTCTGTTTGGTTGAATGAATGAAAGTGGATGGGACAAGAATAGTTGGCTAATTATATCCATTATTTAAAAGGAAAAAGTCCATTTTTGACCCTACAACTATGGCTGCAGTTTGTTTCTAGCCCTCCAACTCCAAAATCAAACAACCACAGTCCCTTAACTCTCAAAACCGTTTAAAATTGGCCCTCGCGTCCGTTCCACCTTGGTTTCGGCCCAGTCAACCCGCTGACATCATGATTTCGCCCGATCCTCGTCCCTTCACGAGTGCCGCGCGATCCAACGAGCGAGAGAAAGAGAGAGCGCGAGGTTGATTTGGGCGTCGCGCGCCACTTGCCGTCCCACCCTTCCCGCGAGGCCCCGATCACGGCCTCATCTCCGGACGAACTTCGCCATGACACCGCCCGCTTTTCGCTTCTCTCTCCTCACGCAGCAGATCCGATGCGGATGGTGTCGGGCTACTCGCCGTCGTCACCGAGGTGCCGCCCACGAGGGACCGCTGGTGCGTGCGTTAGCCTATGCCGCATCTTCTTCGCCGCCTCATTGCGTGTTGGGGCTGGACGAGCAGAAGAGGCCGTGCCCGGAGAGGCCGCCATGGCCGGCCGAGGTATGACCCGGAGAGGCAGCCATGGCCTGCCGTGCCCCCACGTCGAGCCCCACATGCCGTAGCTGCGACAGGACGGCCGCGCTCCAGAGCTCCGACGAGACGCCGTCGCTGCATTGGCCGCCACCGTGAGCGCGCCCTGGCCTCCCTCCTCGCACGCTGCCACGAGCGAGAGCAGAGAGGGATGGACGAGCATGGGGCCGAGCAGTTGGGCAGCCACGTAGAGCCCTAGGCCGCTCTGCCATCACTGGCATGCTCGCGGACGCGTGCACGGTGCCATGGACCCCAACCTCCTCTGCTTCACCAGTCATCTTCGTCGGTGCGCTGGACGGTGATGGATGACGGCCCCCCTCCTGGTCCCGCGAGGTGCCCGAGCTTTGGCTGCCCGAGATCCGGCCGACGTACGGCCTGGCGGTTACAAGCGCTGGCTATAGCCACGGCACCGGCGGCGAGCCGGTGAGGTGCGAGAAAGAAGATGTGCTCGTCGGCGATGAGCAGCGCCGGGGACTGGTTCTAGGTGACGGTGGCTGCGACGACGAGTGCTCCAATCGACGCCGAGCAGCAGCAGCTCGTAGTGGCCCAAGGCAACATCCGTCTCGACGCGGCAGGCGAGGGCGGCTATGAGCAGGCACGGCGTTCCTATGGCCTCGTCGCGTAGGCCTCCGTGGCCCGTGCAGCTCGGCAAAGCAGAGCGAAGGTCGGGGGCGGCCTCCGACGAGCCGAGGCAGAGCTCTGCTGTGGGCCGACCATGGCAGCAGACTGAGGGCGGCGGCGGCTACCCGAGGTGTAGGCCAAGAGAGGCGGCCGGACCTCCATGGTGTCGAGGCGGGTCGACGGGGAGACGCGTGAGCCAGGCGTGGAGCAGCCACGGCCGGACCTCCATGGCGTCGAGTGGCCGCGCATGGGGAGGCAAGCGTCGAGCGGCCGCAGCCGGAGCTCCATGGCGTCGAGCAGCTGCGCGGGGAGGGCGGGCGTCGAGGCCGTGACCGTACCTCCACGGCATCCAGCGGCCGCAGCCGGAGCTCCATGGCGTCGAGCAGCCGTGCGTGGAGGGCGGGCGTCGAGGCCGCGACCGAACCTCCAACGGCAGCTCGAACTCAGCACCGCTTGTGGCGTCGGCGTCGGCGCAGTAGGAGGCCACAGCCGCGGATGAGGAGCTGCTGCGCGGGGAGCTCGTCATCGGTAGCCGGGAGGTGAGCACACGGGATGTGCCCTTGCGGAACTTGAAGCACGCCATCTCGGGGTTTCCCGGGGCCACGCGGATGAGGCGGCGGCCGACGTCGCCGAGCGGGACAACGCCCGGCCAGACCCTGCGCCAGATCCGCACCGCCCTTGCACGGAGATGGCAGCGTCGGAGGAGAGCATACCGCCGCGCGCCGCCGCCGTGCCTTGTTCCGCCCGCCCGCAGCGGCGCCTGCCACTGCTGCAGCCCGCTGTCGCTCTCTTGGCTGGAGGGAGAGAGAGAGAGAGAAGAAGAAGCGAGGAGGCATGGGGCTCTCTCTCTCTCTCTGCCCCCCTCCGCTCCGCCCTGCTCTCTCTCTCTCTGCTCTCGCTCGTTGACCGCGCGACAGTCGCGAAGGGACGAGGACTGGGTCAAAACCACGGTCGTCGCGGGTTGACTGGGCCGAAACCACGGTGGAACGGACGCGAGGGCCAATTTTAAACGGTTTTGAGAGTTAAGGGACTGCGGTTGTCCGGTTTTGGAGTTGGAGGGCTAGAAATAAACTGCAGCCATAGTTGGAGGACAAAAATGAACTTTTTCCTGTTTAAAAATAATAACAACTAATTACACACTAATAAGCATGTACTAATATTAATTTTGTCATGATAATCACTAATTTAAAATAAAATATGTTAATTAGCACCACTAATATCCTAATTAGCACAAGAAACATGCACTAATCAATGTATTAGCACTTATCTAAATTAATCCTACCATCATAATTACTAAGTAATAATATAACATACTAATAATTCTTAATTTATTTACTAATGACAAGGACTAGAAGACATGGATAAGCTAGTCCGTCAGATTTTTGCGGTCCAGAAAATCCAGTATCTAGGGTATATTTTCTATCCATGGATTTGCTTATCCAGATGATCCATCTATCCAAACACTGCATATCCATGGATGGTCCCATCCCATCCATGGATATCAACCAACCAAACATACCGTGGACTAATCTAACTTTTGGAAGAGAATTGGAGAGTACTACAATGCAAATAAAAACTTTGTATTAGATCGCTCTAAGAGTTCTTCGATGCATAGATGTGGTTGACTGTTTTAGAAGTAAACAGGTTTTATGGATGCTACAACCAGGCTGAGTGTAGGAATCAAAGTGACCTACTATTCAGAACAGGGTTATTATTTTGTCATTTTTTTTGTTTTTTTACCAATGTTCTCCGCCCTGTTCGTTTAGGGCTGGCTTGGCTTATAAGTCATGACTGAAAGTACTGTTGATTGGTTTGGTGTGAGAGAAAAATATTATTCGTTGGCTGCTAAATCATAACTCATAAACCAAATACGACGGAATGAACAGATGCTCATTTGCAATGACAGTTGTACCGACTATATAAATTCTCGCATGTGCATGTACGTGATGCGATGGCTTTTATAAGGTCAGAGACAAAGACAACAACTCTTTCCAATTAATTCATTGCTTGAGCGAGTTGAAGAACGAAGCCAAATGGCATTCAAAGCAAAAAGGATTTGGTAGACCAGAAGAACGGTACTAACAAGAAACAAAAGATTAACAAGAATGGAACTTTGGGAAACTCCACTCCCAATATTGTTGATAGTAAGCTGGACATCCAAAGTCCGATGGCCTCAAGAGATCAATCTAAAGACAAGAAAGCGTAAAGAGTAGCCGCCACCCCCAAACCACGTCGTCATGGCTTTTAATGTGACGCCCAGTTCGATCGTGGTCATTTTAAAAAAACCATTATTTTTTCCCAGACGCACTCAGAGTCCCTCTTAGGTCATTTTTCAAAAAATCTCATTATTTTTCCCGGAAATCAACCCGCACTCCAGAGTCCCTCTTAGGATATTTTGCAAAAAATATCTCAAATTATTTTGAAATCAACCCGCGGTCCAGAACAGATGGCCTCCAGTTTTTTTTTCAAAAAAACCCTTATTTTTGTCGAAAATCCTAGTGGGTAATAAGGCAAAGGCATTGACAAACCCTCTCATCATTTTTGAGCGAAAAAGGAGGCTTTGACGAAAACCTCCTCGGATTTTCTCAAATCAACATACAAACTGAACTTTGATTATATTTTTTTCCAAAAAAAGATTTATGTTTGTTGACACTATTTTCATGACTGAGTTACAACAAAAGTACTATAAAAATGTAGAAAGATATCATTACTCATTTCTCCCGAAGGACTAGTGGGTAATAAGGCAAAGGAGGCATTGAGGCGAGGTGAAGGTGATGATATTCTGGAGGAATCAGTTTAAGTGCGAGCGAAAAAGGAGGCTTTGACATAGAGAAAGAAAAAGAAGTGGGAGAAGAAGTACATTCGCTATAGAGAAAGAGCGGCTCGAGTTAGATAGAAAGAGGGTAAAAACTGAACATGCCATGGTTACACATAAGTCCAATAACCTTGATCTCGATTGGATCAAGGAGATATAGAGATTTATGACAGTTGACACTATTTTCATGACTGAGTTACAACAAAAGTACTATAAAAATGTAGAAAGATATCATTACTCATTTCTCCATCCATTTAATATTATTGTCAGTAGAAAAAATATTTTCTTAGTATATTTATTTAATATAATAATGTTAATAACGTCAAATAGAAAATAGTTTGACTTAGGCCGGCCGCAGTGTTGCAGTAGTGCAAGAAAAAAGAAGGGCCCCATGTCCAAGTTCTGGCATCACTCTTCGCAGACCACAGTGTGTGGGCATAGGAGGCATCACTTCATGGGTCCCACAAGTGAGAGATAAGGGAAGTAGTAAAAAATAGAAGCAACAGGCCATGCACAGTTGATGTGAGCCGACTGAGGTAAATGGGTGGCCGATGAAACCATTTTATTTCCTGGGCATTGGTTTGGGACCGGCGCATGTACGTGATTCGCTCTCCGTTTTTCTGACACCATCGACAGTTAGGCCTTGTTTAGACTCTCTCCATCACATTAAATTTTTGACATATGCATGGAGTATTAAATATAGATAAAAAAATTAATTAATTACACAGTTTGATTATAAATTACGAGACAAATTTTTTAAGCCCAATTAAACTATAATTGAATAATAATTATTAAATACAAATGAAAATACTACAGTATTAAATACTGATTTCATAATCGCGAACTAAACGTGAACTAAACAAGGCCTTAGCTTCTCTTGCTGCGATGTGTAGAGCGGTGTCAGAATCGGCTTTTCCCGGGCATCGCTCATGCGACACAGGGTAGAAGGCCTTAAACGGTCTCCAACTAAGAACTTAGCGCGTGTTTAGTTGTTACTCCAAAATTAAAAAAGTGCTATAGTATCCATCACATCGAATCTTTACGATACGTATATAAAACATTAAATGTAGATGAAAAAAAATAATTACATAGTTTGGTTAGAAATTGCGAGACGAACGTTTTAAGCCTAATTAGTCCATGATTAAACACTATTTGCCAAATAAAAACGAACGTACTATAGTAGCCCAAATTTCCAAATTCAGGGAACTAAACACGCTCTTATATATAGACACTCAAACCTAAAATAGGTAATAAGAGATATAAAATTAGCTTCTAACAGAGTATCTATATGGAAGATCTATTTTAGGTTGTCTGAGAAGCACAACCTAAATATAGGCATCGTCTCTTCTAAAAACTCATTTGTAGAAATAATTCTCTTTTAGGTCTTTTGTTGGAGAAGATGCCGAATAGGTATTAAGTCTTTTACCTGTAGCGCTACCCAAAAAACGAATAAATCTTGTATATTGGGTGTTGTTGTTGGAGATAGCCTTAGACCTTCCACAGCGTGGCGGTGGTGCATAAATAAATTTTGACTGTACACCTAAAAATAGGCACCACTGCTCTTTGAGCTAGAGTGTGCGAGCATCGCTGCTGAGCCCCATAACACAGCTGAAAAAGATAAACAACAAGGAGTATTTTTTTTACCTCTCATCTAAGTACAGCGGTAGTATCTGATCGAATATAGACACACACCACCACCCACACACACGCACTCACTGCACGGTATACGAACAAACCTATAACTATACCTAGACAACAAACGCAGCTGAGAGATACTCGAAGATCATCTGACTCCTAGCATGGCGGGCACCTTACTTGACCATTGTGGCACATCTACACGAGCGGCGAGCGGCAACTGAAATTATTAACGGAGAATAAATCTCCAAGGTGAGAAACGAGCGCGGAGGCTAGGACTCGAACGCTGGTCGACACGGAGCAAGCCACAGGCTCCTGCCTCTCGCGCTACGCGGTCCTCAACAAGCAGTATATTGAATGGAGGAGAGAGTAAAGGACTATGCGACTTCACTTTTCTTCTTTGTTTATTAACTGGGCACCGGTTCCTCTACATTGATTCGCTCCCATAGTTCTGGCACCCATGGCTGTAGTGTGAGGAGTGGTGCTAACTATGTGTTTGGTTTGAGGACCAACTAGGTTGGGTTGGGTCCAACCTAGTTTTCTAGGTTGGGTCGAACCATCTTGCGTTTGGATAGAGGGATGTAGCCATTCCAGTTTGTTGTTTGGTACAAGAAATTGGATGGGTTGGAATGGATGTCATTGTAAACACCGTGTGCTGCTGTTAGATGTGGGACCTAGCTGTCGGCCAACCTTCCATCTTCTTCCCCCTCTCTTCCAACAGAGCACCACCACACAACAGAGCACCGGCGCTGCCCATCCCCACGCCGCTACACAGCTCGCCCAGCGCAGGCCGACCTCGCGCCGCCGCCAGCTTGGCCGAGCCCGTGCTCTCCCGCTGTGGCCGCAACCTCCCCGAGCTCGAGCTCGCCCGCCATGGCCGCCACCTTCCCGACCTCGTGGTCACCTGCCATGGCCGCTGCTTGCCCAAGCCCGAGCTCGCCCGCCATGGCTGCCACCTCCCCGAGCACCGCCCTGGCCACGCACGCGTTGCTCCGTCGTGGCCCGGGGTCGCCGCGCCAGAGGAGGTCCTCCCGTGCCACTGCTCGCCCAGATCCGAAGGAGCGCTACGGCCGGGGACCAGGACAGGGCCGGCACGGGCGCCACCCTCCTCGCTGCTCCCGGCCACCGTCCTCCCCGTGGCTTCTTGCTGCTGTCTCCCTCTCTATTTGTGCCGTCGCCCGCCCCTCCTTCTCCCCGATGCCGGCCGCTACCCTCCTCCCCGCCGGCCTCCACTAGCCCCTGCCTCTCCCCATGCGCGACTCGCCATGGCCGAGCAGCCTCATGCGGTGCCGGAGGCCGAGGCCCGCGCCCCTCGCGCCAGCTCCTCCTCTCGCGCAGGAAACGGAGGGCGCCGCCGTGCATGTGGGTTGGATGCGTCCGCTCGTTTTGGGCGGATACATCCAACCCGCATCTGAGAGGAATATTCCCTTACTAGGATAAACCCAACCCACTACCTTTTCAACCAAACACCTCCCTAACCGGGTCCAACCCATTCCAACCCCTTCAAACCCTCAAACCAAACACACCCTAAAACACACACTCTCTCTCTTCTAGCATCACTCTGGAACAACGCTGTGGAGGGCCTTAGAGGAAAACTGAAACGGTCACTCTCTATGGGACCGAGGTATTACGTAAGAATTCACTGAAAAGGAAGGTGGTCCAAGCTGGCCGTTGTAAAGATTTACTGTCACTTTGCTATAGGATGTACAAATCAAGGAGTAGTTACTTGTCTCTCTGACAAAGCAAAAGAATCTGCTTTTATTTATTCCAACAATAAAGCTCCCAGGTACATTGACTCCACATATGATGAAAAATGACAGCCCAACCACAGTTGGTGGCATCAACTAATAATGACCGGTTCTAAAGAGTATATCTAAACACTAATCCGATCGCTGAGCCATTTGAATTGATCTTTTCTACTACTACATGACAAGGTCGTTCTCCCTCATAGACGAAAGATGACTAAAGATTGGCCTCCAGAGTGTCTGGTCTGATCCGAATCTGCCGATCACCCAAACAAAGTTAGAAAAAGGGGGTGACGTTGATGCTCAGAACAGACAGCTCAACTCAGAAGCAATTGACGTTTCGTTCCTGACAAGCCTCAAGAAACCTGGCCTGCTGCCAAAGTTCATATGCTGAATCGATCAAGAAATAAACATGCAGAAATAATAACAGTGTTGGTTCAGGCAGTGGCTGGCACTGCAAATTATTCATTGGCTGTAAAATCAGCGACGCCAGGAAATTACACGATCATCACATATATATAATTATTACTTTTACTTTCATCCTGAAAGGGATGCTAGCAACAGCACAGACACATATCCACTGCACCACAATAATCGATGGACCAGTCATGGACGCCTCAGCCGGACAAAGCAGGCTAGCACAGCAAAGACGACGACCTCCATGCCTGTCTCAAATTAAAGACCCAAAAAAAAATCACCATGAAGCTAGCACAGCAACCGATCGATTATCCTTAACTCTGCTGCGATTAACATTAACTGGAGAGGAGAATGGGACGAAATCATGCATCAGCCATCAGCCCCTGCACTGGGTGATGGCGCTGCAGCCGCGGGAGTAGGGGTTGGCCTCGGCGCCGGGCTGGCAGTTGTAGTAGGACGCGCCGCGCTGCGAGCAGGGCACGTTGTCCCTGCGCAGCGCGTCGTAGCCGATGTAGCCGGAGCCGCCCTGCAGCACCCGGCGCTTGCTGCCGCCGGTGGCCATGCCCGCGACGTCGCCCTCGCCCTCGGCGTCCGCGCCGAAGTACTCCATGCACTCGCCCACCGTGCCGCCGCGGCACGTCCGCCCGCCGCGCCGGATCACGACGGCGCCGGCCAGCTGGGCCAGGTCGTCGACGGCCACGCCGCCCGCCGACGCCGGCGCCGCCGAGAGCGCGGCCACGGACACGGCCATCAGGAGCGCGAGGACGGCGGCGGCGCGGAGCAGGCGCGCCATGGCGAACTAGCTAAGTGCGCGCGCGCGGAGGCGGAGTGTCGTCGCTCTGGTGCGATGGATGGAGGGCCGGCGGCCGAGGTAAGAAACAGTCGCGTTTGGTGGTGGTGTGGGAGAGCGAGGGGTGGGGATGGGGGATTATATCATGGCAATGGCGGGACGGACAGCAGTAGGTGAGGACTGAGGACGCGAGAGAGAGGAAGAGAGGGGGAGAGATGGCGCGTCGGCGTCGGTGTGGCGCTGTGGGGGCGTGACAGCGACCGTTGGCCGGTCTCGAGCGATCAACGTAGGCCGCCGGCCTCGCGACGCGGTCACCACTTTGATCATTGCGCTCGGCCGGCTCGTGCCGTCGGACGGGCGGGCGTTGGAGGCGCGGCACACGCGGATCTCCATCGCTTATTCGCCTGTCTCCTCTCCTCTGTGCTGGCGCCCGGCGGGCGGGCGGCATGATTGCGTGATCTCGACGGTGGCAGTGGCAGGCAGTTGGTGTGCGTGTGCATGTGCATGTGCATGGATCACGAGCTAGCGTCGCTCAGCGAGCCCAGGTGCTCGATCGGGGAAAAGGCGAAATTATCCGGTAGCGTAGCGAGCGAGAGACGCCAGCTCGGTAGGACGGACGACTAGGAGCCAAGGACGCACGTACGCGCACGGCCTCCAGTGTGGGCACGCTGGGACTCGCGTGCGTGCATGCCAGGCACGTTGGCAGTTGGTCCCTCGGCCGGAACAACGGAGGGTGCACCCCCTGCACCTGCACGGCACATGTGGGTGCGAGGCAGTGAGCGACACCAGCTTAGCTTGACGAGTGAGAGCTTGGTGTTAGCTTGGCGAGTGAGAGCTAAAGTTGATAAATACAGCTTGTTGCTTGTTGTATGAACATTTAAATTTATTACTGGCTGTATGATATTTAAAATTTCCTTATCAGTGTATTCATATAGTATTTAGCTCACTTATAATTTATTTTTTCTTTCATATTTTTTTTTTGTTTTTTATAAGCTCGTTGTAAACTTAGAGCATGTTTCTCTTCTTTCTCCTCCCCTTTCTCTACCTCAGCATAAATCCCACCTAAAATCCTTTACTTTACTTGCGTTAAGTGAGTACTCTTTGCTCAGGTCAGAGCAACTTCAGCGGAGCCCTCAAATTAGGTCCTCTATTTTTTATTTGAGGGGCTCCTCCACTTTTGAGGGCCTGATTTTTTCCATATACTCTAATAGAGCCCTCAAATCCCATTACACACCGGCAAATGGGACCATCTCCTCGTCTTCTCCTAACCATTTTAATTGACTGAGCTATGTTCTATCGCCCTATTCGTTTGGTCTTGTTTGGCTTATAAACCATACTTTTTCAGCCAGCAGTACTTTCAGCCATGGTTTATCAGCCAAACAAACCTAAACGAACAGGGCGTATGTTATACGGAGAACACTAGAGGAGCCGGAGGAGGACGAGGAGATAAGCCGAGCGCCGACAGGATGGGTGCCTCAGCAGCAAAGGGGAGCCACGCCCCCGAGGGGCCTCGCCGCATCGGGAGAGGGCCTGTCCGCATCGGATGAGAGGGCCTCTCCTAGGGACGGGAGGGGAGTGGAGGGTCAGAAACAGGGCCCCTCTAAATGAGGGCTAAGAGAGTGATTTGAGCCGACCTCTCAAATTTGAGGGCCTTTTTGTAGGAGCCCCGACAGAGCTCTTTTTTTTTGTCTCTAGCTTTTAAATCTGTTTTTGAGGCCTCAAGTAGAAACCCTACAGGAGTTGCTCTTAGCATGCACTGCGTAGTAACCATGCTGTGTTGATGAAATCATTTTTCCAAACACTTGTTAGAATTGATTAAGAAAAAAAATTAAGGTGCAATTCAATAGTAACAAGTGTTTGGAACTTGTGATTAAATAGACTAGTATAGTGCCCGTGCTAACGCCACGGTTTCATTTCAGGGATGCACATGAAAATAACCAAACATCACTATTTTTTTTCTATAGTTTAAGTTTCCCAATTGTACATGACCATGTATATAATCCGGAAAACACTCAAAGGTACTCACCACCCAACTTTTAAAAACTACAACATACAAGTACTATTTGTTGCTAATTGAGTCATTCATGCAACTATACTAATTGCCTACAGTATTGACCTCCTTGATTCTTACTTTCAAGTTCTCCAATTTGCTGCAGAGAATTAGACCTCGAAACCTTCAAGGAAATATTTAAGTAGCATCTTGATGTTAATGTGAACATTTTCAAAGATATTTCAAAGAGAAATTTACCATACAACAGAATTACAAATCATGAATGCTTCAAGGCAATTACCTCAAAATTCTTTAAGCTAAGTGACACATCATAATACTGCCCCCTAAGGCTGATCCTAATTTCTTGGAAGTACTAGAAAGAAAATATTTATAAAAAATAACTACATCCTGATATGAATACCAAAAGCTTTTAGAATGCAGGAGTGATGTAGACAAGGCCCGATCTTCCGATATGTACGATAGTGTCGATTGGTGGAGACTCGACGTTCACGATCTAGGCTTCGAACCAAGACTGATGCGGACCCTTGCAACCATTACACCACTGCTCCATTGGTTATCAACCATGCGAACGCGATTGACCTCGCCGAGAAGGCTTTCCTGCAAATGAATCGAGAACACAAGAAAGAACGGGATGAACGCAATCTGAAATTGCAAATAAATATGAGGCTTATGATAACGAGAAGGGGTTCAAGTTTTTATTCGAAAGAACTAATCGACACAGGCGAACAAGATAAAAACTAGGGCCCTGGTTCTCGGCAAGCGGTCTTGGCGGCACAGTTATAGTAAAACGACATCTGTTTCACAAGGAAATTAAGAACTAAACAAAACCCCCAAACCCTAAGGAGAGCGATGGCTGCTAATTATAGAGTCTTGGGCGTCACCCCCTAGACGCGTCCCTAATGGGTCCAAACACGATACACGGTCCAACGGACCAAAAGACGGTGTCGCAGCACCCTTGTAGATTCTGGATGCTGACTTTGTTTCGACGATTCCCATTGATTTCGAAGGGCTTTTGGTCACTTGCATTGGCTTTCTTATCTAATTAGCTTTCCATCCATTTGTGGATCATCGAAAACAGAGTCGAACGCGCCCGTATGACCAGTTTTATGACAGACTGGTTCTGAAATCCGAGATGGGCTCGAACTTGATTTGGGCCTCCACCTTGGTGACTCGAACCGGATGAGCTTTGGCCCTCCTTCTCAGTTAGGACACCCTCACTGATCTCCTCATCCTCTATCTCAAGCATGGTCGTATGAGCTCATGTCCTTATCATCCTCCCTTTCTTGATGAAAAGCCATCATCGGCGTCGATTTTGCTTGAAGTCGATCCTACACAACATGAAGACAAACGAGGTTTCTAAAATAATGGAAATGGGCAATGTTGTGAGAAAGAATATGACCACATGTCTAGGTTTATAGCATATCTTGTCCTACAGACATGTAGTCTGCTCAATTAAAATACACACGATCTTTGCCAATACTATCCTGCAAAAGATTAGTACTAACAAGAAACATATGCTCCCTTTCTTTCGATTTCACTTGTGTTCAAAAAGCAAAACTAGAGGAATATGGCATAACAACAATATTAATTTTACTATCCTCTAGTTGATCATTACTTTGCACAACAAAAGGAGAATTTGGATTTGTATAAATATAAACTCGTTGCATCAAATATTGTCCTTGGTTGTTATATTTGCCAAAAACATGATATGTATGTTTAGAGAACCATAGCAAATCAACATATGCATAAAGTTTATCCTCTAAAGAACTAAGATTATACGGAACATCAAATTTAATGTAACCCAAAGTATTTAAAGAAGACAACAATTTCAGCTCATCATCTTCACTAGCGTTATGAATAACAAGTCTATTTTCAGCATAAGTGTTCGATTTTAGCACACATATAGTATGATCATTCTTCAATGATTGCATGTGTATAACATAAATATCATCATGCAAGTCGTCTTTGTCACAAGGAACATCAAGCAAATCATCTTGTGACAAAGGTAAATCAAGCGAAGGCTTAACTAAAATTTGCTCTATCATAGCATGATTGGTGAAAAAATTCAGCACATCAAGAGAACTCTCACCTTCCGTGAGTTTAGCATCATGGACATTATCTTTGCTCTCATGTTCAGTAGGAGTAATAGTTGATGATTCTAAATTTTCACATGAGGCTGTGAGCATCTCATTTTCTGTCATGTCATCCTCGCTCTTTTGTACATTGTCCTGTAAACGGTTAGGCATAGTAGGAGGAATAACAAGAGATTGATCTAGTTGATGCACCTCATCATTTGAATTAATTATAAGAGATGGATTAACAAAATTTTCTCTTATAAGATCTTTCGTATCATTCCATGTGTGAGGTTTATCTGAAAAACTTAAAGACTCCCACCAAGTTGATGCAGATTGTCTCAAAACATTAGTTGCATTTTTAATTTTCCTCCATTCGCACATATAACTTTGTGCAAAAATATTATCTATTTTAGTTTCCCACTCAATGTACTCATTAGCACTAATACCATCATAAGTAGGCGGGGAAGAAAGAATAGATTGACCTGCGGGAGGAGGTGTAACAGCAATAGTGCGTGGCTCATGCATCATTGATGTCTCATATCGATACGTGTTGTAACCTATCATTGTTAACATCAAACTAGAAAACACACAAGTATGTATTTTCCTATCAGGTACTATAGGATGTGATCAAGGAGTAAAGTCACACACTCTCAAGCATCTTACCACGGTCTTACAAGTGTTCTTACCAAAGCAACAGGCGGTGCAATCGGTCGGTGACTGTGATACCATTGTAACTTGAGTATAACAGTTGCAAGGCGAACCTGTACTTGGTTAGAAGAAAATGGAGCTTGGACAGGCACAATATAGTAGCAAGGAATAGCAATATTCATAATTGAATAGCAAAGCTGAATAAGTATCTCGAGTATTTGTCTTAGTTGCTGGTCTATTCACGTTCCAAGTACCAGATGTATCAAGTGACGTGACAGCAGGAATATGATTAGGAATAAGGCGGAAATCAGCACACGCAAACACAGCTCAAATGGCGCTCTCTATGTGCTCCTCTAGATATTGTTTCACTTTTGCCCCTCTTTTTTTTCTCTATTTTTGGACTGTCGTTGTTTTTTTGGGATTCTTTGACTTTTTCTTTTTATTTTTTTGATATTTTTTCTTCACTTAGGAGCACAAAAGAAGTAACCACTAAAATATGAGCTTAAACAAGTGAAAGGTGTGGCCTGTGGAAAATTTAGAAGATGTGCTCAAAATTGACAAAAAGCTTGTGACCACGAAAAGAGAATCTTGTGACCTGTTTTTGACCAAAATAAAAAAATTTGAACCGGGCGAAGCTGGGGACGAGCGGATCCGAAATTTTTTTCTGATCGATTTTGATATATGGAACGTCGAAATCCGAGTTTGTATGCGAAAACAAGACCAATTTTGAGAACTGAATCCGATTTAAAGGATAAAATGGGAACAATGCGCGCAAAAGTTGTTGCGGCGGCTATAGATATATGCAAACAGTGATGATAAGTGTAACAAATTAGATGGCGTGGACTAGGGTTTAATGGATACAAAGGAAACACAGCAAGACTTGAAGGTGTTCATGGATTATGATGAACAACAAAGAAAAAGACAAACTGGACTAAAAAACGATCTATAACTAGCAACAAGAACTCGCCCTAGGACATAAACTCAACAACACGAAACAGAGACGAAATTATACGGCACAACGAGGCTATAGGACAGGGAATATGAGGCGGTGTATATATTTTTTGGCTTTTTGTGGACTATAGGTAAAACAAAAACAGTAACAATCTAAAAGGAAAAATAAAAGTATACCTAACGGGCAACAAGGTGCTCTGATACCACTTGATGTAGACAAGGCCCGATCTTCCGATAGGTACGATAGCGTTGATTGGTGGAGACTCGACGTTCACGATCTAGGCTTCGAACCAAGATTGATTCGGACCCTTGCAACAGTTACACCACTGCTCCGTTGGTTATCAACCACGCGAACGCGATTGATCTTGCCGAGACGGCTTTCCTGCAAGCGAATCGAGAATAAAAGGAAGAACAGGATGAACGCAATCTGAAATTACAAATAAATAAGAGACTTATGATAACGAGGAGCTCAAGTCTTTATTCGAAAGGACTAATCGTCACAGGCAAATAAGATCAAGAACTAGGGCCCTGGTTCACGGTAAGTAGCCTTGGCAACATAGTTGTAGCAAAACGATGTCTGTTTTCATAAGGAAATCAAGAACTAAACAAAACCCCAAACCCTAAGGAGAGCGATGGCTGCTAATTATAGAGTCTTGGGTGTCACCCCCTAAACGCGCCCCTAATGGGCCCAGACACGATAGACGGTCCAACGGATTCTGGTAGCCTCCTTCTCGATTAGGACACCCTCGCTGATCTCCTCGTCCTCTATCTCCAAGCATGATTGTATGCGCATGGAGCTCATGTCCTTATCAAGGAGTGATCCTTACTGAGAATATCAGAAGTCATAATTTTAAGCTATGCCAAAGTGCCAAACACCATATGAAGTAAAATATAAAGAGGTTATTATTACTACAATTGGGAAGTCTTTAAGTTTTTCAGATTTTCCCTGTGGCCGGCGGCCCCACGCCCACCGCGCACCCACGGCTGGCGGCTCCGCACACGCACTCGCGGCAGCAGCCCCTGCGATGGACCCGCGCACGCACTCGTGATGCAGAGACGTCCTCTTGTACTGCCGACCAATAGCAGCAGCGCCGACGATGATCTTGGCAGCTCGGAGACGAAGCGTCCGCCCCGCGTCTGCACCGCACCGCCGCATCCGCCCAGCGCCACCGGTGGTCGGATCAGGCATGGCGGCGTCCAGGGAGACCCTAGCCGTGTCGGGAACCAGGAGGTCCATATGAAGTAAAATATAAAGAGGTTATTATTACTACAATTGGGAAGTCTTTAAGTTTTTCAGATTTTCCTGTGGCGATCGCCCACACAGCACACACGGTTGGCGGCTCCGCTGCACTTTTCAGCGGCGGCAGCTCTGCGATGGACCCGCGCCTTTTCGTGATGCAGAGACGTCCTCTTGTACTGCCGACCAATAGCAGCAGCGCCGACGATGATCTTGGCAGCTCGGAGACGAAGCGTCCGCCCCGCGTCTGCACCGCACCGCCGCATCCGCCCAGCGCCACCGGTGGTCGGATCAGGCATGGCGGCGTCCAGGGAGACCCTAGCCGTGTCGGGAACCAGGAGGTGTCGGCAAAAGTCGCGTGGTATTTTTCTTTCCGCGGTCGCTCTTGCGAAGAATTTAGCCCCGTTCTCTTAGCTGAAGTCGAAACACTGTTCTGACTAATTTGTTGTGAGAAAAAAATATTGTTCCGGCTGAAAAAATAAGCTGAAAAATACGAATTATAAGAGAAGCGAACAGGGCCAATAGACGGAAAAAAGAAGACAACCTCGCGGATCGATCCGTGGCTGCGGCAGGCGGCCGTGTGGGGCTGGGCGCGGGTGTGGGATCGCAGCGGCTGAGGAGGACCATACATGCGATTCGGATCGTCGCATCTAAGTGAGTGAGCAAGGAGAGAAGGTTTAGAAGCAATCTGAATGGTTGATCTGTAGATGGTTGTTTTTCTGCGTATATTTATTTGGGTGAGTGGAGGGGTGCCATCTTAGTGGGGATGTTATAGGGTGTAGACTTAGCCATGTTTATATTGGTGCATTAGTAGGGTACATATGTTGGTGCTTCATAAACTTTAGTCGTTGTCCCATCGGATGTTTAGACATATACATGGAGTATTAAATATAGACTAATTATAAAACTAATTGCACAACTTACGACTAATTTGCGAGACGAATGTTTTAAGCCTAATTAGTCCATGATTTGACAATGTAGTGCTATAGTAAATATGTACTAATGACGAATTAATTAGGCTTAATAAATTCGTCTCGTGGAGTACTGACGGATTCTATAATTTATTTTCTTATTAGTATCCAAACACCCCATAAGACATCCCTCACGTGACACCTCCTAAAATTTAGTCACCGAATCCGAACACCCTCCTTGCAGGGTAGATAGATTAATCATACAACCAAAGGAAAAAAAAATCTTGTGATTAATGGTGCCACACTAATCAACATCAATTCAGTCCCTTACATTCTACGATATCTAGCACTGCACGTGCCTGGCAACGTAATCGCTTGCTGCATGTTAACTGGTTCTCGACCCACGATGAACAGTGAGGAAGTAACACGGTACTGCTGATAGGTCGTCTTAAGTCTGGTGGAATCTCGGGGAGCCATCTGCTTTACATCTAAGCGCCGTTTAATTCCCCAAAAATTTTACCAAATACATCAAAGCTAAAATGGGGGTAGCAGCATACCAAAATACTGACACCAAAAGTTTTTGCATTTTGTTGTTTAGTTGCCAAGAATTTTGCATCGAGATCAACGTTGAATAGTAGATTTTGGTTGCATTAATTGTGTTCCATGCAAACTGCTGGTGCAGACTCCATGCAAACTGTACGCATGGTACTTTCATGCAGTTACAAACTGGTTGCATGCAGATTATTGAATTTTTTTCTCATTCAACAATTATTCAAACACATATAATGAACATACTTTTCTCATCCAACATTCACAACAATTATTCATCCCTATTATATCACAGACTGTGCTCAAGCATTCACAGAAGCCGTAACACACTATACTATAGAAACATGTACTGAACCACACAAAACTGTCAATTACGATCCATCAGAGCATTAGCAAGCGAATCACGGATGACATTCATGCATGACCACTCCTCATCCTCCACTACCTCGGGTTCAGGTTGATTTTCATAAGCTTGTCTCGGCACAAAGTTCTCATTTCGGTCACACCTACCGAAATGCTTATCTGCTAAGCCACTAGTCCTCACAAAATTATGAAGAGCCATACATGCACAAATGATTTGGGCTTGCTTCTCAGGTGAATAAGGAGGGATCTTTTGCAAGATCCGCCACTTCATTTTCAGTACCCCGAATGACCTCTCAATAACATTCTTAAGAGAAGAGTGTGTGTAATTAAAGAGCTCTTCTTTACGTTGTGGCTTGGGCCCATCGTGGAACTCCTGGAGATGGTACTTGGTTTCCTTGTATGGAGCAAGATAACCTAGCCGGTTAGGATACCCGGAGTCCACTAGATAGTATTTGCCTACAACAACAAACAAATTATGAGCAACAGGTACATAACCAACAAGGAACAATTGCACTCATGTGTACCTACGTACCATTTGGTGGATGTGGAAAGACTGCGGAATATGTTGTTGTTGAATCATTGAACACTCTCATGTCATGAACAGATCCAGGCCAGCCAGCATTAACAAATGTAAACCTCATATCGAAGTCACAACAGGCCATTACATTTTGTGTAGTGATGCTCTTGCGGCACAAGTGCTGAATAAACAAATAGTTTGGCATGACACAAGGGATATGAGTCCCATCTATAGCCCCTATGCAGTTCTTAAAGTAGGGATAACATCTAGTACTTCTTAGTCTAGGATGCATTGTTCTGAACTGTGGATCTACTGGCTTAATAATGTCTGCAGCAAGCCTGACCAGACACCTCAAAACTTTGGTAAACATTGTTGAAACAGTGCCCAATGACCTCTCAAACCTATCCTCTGCTTGCCTAACAGACTGTGGTGCTCCTACCATCCAAAGAAACATCCCTAAAGCCTCAACAGATGTGGACTTAGTGGTAGACTTGAGCCCATATTTGTCCACTAACAAGTTATGAAGGCTATGGAACATTGTTGGGGTCATTCTAAACATGTTGTAACAAGACTTAATGTTGTCAAGCCTATCATGCACCCATTGCAAACCACTAACTCTTGGAGTCCTATACTGAGCCCTATTCATATAGTTGTCAATGTGCACAGCAAACTGGTACATACCATGGAGAAACTCATCATCCTCGTCATCATTCATTAGCTCTTCCATCAACTCATCATCATCATCATCATCCAATATCATCTGCAACAACTGTTGTCTTCTTGCATCTTGATCATCATCACCAACTTGTCATGGACAGAGACAAGAGCAAGTTAGTCATTTGATCAAACAACCCATGAATCCCATGCATCACTCCCTATCATCCCACATGATCAAGTTTCAAAACAGCACATATATCCATTCCACAAGTTAATATAGGAAAACAACAAATAAACCCATCATACTGCATAACAAGTTCAAATTTAACTGACACAACACAACAGGACACAACAAGTTCATACGCCCTGCACCAAATGCCCTACATACAAATAAGGCTAAGTTTTCTAGCTGTCCACCGGGCCAGTCTACGGGATATTCAGCTCGATGACGTGCATCTTCCCTTCCTTAGTGTCCTGGGCAAGGAAGAAGTCCATTTCAGTTTCTAATTGCACTAGCTTGTGCAACCCAGAAAACAAAGTCTTTGTTGTAGTACTGATGCCCAGCTCTTGTAGAGCTATCCTAGTGCACTTTGTTATCTTCCAGGACTTGTCCTTAACTAATCTCTGTAGCACTTCCTCTTTCTCGCTCTCTCTCTCCTTCAAGAACTGTAGCCTCTCTCTTCTTAAGTCATTGTGTGTGGTCATTTGGATGGTTATTGACCTCACTGCTGGGCTCTTTGACCTCTTGCTAGGGCTAGATGCAGTTGTGCTTGTACTGCTGGTCCTCTTGTTTCCAACACTCATAGGGGTCAGTTCATCCTCCTGCTCTTGTCCTACTTCTTCATCAGAATCATCATCATTCAAGTCAATGGTCTCTCTTGCAGCAGGAACAAAGGAGGTTGTCCCATCAACTGTGTTTCCTTTGAACATGCCATGCAGCTGGTCCAAGTATGCATGCACACCATCCCTTCTAATCTTCAGCAAATCATTGTCACCCTGTAAAATATAGACCGATGTAGTTGTCAAGCAATTAGGGAATTAACATTTGTTAATAACAGAGCAACCTATAGAACAAATTACCTGAGCATTGTCATTCCACCATTGGTCAGAAGCATGAATCTTTCCATCTGCATCTATACCTAAGCCAGTGTGGTTTTGTGCTTTCTCACACAATGTCTATATTTTCCTGAGTGTCCTCAGCTTGCCTTGAAGCTATTCTCTGTCATGCATCAAGCCTGATGCTAAATAGTACCTCCGAGCGACGTTCTTCCACCCAAATTTGTTCATCTATCCTCTTGGACAGTTCCCAGCATGTATCTCGGCAAGGTAGGAGTCACAGAACTTCTCTATGTTCTCTGGTAACCAATTTGCTTTATGCTTCTAAACCTAAACGATGAAGAGGGACAACAATATTGAACAATAAACACTGACAAGCTTTAACAATAGACATGCAGCTAATACTAACAAGCATACAAGAACAATTCATAAACTGAGCTTCTAACAGATCAACATACATGAACATACTTGAACAATACACATGCAGCTAACACTAACAAGCATACAAGAACAATTCAAAAACTGAGCTTCTAACACATCAGCATACATGAACAATTCATAAACTGAGCTTCTAACAGATGAACATACATCAACGTATTTGAACAATACACATGCATCTAACTAAGCTTGTAACAGATGAACATACATCAAGCCAGCCCATCTGCTCATTAGGGTTCTGGTGGCTGCTAGGACCCGACGGAGGCGTGGAACGTGCTGGAGCCCGGAGCGTCATTGTAGATGAGGCTCGCTCCGACATTACCCAAGAAATCCACGGTAAAGCCGGCGTCGACGTCCCCGTATGTGGTGGGCTCGCCATTGATGTCGTCGCCATGTCCTACCATCGAATCCGCGCAAAGGAACTTGTCGATCCGGACGATGGCGGGGTAGATCTACAGGTGGAGGCGGTGGATCTGAATGCCGGCGGTGGAATGGAGCGAGTGCGGCGGCGCTGGGATGGCGAGGACGAGAGCGGCGACGTTGCGATGGAGACGGCGAGAGAGGCGCGGATAGGGTTGGGTGAGCAAGCTGAATGGATAGGGTTTGGCGTCGGCTGCGGGACGGAGGGATAGGGTTGGGCACGCAGGCCAAGGCCATAGCAGGCCGAATTCGCAAAATTAAATTTCGGGCCTGTTTAGTTCCCAAATGCCAAAACACCAAAATTTTTGCTTTTGGCCAAAAAAATTTTGTGAACTAAACGGCACCTTATGACAGCTCAAATAATTGACTCTGAAGCTAGCTCCATTTTTTCTATTTTAATAGAAGAGAGAGAGAAAAGCTAGCTCTGGCACATATTTAAAGATCACGTGAGAGTGTTACGTAGAACTATCCATGTTAAAAGTTATGTGCAAAAATTAATACTATTGAAGAAGTTGGTTTAGAGCTAGTAACTAGCTCTGACCATTATGGATGTCCTTAGCTCTTCAGGCATCCACATGCACCCTACACCCAGGACTGGTTGAGCCGTAGATCTCCTGTGAATTGTGATCGATGAAGTTATCACACGAGGCAATATGGTCTTGTTTAGTTCCAGAGTGTAAAGTTTTTCGGTGTCACATCGGGTGTCATATGGAGGTGTTGTATGGGGTGTTTGGATACTAATAAAAATAAATTACAGAATCCGTCAGTAAACCACGAGACGAATTTATTAAGCCTAATTAATCCGTCATTAGCACATGTGTTATTGTAACACTTTATTGTTAAATTATGAAATAATTAGATTTAAAAGATTCGTCTCGCAAAGTAGTCACAATGGCCCCGTTCGCTTGTCTTAAATTTGGCTTGTTCGGCTTATTTTTTCAGCCGGAACATCTGTATAATTAGTTTTTTTAGTTCGACCATATCAATCCGTAATACTTTTTTTTAGTCATATTTAATAAATATTTAAATATTTGATAAAATAGGGCGTAAAACTTTTAACGAGAAACCACACAGGGCTTTTTCTAGGTTCATTAGGATTCTTAGGGGGGTATCCGCCTACTGGGACCGATGAGCTTGATGGTACCGCTGGCCTGGCGTCCTCTTTGGAACTTTAATTTGCGTACAGTACTCTATCGGCCTGGCACTCGAAATATTAATTCGAATTTTAAGAGCCGTTTAACGCCGCATGTGTGTGGTTCACAGTAAGTGTTTCTGCTGGGCCTATATGTCGTAAGGTGTCATCGTTATGAGCTTAGGGCTTCTGCACGAATTCAATTTCCCCGCCTTTGTTTTTCGGGACCATGTTCATGTTTCTTTTCATCTTTTCTATTGTGCGGTGAGGTGAAATGTCCACGCTGAAACGCCTCGTGACACAAGCTCGTGTTTTGCGTGGTATTTTTTTTACAGGAACCACCCAAAAGCCCAAAAGTGTGTCGATGCCCCCCGTACGTGCACTTTCTTGCTGCATGATTGGAGCTGCGGTGGACGTGCAAGAATAATGAAAACGTCTAGATCAATTAACTTTCATATGAGCAGTAATCAACAACGCACAGATAGTTGAGAACGTAAATACTGGAACCTAGAGCTGGTTGTTAAGGGATGGTGATAAACTGATAATAATAGGTTGATTATATACTCCGTAATTTGGAACCGGCCCGCTTGTTTTGACGAATTATGGAGCCTCATGCAAAAGGAAACAAACATAGTAGAAACTTTGCTTTTTTTGGCCTGTTCGCTGGTTGATTTTTGGGCTGATAAGCTCAGCTGGTGCTGGTTTATTGTGAGAGAAAAATACTATTGATTAGCTGATAAGCTCTGACTGAAACCAACAAGCGAATATGCTGTTTGACTTTCTAGATAAAACCTTGCATGAACGAGAAAGGAAAACCGTGTATCCCGAAAGGCCGAGACACTAGTACTACCACTGCCGACCACACACACGTATTACGGGAGCTACAGCTACCCTAATAAGCAGTTGACCCGGCCGGCAGTCCGGTGCACCGTGCACCAAACGACGACAGCTACATTCCGAGAAGTACGAATAGCTATGGTAAGTTGGTAACAAATGCGTAGGCGCGCAGGGATGGTTACACCACCGGCACGCGTACGTACGTACTACCAATTCAACACGAGATGCGGGCCGGGTGCACAGTTGGTGCGTGCCGGGTGCACACGAGTACACGACCAATCGGCCGCCGGCGAGATGCACCCACGATGGGATCGGGTCGTGAAATTTGTTCACGAGCGAGGCGCCGAAGTCGTCTCGGTCTCGCCAGTCGTCACCCGGAAGGAAAAGCCCGGGCGCGCTCCGTCCCTGTCACCACCCTGTGTATAGTCTGGATTGACCAGCAGGCCGGCGGCCGGGTCAGTCTGGGCCGCGCGGTCATGGCTTTTTGTTCAATCACATACTTTTATCAGAGCGATTATTTCCTAATTCCGACGGCCTCTTGCCATCTTGCCTTAAACAAATGTTGTGTTGACGTACCCCCTGCATATCATGGTTGTCGTTTACGTTCGGAGAACTAAACTGAGTAGCTTTCTGAACAAGCTGCCCTGTCATGTGTGTACACGCGCTGATCTCTGCATGCACTCATAGGACGACCTAGCTGACCGATTCTGATGGATGACCAACTGCAGTTCCCTTTCTTTCTTATCCATGGGCGTTGCAATGTCCATGCGTATCAGTGTGTATATACATTTTATATTTATTTGCATTATAATCATGACAAGCTAGTACTTTGGTAGAGGCGGCTAGGTAGCTTGTATATTTTTTTCATATATATATTTTTAGCATTATTATCAGGCCTGGTTCACTTTGCAAATTTTTTGAACCCGATGAATAGTACCACTTTCGTCTTATTTGACAAATATTGTCCAATCGTGGACCAACTAGGCTCAAAAGATTCATCTCGTGATTTCCAACTAAACTGTGTAATTAGTTTTTTTACCTACATTTAATACTCCATGCAAGCGGCTAAAAATTGATGTGATGGAGAGAGAGTGAAAAAACTTAGAATTTGGATGGCATCTAAACAAGGCCTCAATATATATATGCGCGGCGCGGTGGTCAAAGTGTAGCAGCAGGCGCCGGTACAACCGGGGTCACCAGTTGTAGGGCGACCGCCCGTCCGTCCGTTTCAGTTGGATCTGCTTCGGCGGTAGGGGACACCGGGACAGTAGCACCAATTTTTTTTGTTTTTTTTGCCGTTTTTTTAAAAAGTTTTTCACAACTATGCTCATGGAAGTATGCTTTCAATCTGGACCATTAGCTCAGCGCTATCGTTGGTAGCGCCGAACTTACAAGTCTCGGCGCCAAAGGGTTTGGCGCCTAGGTCGGAGCCACGTTGGCGGCGTGGGCGTTGACCTGGCAGGCATCACGGCGCCGGGGTTATTAGCGCCAAACTTGGCGCCGTGGTTCTTGGCGCCGAGAACGGCGCCAAGATCTATGGCACCGACGTGGTGTTTTAATCCAGCGCCCAACCTTCCTGTCCGAGCCTTCTTTCTCTTCTTTCTCCCCCCTCTCGGGGTTTTTCTATCTCCACTTTGCCCTACCTCACGAATCGGCATATTGGGCCTTGGAAACTTTGATTTGATCCATAGATCTTCAAGAACAAGGTATCATCGCTCCCTCCTAGTTTTTTTCACATCGATTCGGTATATATTAGTTGGATTTTTCAACTTAAGAATCTTCATTATTTAGGGTTTCATAAAATTTTAATATGTATATTATACAACCGTAGGATACCAAGGAGTGGAAAAGCTAGCAAACCAAGGTAACCTCAGCGCACGTTGTTATGTTATAGGTTGATTGTTGTGGATCAAATGGAAAACCCTAGGTGTAGGGTTTAATGTTAATTGCTTTCGGTTCTTAAAACGAAAATGGCTAAATTATAGTTAAGGCCGGATGACCGGAAATGCCTTCGACCCATTGCCTCTGCCTAGTGGTGTTCCAGTGCCCATGTGCTTTTGCGACGATCCTTGCAAGGTAGCCAAGTCCGATGAAGAGGACATGTATAGGCAGAGGTATTGTATGTGTTCCAATTTTGCGTTTGAGCCTACACTTCGTCAGCGCCGCATTAACAAGATGGTGAGGAATTGATGTTGTGTAATAATTATTTTGTATCATATGAAGTCATGCATAGTTTATTTGTGTGTAACATTTAAATGTATTGCAGACCCCTCCACCACTCTGTGATTTTGAGCAGTGGATCTACACTGAGATCAAGCTAGAAGACAATGAGTGAATGCAGAAACTCTTGCGGTGGGAGGTAGAGGACAAGGAGTTGATCGAGAGGAGACGCAAAGAGGTGGCTGCAGAAAAGGAGCACAAGGAAGAGGAGGAAAGGAGGCGTGTTGCTGCGTATAGGGAGGAGAGGGAGAAGAAGCTTGAGCGTACGTGCTGAGCGAAAGCAGTGATGGAGGAGAATCCCGATGCCCTGAGGAAGGGAAAGTGGCCTCATTGCACTCAATAGTCTCCATTACTTGCTAGTTTTATGATTTATTTATGAACAATGTTGTCTTCTGTTGGACTTCTAGTATTATTGTGTTGTTTAATGTGTCATAGTATTGGTGTCGGGGACCAATACTAGGGTACCCAAAGAGGAGGAGCTAATGACCATCAACGTTGATTCGTCCGTGCGATCAAGAGCACGACTACACCGCTTGCCGGGTCCCACCTCGTTCGGCCACCGAGGCCATGGGACCTGCCTCGTCTGACCCCTGAGGGTTGGCTCCGCCTCGGTGGGTGCTGCGGCCATGGGCCCTGTCTCGCTCGACCCCCTAGGGTTGGTTCTACCTCGGCTGACTACCGAGGGCTGGCTCCGCCTCGCCCGACGTTCGAGGGCTGGCTCTGCCTTGCCCGACGTCTGAGGGCTGGGTCCGCCTCGCCCGACGTTTAAGGGCTAGCTTCGCCTCGCCCGACGTCTGCGCGCGACTCCTTATAACGACGCGCGCAGATAAGGCAGGGCACTCAAGTCAACCGCAATACCGATGACCATACCCTGCACACATACAGGAAAGTACCATCAGGCCATGCCAAAAGGGTGCTTTGCGACCTTCCAGGCATGTTAGAGCCCAAATAGTGTTGTAGGCGTCGATATTTGCCTTACAGTGTTATGGGCGCCGTCATTTGCCCTTGGGCACGGATCCTTACGGAAGCTCATGACAACCACTACGGTCCAGAAGGAAACTCGCATCATCCACAGTAATGGACGTGCGGTCACTGTGCTGCCTGCTCCCTGTATGGCCATTTGATCAGCACCCTGGTCCGCCGCCCGCCCGCGTCGGGGCGAGATGGGATATGACAACTCGCTGACAATGCTAGGACATGGCATCGTCAGCGGATAGACGCCCAGCATGGCCCTGTCAGAGTCAGTGGACATGCACCCGGTGTGGAGTTATCCCTGTCATCGCCTGCAATGTCAGTAGGACCCGCATAGAGGAAAAGGAAGACCCGACGTCCTTGAAGGACTTCCTTTGCATCTAGTTTTCCTCTTTTCTCCCATCTATAATCCCTGCTATCTCTTGTCCTATAAAAGAGAAAGCAGGGCACCCCACTAAAGGGATCGATTGATGGTATCACATATCACACCACATCACAGCAAAACCACTAGCATCGAACCTCGAACACATAGCTGGGCAGCGACCTAGCTCTTAGCATCTATTCGATCTTTCCATCAGTGACTTGGGACCTGTCCCTCTCTCGTCCATTTGTAACCCCTACTATGAACTTTTTAGTGCTAATAACATGAGCAGTAGCCATGAACTGGACGTAGGGACATTCTGCCCAAACCAGTATAAACCTTGTGTCTTTTTAGCATACCATCTGGGCCAAACGCATAATAACACAAATTCACTCGTTGGTGTTTACTCGAAACGCCGACAGTTGGCGTGCCAGGTAAGGGCTTTGCGCGTCCCAACATTAACATCAGGCCATGGATGGCTAGTCACGACATCAGCTAGGTCCCGGGCGCACATGTGCGCTTCGGGGACCTGGACTTCATCGTCACGACGCAGGGAGAGCTAGCGTGGGCACTCGTTGTCATTCAACCTTTCCACTCTACCAGCCTCTACGTGATCACCGAGATGCTCAAGGAGCTACGGCTGCATGCACCGGAGGCCCGCACCCCCAGAAGCGGCCAGCTCCTCGACTTCGACTACGGAAGGTTGGAGCATCAGCTCGGCGTCTTCCTAGGGCCCCAACCATCTCGGGAGGATCTGTGCCACCTCACCTTCTCGTTCGCCAATGTCACGGCATAACTTACCAGGGGAGAGCCGTTCTCCTCAGAATACCTCATCCGGAGCGCCCCGACAGTGCTCCTGTTCGGTCTCTGCAACGCCGCAGAGACCGTTGGCCACCTTGTGGCATAGCGCATGATCCCGCCCCCCACGAACAACGAGTTCATGGGGGTGATTGAACACGTCACGGAGTATTTCCACGACCTCCTCACAGAGGAGCCGGAGTCGCCCTCTGGCTCTGACTCTAGCAGGGGAAGCCATCACCCCTCTCATGAATGCTTCATGACAGGTACCCCCGAGGGACACGTCGAAAGCATCCACAAGGAGGAGGCTACCCCAGCAAATGACCTCGACGACGAGGCCAAGGGGGAGACAGCGGCCCCACCACGCATGCGGGTGGAGCAGCTGAAAGCCTGACACTGAGAGATTGAGGAAGCGTGACTCTAGCTCGAGCAGGAATGCGCAGAGCTCGATCGAGAGATCGAGCACCACGAAGACAGTGGGCGCGCACGCACCATGACCCACGACGTGAACTAGAGGATCATCGCCGATGAAGAAGCCCTCCCTCGCTTCACTCGGGCGAGCCAGAACATCACCGCTATGGTGGCCTTGCTCCGTGGTCTTCTAGAGGTCGCGACGCCCGAGGATCGGCAGGCCCACCACGAAATTCGCATGCTGCTCGAGCGTGCGGCGGTGCAGCAGGCTGAGAGCTCATTGTCTCAGCGATGCGAGCTCGACACTAGCCAGCGCACACCCTCGGAGCGCCCTAGTAGGGACGCGTCGGTCCACCAGGAGCCACAAGGAGGTAGGCAGCGCACCGCGATCTCGGTGCATCAGCGTCTCAACCGCAACCGTGACACACGCAACACCCTCGATGCTCGCAAGCGTACTTACGATGACTCGAGAGAGGGAGCTAGCCATGGTTATCACCCTCATTGTGACAAATGCTATGACAACAACGAGGACTGAAGCCCGAGCCCTAGCCTGCTGGGGCCTTAGGCCTTCGGCCGACACATCCTCAACGTTGCCTTCCTGCCAAGGTACCGACCACCAACTAATATTCCGAAGTACTCTAGGGAAACAAACCCCGGACTATGGCTCGACGATTATTGGCTTGCATGCCAAGCTAGTGGTGCAGATAATGATGATTTCATTATCCGCAACATTCCATTGTTCTTGGCCGATTCGGCACGAACATCGTTGGAACACCTTCCGTCCAACATAATCCAAAGTTGGATGGACCTAAAGGAGATCTTTGTGGAAAACTTTTAGGGCACATACAAGCGCCCTAGGAACCCATGGGACCTCAAGAATTGCCAATAGAAAACTAGAGAAACCCTCCGTGGGTACATCCGGCGCTTCTCCCGATAATGCAATGAGCTACCTAACGTCACCGACGCCGATGTTATAGGATCCTTCCTATCCGGGACCACCTGACGAGTCCCTGGTTCACAAGTTGGGATGCAAGGGCCCGCGAACCACCAAGGAACTCCTCAACAACCCCACCAGCCACGCCTCGGGCCAAGAAGCGGTCAGAGCGATCTTTGACCGCCTCAAGGGCAAGGCAAGGAGGTACGAGGATGCTCGTCGATGAAGGCGCCTCCAATCATCCCACCAAAAAGAAGAAAAAACAACGACGTGAGGGCTCGCTCATGGCTGCCGCTGACCATAGGGGTGGTCGGAAGTCCACGGAGGGCACTCCGAACCACTTCAAAAACTACTTGAGGGGCCATTCCCGAACCATACCTTCCCCGTCAAGCATCTGTACAAGGACTATGGCCTCATGAAGCTATTCTTGCCCGGAGGCTCCAACAAAGGGAGCACGGGAAGGACCCCGACCCTACCACGGACAACGCCGAGGGGAAGGACAATGGCTTTCCAACACCTGATGACTGCCTCATGGTCTTCAGAGGATCGGCGGCCTACGACTCCAAGCACCGCCAGAAGGTCACTCGTCGCGAGGTCTATACGACCTAACCGGCCACACCTACCTTCCTCCGGTGGTCAGAGTCCACTATAACCTTCGATCGGACCGACCTCCCAGAGCGTGTCCTGTAGCTAGGGAGACACCCGCTTGTGGTCGACCCGATCGTCAGCACGAAGCTGCTCACCAAGGTACTAATGGATGGAGGCAGTGGCCTCAACATCATGTATGCTGAGACGCTCAACACTATGGGCGTCGACCAGGCGCGCATCCGCCAACCGGAGCGCCTTTCCATGGCATCGTGCCTAGAAAGCACGCTGCGGCAATCATCACCTCCGGAGAGCTCGCGGCCATCAGGAAAGAGGTCACCGAAGAAGTGCTCAACCCCAAGAAGTTGACCGGGTCTTTCAACCCAGCGGAGGGCTCCAAAGAGGTCCTCATAGATCCCAGCAGCCCCGAGGGCAAGGTGGTGCGCATTGGCAGCACACTTTCCCCTAAATAGGAAAGCGCGCTCATCGACTTCTTCCGCTCCAACAAAGACATCTTTGCATCGAACCCACGGACATGCTAGGCATTCCGAGGGAAGTCGCCGAGCATGCCTTGAAGATCCACCTAGGCTCCAAGCCATTGAAACAGCGCCTGCGTCGCTTCGATGAGGGAAAACGCAGAACCATCGGTGAGGAGATCGCAAAGCTTTTGGTAGCTGGATTCATCAAGGAAGTGTACCACCCAGAGTGGTTGGCCAATCCCATTCTTGTATGAAAGAAAAGTGGAAAATGGAGGATGTGTGTTGACTACACGGGTCTCAACAAGGCATGCCCAAAGGATTCATTTCCTTTGCCACGCATAGACCAAATAGTCGACTCTACCTCAGGGTGCGAAACCATCTGCTTCCTTGATGCGTACTCCGGGTACCATCAAATCACGATGAAAGAGTCCGACCAGCCCATGACATCTTTCATCACCCCTTCATATCGTTCTGCTACGTCACAATGCCGTTTGGTCTGAAGAACGCTGGGGCTACATACCAGCGTTGTATGCTCAAGTGTTTCGGGGACCTCATCGGGCGAACCATTGAGGCCTACGTTGATGACATCGTGGACAAGTCCAAATGGGCTAACCACCTTATAGCCGATCTTCAGCAGACCTTTGCAAAACTCAAGCAAATGGCATCAAACTCAATCCCAAGAAGTGTGTTTTCGGGGTCCCGAGGGGCATGCTGCATGGTTTCATCATCTCTGAGCGTGGCATCGAAGCCAACCTAGAGAAGTTCTCAGCCATTACAAGGATGGGCCCGATTCAGAATATGAAGGGGGTACAACAAGTTACAAGATGCCTCGCCGCACTCAGCCGCTTCATCTCACGCCTCGGCGAACAAGATCTCCCCTTTATTGACTTCTGAAGAAGGCCGACCACTTCAAATGGACTTCCGAGGCCTAGGAGGCACTTGACACGCTCAAGCAGCTTCTAATGAAGGCTCCGATCCTAGTTCCTCCTACCGATGGAGAACCCCTTCTGCTCTACGTCACGGCCACCACATAGGTGGTTAGCGTCGCCCTAGTAGTGGAGCGAGAGGAAGAGGGGCACGCCCTCAAAGTACAACGCCCTATGTACTTCATTAGCAAGGTCCTATCCGACTCTAATACCCGCTATCCCCAAATCTAGAAGTTCCTATCGTCCGTCCTCATCACCAAGAGAAAGCTACGCCACTACTTCGAGTCACATCCGGTGATAATCGTGACGTCCTTCCCCATCGGTGAGGTCGTCCAAAACCAGGATGCCACGAGAAGGATCACAAAGTGGGCACTCGAGTTGATGGGTTAGGGCATTGTGTATGCCTCCCAGACGGCCATCAAATCCCAGGTATTGGCTGATTTCGTGACAGAGTGGACCGAGGTCCAAATGCCACCAGTGGTCGTCGACCAAGAGTACTGGACAATGCACTTCAATGGATCACTAATGAAGAGGGGCGCTGGTGCAGGGCTAGTCTTCTTGGCACCCCTCAGGGTACACATGAGGTACATGGTTGTTCGCCTCCATTTTCCCTCCTCCAACAATGTGGTTGAATATAAAGCGTTCATCAATGGCCTGCGCATCGCCATCGAGTTGGGCATCCAACATCTCGATGTCCGGGGGACTCCCAGCTAGTTGTCGACCAAGTCATGAAAGAAATCAAGCTATCATGACACCAAGATGCCTGCATACCACCAAGAAGTCCACTAGTTGGAGGACAAGTTCAACGGCCTCGAGTTCAACCACATCCTGAGGTGCCTCAATGAGGCGATCGACCATCTTGCAAAGGCGGCATCTAGCCGGCAGCCGGTGCCAATGGGTGTCTTCATCAGCGACCAACACAAGCCCTTAGTTTGCTACGAGGGGTCAAAACAAGCTGGTGATGGTCCACCCATTCTAGGCTCGGGGGCTGACCAACCATCGGCTCCATCCGGCCCCAAAGTCATGGAGCTTGAAGAGGACCTAGCGACAGAGCCCGACCCTCTAGTCAACTAGAGGATGCCCTACCTTGACTACCTCCTCTGTGATACGCTGCCAACGGACAAGATGGAGGCCCGATGGCTCGCACGTCACGCCAAGTCCTTTGTTCTTGTGGGGAGCAAACTCTACAAGCGAAGTCACACCGAAATCCTACAGCGCTGCATCCCTATCCAATGGGGGAAGCGTTTGCTGAGTGATATCCACGGTAGGGTCTGCGGTCACCATGCCACGCCCAGAACCTTGGTCAGAAACGTGTTCCGACAGGGCTTCTACTGGCCTACCATGGTAGCCGACGCTGAGCAGATCATACACATCTACGAAGGGTGCCAGTACTATGGTCGGTAGACTCACCTACTGGCCCAAGCGCTCTAGACGATCTCCGTCACCTGGCTATTCGTGGTCTGGGGGCTTGATTTGGTTGGACCTCTCAAAAAAGCACTCGGGGGCTACACCCACTTGCTTGTCACCATAGACAAGTTTACCAAGTGGATAGAAGCTCGGCCGATCTCCGTGATCAAATCCGAGCAGGCCGTGCTGTTCTTCCGCGACATCATCCATCGCTTTGGAGTCCCAAACTCCATCATCACGGACAACGACACGCAGTTCACTAGGAAGAAGTTCCTCCAATTTTGCGATGAATATCACATCTACGTCGACTGGGCCTTCGTAGTGCACCCCTAAACGAACGGGCATGTAGAACGCGCAAACGGCATGGTCCTATAGGGCCTCAAGCCTAGGATCTTCAACCGATTGAACAAGTTTGGCATAAGATGGGTCGCCGAGCTTCCCGCGGTGCTCTAGAGTCTGAGGATGACCCCGAGCCAAGCCACCAGCTACACGCCATTCTTTATGGTCTACGGTTCCAAATCCGTCCTCCCAACCGACCTCGACTACGGAGCACCAAGGGTCAGGGCGTATGATGAATAAGGAGCCAAGGCATCCCTCGAGGATGCCATAGACAAGCTGGATGAAGCACGCGACATTGCCCTCCTCCACTTGGCCAAGTACCAGCAGGTGTTACGATGATACCACAGCCATCGAGTGTAGGGTCGAGCCTTCAACGTCGGAGACCTAGTTCTCTGCCTCGTCCAGAGCAACAGGGACCATCACAAGCTCTCCCTACCATGGGAGGGACCGTATGTCATCATGGAGGTGCTCTGGCCAAGTGCCTACAAGCTGAAGACCATCGACGACGAGGTCTTCGCCAATGCCTGGAACATCGAGCAGCTACATCGCTTTTACCCTTAATAAACGCACACTTTCTATTATCAGTTTTGTTATCGAACTCCCCGATCTTTCAAGACATCTAACCCCAGCAATGGTAAAGGGTCGGGCCTCACTCGGGGGCTAATATGAGCACATTTATCCAACAAGCATTCTCTGTGCCTGCCCCTTTTTTATGTTAAGACCTAAGAGCTAGGTTTACGGGAACAAGCTCTGAGTATAACTGGTCGAATCGCGGGAGACCTATGCCCCAGCGGCTACGGTGTCTTTGCTTACTAGTGTGATCAGAATTAGCTCACCCACACTCCGAGCTTTTACAACCTTAACGACAAAAAGGGTCAGAGTACGCTAACCTTTTTATACAAAAAGGCGAGAAGAGCTAAAAAGTTGTTTGCTATAACGAAATTTGAAAGCCTATCCATTTGTTACAAGTTTCTCCACCTGGCTTACCTACCTAACTAAAATCTTGCATGGGATGTTCTCATCCTTTATCTCCGCAGGAAAATCTTGTCTCAGCAGGTAGCACAAGTCGCCTCGATGGCTTAGCCACCACTGAGAAATGGGTAGGAAGCAGATAGGATCCCCCTCATATCCGGTGGAGGCTTCTCGGGCCCATCACTCTTACCATCGAGGTAAAATCGGTGCCCAGCTCGATCGAACGGCTCAAAGTCGCTGCCGAGAGACAAGCACCTTTACTTTGCGCATTAATTTTGCTACCGAGCCTCCGACCCTGTGGGGGATATACCCCCGGGTACCACAAGATGGTACATGGGCCGCACCATCCGAGGTGGCCCGGCCCGTAAGATCAAGGCGTGCACATCAAGATTACAAGTTGTACTAGATATTGTAATAGTACCAAATTGGATACTTTACTTGTAACCTTGTCTCTTCAAAGTATATAAGGAGAGGCAGGGGCCCCCTAGAGAGACAGATCCATCTAGAGAGAGAGATCCATCTAGAGAGAGAGATCCATCTAGATCCAAGCAGATCATACAATATACATCTCAATACAATACACCAAAGACACAGGACGTAGGGTATTACGTCGATCAGACGGCCCGAACCTGTCTAAATCGCTGTCTCTGCGCCTTGTGTCACCATCTGGTTCCTGATCACACGCATCCTACCGATAATCTACCACCGCGGGCACCCCCCTCGGTGGACTGCCGACCATATTTCGTCGACAGTGGCGCGCCAGGTAGGGGATGTGCGTGCTGATCCCTAGCGAACCAGATGGGATCTCACGACCAACGTCGTTTGCGGCAACTCATCTTGTCTGCGACGGCCTCCTTCAACAACATCTCGACAAATCGGGCGGTGTTCAACATCGTCTTGGCGGCAACCATCAAATCCATCTACAAGTCGGAGCTTGACCGGTGGTCGACGAATTCATCGCCCGATTAAGCGCGTGGGGATTGATCGATCAGCAAAGATGGTCTCGACTCACGCATCTAGACGCAATAATTATCATCGAGTTGCGGACGCCGCCACCGACGCCGCCGCCGATCGTTGTTCTTGCTGCGCCTCGAAGCGGAGTCGGTTTCCTTCTTGAGTTCGTTTTGGATCAAGAGAAATCAATCTACAAAGGTTGTCTTTGGCTAACGTGTTATCGGACCGAAAAATCGACATCGGCACCATATACGATCGTGTACATGCGCTTATGACAAACAAGCTAGCAAGAAAGACATGCAAGCTAATCATGCATATACGCAGTATATGCATCACGTCTGAAACTTGCTGTTTTCATCCAATGACCGCCGATCGATCGAGGCTACCGGATGTACACAAGTTTCTACATGTGTGCATGAGGCACCTTTACTCTTCGCTCAGCCATTAATTCCCTCGACTCCGTCAAGGTCATCACCGGATCGACGATTTGTCTTCAAGACGGCGGCCGGTCGCGGCGCGCCGTCGTTGACTACGATGAGACTTGACGTCGACGTGTCTTGTGACGACAAAGCCCTCGACCACCGGACCATGTCCCGAGCAGCTCCACCGAGCTCCGACCACGTCGACCACGTCCCGAGCAGCTCCACCGAGCTCCGACCACGTCGACCGTGACCACGTCGACCACGTCCCGAGCAGTTCCGCCGAGCTCCGACCACGTCGACCGCGACCACGTCGACCACGTCCCGAGCAGCTCCGTCGAGCTCCGACCACCTCGACCACAAGACCACGTCGCAATGATGATCGCCCGCGAAGAACGGCGCTTCGACAATCGCGACCACAGTCATGACGACGATTCGAAAAGCTCGAGGATCGGACAACTTCATCGCCAACGACACGTCAAGCCATCTCTCAACATCGCAACACGCCGACTACACCCACCGCCGTCAATAAAGCTAAGTATTATTTTTAATTGAAAATTTCTTCGATCATCGTGACACCTCCGCCGACCACCCTTAGGGTGCGCTCCGCGTCGAATTTTCTCCATACATACAATTCAAAACATGTATAAGTTTTTACAATATGGTTCGCCGATCGCTTTCCTTCACGCTTGAGAATCCCAGCCGCAGCCTGTCTCTCGCTCCACCCTCTGCGGCATGAGAGTCCACCCTCTGCGCTCATCGTAGTCGGCGATCGCCCCATGGTAACATCGGCACTCTCTGCAAGCAGCGGCTTCCGCACCTCGCGCTACAAGATGTTGGTCAGCCCTGTATCGCATTCTTCGGAGACAGTTAATACATCGCGCTACGCCACTACATAACAAAAGGGCTAAAAACAGCTAATGTTATTTTTCGAATATTACACCAAGTATAATTCATCGCCAACCGAACACCAAGTGTTTACTTCACCTCCTACGGAGAGGTCAATATATTTCGTACATCATCATCATGTACTACCGCTCTCCGTGTTTATTTTTTAGGAACACAGTTCGGTCAGCGAGCTCATGCTTCAGGGTTCGCCAAGACCACTACGGTGCTCGAGGACTCTGGCCAGACCACGTTTGTGCTCGGGGACTCTGGCCAGACCACGCTTGTGCTCGGGGACTCGCCAGATCACTCTCCGACCACGGCTCGGGGACTTCGTCGCTCGCTCCTCGACAGGTGCTCGGGGACTGCCTCGACCACCCTCCGACCACGGCTCGGGGACTTCGTCGCTCGCTCCTCGACCTGTGCTCGGGGACTGCCTAGATCACTCTCCGACCACGGCTCGGGGACTTCGTCGCTCGCTCCTCGACCTGTGCTCGGGGACTGCCTCGATCACTCTCCGACCACGGCTCGGGGACTTCGTCGCTCGCTCCTCAACCTGTGCTCGGGGACTGCCTCGATCACTCTTCGACCACGGCTTGGGGACTTCGTCGGTCGCCCCTCGATCTGTGCTCGGGGACTGCTCGACCACTCTCCGACCATGGCTCGGGGACTTTGCGTCTCGACTACATGCGACTAGTGACTCGCATACAGTTGGGATATTTTTTCTGACTTAGACCTTGCTACAAGGCTCATACCTCACCTTCCAGCAAGCTCGGGGACTACATCGGTACGATGCACCTGCCGGTGCATCTCGTATCGCTTGTACGACGATTCGTTTCTCAACTTAACTGGGAATTCTTTTTAGACCCTGGCACCACGTGCCTACGTCACCTACTACCAGGCTCAGGGACTAAGTGGGCACACTTCACCTTGCGGTGAATGTGTTTGTTTTTCGACCCCTACGCCTCTGATGATCAAAGACGCTATGCTTCAAGACGCACTTACATTTCTTTTCAGAAATACAAGTGGGCACACTTCCCAGGACGGAAATCTTTTTCTTTTTTCTTAAGAGCACCATACATTCTTCGGAAAACCTACTTCTCCGGCGACAACGGTGGTCGGAGATGTCAAGAACTCAAGCCTCACTGTTCGGAGAAGGTTGAAACGGCGTGTCGCATCAGAATACATGGCGCTCGGGGACTAGCTGTGGGGGATATACCCCCGGGTACCACAAGATGGTACATGGGCCGCACCATCCGAGGTGGCCCGGCCCGTAAGATCAAGGCGTGCACATCAAGATTACAAGTTGTACTAGATATTGTAATAGTACCAAATTGGATACTTTACTTGTAACCTTGTCTCTTCGAAGTATATAAGGAGAGGCAGGGGCCCCCTAGAGAGACAGATCCATCTAGAGAGAGAGATCCATCTAGAGAGAGAGATCCATCTAGATCCAAGTAGATCATACAATATACATCTCAATACAATACACCAAAGACACAGGACGTAGGGTATTACGTCGATCAGACGGCCCGAACCTGTCTAAATCGCTGTCTCTGCGCCTTGTGTCACCATCTGGTTCCAGATCACACGCATCCTACCGATAATCTACCACCACGGGCACCCCCCTCGGTGGACTGCCGACCATATTTCGTCGACAGACCCCAGCAATGGCAATGGGTCGGACATCGCTCGAGGGCTGGCGAGAGTGTATCCGGTAAATATTCTCTATGACCGACCCCTCCTTACATTAAAAATTGGAGGCAGAGTGAGCGGACACAAACTCTGAGTAAACCTGGCCGGACCGCTAGGACCCTATGCCCCGGCGGCTATGGTGTTTTCGCTCACCAGCATGATTAGAGTCTTTGTCTCCGCACCCCAAGCTCTAGACTCCACCTTCTCAGGAAGGATTTGAGGGGCCTACCTGCGGAATCTCCATCAAGGAGAGGCCATTAGGTCACCCAAAGTCGATCGAACGGCTTAGGTCGTTGTCGAGAGATAGATAGGGAGTAGTGGGATACACCATGCATGTTACGCCGGCTCCATCACGAACGTCTGATTTGGACCCCACATGGACATATCCGGTAAGAGCTCTCCGAACCTGTCTCTGGAGCCGTCGAGGTAACTTTACCGACCCTCACTTTTTCTTTTCCATTATATGATCAATCAATTCATCCATTCTCATTCATTCATTCATTAATACATTCATCCCGTACACCCAAGCATTGCATATGCAATTGCTGCATCACAACGCTTTGCGCCGCGTCACAAAGCGGTAGTCATCTCATTTGATATGAGCGACGACCGATTGAGGTTTGAAGGCCGGCCCACGAAGGGATCGAGGCCACCTCGCGTCAAACAGAGCCAGGGGAGAAAAACCGAGATCAGCCCCGGCGGCCTTGCCCGACCCCGCTCAGAATCGGACAGGGACATCTCGACCTTTCTTGTTCGATTCTAACCTCGAGCCAAGCCCATAGAATCTCCATCGAGGAGAGGCCAACGGGTCACCTGAGCCTATCGAACGGCTCGGGCATCTGTCGGGAGGCAGGTTAAGAAGTAGTGGAATGCCACATGAGGGCTCTGCCAACCCCATCAGCGGATGATGGACCTAGATTCTAGTGGAACATGCCCGTTAGCGAGCTCACCGACCATGATACTCGAGCTAACGAGGCAAGTGTCGTTAGCTTAGCCCCTCTAGTTGCGGAAACCAAGGATGGGGTGACGCATGAAACTCAGCCGACCCCTACTGAACCCCATGGGGCTCGGGGGCTCAGGCCACTCGACCCTAAATCGGGAGACTGGGGTTCGAAGGCTAGCCCGTGGAGGGCCTGAGGCCGCCTTGCGTCGAACAAGAGCCAGGGGAGAAAATGCAGATGAGCCCCTGCGGCCTCATGTCGACCTTCTTGTTCGATCCTAGCCTCTAGCCGAGCCCATAGAATCCCCATTGAGGGGCATCTGTTGGAAGGTGGGTTAAGGAGCAGCAGAATGCCACACGAGGGCTTTGCCGACCCTATCATGAATGACGAAACTGGATTTTGCCCGAACATGCCCGTTAGTGAGCTCACTGAATGCGTCACTAGAGCCATCGAGGAAAGCGGCGATTAGCTCAATCCCTCCAGTTGCGAAAACCGTGGACGGGGCGACAATCACGAAGACAAGCCGACCCTTGACTAAACCCTTGCTATGTGCTGGGGCTCAAGGAAGGTTGGACTCATAGGGAGACCAAATGCGCGATCATAGAACAATAGCTCAGATCCTAGGGAGGGGATACACGCGAATACAAAAGATGCTTTCTCCTACAAGCGTCGCTATCCTCTCCTCGATCTTTAGTGACATCCAACCCTAGCAACGGCAAGGGGCCAGATCTCACTCGAGGGCTGATAAAGGTATAAATACACCTTTTCTAAAATAGTCACCACGTCAGACCTCTTTCTCATGTTAAGCCTAGTGGTAAGGTTTGTGGAAACGAACACCTGAGCATCCCTAGTTGGACTACAAAAAACCTATGCCTCGGTGGCTACGGTGTCTTTGCTCACCAGTGCGATCAAAGTTTTGCTCTTACACCTTGGGCCCTACGATCTTAACGAACAGAAGGGTCAGAATATGAGAGCCCCTTTTTCGCATAAAAAAGAAGGAAAAACAAGCTCAATCAAACAAAACAAAATGACAAAGTTGTTTTTATGATACATAAGGGTCATCACTTGTCCTTTGATTACAATAAATGATCATTTGACCTATTTGACTAACTAGCCCCTTTGGGGGAGAACTATGTCTTCAATTCTGCCCGCTAGGTCCTGACGAGAGAGGAGCCACCGCCGTCTCTATCTCATCTAGCTCATGGGCTTCGTAGCTAGGAGCAAAACCAAGGCTCATCGTCTCTAAGTCAATGCTATCCACATAATGAGAGCGGGCAATTGCAAAGGCTTGGTTGATCCCAGCGCGAAGGGCGTTCCTTTCAATTTGGCGCACCCGCGCCGTGATCTCGACGGCATGGGCCGCGAGCGAACTGGTCCCCTCCGACCGCACCACCTCCAGGTCATCGCAGACCACTCTGAGGGTAGCGCTCAGGATACCGAGCTCGTTGCTCTCTGCCTAAAGGTTCCTCCTCACCTCAGTGAGCTCTATAGCTTGCCCGGCGGAGACGCCCTCGGCCTCTAGCCTTCGGGTTGTTGCGGTTCCAAGCTTGGCCTGAGGGAGCCGATCCTCTATTGCGCCTCGTCATGCTCTCGGACGGCCTGGTTGCACTCCTCGTGGGCCATGCCACGCTCCGAGCGAAGCCTCCCTGCGGTTTGGAGTAGCTCGTCTTGCTCCTTGCGCAGCTGAGTGACCGCCTCGGCATCCTGACCCGCCCTCCGCTCTAGGGCTGTGAGCTTCTCCTCGGCTACTAGCTTCAGCTCCCGCTCCTTCTTAGCCTCAGCTAGAAGGTTGAGGATCCACTGGTGGGTCTCAGTGTTCCTCTGAAGTAGCTCATCCCGCTCCCTCCTGACTCTGGCGGCCTCCTCCTCATCTTGTCGCACCCTCACCGATAGGGCCTCGAACGTCCTCTCGGTCTCCTCATGCCGATGGGTCCTCCTCCTCGGCAAGGGGAGTTAGCTCGGCCACCCTCTATTGGGTGGCAAAGAGCTAGGTGGTCACATCCCCATGTAGCCGCGCCTCTTTGGTGAGGTGGTCCCAGTTCTCCTTCTACTCACGAAGGACCCGGGATTTTTCCCAGCTGAGTGATAAGGGACTGAAAAAACATAAATATCAGAACGCAAAAATACATGAAGAAAGAAGAAGGCGAGAGGCAAGGTCAAGTGAATACCCGGCCAGTGAGAATGACAACTTCGCGCAGGGCGCCCCTAGCATGGTCCAAGGCTTTTAGCATGGCCGCAATCCCCTTGTTGAGACTCTCCCGCTCCATGCTCTCGGCATAATCGAGGGTGAAGAGTGTCGATGTCGGGTCTTGCGGATTCATCCACCGGAGCAGGAGCTCATCCCACGTGGGTGAACAGCTGCCCCGATGTTAGGGCTAGGGAAGATTCCCCGCTAGTCCTCTCTACCACCGCCATGATGTTCGGGGACCCCTCCGATGCGTCCCCCTCCATCCGGCCCATGTCGGGCTCCGTGACTTGGACCACCGGTGGCGTGGATCGCGCCGCTGCCTCGAGAACCGCCATGGTTGTATTTGACTATGTCTTGCCCGTCATAGCCGCTACCACCTCCGCCTACATCGGTGGGGCCTCAAACGGCGGTGTCACGCCCGCTATGGTCAGCACCACAAGCGCGGTCGGTAGCTCTGTCCGCCGTATCGTCGGCAGCGATATCACCTCAATCGCCGGCTGCTCAATGACCTTCGACGGTGTCCCTCGAGCCCCAGCGCCCGCTTGTCCCACTGAGGGCACTGGCGCCACTGTGAGCGGTGCCTCGCTGACCGGTGATGAAGTCACACTAGCGCCACTACCGCTCGAAACGGGTGCGACGTCAGCCAATGGCTATCGCCTCACTTGAAGGGCAACGCTCTTTTTTGGCGCCAGCGCCAAAAGATTGCGCCGCCTCAAGATGCTATGAGAAAGAAAGGCGTGAGTCATGATGAAAACCGAGAAAAACAAAGAAAAATAGAGGAATTGGTGACTTACATCGGCGCTGTTGGGCGGCGGATACATTTGGGGGGCGAACACCTAGACCCCTGCTCCGCCTCATTAGGGCAGGGCTGTTTTGAGGCTGCCCCTGCTCCTAGGCAGAGGGGCTCGCTTCCCTTGCATCTAGGAGCACGGCGGTGGAGCCACCCTCCTCTGTTGGCACCTCGGGCGCAGCGGTAGATCCGCTCGCCCCTGCTGGCTCTTGTGGCATGGCGGTGGAGCCACCCTCCTCCACTGGCACCTCGGGCGCAGCGGCAGATCCGCCCACCCCTGCTGGATCTTGGGGTAGGCCGACGGTCCGGCCCGTCTCCACCGGCCTCATGGACAAGCCTTCCCCTCCATGAAACGAGATGAGCAGGTACCTGTCAGCATATCCTCGCTCTCTAGGTCATCACGCTCGATGTCATCAACTACCTGATTATCTTCCTCGTCATCATCGTCGTCACTGTTAGTGTCCTCCCCTCGCTCCCACACCAGCAGTTTCCGCTACCTCTTCTTCCTCTCGTCCTCCTTCGCCTTCCTCTGCCGCTCGGCCTTGGCGTGATTCGCCGCCCTCATGGATGGATCCCTCGACAGTGGAGCTGGGTGATCCATGAGGACAAGGTTCCTCGGCTGGTCCCCCCATCTCAATGTCAGTATCAAGAGGTTGGGAGTTCAATTGAAGAGGAGGCATGAGGAAAGGAGACTTACGAAGATGACGTAGCCCAGTTCCGGCCACATCAGAGGGTGCCCCCGCACCAGATACACAAACTCAAGGGGAGCGCCAGCATCATCCCGCGAAGGCTCCATCGCCTCCTTGATGCGCCGTGCTACTTCAGAGGGGGAGAGCGCTCCCTCGACGAGCGCCATCGCGTCAAATGATGCCTTGGGCGCCATCATGTACAGCGGTAGTGCCCATCTCATCAATGGCACTACCCTTCTCATGTGGTAGGCTCCAATGATGCATGACCCCTTCAGGCCCCTCTCCTTCAGGATTCGGATGGCGGTGAGGTGGTCCTGGATCCTCTTCTTGTCCTTCTCCGGGACACCCCACTTCCTCCACGAGTCCAGGACCTCTTCGACTAGGCGCCCGATGAACTCTAGCAGGGAGGCGGCTGCGTTGTTCTTGAGATAGAATCAATGCGAATGCCACCCCTTGTTGGAGGTTGACAGACGCATTGACGGGTATCTGCCGACATGGTTGTTCCGGAGTTGGATGTCGGCGCATCCCATCGGCGTGTTTAGCTCCTGCTTCTTCTCTCGCTTCTTCTGAAGGGTGACGGCGAAGAAGTGCCGCCACAGATCAAAGTGGGGACTGATCCCTAGGAATCCCTCACACAGGGCGACAAACGCCACCATGTGCTGGATTCCATTGGGATTGAGGTGCTACAACTCGATTTGGTAGTAGTGCAGCAACCCCTAGAGAAATTTGTGAGCAGGGGTAGCAAACCCTCGCTCATGGAAGTGCATGAATGAGACAACGTAGCCATCGGGTGGTGATGGCACGTCCTCCTCGCCAGGCAGTCGCCACTCCTAGGTGGTGGTTCACGCGTAGAGAAGACCACAGCGGACAAGGCCCTCCATGCGCTGGAGGGTGATATTGGAGTGGCACAACGGCTCCATTAGAAGATGGGGGTGGGTGGATGCGAACTCAACGATGGTTGAGATGCGGATGCAGGGAGCTTAGGTGATTGGCGATGGAGGTTGCAGATGTGAAGGTAAGAAGGCAAAGTATGAAACCCAGGGGTGAACCCTTTGGTTTTATAGGGGTGACGGATGCGAGAAAACCAACAATCTACCTAGATCTCCGCACCTGCCACGATCTGCCACAATGTCACGCCACGGGATATGCGCACACAATCCCTATCCTTTCCTTCAAAAGACTCGCTAGATGTTTCGCCTCCCCGGGCGGACTAGGACTCATTATGAGTAAGAGGAATACGGATAAAAAACGCATCTATGGCCCGTCTAGGCCTAGGAGTTTGACGGTTGGCCCATCAACGGGTCCAACAGCCACTATAAGCACCCCTACAATAAGGGATGGAAAGGGATGAGCCCCTGTAAGCGGCCAGACCTCAGGCGCACGAGCTCCACGGGCATCTCGTCCCACGATTGAGTCTCAGCTAGGCTGACCCTGATCGGATCCCCGTGAATGGGATGCCGGGACCCCAATCAAACTATCTAGCTGACAAACCACCAAATCATACGACCATACCCGTGAAGAGTCCGACCTCGGCAAAAAGGAATCACCATCTTTAGGACACGCCGTGGGCAACAATAGAGGTCCGGGCCCTCAGAGTCCCCTCTTTCATAAAAACCTCCGAAGGAATATTCTACTCCTCTGCAAGCTTAGGGGCTACACCCACCGGGTGCGCTCATGCGCACCCGCTGGCAAGTCAAGAAATTCCCCAGGCGATTCTACTCGAATCGTTTGGGGCCTCGGGGGCTACTGTCGGGGACCAATACTAGGGTACCCGAAGAGGAGGAGCTAATGACCATCAACGTTGATTCATCTGCGCGATCAAGAGCACGACTACACCGCTTGCTAGGTCCTGCCTCGTCTAGCCACCGAGGCCATGGGCCTTGCCTTGTCTGACCCCCAAGGGTTGGCTCTGCCTCGATGGGCGCTGCGGCCGTGGGCCTCGTCTCGCCCGACCCCCGAGGGTGGGCTCTGCCTTGGCTGACTCCTGAGGGCTGGCTCCACCTCGTCCAACCCCTGAGGGCTGGCTCTACCTCACCCGACGTCTGAGGGCTAGGTCCACCTCGCCCGACACTCGATGGCTTGCTCCGCCCCGCCCGATGTCTGAGGGTTGGCTCTACCTCGCTCGATGTCTAAGGGTTGGGTCCGCCTCGCCCGATGTCTGAGGGCTGGCTCTACCTCGCTCGACCCCCGAGGGCTGGCTCTGCCTCGCCCGATGTCTGAGGGCTAGCTCCGCCTCGCCCGATGTCTGAGGGCTGGCTCCGCCTCGCGCGACTCCTTTATAACGACGCGCGCAGATAAGACAGGGCACTCAAGTCAACCATAATATCGAGGACCGTACCCTGCACACCTGTAGGAAAGTACCATTAGGCCATGCCAGAAGGGTGCTTTGCGATCTTCCAGGCATGTCAGAGCTCAAACAGTGTTGTAGGCACCGACATTTGCCATATAGTGTTGTGGGTGCCATCATTTGTCCTCGGACATGGATCCTTATGGAAGCTCACGACAACCACTATGTTCCAGAAGGAAACTCATATCATCCACAATAATGGACGTGCGGTCACTGTGCTGCCTGCTCCCTGTATGGTCGTTGATCAACACCCTGGTCCACCGTGCCGCCCGCCGGGGGGGATGGGACGTGACAACTCACTGACAATGCCAGGACATAGCATCGTCAGCGGATAGACACCCAGCACAGCCCTGTTAGAGTTAGCAGACATGCGCCCGGCGTGGAGCTATCCCTGTCACCGCTTGCCATGTCAGCAGGGCCCGCACAAAGGAAAAGGAAGATCCAGCGTCCTTGAAGGACTTCCTTTGCCTCTAGTTTTCTCTCTTTTCTCCCATCTGTAATCCCTGCTCTCTCTCTTGGCCTATAAAAGAGAAAGCAGGGCACCCCACTAAAGGGATCGATTGACGGCATCACATATCACACCACTTCACAGCAGAACCACTAGCATCGAACCTCAAACACATAGTTGAGCAGCGACCTAGCTCTCGACATCTATTCGATCTTTCCATCAGAGACTTGGGACCTGTCCCTCTCTCACCCGTTTGTAACCCCTAATACAAACTTTTTAGGGCTAATAACATGAGCACCAGCCACGAACTAGACGTAGGGATATTCTGCCCAAACTAGTATAAACCTTGTGTCTTTTTAGCATACCATCCGGGCCAGCGCACAATAACACAAATTCACTCGTTGGTGTTTCCTCGAAACACCGACAATTGGACTTTTCATTATGGAGTTGTTTTCATTATTTGTGGTCATAATATTCAGTTTAATATTGCAGACCTAGGTGTTGGGAGGGGAACCTAGGTGAAGTACACCCTCCACTGCGATGCCATCATCTCCATGGCAATGTAGCTCCTCCCGAGCCCTTGCAACCAACTCACTAAATGAAGGCTTCTCATTGAATAACACATGCACGCTTTGCATCTCAACAAACTCAACATATCCATAGTGATCTCTTTCTACGGTGCCTCCATGATATATGCTCACTAGGTTGTCCATCTAGTTCATACACATAAGGACGCACAATTCCTTTAGTCCAATATAAATGAAGCATACTAAGTACAAGGTCTCTAGTATGTAATAACTAACTAAATAGATACTATCAATTCACTACTAACTACAAAGTATTACTAACTAACTATGTCAAGTAACTATCTAACTAACTATGTAACTAAGTATATAACTATTTAACTAACTATCTTACTAACTATATAACTATGTAACTAACTATATATCTAACTATGTAAAGTATCCATCAATCAACCTATCAATCTAAATATCTTTCTACCTATCTAAATCACTACCACTATACCACACTAACCAACTAATAACCAATGTTAAATAACAAAATTTAAAAAATAATGTACCTCGAGTGCAGGGGAGGCGCAGCCGGTCGACAAGAGGCAGAGACGGCTGGCGGGGAAGCTGTCGTGCGCCAACGCGTGCACCCGGCCGGCAACCGGAGTGGCCAAGTGGGCATGGGCGGGCGGCCACAGGAGGCCAACAAACAGCACCCCGCTACCGGCCCACGGCCCCCACTGCCCTTGTGGAGCGGGCAAGGGAGGGCGTTGCAGCAGGGGCCGGCGCGGTCGCGGCCGTCCGGGTTCGACGATGGTGTAGGGCGGCGCAACAGTCGTGGGTGGGGCACGACGCCTCGTGGTTCGGCGCGCGGGGTGGGCATGGGCGTGGTCGGGCAGTCCCGGCCGGCGTGTGGGACGGGGCACGGCTCGCAGGCGAGTGGGGTATGGCGACCAGAAACACGCGAGGCGCGATTGGCGCCAAGACGAGACGAGGCGCGGGGCGGCGACGCGGCGGTCGACGCGTGGGGGGTGGGGGGCGCGGCTGGCCGAGGCGCCGGTGCTTCGGCGCGGGCTTCAGCGCGCTGGCTTGCTGCGCTGGCGGCGCGCGTGACGGGCGGGCGGGGCATGGATGGCCGTGACGCCGGTGTTCGGGCCGGGCTGGCCTACCGGCGCGGAGCGTGGGGATGGGTGGGCTGGCCGGCGGAGTTGCTTGGGGCGGGGCAGCGCGGCGCGACGACGAGCCGTGCTAGCGTCGGGCGGCGCCGGAGACAGAGGCGTGAGAGACAATGGGAGAGGAAGAGAGGAGAGGAAGGAGAGAAAGAAAACGGACCCACCTGTAAGGCCGGAACGGCGTCAAGATATTTGGCGCCGGGCTCGGCGCCAAGATCTACGGCACCAAGGTGCCTGCCAGGTCACCGCCACGTTTTCATTGACGCCTGCGTGGCCCCAAAACCTAGGCGCCATATGCATTGGCGCCGAGACATGTAAGCTCGGCGTCAATTTCTCCGGCACCGAGATGAGAGTCTACATTTTGAAATCATACCTTCAGGGGCACATTTGGGAAAAACTTTTAAAAAAGGGCTAAGAAAACAAAAAATTCGGACAGTAGCACGTGCAAGGCCCTTCTCATGAGACACGTTGCCGTCCCCCTGTGACGGCAAGTACATTGGTCTTGTCTCATAGGCGGTCTCATGTAGTGCCACGTAATTTTAAGACGACTTAATAGACAATATGTAAAATGGCTATTTTTTAAATTGTCTTATAGTAACTCACAATTTTTTAATTTATGGATAGAGTAAAAATAAAGTTGTGAGTTATATGGCAACAACAACTCATTCAATGGTAGAATAGTTGTCTCATAGTCCTAAATTTTAGCTCATGAGGTGGTTGTTTCGCGAAACAACGACCTCTTTCTCTCTATCCTCTCTCTTTCCTCCACATCAGTAAAAATCCAATATGGCTCTGCATGAGACGACGTACGAGACCGCTAACGGGAAACGATCTACCTGCCCTGAGAGGCTGACCTCATCGTCTAGCCGTTTGGTGCTTGTCCTGTCGGTTCATCTTTTTCTAGCTTTCAGTTCAGCCAGGTGGTGGTCAGGTCATCTGCAATCATCAAGGAACAGTCATCATGAATCATGGCACCGCATGGCATGACAAATTTAGTTAGTTTAACATAACACAAATAATGGAGTAGCCTGTAAGGATATATGCCAAAAATAACAATGGTTTGGGTCGTCTGATTCTTTTACTAAGAAGCTTTTTTAGTAATAAAAATGATACAAGTTTTACCCCCTTTAGTGCTCTTGCAATATATTTTTCTTTCTTTTTGAAACACATACTAGACATCTAAGACATGACTTGTTGCCATTTGCCAACCCCTCGACACGGGCCGTCATGTATACCACTTAAAAACAATCATCCATTGATCAGGTGAACGTTAAGAACCTAGAGCTAATTAATTTTGTCCCCTTTATCTTTGAAATATGCAATGTTTTTTTTTAGATTTTTTTTGTATTGTAACATGAATATTTTTTTATTGGTATGTATACTCGGTGGCGGAGCCACCACATGATGAGCCCGGCTAGCCGCCTGGTGGGCTTGTCAACAAAGTGCAAATAGATCTTTTATTTGTATAAGGAACACTATAATTTTTTAGATAAATATTTCTGCATAATGAGTATAATTCGGGTCCTAAAAGTTTCTGGTTCCACCACTATATATACTCTGACCATGTATATATTTCATCATACATGATTGTTGTCGGTTTGAACGGCCCTTCGTTATGTCCAGATCCTTACGTCGCCCTTGTCTAGATCCACTGTAGAGAGAGAAGGGAAAAAAAGAGTGCTAAATATTTACAGACCAAAACAACTAGAAACGGTTTGAGGACTCGATTGTAAACTTTAGAAAGGTGATGCCCAAAGGTAATTTTGATGATTGCTGAAAGGCTCTATTACATTCATTCCAATTCCACCAGAAATAATCAATTAAATCATCAAAGTCCCGTCTTCTTGTCTTATCAATCTTTAAGCTTGTTTTCTCCACCACTTGTACAGTGAACCTCCAAAACTCACATAGCTCATTGAGGAGAGATTTCTCCGGCCGATGAGAATGTTCCTGACTTATTTTTAAATGGGCAATCCACGCAGAGGTGATTCACCATTTTGTTAGTTATATGGCACAATTTCTAGATCGGATCATGCTACCAGCCTTTCTTTTGTAGGTATTCTGTCACAAGAGTCTTTGTTTATATTCTCCGGTTCACCACCTTCCCAAAGAAAAGCTCTTCTTATTTGATCAATCTTGTGAATTAGTCTTTTTTGGGCTGGGAAGATAGTGAGCAGATAAATGGGTTGTGATGATAAAACTGTTTTGATAAGAGTCACCTTTCCAGCTTTGTTAAGAAGCTTTCCTTTCCATGAAATAATTCTTTGAAATGAACTATGAGCCTAGAAGATGATTAAAACTTCTTTTATTTGACTCATTTATCGTAAATTATCACTCTTACCTTCTCCCTACGTCACAAAAATAAGTGCACTTCTAGAATTCTTAGAAGAAATCAATACTACTTGGAAATTACATATTTAACCCCATCAAAACCTATTTCATCATGTAAAGGTTGCACTTTGCAAATAGAGAAAAAAAAAAAAAGATTACCACAATTAGGTGGATCATATAAGTACACTTTTTTTTGAGATAAAATTTAAATGCTAAAAATATATTTATTTTAGGACGGAGAGAGTAGAGTTTATCTTAGAAAATCTAAAAAAAGTCACTTTTATAAGAGAATAGAGAATCAGAGTGGTAGAAGTTATACCAACAGAAGGGCTACCGCCTGAACGTCCGGACGGACAGGGCGTCCGGACGTAGCTCCAGCGCGTTATCCCGCACCGCATCCCACGACTCGAGTGCGCATCCCATCCAGCGTTAGCGCCCCCACGTCCGGATGCCGCACCCGCGCCCATCACGCTCTCTAGCAGCCCATCCCGCGCCCTCGCGCCCATCCCCAGGCCCCATGTGGGTCCCAGTCGCCTACCCCGCTTGTGAATGCGTGATGCCGAGGTATCCGCCGGCCTCAGGCGCCCGCGCGGTGACCCACAGCGGTGCCCCCGGCAGCAGCAGTAGGGCGGCTGCGGTAGATGAAACATGTGCTCTCCTAGATTTACTTTTGAAATATCCCGATGAAACATTTGCAACATACGTCTAAAATAGATAAAACACTTGAAACAAATGTGTATAGTCATAGCAACATATGCAACATCGAGATCTACTTTTATAACATCCAGATGAAACACTTGCAACATGAGTCTGAAACATGTGAAACACTTGAAACAATACGCTTGAAACATACGTATAGAGCCACTGTAACATATACAACATCCAAATGAAATACTTAAAACATATGTCTGAAACAGCTGAAACACTTGGAACATAGGCTTACAACATATTCTATATCCCAGATCAATTTGCAACCTTAAGATGAAACACATGAAACATAAGTCTGAAACGCCTGAAACACAACGTTGTCGGCGGCCACAACCTACTTGGTGAAGAACTCCGGTAGCCAGCAAGCTCGGGTCAGAGGGACGTCGAGAGCAACGGTCTAGCGTACATCCCAGGCGCAGCGTGCAGGCCTCCCCTTCCTGCCAACGGGCGTGCTGGATAGGGGGCGTAGGCGCAGGCCTCCCCTGCCTCTCCTTCTGCGATGGGCGAAGTGGATGGGAGCATGGCGCGAGGCGCAGAGCAGCACGGGATGTGGCCGGGCACGGCGGCGGAGAGGAAGGCGGGCGGGAGGCGTGGCGGAGTGCGGTTGCGGAGTAGTCGGGGGCGCTGCAGCGATTTTTTTTAAGAAATTACCGAAGAGGAGAGAGACTTGTGGGCATCGCGGTCCACCAACGAGGCTGGACGTCCGCTGGACAGAGCATTACCGTTATACCAGACGCTAGTGTGTCCTCGTCCGAGGGGGTGTTCGAGGCGAGCTTCTTCTCGCCGGACCCCAAGCAGCGCTCTATACCTCGGCATCTGGCACCACAGCATCTTTGCCGCTTACCGTCGTCATCTGGGGTCGCCAACTGCGTTGCGCCGGCCATCTCGGCCTTGCCGCCGCAGCGTCACTCACGCTCACTGTCACCGGCGAGCTCCGCATCCTAGACGACACGACGGCAAACGGCACTACCGCGGCGCTGCTTCTCTGCTCGTTGAACACCATCTCGCGGGTTGGACGGGTACTTGGCGTTGCTATGGGACAGCTTCTGGCTCCCAACAGACACCATACTATCCTGGATGCACGTCAACTTGTACGTACTCTTGCGGACTTGCGAACAGCAGTATCCTGTCTCCGCTGCTCTAGTCCTCGAACGCCACTGATGAGTTTTTCCCCTGGTCGTTGAGGCTATACTGACACTGCGACTTTAAAAATATTGTCTGATTTAGAGATTATGTTGCGGATTCTACCTAATTTGAAGATTTAAATATAGAGAGCTAATTTACGTATATGAGATATTTACCTGTATGGCCCTCAAAATAACGCGTATTCCTTCCAAATTCTGTTTTTTTTTAACTTACGTGTAAGGTGCGAAAACGAAATTCTCTTACATGTATGGCATTCCGTCTGTTTCTAGCACTTAACGAAATAAAATAAAATGCAGAGTTTAGTTTGTCTTTTTTTAGATTTGGAGTAATATTGTGCAAATAAAGTCACACATATGAATGTATATGATTATATGTCTTATTAAGTACTGCTATATCATATTCAATCAGGGGCCGAAGAAAGGGGCGCCGTGCGTGCTCTTATCCTTTGTGGACCATGGGCCTTAAGTGGGAACCGGATGTTTGTTTCCGCGGCGGTTCGTCGTATGGAGCGTTGGGCCGAATTATAAAGTGCCCAGTTGTTCAGCCGTTCGTTAAAGGGCCTTTGGGGAGACGCTCGCTCTGGGGGCCCGGTCGCTCTGCCGTTTTTGCCACAGCAGCGCACACGGCCTGCCTGCTTGTTCTGCATTCATACTTGGCACATGGCAGCGGCTCTCAGTCTCAGCTCCGTTGATTTGATCGTGCCCTAGCTAATTCGTCTTGAAACGGAAAAAGAAATGGCCGAAGGAGATCGTTTCTACTTCATTTACGGCATCGCACGTTCCATTGGATATATATATGCCATACATGTGTAACTATAATGTAGCGAAAATGCACGCATAACAATAATGGTGGTCACTGGCACAAACGATAAATGTACAGTCACACGCAGATGCGTGATCGATCTTGAGCAACTACGTACACATCATCACTCCCAGACGACACCACGCACACACTGCTGGAATATACACACACGCTACTGATTCAGATCAGCTCCACACTCACACACTGCGTCGAAATCAAATTAGCGAGACATGCATAATAGCTAGCTAGCTAGCAACTTCACTGACGTAGACGACGGCGATGACTGTGTCAAACACTAGCTAGCTGCAGCACGTACCCCGATCCTCACAAAGTCACAACTAATTAACAAGCCCTCCATGGATGATGATACTGAGAGACTGATGAGATGATGCATGAAGCGAGCTAGCTAGCTTGCTAGCATCAACCAGATGATCAGACGTCGACGACCCTGAAGGAGTCGCGGTTCTTGATGACGATGTCGTACATGTGGACGGAGGAGAACCTGGCGAAGTCGGCGGGGAGGGAGATGAGGTCCAGGGACCCGCGCTTGTGGAACTGGTACAGCGCCGGATCCTCGTAGTAGCGTTCCCACCCCAGCGCCCGCAGCTCCGACTCCAGCTCCGCGTACGACCGCACCACCTGCCCGCTCGGCGTGTGCACCAGCGCCTTCCGCCGCCGCACCGCCTCGCCGCCCGCCGCCGCGCCGTTCTCCACCAGGCGCACCACGCCGTTCTTGAACACCCAAACGCCCGACATGCTGGTGAATTGTTGATCGATAGATGATGGTAGCGATCAACAGCTAGCTTAGCTAGTTAGCTACTAAGCAAGTCGTCGATCGTCGTTAGCAAAGCTAGCTAGCTGACTTGAGGGAGAGATGGTTAGCGTTGCTGCTGCTGGGGAGTATCGGGGGTGGATGGATGGATGGTTGATGAAGCAAGGGAGGCCGATCAAGGGTGTATATATAGAGCATGAAGGGTAGAGCATGAAGCAAGCCAAAAAGTGCCAGAGGTATATATTGATGATGCGGGGTAGATGTGACATGGATGTAGGAGACATACAACACATACATATACATATATGTTACGTATGTGAATATATACACCACTAGCTAGCTACATACGGGGCACGTACTAGATATCATTATGCTGATAATGAATGAATGAATGAAGAAGGCAAATTAAGGGAAAGGTAAGCCAGCTCTCTAGCTAGAGATCAGCAGAGAACATACATCTTGGTTTGCAGTGTGGGGTCGCAGTTAGGTTAGGTCACGCGAATGAACGAAAGATGCTGTTTATTCTGAACAACGAAATTAAATTAGCTAGAGAGGAATCGGAGGAAGATATATTAAACTTGAGTGTATGTACACGGGATCGGAGAATATATGTGTATACATGTATCTCTATATATTGTGTAACAGTGTTAGTTAAGGATTCTCTCTGCTTCGATCCCCAATGTGCTTGATAAGCTACCTGGAATATATTTGCGAAAAGACAGAAATGAAAGATCCACGCACAAGTGCACTGCACGGATTGTACAAAAGTGTGTGGATAGTGCCGTGCATCCGACATCTTCCATATATAATTGCACGCACTGTAGTATGTAGTCTCCGGAAAAGCAGTAAATCGTTTCATATATTGGAACCTATACTGCCATATTTTATGTTCAGACCGAATTCAGGTGACAGATCAGGTAGAGATGGCGTGATTTCACCACGTGTTGCGCCACCATCACGGCACGCGTAGCAAAGGCAGAGAAATATCTCCAAATTTTTGCATCTTTTGATGGGGATGTTTTGGAGTGGAAATGTTTGCTTAATTGCAAATGGGGCGATCTATCTATCTAGCTATACTAAATGTTCATATGCATGCATTTGTTTATAAATAAAGTTAATTCTGTGGAAGTTAGATAAGTATTCGATCGCTTGTCGAGAAAAAAAAAGTATACGTTGTGTGCGGAATCCTACCAACCTTTTCCCCGAAAAGAAAAACAAAAAGGATCGGGGGGCCAAATTTTCACTACTCAAGAAGGGAATACGATTCACTCGCTATAGTTTACTCCTATACTTAGCCATCGCACAAGAGAATTTGGGCTAGCTGTACGTGCTCATCCTTAGAGCTAGCAATTTTTTCTCTCTTTTTTAGCGAAAGGGAATTTGATCGATCATCGAGATCAATCTCGCCTTTTATCGTCCGGGAACAAAATTGATGATTCTCGCTCATTGTCAAGTATATATTTTGGTGTACGGCAGGAATAATGCGGGATGCAACGCAATTGATGTATGCTTTTCGCTGTAGGCAAGCTTGGAGCATCTGCAAAGAGAGATTTTGGCTTATCCTAGTTTCCCCTAGTGCGGCCTACGTGATGGCACATTTGTTGGATCCGCTGGTGTCCGATATCTATACATGGGTATCCGAGCCAAATGATTAATGAGTGTCACGTCGGCTCATCCAATGATTAAGGATGCAATCTGCGACCTCGTCCGACTCCGAGGACGAGGTTTCCGCCTCGTCCGACCCCCCGGGGCTGGACCACGCCTCGTCCGACTCCGAGGACAAGGTCTCCGCCTTGCCCGACCCACAGGGGCCGGGCCACGCCTCGTCCGGTCCCACGGGAAGGGCTCCGCCTCGTCCAACTCCGAGGACAAGGTCTCCGCCTCGTCCGACCCCAGGGCCGGGCCACGCCTCGTCCGGTTCCACGGGAGGGCTCCGCCTCGTCCGACCCCCGAGGGTCGGATTCCGTCTCGCCCGGCCCCCAGGGCGAGATTTCCGCCTCGCCCGATCCCGGGGGGTCGGATTCGCTGTCGGATAAAAGCAGTGGCCCCAGGGTGGGACCCGAACCGTTTCAACCACTACGGCATGAAGGCGCACGTCCGGGAGCATATCTCGGACGCGTCCTGATGCGACGGACGGTCACATCAAGACGTGCTGGGAGACTCGCGTCGCCCACCGAGTCAACAGGCCGACACTTTGCTGCAAAATCCCTGCCTGACCACCATCCAGCGTCAGTCAATCGGCATCAGATTGACTAGCACCGTACCGCCAGCCCCCCGTATGGCTTCTGTCAGAGGACCCTTTGACCGTTCCGTCCGCTCGGATGGGATGGAAGACAAGAACGACGCACGACACCCGCACGTATGCTACAGCGGCCAACAGGACTCCGGTACGACGCAACTGCCACCACGATCTACAGGGTCAGCGGGACCCACGCGAAAAGGAGGACGGCACACCTCTGGGAGCCTTATTTCCCTTTCTTTTTCTCTTTTCCCTTCCGTTGTAACCTCTGCTTTCTCCTTGGCCTATAAAAGGGAAAGCAGGGCGTCCCACTAAGGGGCATCGGTTCATCGCATCGCATATCGTACTGCATCACACCAAAACCACTAGCATCGAGCCTCGAACACATAGTTGCGCAGTAGCCGAGCTCTCGGTACCCTTTCGTTCTTTCCACCAGAGACTTGGGACATGTCCTTCTCTCGCCTGTTTGTAACCCCTACTACGAACTTTTCAGTGCTAGTAACACGAGCAGCAGCCACGAACTGGACGTAGGGACATTCTGGCCGAACCAGTATAAATCTTGTGTCTTCTTAGCACACCATCCGGGTCAGACGCGCAATATATAAATTTACTCGTTGGTGTTTACTGACATTTGGCTACCTAATTCCCTGTAAATTAAGTGTCTATTTGGGATTGCTCCACTCCAGCTTTTTTTCAGCTCGCTCTACATGCTATGGATTCATCTAAGGGCAATATTATATTAGACCTTTCATAGAAAAATGTCTTATTCATGGTGTTAAAGTTAGACTGCATGCCAAACAGGTCCACCTGCTCCACAAACTCCAAAGCAGAGTTGTTCCATGGTGGAATTAGTGGAGCATAACTAGAAAAAACTAGAGTGGAGCGGTCCCAAACAGGCCCTAACTTGACATGCTAAGCTAGATGGATTCATAAATATGAGAGTCGGTTCGGTTGTACAGTACGTGGTGATGAACGTCGCAAAGGAAATGCTTGTTTTTTTGTGTGTATGTCAAAGTCGCCTTTTCACGTATATATTAAGCTCTAGAACAGTATTTTTCTCTCACAACAATTAGCCGAAACAATATTTTTCAGTCCTGCCGAACAGGCACAAAGTTCTCCTTATCTTCCTCCTGAATCTCTATGCATTACCAATATTAGTCGTGCTTGCTAGGTATAAAGCTACGTGTCCTACCTAGCTAAAACCATCCAGCTGGAGAATTTGTGATATGGTAGTATATGTATGTGTGGTGATTCTATATTAGTACAGGAATAAGATCATACTAGTGCTGGCCGGCATGTATGCGATTACTTACAGCCAAGAAACTCTAGAGATGGGGAATCATATTCGATTAATCGATGGATGGATCGTACGCGTATATCGCATGCCGCTGTACACACACGCAGACACACATATTCTCACGTACGTGTAAACTGTACACCAAATCTTTAAGATAGTAACCAGTTAGCATAGAAAGGCGAGCTCGTGCATGCCTAACTATTTTTGACGAGTTGAACACGTGCTGATGATGGGGTCTGATCGATCGACTACACTAATATATTCGTGAACGGCTGCATGCATGAGCGAGCTGATGACCAGTCGATATATATGTCCATATCTTTCATGTGTGATTCTCTCTCGTTTTCAGCATGAGAATATTTAGAGGTTTAGACAAATATGGCTTTATTACGTAACAGTCGTAGTATTTTTATTAGACGACTGATCTGACTATATGACTGGTGGTGACTAGGATGCATGGTTTCCACAAGTTACAGCATACTGCTAGCTCTCAGGTCAAGCTCAAGATGCCAAATTTTGTTCAAACCAAGCGGGAATTGTCCATGTTTCACACTGCGTTTTGACGATCGCGATTCGATCGTGTCAGCCAGCTTTGCTAGGGTTCCAGATTGGCTAGATATACATGCTTGGATTAGCACGGAAGTTAGCCGGAAGAAACTATATTAGACTTATGTCTCCGAGGAGTCACTGATCATGTGTTGCCATATATCCATTGTTAAAGGGGCGTGGCTAGAGCCCCGAACGTCCGGATGGACGCGGGCGTCCCGTGCAGCCCGCCTATTTCTCCGTCTTGCTTGGACTCGCACGCGCACCCCGCCCTCAATGTTGTGCCCGCCGCTCCTCGCGTCCGGACTGCCATGCAGCCCACCCCCCGTCCGCCTCGTCCCCGCCTCACAAGCGCACCCCGCACCCGTCGCTGCGCCCCGCTCCTTCCCCCTGACACCCTCCTCTCTCTCCACATGGGTGGGACCTGAGAGCCGGCCCACAGCTTGTTGCACTCCCGTTCGCCAGCACCCAGCTCACCACGCCCCATCCTTCAGTGCCCGGGCCGTGCGCCCATCACTCACCATGCCCCCGTGAAACACTTCAATATGAAACACTGGATGCAACATATGTCTGACATAGATAAAATATTTGAAATATACTGTTGCAACATATGTGTGAAACATATGCAACATCCAAATAAAATACTTGCAACATGTGTGTGAAACATATGCAACATCTAAATAAAAAACTTGCAACATGTGTGTGAAACATATACAACATCTAGATAAAACACTTGCTGCAATATATGTCTAAAACAGATAAAATATTTTGAATAAATGTTTGCAACATACCTCTGAAAACACTTACAAAATATGCAACAATTACAATATGCCTCTAAAACACTTGAAACATTTCAAACATATATTTGCAACATAGGGAAGAGGAAGGCCGGGGCCAGTCGATTCCAGTCGTCGGGGTGGGATCCAGGGCGAACGACAGCACGCGAGCACCACCAGCACTAGCACTAGCGGCAGCGCATGAGCACCACCACCAACAGCACTAGTAGCACCGGCTTTGGCTTGGTCGGGCGGGTGCGCGCGCTACTGGAGGGAGTGGGTGGCGCGGTACACGACCAAAGCGAGGAGCAAGGTGCGGGTGGGGCGCACGACAGGCGGGAGAGAGGAGCGAGCGGGCGGGGGGGGCGCGATGGGCGGGTGCGAGGAGCAAGAGAGTGAGCGGCATAGGGTGGGGTGCGCGGTGGGAGAAGGCCACATCGTAGCGAGCGGAGTGAGGCATGGCATCCGGATGGGGCGGATGCCCGTGCCAAGCATTACCATTGTTAAAGGGGGGTTTGTCTTTGTCTTATAGTGCTACTACAGGAAACATATAGAGGCGGCTAGAAAGTCTCCATAGAGGCAATTGTCCGTCTCTACAAGGCGGCTGTCAGTCGCCTCTACAAATCGATTTATAGAGGTGGCACGTAGCCGCCTTTACAAATTATTTTTCAGAAATCATAAATCAAGCCAAAAAAACACTACTACAGAAAACATTTGTAGAAGCAGCTAGGAAGCCTCTATAGAGGTGGTTGTCCATATCTATAAGCTGGCGATCCGGATCAGAGCCCTCTCTCCAAATTAGTTCCAGAAAGCGTAAATCTTTTCTAGAAATCATAAATCAGATTAAAAATAGCAAAAAAAAATCAATCTAGGGAGGCCCAAACTAGATAGCCTCACAGTCACATATTTTTTTCGCACGGTGGCCAGGGGGTTTGAACCCACCACCTTAGTGCATCTCAAAGATTCTTTCTAAATCTCACTTTAAATTATCATTCGAAGAGTCGTTTGCATAAAAATCGCTTTCTATATCATTTCACTCTTCAACAATTTTTCTATATCTTGTTTGCATTCTAGAGAGTCATTCTTGTTTTCTATCTTTGGCCAGCGAGAAATCCGGAATAGAAAATGACTATATTTGGATAACCAAATAAAAAAGCTATTGAAGGGCATTTTTTCATCAAAATTTCTATTCCTAACAATTAGGAAGGATACAAGAGTCTTTTGGAGCCGCTCTTAGGTTTCATGTGTAGTTGTCTAACCACTCCATCCCAAAGTCAATTATGACTAAAGGGCACAAACTTTCCTTGTATTAACTTTATCCGATTTTGGAATAAGTATTCAGAACCCTAAACGAATTCAAAAGAAAAAGGTTTTGAATGCAATTTTGTAGATATTGTTGAGTACTATCACTTTGGTTTTTGTCGTTTCTCCATTCGAGATCGTTTGAAAATTTTGAATTTCAAATGTGAGAATAAAACATAATTTTTCTTAGATATATGATTTCAAATGAAAAAGGTTGTCAACAACAAAGTTGCATAGCTCTACGAAATCTACAACTTTGGTTTTTGTTATTTCTCCATCCGAGGTCGTTTAAAAATTTTGAATTTCAATATACGAGGACTTCAAACTAAACTTTGGGACCATGGATTATTTCAAATAAAAACATTCTCAACAACAATGTATTATATCTTTTTGAGGTCTATAACTCCAGTTTTGGTCATTTCTTCGTCCGGGGTCATTTGGAAAACTAAAAAAAATTGGTTTTAAAAATGTGACAAATTCAAACAGAATTTGTGTGATTTAAATGATTTCAAATCAAAAAGTTGACAACTGCAAAGTTGTAGATCTCTTCGAGTTATACAACTTTTATATAAAGTTTGTCTTCATTTGACTTCTTTTCAAAAAAATATGAATTTTATGGTGCCGCACCTATTTTTAGAGACGGCTCTAGATCCGGTCGCCTCTAGAAATCGATTTCTAGAGGCTTCATTTAGCCTATAAAAAACAACTTCTAGTGGTGGGCTGGCTTAGGAACCATTTGAGAGGCAGATTTTGATTAATTGAGCCGCCTTAAAAATGTCTCCTTTGCTAAAACCATTTGTGTAGAGTGGCGGATCCAGATACGAGTCAAGGAGGGTATATAATATAATGCTAGAAATCTTACTATTAGCAAATAATAGATATAATAAAGAATACAAATAACAATATCAATTCAAAGTGCTCAAACAATATGTAGACATCAATAATAGAACAATATCAAATAGAAGAATATATGATAATAAAAAAATCTTACATGTCTTCACAATTCTACACCACTTTGGTTTAGTCCTTAATTATACATAAATTAAAAATGTCATGATTCTTTATAAATCAAGATATGAATTGAAATGTACAAATACAATATGCACCATTCATTCCTCAGGCACTCGCGTGGTCTTTTTTCTCAATCCAGCTCTCTTTAATTCCAACATAACTATTCAACACATCTTTCTTACGAATTTGACCCTGTTCGTTTTGCTGAAAAAAAAGACAAAACACTGTTCCGGCTGGTTTGTTGTGAGGAAAAAACACTGTTTCGGTTGAAAAAATAAGCTGAAAAAGACGGATTATAAGAAAAGCGAACATGACCAATATCTTCCATCCTAGCCTCCTATAGTGAGGGCTGTAGAAGGTGTAAGGCGGACAGGACCACCACAGTGGTCGATGGTGTTGGATTTGTTGTCGATGCGCAACACACCCACCGGCCACTAGTCAGTCATGATGCGTTGATGCGGTACTGGCTGTTATAAACGATAGGCAATATAAACGACGAAGAATAGTAGATCAAGCACAGGGAGACACGAGATTTTAACGTGGAAAACCCTTCTAAGGTGGAAGGAAAAAAACACGGGCACCAGCCAACAAATCTTCACTATATCGGGTGAGATTATAAACATCGGGGATTTACAACTTTTCTTATCCAAGACGACGGCTTACATGAAGTATATATAGATAGAAAACCCTAATAGGTGATGGCCCAAGCCTCCCGTCGACGGGCCTCGCTTTGCTCTCGGCAGAAATTAGCCTTTATCTTATACATAACTGAATTTGGCTCACAACGAACAATAGCGGCTAGGCGTGGTCACGGAGAGGAGGGACGGTGAGCCAGTGAGGGACGAGGGGAACCCCTGGCTCCGACACTCCATGGCTCGGCACGATTAGCCTGCCATGGCAACTCGCGGGTAGAGGCACAGATCTGCGGTGCAGACTTGCAAGCAGTGGGCATGAGTCGGCAAGGACGCAACGCAGAAGGGGGCTTAGAGGGGGTTGTGTGTTGGGATGTTAGTGGGGCTTGATGGGTTTTTCTAAAGACTTGTTACTAAAAAATTAGATAGCACTCGGAGCTACACCCCCGCTGGCCCTGGGCCGTTAGAGGATACAAGCAGCAGGTAAATGATGATGTATGAGTTCCAGCTAGCGATTAAAATGGATAGAAACAGGGCGCAAACCCCTTAGGCCTCGTTCGTTTCTGGTCGTTCTGGCCAGGAACGATTCCTGGAGAAGCTTGGCCAGGAACGATCCCTTCCGGCTGATAGCTGACCGGTATAAAATACAGCTGCCTTCCGGCTAGGATCGGTTCCGGCACTCCGTTCCGCTCGAAACGAACGGGCCCTTAATCGTTTCCATTTCCGTCTTTGATCATTGCAAACGGGAACGGAACCAGATAGCCAGGAATGAGAATTACAACGGATATGAAGGAATTTGAAACAAACAAATAAGGACAGGAACTGAAAACTTAAGCTAAGATTTGATGTAAAGTCATAATGTTCAAACACATGGTTTAGTGTGCATATTTGACTTGTTAGGAGCCTTGTTGAAGTGCCCCATGGGCTTCTTGGTGGCCCTTAGAAGGGCTTTGTAAATCTACGAACTAATATTTGATGTAAAGTCATAATGTTCAAAGGTTGCTACAATAATAATTGCTAAAATTTACCCAGTATATTGTAAATACGGGATGAATACAGGTCCATCCCATCTAAGAACGCAATCTTGGAAAAAAAACAAAAAAAACACCTGATCTCACTTCCGATCTTGTTGCCTATTTTTTTACAAATACGGGGTAAATGTAGAAAACAGAGCGGGATGGGACGAGAATTATCCCGTGCATTTTCATCCCTAGTTCCACCTATTGCTTTGTCATAAATAGTTAGTGCTCGAGGGCCCTCACTAATGATCGATAACGAAACATAAAAATTCGTCATAGATATATGTGTTATGTGACGTGATTTTGCTACGTCACTAGATATTCATCATATATGTGCACATTTCTAGTATTTGTTTTCCGAAGTATGTTGCTAAATTGTAGAAAAATGAATTATTTGAGCACTTTTAATGCATGATGCTAGCTAGAGCGAGACATTTGGAACCAAGATAGGCGAAGGCCCAAGGCGAAATGCGAGTACCCTATGAACTAAGCTAAATTGAGTTGTCAACTTCTTAACCATGTTCAATTTATAACCTAATTAATCTAATTGTTCCTGAAATCACACCACCTGTGCTACTCATTACGTGCAGAATTGTATCTTTCATGTGATACATACATAATACAACACAAGTTCGTAATTCTTGAAAAGTAATTTAGATTTATAACACAAGTCACACTCATTAAGTCACAACAAGTTCAAGCATAGCATAAGTCTACTAAATTATCATAGTTTTGAAATACATCTTATGGGCCAGGGGACACCCACAAGCTACCACCTAAAGGCATACTCTATATTACCACCCTAAGACTGTCTCCAATAGGTGACCCATATGGACATCTAACTCAAAATGGATAACAGGAGATTCAAAATCAGTCTCTAACAGAGTACCTATACGGGAGACCTATTTTTGGTTGTCTGAAATACACAACCCAAATATGAGTATCATCTCTCCTAAAATCCATTTGCAGAAAGATTCTCTTTTGGGTCCTGTTGTTGGAGAGGATGTCGAATGGGTATTGAACCCTTTGAGTGTAGCGCTATCCAAACGTTGAATATATCTTGTATTTTGGGTGGTGGTGTTGGAGATAGTATGAAGAGGGCTTGAGGCTTAGAAGTACTCGTAGATCGGCAAGATAGGCCTAACTTTGCTACTATGCTGGCGCAGGTCGACGCTAGGTGCCATGGTGGCACCCCCACTGTGCCATATTATTTTGCCCTGCCAATGCCTCTACCTCTAAGCCTGTTTGCTGGTTGGTTTCTGGGCTGATAAGCCCGGCTGATGCTGGTTTGTTGTGAGAGAAAAATATTGTACCATGGCTGATAAGCTCTAGCTGAAACCAATAAGCGAACAGGTTGTTTGTATCTCCCTCTGAGGGTTATGTTTAAGATATTAATTATAAACAGTTAAAAATGAAAATAAAAAAAATATCTATACAGCATCACAGCAGTGTCCTCGGTTCACCATTAAAGCCTACATAGGCTATAGCTAATCCTAATAAGAACCAGATTCGTGCTAACAGTATTCAATCTAGGATGGGCAATCACTTGATCGTGCTCGTGGAAATTGCGATCGATCGAATATATGGGGATCATATCGAAGGAACACGTCCAAGACACTGACAGGCATCTCTATGTCACGTGTGCTTGACCCACAATCTTGAGCTCTATTGGTAGGAAGCTTCTTGTGAACTTGACTCGTGCAAACGAAGCGTGAAGTTTTTTTCGATCGATCGAGACAAAACATTCCATATGCTTCAGGTTTCATGCCCAGACGTGGTGCAATCCCGTCCCAAACCCATACCCATTGGATGCCCGATACCCAGTGCCCATACCAAACCCATACCCATGTTGTATAGATTGTCCATTTATTTATTTAATTATTGGTATGGATAGGATATAAGTAATAATTAATAGAGGTGTTAATGTTATCCATACAATAGTATATACCCGTTCTTCTGATCTCTCCGGCATTGCTCTGAGCGGCGGCGACATCGTCGTGTAGAAGCCCGTCATCCTGCCGCGCCGTGCCGAAGCTGTAGAAGGCGTGACGCCCGCGCACGAGAAGGCCTCCGCGAAGCTACAGCCGCCGCCGCCCGCCGGCCAATCTGCTGCGCCTGCTTCGGTAGCGAGAGGCGGTGCCGTAGGAAGGGCCATACCGCCGCACGGGAGGGAGCGGCCACCTGCGATACTGGAGCCATGGCCGCGGCCGGGCCGGTGGAGGTACAGCAGACCGATAGGGAGGAGTCGCGGATAATCCACATCTGTATGGATAATCCGCACCTGGAGAGCATTACCGAGCAAAAGCATCTTACCCACATTTCCATGGGTCTGGGGGTTATCGGTAGATCAACCCACGGTGTTTGGACTTTGGATGCTCACGTATCACATGCATTGAGATGGATACACCGGCATCCAAAAGAGGCCACAGATTCCTCAGAGGTAAAAAAAAAAACAATACAAACCAGACACGTTAAAACCAACCAATTCATACAAACAAGAAATCTTAAAGTCAGCACAACAGAATAAAATATCCGAGGATCAGGGGATGACCAGGGAATGGTTTCAGATGATTCAGTTAAGGGTTCCAAGCGTCTCGTTACAACGTGCCGTGTTCTCAGTTTATATATATAGATATGCATACATGTTGCGAAAGTCACGGTTGCTGTTCCAAGGGATATACATATTATATATATAATAAGATGATGAGATAAAAAAAAGATTTGGGCTAGAGCTACGGAACCCATCAGCTTTCCCATACGAACCCCCCCTGCAACGGTGCATCTTATACGAGATAATAACAGAGCTCTGAACCCTGCTACAATCAGAATTATCTCCTCTCATTTCAGAGACGGACAGACAAATGGCAAGTGAATGAGCTTGCCAATTCTTATCTTTGCATTTATTGAGACTTTTCTATGTCAGCTGCAGCCTTTATTCACAATTGATTGATGGGAAGTCGAACTGGAGCAAAAAAGAATCCGAGACCTCATTCCACCTATGGCAGAAAATCCTGAGAAGGATGCCCAAGATCTATCTTCATGACAGAAAGGGGACTAATGCTCTCAAACTGTGTCTCATTACTATGCTTGCATGCCAGCAGCTGCAGAAGCCGGGGATCGGATAAGCGTGTGGGGAGCATAAACCTTTGATATAGACCCGACAGGTCCATATGTAGTTCCAGGGGCTGGTGGTGGATTAGCAGAGGAATCCTTGACTAGAGTGTATTGTGGACGCAGATCAGAAGATGGCAGATATGGAGGCATAGGAGTAACAGGGAAACTGTGAGGATATGGAGCCACTGGCATGTCAGTAAGTGACGACGCTGAGAGACTATAGTTTGGAGTACTCATCGGGTGATCAAACTTGCATGTCGGCCCAAACTTGCAAAACCCATGGTGTGCATAGTAAGCACATGGCTGAGAACCCTGCACATCAAGAGAAGCTTCAGATGAAGATGTACTGAAAACTGAAGCACAAACAAGAACTAAAAAAGTGCAAAAAGGAACTCAAAAAGAAAAAAAGGGCAACAGATGATGTCAATCTCAACCTTGTGTGTTTACATTAATGTTCACAAAACTGTTATCATGCTTCATTATTATAAAAAAAAAAACAATGTCAGCAAAGACTGCTATGCTTCATATCAGTTGCAGTGGAGCATTAAAAATCTGTCTGTGTCAAGATAAATTCAGAAAAAATTGTCAAATGCAAGAAAACAAGGATGGGGGCGTGACTATATTAACAAGTGTTGCAAGGTTCAACTTCACAAATAAAAGAAACTGAATCCAACACAGATCCATGTCACGACAAATGATGTTGGCCACTGGTCAGATCTTCAATAACCTTCTCCCTCACAGCATCTTTTGTGATTTCATAATGGTAAAGAGTCTTTTATCCAACTTCTATCATAAGGATGGCTGCCTCAGGCATATGGATAGAAAACTGTTTTATATCAACAAAAAGGCGTAGTAGACCAAATTTGCTAGGATGTAAATGTACTATTTGACACATGTTTCTTGCTCCAGTTAAATTCTACAGTTTGCTTTCCACTACTTAGCTTTCCAACATCACGGTACAGAGCTGAAGGGTTTTTGAACTCTTTAATGGTCATTCAACAATAAAAATCTTTGAGACCAAATAGGGGTACCACTTTTTAAGTATAAAAAGCTGTAGACATGGAAATGAAAATACAGTTCAGACATAACCAAAATCTCATTCCTAGCAAGTCTTGATTTATGGACGTGGAAATGAAACAGCCTAGTTGACTACTAGAGCCAGTGCTCCAAATGAACAATGAAGAAATTACATGGACAAACTTAGGTCATAAAACTAAAGTGTTGAGTGGACAGCTTTTGAAGCTGCAGTAGTTCATCTGTTTTGTCCAAAATCGACATATTTAAAATGCAGCTGGTTTCCATCAGAATCTTACCTAAATGCCACCATCTTTCCTTTATGGCATGAATTCTGGATATTCTAAACATTCTAAAAGATGAATGTGTTCGAGTGATCAAAAGGCCTCAATAATGGTGTAATTAGGGCAAACAAAGTGCATGTGAAATTGGTCAAAAATTAGGCAGTCAGACCACCATTCAAGACGTGCAAAAAATCTCCATTTTAGGACTGCTCCTCTATTTTGTCGCGTAATGAACAAAATGTTGCAGAGAGAACTTAACTCATATTCTCATTATTTAGCTCCAAGCCAATTTGGAGCTATGTTTATATAATGGAGTGTTGTGCCCTGCCCCGGTATCCACAAGACAAGACTGGGGAAGGATCAAATCGTGCAAACTTTTCGTTCATGATATTGTATAGTACCAAATAGGCTACTTTCCTTGTAACCCTACCCTTATATAAGGAGAGGCAGGGCCCCTAGTGGACACGATCATGCAATGCGAGGAGACATTTTAGACTTGAACCCGGGACCTTCCGGTCACAGGCGGTAAGACTCTACCACCTTGCGTGCAAATTAAATGTAAATTATCAATTAAATTGTATCAGGCAATAAAATGCACACTGGTAATCAAAGGATGAAAACCAATATGGATTATATTTCATGTAGACAGCATAGAAGTTTCCTGAATGAAAACATGCATGTGATCTACTCACAGGACGCAGGGGAAGACCCAGAGGGCTCAGTATGCAGTTAGACTTTGGTCCACTGAAGTATTGAGGATGATGATATTTGCAGACTGCTCCATATTTACAGGTTCCGGTCTTCATGTAATGTTCACATTCAGGCTGCCCAGGCCGCTCTGGAAAGGCATATTCTTGTATGTTGCTGCTTGAAGTCCCAGATGAAGAATACAATTGTGCATAATGACTGCCATAAGTCACAGCAGAGGTAGGCCCCTGGTGCGACAAGCCATAAGATGCCCCTGCTGAAACAGCTTGCTGTCCCCCAGTTGGTGTAACTTGGTTCATAGGTGACTGAGAACCAAATAGAGTAAAAAAATCATTAGGCAGTCAGCGGTGTCTTATAATCATGACTACCATTGCATTTTCAAGACATGAAGGAAGTACTAACTCGCATCCAATTATTTGCGGTCTTATAAAATCTCCATTTTAGGCCACTGCCTCTATTTGTCGTGAACTCGTGATAGACAAAAATGTTACATAAAGGATATCATGAACTTAACTCTGAATACTCATTATTTAGCTCAATATTGGTCAAGCCAATTTGGAACAAAGATATCTTCCTAATTTATATAATGGAGTGCCTTCTTAATAAAGTAATAAAGTGCAAAATGACAAGTAATAGAAACTTACAACATAAGGGTTCCATCCCTGCACTGGCATAACTGTAGGTGGAAGCATCATTGGTGGATACGAGCCTGGTAAAAAAGACCCTGGCACAACAGGAGTCCTCCCCATTTGCCAATTGGCAAGATGTGGATATGGATGTGAGGAGGAAATAGGTGATGGTTGGAAATGTGGGTACATGCCAGGTGTCTCCGAAAGAAAACCAAGTTCTGGGTGATGGAATTTACATGTAGATCCAAACTTGCAATGTCCAATTTTCATGTAATAGGAACATTCCTTTTCACCATCCGGTTCTGCATTAACCACCCCTCGGTGGGCCCGAGCATGGATTTTTTAAAGTAATAAAGTGCATAAAAATAAACTTACAAAGGGTTCCATCCACCACCTTTGCCATAAGCGTGTAGGTGGAAGCATCATTGGTGAATCTGAGCCTGGTAAAAAATGACCACAGCACAACAGAGGCCTCCCCATTTGCCAATTGGCAAGATGTGGATATGGATGTGAGGAAAATAGGTGATGATATCCTAGATTAAACAGAAACGTGGATTGAAATGAGAACACCCACCAGACGTAGGGGGAATCCACTGCTGTTTAATGTGACAGGTACAAAACCACCTTCCCTGGGATGATCAAACTTGCAATTGGAACCAAATTTACAGGTGCCATTCTTTGCATAGTACTGAAAATAACAAGAACGTTCGTAACCAGAGCTTCCACCACATGACAATAAAAAAATAATATATTTTGACCAAAAATATCAATCAGAAATAGCTTTAGAATTGGTTTAGTTACCTCACAGAGTGGCTGTCCAGGTCGCTCTGGGTACTCCACCATACCTGCGGTCTTTCCAACTCCATTAACCTGAAAAACGCAGCCGAATTTCACAGGTACATGCTTAAATCAAAAGCAGGCTAAAATATTTTCAGAATATCCTACAAGTCTGTACATTCGACTCCAATCACCCATTCATTCTGGTGTGACATATGGAGGTTCTAGCTCCTATTAGGTACTAGTACATGTTTATTGAAGATTCTAGCTCCTACCTGAGACTCCAATCTCCCACTCATTGTCAAAAAAAAAAAGACTGGTTATTAGCTACTCCCTCCATTCCAAATTATAAGACGTTTCGGCTTTTTTAGATACAATAATATTACTATGTATCTAGATATAGTGTATATCTAAGTGGATAGCAAAATCTATGAATCTAAAAAAAGCCTAAAAGTCTTATAATTTGGAATGGAGGTAGTACTAAAGACGCAAGACATAAGAAAAGGACATGCAATTAGGCAATACAATCCTAATAGGAGTAGAACTGCAAAAGGACATGCAATTAGGCAATACAATCCTAATAGGAGTAGAACTGCAGAGCCAGAGCAGCCTAGAATGCAAGCTAGTAATAAACGCTAAAAAGTATGGCAGTATTCACTATTCAGAGCAAAGATGGAAGTCTGAATTCCCCCTCATCAACCACAAGACACCAAATTTTCATAACTTCCACACTTGACACTTCCATGCCATCATATAATCATCAATTCGCCGAAAACCTTCAACTTTAAGCAACAAACTCGTCACCCACCAACCGGATGCTATCATCACGCGGTGTCGGTCATTGTCAGGATAGCAGAGGCGCTTAGCTCACCAGTAACCATCGAGCTGAGCACGAGACAAGAAAAAGAAAAACAGAACAACAAAACAGAGCAGAGCAGGGGTAAGGGGGAGCGGCGTGGACGAGGCTGGCGCTCACCGGAACCGGCCGATCGCGAGGGTGGTTGTAGCGGCAGCGCTCCCCGTAGCCGCAGGCGCCCGTGCGGAGGTAGTAGGCGCAGTCCGCCTCGCCCGGGCGCTCCGGAAGCTTCTCCTCCCCCGCTTCCCCGTCCTCGCCGAGCCCCAGCCTCCGCATCGACTCTGCGAAAGCACCCACGTCAACACCACGCGCCGGGTCCAAGCAGTCGCATCGGAGATCCAAAACCCTAGCGAGTGAGCGCGCAAAAGCAAAGCGGCGAAACCCCCACGGACGCAGCGGAACCCCAATTGCGCGGACGAGGTCGGTTTCCGGTACCTTCCAGGCCGGTGCCGGCGTCGGCCCCGCCGCCCTTCGCCGCCGCGTACGGCTCCATCCGACGGACGGCCCCCGGAAGCTCCCGGAGAGCGGCGATCGGGCCAGGCGCCTGCCTCGCCGACCGGGACGCTCGATCGAAGCTCAGGCGAGCGAGCACCGGAACCTCACGGAGCCGAGCAAAGGGAAGAGAAAAATTATTCCAGAATTTTTTCTTGCGCTGGTTGCTGCTGCAGTGCTGCTCGCTCGCGGTTCCTTCCTGGACTCCTCTCTGCCTGCACTCGCGGCTCGCCCTCCGTACGCGGTCGCGTCGCGGTGGCCTTTTGCAGGGAGAGGGGTGGGGGTGGGGGTGGGGTGGGGGGATCGGGAGTGGCCAGTGGTGTGCTGTGGTGGCGGGGCTTTCCGTTCGGCGCTGGAGCCGGCCCCGCCCCGTGCGCCCGGGAGGAGAGAGCGAGCGAAACGGGCGGGCGGACGCGGGACGCGTGTGGATTCGCTCGGGCAACCGCTACTGCCGCAACCGCAACCGCAACCGCGCGCGGCGCTGTTACGGGGTACGGCAACGAGTACGGCGTGGCGCTGCGGCGCATAGGCCTGTCCCTGCCCTGTTGCTGCTCGCTCGCTCTCTCTCGGTCGCTCAGCTGCTGTGGGCTGCAGTAGCAGAGGCGCGGCGCCAATCGACAATGGGAAACGGAAAGGGAAAAGGGGCAGGCAGGGGCTAGCCGCGTGACGCAATAAATGCGCGGTCGCCGTGGTGGGCCCGCAGCGGGACGACGGTGGTTCGTTGCTTTCCTCCGTAGTCCTGACCGTGGCCTGCTACTGCTAGACCGCAAGGTCACGTGCCGCTGCCACAGCCGTACACTGGCGGGCTCCTTTCAGCCAAGCGAACGGGGACATAGTCGCATCCTAGGAAAGTAGGAAGGCCTAGGAGCATCTCTGTCCCCGACTCCCGCTAGATTTCCCCGGCCGGTGCCGATTTCTGTTGGAGTTTTTAGATTGACCCTATCAACGAATTAATAAGTAATTTTGGTATTAGCATTCAAAAAAGTAATTTTGATATTATTGTGGTCCAATCTTAATTTATGAGATTCTCCATAAAATATATTTTGAAAATATATTCATTTAGGCTTGTAGCCATTAGTCATTGCTGAAAAAATATTTATTAGAACACAAAAAAGATTGAATCATTTTACTTTCTAGTCATTTTTGTCTCTCTTTCTTCTAAACTTTAAGTGGTAAACAATTGGTCACTTATCATTTAGCTATTATTCAAACTAAACGGGCACTTAAATAGACAAAACAGTTGTTTGAACAAGATAAATTGACAATTCAACGAAACGACTATGGGCACATTCTTTAGGAAGATGAAAAATCTTGTTTTTCGGTGATTGTTGTGAGAGGAAAAATATTGTTACGACGAGCGTGAATAGTGATTTTGTGAGGTGGGTTGGCGGTAGATAATCACCAACCGACCAAATTAACACGGCCTATAGCATTTAAACAATAATATGTAAACGGCCTAAATGATCGTTAGGCAGATAGTTATATTAGTATATTTTAACAAAACTTGGTTAAAACCATAGTAGTTTGATTGAGGACAAACCAGTACTTAGAATGGGGTGGGTGCTACGATATTACCAATAGAACATCTTCAAGAGCTTTCCTATCCAACTTAAGTTAAAAATTAAGGTTTATATAACAAAAATCAAGTCATGTTGGACGCCTATATATGCATTATATCTAACAAAAGTCGGAAGGACTTAGAGCATCTCCGAAAGTATCCTAAATTTTGTTCCTCAAAACATCATGTTTTTCAACTCCTAAAAAGATATTAAGAGAAAAAAAGAAGGCCATCTCTAAGGTATCCAATATTTCACTTCAAAAAATCAAAATTTAGTCTCAGTTGGGTTTTTTTTTGGGGCACTTTTTTCCATGCGAAATCCTTCGTTGTCGCGCAAACCTACGCCGCCGCCGCCGCCTCCTTCCTTTGTCGTGAGGTGAGCCGCCTGAGAAGCAAAGCAATTGCCAGACAAATAGCGGCACCGCCGTAGCGAAGAGATGTGCCACACATCACTCCTCCGAAATAAAAATGAGCGGCAAGAATGGCCACGGCCTCCACGCAGGGGGCACACGGATGCCTCACGAGGTCCGAGCGATGCAAGACCCGACCACGGCCGCCTCCGAAGCGGCAAAGAACGGCCACAGCCCACCACACAGAGGCCATGGCTGCCTCCGAGCGGCAAATTGACGTCACGAGAAGGAGACGCGCGGGAAGAGGAGATGCGCGCGACTAGGATGCACATATTTTTATGTACAGAGGCGGCCAGTTTGTCAAGTGCCAAAAGATGTGGAAGGAATATGGGGTACTCTTGGAGATGACTTTTTCTTTTTTTCCTAAAAAAGTATGGATAGAGAAGGGATATAGGGCACTCTTGAGATGCTCTTACAATTTGAAATGGGTGAGTACTAAATCTATGTATAAGTTTCTTTTTTTTTCTTTTAATGAGATGTCGGTATAAATAACACTAGTATCGGGTCGGTTGAGGAATATATTGATATTGATTATGGAATATCAGCAGCTAGGCTAAATTGCTCTTGTGGAATTTTAACTAGAACGCTTTCATCAAAAAAGAAGAAATTTAAGAGAACCAGGCTAATCATACGATGCTTAGAGCAACTCCAATAGACTATTTATATCATTTATAATTTATAGAATTATAGATTTTGGTGAAAATAACCTTTAACAACCTCTTTGCATGTATCTTCAAATATAGACATTATGTATTTTGGATTTCTCGCTAACCAAAGATGGAAAGTGAGGATAGGTCTCTAGAGTGCGGACAAGATATAGAAAAGTTGTTGGAGATTACAAAGACATAGAAAAACGATTTTTACTCAAATGCTCTCCAAATAACGATTTAGAGACTGGATTTTAGAAAGAATTTTTAGATGCTCTTAGAAAGTTCCTTCGGTTCCAATTTTTTTAAACTTTTTTATTACAGTATCTCCATATGAAACTAATTTGACTTAGAAAATCTAAGTTCATTCTTTTATAAATTCAGTGAAGTTAAAAAGAAATTTGACTTGACACAAAGAAAAAGTGACCTATAATTTTCAGGAAGTAATATCTTTTAGCGAATAAGTGTAACAGCATAATTGCATAAACATACTTATATGGCCGGTTTTTAAGTTCCTATATCGTGCACGCCTATTCCATGTTTGTGCATCTTTACAGTTTCAAGTTACAGCGTATGTTGGAGGCTTGGAGTTCATTTGTGCAGATATGAATGCGCTCTGGGGAAACATAATCATTATATAGCAGAAAGTCACATGTACAAACTTCTCTTCTCTTTTCTTGAACGATAACCAACTTTACTTTCCATGATTATTTACATGTTCACATATTCTAACATGTACAAAAGATATGCCATTTTATAATTTTTAATTCACATATTCTAACTTTTTGGAAAAGTCCACAAAATCCAAAGAAACATATATGTTTTTTTTCTGTACATCTCGACACTAATGTCTCATACTACCTTCATCCCACAAAGAGTATAATTTTGGTTTTGTCTTAAGTCAAATAATTTTAAATTTAACTAAGTTTATAGAAAATAAAAAATATTTATGATACCAAATAAATATCATTAGATTTATCATGAAATATATTTTCACACTAAACCTATTTAGTGTCATAAATATTGATAATCTTCTCTGTAAATTTGATCAAAAGATACTTTGGCTTAGGACAAAACCAAAACGTCACTCTTTACGAAATGGAGGAAATATAAAAGAGAACAACGTTGATCTCACCAATGCAACCATTTCAGTATTGACAGCAAGATCTCTTCAATTAAGCATTCTTTTTTTGTCCATTACAATGCGTCTTGCTCCCAGTATGAACGTTTATATATACGTAGTTACATGTCTCAAGTCTGTTGATGATATATATATGACAATATACAGAAAACAAAAAGAAAAAGAAATTTGAAAGGTGGAGGAACTCAGTAACTCTGCATGTGAAAATTTTCTTGCTAACGAAAAATTTTCTTGCCCGAGAATTATTTACCGAGGGAATGGACCTGAGCCTCACCACCGTGCCCAATATGCTATGGAACCTGACCTTCAAAAACCTTCCTTTTCCCGTTTTGGACATGAACGGAAGAACGCAAAAATTGCAAGTGAATCGAGCTTGCTTGTAACCTATCAATGCTCTCTTATTCTGATGGTAGAGAAAACCACCCTCACCGCGGCTTCTCTACAGAGGCCACAGCTTCTTATTCACATTGGAGAGGCCTATCAGAACTGATATCAATAGAGCAAGATAATAATCATTGTTGGCAGCAGTAAGTTTTCCGCGATGATGAAAAATACAATCGAAGGCTAAAGTACCTGTGTCAAGTGATAGAAAAATTGTGCTGAGAGGATCACTCCCACCAGCTCAGAAAAATCAGCGACCACCACCAGGGCTTGAACTGCCGACACTTGTAGAAGTCTGAGTTCGCATAATGGTATCCGAAGGGAATACCCCTTTTGGCAAGATTGCTCCAACATGTTCGGGTGCTGCCACTGGTGATGCTACTTGGTTGATTGATGGATCTTTGGTTGAAATATATTCTGGGGAAGATGAAGATGGAGCCAACGTGGCAACAGAGAAGCCGATAGGGTAGGGAGCAATTGGCATGTCAGATAGGGGTAAAGCAGATGAACTGTAGCCTAGTGTACCCATTGGGTGATCATATTTGCATGCAACTCCATATCTGCAATATCCATTTTGTGCATAGTACGCACAAGGCTGAGCACCCTGTACATTGTAGATAACATAGCAAGATTGGGTAAGAAACTGCAATGTTATTTAAAAAAAAAGATGAATATGATAAAATCTACATGATTAGTCCAGCACAATTTTCCTTTGCAAGTAAAAAAGAAACATAACATCCTACATGCTTGTACTCAACTGTACCTTCCAGGTACAGTAGGCAATCATGCAGGGGGAAAAAGGATGTTTGTAGGTACAAATCTCTAGATCATTACAAACTTATACAGGATTCCATCCCAATAATCAGTCAATAAGGAATTGCAGTATGCAACTAAACATCAAGAGCATGCAAGACCAAACTAAAGGAAACAAATTTAATTGTGACAAATAGACATTTTCACAATATATGGGACATTTGGCAGGTACAATGAAGGTCAGCCATATATCTATATTTCAATAGGACAACTTAGCCCCACGAACCCCTTTGCTTTATTGAACTGAGTTCCTTAGTTAGACAGGGAAATAGTAACCATGAGTTAATGCAACATGGATACACTTGGTGGCAAAACAAGTAGTCTGTATCAAAATTTAAATATTTATTTATTGGTTCTCCATAACAAGAAGTATCATGATTATAAGCAACTGACAAAGTAGAAATTGGTTAATTATTCTTCCGATCAAACTTCGTTAAATTTACACCTTACATAGTTTATGACTACATGCCACAGTGAGTCATTGAATAGCATTTTATTATCATAGGAGAGGACAAAGAAAATTACATTAACTATCACCTCCATTAGTTAAAAAAACAATATCTAGCTGACAAGAACTAATCATCAGTGGAAACAGTAGAATTGTAGCTTCCATTTGCTCTATATGGCTCACAAAAAGGGAATTTTTAAGAGAAGCAAAAACCAATTTGTACCTTAATCAAGCAAATAATTTTGCAAGAAAATGTGAGTGAATCCTGATAAGTTGCATGATTACACATTAACACTGTTGTGTGCATGGTATAAAACTTATAAATACCAGAGTTTAAGAACACAATCATTCACAAAGTCAGCTTCTAAATACATCTCTAAGTTCCCTGTATAGGCTACAAATGGTTTTCATTCTACCTCATCATCTTGAATAGGTGAAGTTTTGCAAGTTCACAAGGTCATCACATTTGTCACTACCCAGGCTGTTATAGAACAATTCCAATTTTAGTTGACATGGATTTGTATGTACTCTAGAGGGATCCTACTCGGCCATTTTAATTCCACTCCTTTTTTTTTATATATGGCCAAATAGCATGAGAGAAGCCACATTGTAACAGCCCTGCTTCTAATTTCCCTCATATTGTGATCATCGTTCACTGTTTTCCAGTAAGATTTTTTCATGTAAAATCATGTCTCATTTCCATCTACTATGAAGCGTATTTTCTAACTTAGGCTGATAGAGACCTATGGTTTGCAACCCCTTAACATGCAAAGATTGCTGATAGAAAAGGAACTAAATAAAGATACTAAACTCGATAGTCACCGGTTTGGATAGAATATCATGGATACAATGGTTCCTGTAGACTATTGGACAGATTATCTTCAAGATTTATTTATGAATAGTGTATGCGTTTAGTTCCTATAGTGGTGAGGAGTGGATTGATAGGCTTGATTTGTCCAGATTTGTTAGAACTATGAATTAACCCATTACTGGAGATATAGTGACTTCACAAGAAGCATTACTGAATTAGTCCTGTCAATACATATATACCAAGCTCTGGATGCTCACCGGACGAAGTGGAAGGCAGAGATGACTGAACATGTAGTTGGACTTAGGAGTGCTCCAATCTCGAGGATGGTTATATTTACACGTAGTTCCAAATTTGCAATCTCCAGTCCTCATAAAATATTGACACTCAGGCTGCTCTGGCCGCTCAGGAAATCCATGCTCTTGATGATTATTGCTCGATTGTCCAGTTGAGGAAGAATATGGCAAGTATGCACCGCCATAAGCAATTGCGGTGGAAGATCCATGGTGTCCTATACCATATAACGGTCCAGCTTGGACAGTTTGTTGTGCTCCACCTGATGCTACAGGATTTACCGATGCCTGCATCAAACGAAAGAGTTAAAAATTGGGGCAGAATAGTCCCTTGCTCTTTTAGGTAACAAGATATTTTCCTTAGTTTGCTCTCTATTATTTATCAAACAAGCCAACTTTATTTCCCGACATTATTTATTTTCTTGGCAATGCCAAGAAATTTCAGGTAAGACATACTTGAATGTCTTTCAGATCTTGCCTAGACAATGGTCAAATGAGAATCTTAGACTAGCTCATAAAAGGGCTTGTTCATTTGCTTTATATCTTGGTAGAAGCTTGTTGCTAGGAACCTTTCTTGTGTAAAAAATAAAGCATTTTGTCCAAATTATTTACCGGATAAGGGCTCCATCCTTGCAATGGAACCATTCCAGATGAGAGCATCATTGGAGTGTATGAGCCTGGTATATATGATTCAGGAACTGCAGGTGATCTTCCCATTTGCCAATTTGGAGCATATGCATGGGGGGAGGGCACAGACGCTGATTGTAATGGTGGATATATTCCAGGGGTCACCGAAATACCACCAAATTCTGGATGATGAAATTTACATGTACAACCAAACTTGCATTGCCCAGTCTTCATATAGTAGGAGCATTCTTTCTCACCCTGCACTTCATTAATGTCAATTATTTTTCCCCCAAAATAGTTAAAAAAATGTTTCCAAGAAGCACCATCATAGGAGAATTTTCATACCGGGCGTAGAGGGAATCCATTGTTGTTTAATATAACAGACTGCACAGATCCATCTTGCTTAGGATGGTGATATTTGCAATTGGAACCAAATTTACAAGTTCCAGTCTTCAAATAATACTGTAGAAAAAACAAAAGAAGAGGTTGTAAAGCACCACCAGTTAACAAGTCAGGCATGAATATTTACATTCTTTTATATTGTGCACCCTGCATACCCATAGACAAGCAGCAGTACATGCTACACTGGGAGCATGCAAATAGTGTGCCGGAGTTGCCAGGTACATGCTTGAATGTCTGATTGATACCCAGATTTCTATGAAAGATAGTTAAACTTGAGTGTGAAGGTGCTAATGTACCTCGCATACAGGTTGACCCTGTCGTTCTGGAAAGTCTTGTGCTGCTCCATTCTTGGCACCTCCACCAAACTAAAATTTTTTAAGTAAGTTTTAAAAAGAAACTATTTATCAGCTTGGCGTTTCAGGAGAATTTTGTAAAGTCATTCGCTAGGATTCTATTAGAAAACATTAGCAATTGGCAACTAGAGATTTAGTTGCAGCAGCCTCAGATATCCAAAATCCTTTGGGATCAGCAAAATGGGATTAGAAGCAGACTAGGTTGTAACTGTAAATATTGAGTAAAATAGCATTACTTAAAGTCAAGTATAGCAGGTCATAAAGCATCTAATCCAGAAAAAAAACAGTCAGGATTAAAAAAATAACTTGAAGCTACCAAAGTATAGCAGCATTTAATTAACACAGGAACAAAAAACTACAAAATGGGGGAAGAAAAGGTAAGTTTTTATGTTGCGTCATCGCTTGTCAAGCACTCAGGATCACCATGACAACATCTAAAATGGAAAAACAGGGGCTGCGCAATTGGCTTCCTATATATGCATTTATTTGGAAGCCAATAAAGACAAACTAGTAGTAAATTTGAAGCAAACAAGAAAGAGGAACCATTGTGTCTCAACCATAAAAGGAAGGAGCTCAAAAGTGCAGCTCCAAGCGAGGCAGCTCAAAATTTTGACGCTGCCATCCAATATGTAATAACAACAAGACACCACCACAAGGGCGGTGTGCATAATAACCCGCTCTGAACGAACCACATTACCCAAATCACTAGTTTCTGCGGTCCGATGAAACCGTAACTACCTCAATCACACAGCGAATCTACCTGAAACGGAATAATTCGCCGGCAGCCCGGCAGCAGGGCCCGACTCGGACGCGGACACGGATGAGATCGGGAAACAGTGAGAGAGCGCGAGAGAGCAGCGCGGGAAACAGAGGCTGCGGAGAAAAAGCGTCCTCGCGCGCTCACCTCAGTGCCGCCGCGATCGCGGGGGTGGTTGTAGCGGCAGCGCTCCCCGAAGCCGCAGGCGCCCGTGCGGAGGTAGTAGCCGCAGTCCGCCTCGCCAGGCCGCTCCGGCAGCCGCGAGTCCGCCTCCTCCCCCGCCCCCAGCTCCCCGTCCTCCCCCTCCTCCCCGCCGCCGTCCAGCCCCAGCCTCAGCATCGGCCCTGCAACAAACAGCCACGCGCCACACGGTTACATACACCCGGGAACCCAACCCACCAGAGATCCGCGCGGCCGTACGCCCTGCCGGAGATCTGAACGACACCGAGAGAACCGTTAGGCAGGCAGGCAGTACCTTCGAGGTCGGTGCCTGGGCTTGCGCCGCCGACCTCTCCTCCTCCTCCTGCTCCTGCTGCAGCGGCGGCGGCGGCCTCCTCGGCGGCGTGCGGCGGCTCCATGGCGTCGCGGGCGGCGGGGAGGGTACAGGGAAGCTTCACGAGGCGGCGATCGGTCGGGCGATCGGAGTGGGAGGAGGAGATCGGGGGGGTGCCTGGTTTTTTTTTTCTCTCTCCCTCTCGTTTCCTTTCCTTCCCACCACTGTGGTGTGGCAGGTCACTGCCCCCTCCTTCCCCTTCCCTGGTTTCTCTATTTTTCCGCTGCCTCTGTCTCGCGGTGTGCACCTGTCCGGAATTTACACGGGGTAGGTGTTGTTCGTGTTCGTTTCACTTTTTCCTTTTTTTAATTTTGTGACGAAATGTTTGTTTTTTTGGTTGGATGCCTTTGCTGCTGGACCACGCTTGAGGTAGCTTAGCTATCTTAGGGGGCGAATTTATGGTGGGTTTCGATGGTTCGTTGCATAAATGTTGGTGAGATAACGCTTGGAGTTAAGAGTGCTGTTATGGCACTTGAGGGTCAAGTTGCTACGCTGCTGTTTTGAGTCGTCATCTCCATGGGTTTTTATTTTTTTATAACATGAGATTTGACTTTTATACGTAATTGGTTTCCTTTTCGCCTAGGTAAGTGATATGTGTCATCTCTTCCACGTCGCATGAAAATGCTTTGGTCCATTTGTTTTTTTTACATAAGAGCACAGACAGATAGACTTAGGGCATGTTTGGCGCCTAGCCATCACACGCCACACGAGGTGTGGCGCCACCGTCGAAATTGTGGTGATGAAAGTGTCTGCCACAACCGTGGCGAAAATTATCGCATAAATGAACTGGAAAGGCTCAGTAACTGCTTCAGCTTACGTGCAATCCAAACACCAGCCAATGTACCGTGGCAGCCGCGAGTGTGGTGTGGCGGGAGTTGGCGAGGAACAAACATGCCCTTAGACATCTGTAATACATGCATACACACTTCTTTTATGAATGCTTGTACGCATATTTTGGTCTTCGAGCATATCATCACAAGTGTCTCGTTGTCCACAAGTCTATGAGAAGTTTATGTTATAAAATATCTTCTTTTATATATGTTGTATGGATTGTCATGTTTTAGATCCTTGTGATATGAAGTTTTATGTGGGATAAACTTTGCTTCATCCAACTTTTTTTTTTGTCATAGAGTGTGAAGTGTCTAGCCTCGCATGCTTTTCTCTCTTATCAAAAGTCGACACAAGCAGATGATGTATATAGTTTGGTAATCCTAAGGGGCATGTGTCATCTCTCGCATGCCGTATAAAAATGATTTTGTCGATAAGATAAGACAAGACACTTTCTATTTTCCTAAACGTAAGTGACGTGTATTATCTTTGGCGCCCATCAGAAAAAATGCTTTTATTTATAAGACTAGTGGTAATGTACATGTGGCGCACACATGTTTTATGGTTATTATAATAGATGACATGCTATTATATTAGCCTTACTATAAATTATCAATTTTTCCATCTACAAGTTCCTAGATGATACAGATATCTTGTCACATGTATCGGTACTGGAGTCAACTTTACTTAATAACAAACAAAATAAACTAAAATCAAAACATGATTGAATAATTTATTGCATTATTATATTATTACAAACAATATATATGTATGGACGTATATGTAAACAAAACTTCAGAATTAATGAATAAAGAACCAAGAGAGAGCTTGCAAAACTCAATAAACAAAGTATCTAGTGTATACTAAACATGAACTGAAGCACATGCACTTGACATTTTCTTTCAGATAGAGAAGATCAGTGTTTATGGTGAGGTCAACAACAATATTCTAGATAAAAAAGGAACAAACCACACCAAGGGTTGCATACATGCTTGTTCCCAATTTCCCTCCTTACAGGACTTGCAAGTGCAGCGAACCCTGCATTCTGATTCCGAGAAACACCCTTTCCACCATCCATGAAGGCTACTCGCACTTCTTGGTACATTTCTCCAACAAGAGGCCTCAGAATCTCAGGAACACCCAGCTATAGGATATATCTACATGACAAAAGAGAAATCTTGTAAGCAATAATAATCAGATTTATTTGGATTCAGCCTACATGATCACATTATATTGGGGAACGAGAGTCGCTCGTTTGGTCGGACGCTCCAGTTGTGAGCTCGACCACCCGGGCTCAAACCCGGTGCCCAGTGAGTATTCCCGTTGGTTACAATGGGAATGGGGAAATCCTCCTCGTTTCAAAAAAAATCATCACATTATATTGTGTCAATATTAGCTATTATGTAGTGCACACTCAACAAAATAGGTAGCCGAAATGTAGGTTGAGCTATATTGACAAGTTCTGTTGTTTATTGCTGACACTGAATGGAGGCTACTGAGCATCACCCATTTTATTGTCACTAACTTTAAGTTGTCACTAATTTACCTGTTCAAAGTGTGTCTGTGTTGTCGCTAACACTAAAAAGGAAGCACATGAAAGAAAAAAAAAGAATTCAATAGTCATCAGTCTCATATTCTAAGACATCCTCGGGTGTGTTTTCCACAAGAGGTTAGTTCAGAGTAATTTGATGGAAATAAAAGGCTGCAGCTCTACTACGTTCAAACTATTGCACACACCTGTCAACACACTCCCCACGCATGGAACTACTCAAGAGAGGGAGAATCGGGAGCACGGGAGAATGTACTTGGGTATAAAAAGCGATAATGCTATGCGTCTTACGTCCGACACGAGCAAATCGCCGGACGATCTCATAGGCCCACCGCCTCGTCGCTTGCGCTTTTACCCCGCCGCTCGCTCTGTCCGTGAGTTTATTAAAAAAAATCACCTATCCTTATGTTTCATCTGTTTCGGACATATGTTGCATTCAAATGTTTCATGTTGCACGTGTTTCATGTTGTTCCGAGAGTTAGGGGCGTGAGGGAGTGATGGTGGCATGGCACGGGCGCCGGGAAATGGGGTGCGGCGAGCCGGTGGCTGGCTGTTGACGGTCGTTAATATCAATCATGAACCGTCAACATAACCTGTATATATACTTAATTCCATCACCAAATATAGGGATAGGGGATTAAACTAATAAATTCCACGAGTTTTAGTGAATCTGTGTTTTCGTAGGATTTAATCAGAAATCCGTCAAAGTGGACCTATTGGTCAAAGTAAATTGCGCTTAACCGCGGCGTAAACAACTCCAGAAGGTTCCAGAGGACACCACACCGAAGAAGACAGCGAAGGGCTGCCAAGTGGGGCCATGGTTCATTGTCTCCTTCGGATGACGGTTCTCCACCGCCTTAAAGATCGCATCTACGCCGTTTATTTAAGTCGGTTTGATTCGATGGTTCAGAATTGACGCTACCCCCTATATATACGGCCCTGTACCCCCCTCCCTGAGACCATCTTGGAAACCCTAATTCATATCTCTCATTCAGATCAACACACACTAGGAGGATTAGGTCTAGACTTTCCAATGTAGTAGATTAGTAGCTCGGGAGTGAGGGTCGAGTTAGGCTCATGCTCAAGTTCCGGATCTAGTCTTGGAGGCTCGACAAAACCTTGTATCTTCATTTCTACATCTTGTAATACTTGTTATCAATTCATCATATTCTTATCTACATGGCTATGCTTACTTTGAATATATATCTTACTTAGTTGAGGTTATCTTCACTTTTGTGTGCAGATTCATAGAGCGCTTAGCCTGCTAGTTTATCGATTGGGCTAAGTAGATGTTGGCATTTCTTAGCGCAATCACCAAGTGAGGAGGTTTTAAGTCCATCACCGGCAACGGCGCTAGAAATGTCTGTTGGTATTTCTTAACACCATTACTAAGATTGAGTTAATCTTAGCAACGCTGCCAAGAAACACCAACTACGATAGTCTTTAAAGATTACAGACAATATCGGCAAGCGTATGGAGCTATCGTTGTAGCATTTCACCCGAAAGTATTCAGGGTATCGTTATTTATATTTTCCCAAAGGAGGGCAAGGTATTCATATTCTAGCATAGACATAAACATGATTACATACTTGTATAGTGGACCATAGTTCATAACAGGGGTAAAAAATAGTATTTCATGGATAGTGGACACACATCTAGGCTAACCTCAAGGATAAAAGAAAAACAAAGAATAAAAGAATATTCCTAAGTAGAACATGCATGTTCTAATATAGCCGTGCAAAGAACAGTTGATAATTATACAATGAATATGATTAGAGCTAGAACTAAGTGTGAGATAGGTTGGGAGGCCATCGAGTACTGGTCTGTCAGCAACCTCACATGACAATTTAGACTCCTATACCCTACCCGAACGTGGGGGATTACAAGGGACTGACAGGGCTATCACCACCTGCCGCCTACCCCTCAACCGTGGAGTAGAAAATGCATTCACCTGCTCCCATGTACCCGGGCACCACGTCCAATTACACAGAAACTACCCAAATTCTACTGGGTCCCTGACCTTACGGATTGACAGGTAAAGAACTTGGGCACACCCGAAGGCACGATGAACCACCACCTCAACTTAGCTCTAGTTCCACTCATATAAGTTATATAAATGATTAAGAATAAAATTCTACATGTCAAGATCATAACACACAACCTATATAGAAGTTCATATATCATGATTATAACACAAAAACTATACTCTAGTTCATATGCCTTGCTATATAAGTAAATGAGAGCAAGGACTTGGAACAACTCTTTATAGTATTCATACCAAGAAGGTTCTCTTCTTCCAAGGAGACAAGCTCTCCTTGATAGCTTTTGCCTTTGCTCACAAACTAATACTAAAGCTAAAAGAGACTAAGAGGTGGTAGTGAGGTAGAGGCTCCAAATGATGTGTGTGTGTGAGGTGAGCACTAGACCTCTTTATATAGTGATACATGGTCGGTTTTGGTGCAGGTAAATTAGGAAACAGCCGTGGACCGCCTCTGCATGGCGGCATGCAACCGCCGTAGAAGAGTGGGGCCGAGCAGAGGCGGTGGGGGTGCGCCCGCACCCTGGTGGGCCTGCCTCGCGACCACCTTCATCTGGTCAGTTCTTGAGTGGGCCTAGACCCTGTCCACGGTGGTATTCTGCCCAGGTAAATTCTGTAGGTGGGCTTTCTCCATTTCTTTCATTCGCGCATTTCTGCTTTACGCTTTATGTTTGTGCCTTTTGCTTGATTTTATTCATTTTTCAGTTGTATTTGAATATGTGTCCTACAAAACATGTTTTCTCGAATACAAGTGGAACTAGGTCAATAGTATAAGCATATGTGTTAAAAGTATGTTTATTTCTCCTGATTTGGACTATAATTGGCGGTCAGATTTGGTCGTTAGTGACCGCCAACAAATCCCCCAAGGTTAACCTTTGCTCGTCCTGAGCAAATAGCTAAGTACTTGGTTGTTGATCAAGAGTTGCTACTATGTCGATACAATTCACAAGTGTCATGTTTATAACAAAGTATTCTTTCGCAATTCAAATAAGTTAACATTTTTATCCACCCTTTTTCTTGATCCCTGTGGGGCATATAGCTTTTCCAAGTTCTTGCGCTGTTGCAAGATAGAACGGTTATAACAGAATCACTAATCATTCATTCCTTGATTAACTATCTATCTGGAGGTTTTATAAGTTTTTTTATAAAATAAATGTAAGTTCCTCAAATGATTCTCTCGATCACTCAGTTGTGTATGATACCTCACCAAGGCATCTTGGAATTTTGCCTTTTTTCATATCCTACCACTAAGGCTTTTGAGTGGAGTTTTGGGTAGGTATGAAAGTGGGGCATACTTGCATAACATATTTTTGCTAAGTCAAAAACTGGACCTCAACGAGATGCAAGTCATACATTTTGACCAAGACGTGCAAGTGTGTGGAATTTTCATAATGTTTCTAATTCTAAATATTTTTGGTACTCCTTGAATCATGACTCTCTTTTGGATGAATGCTTTTATTTGAAAGTATGAGCTATCTTTATTTCTTTCTTCTCTTTTCTTCATGCTCTTTAGCATGCATTGTTTTTTTCTCTCATGCCTTTTAGCATGGATATATTTTTTTCCTTCCTTTTTTAGCATAGCCCATACTATTCTTTTCGGCACATGAAATTTTTGAGAGAGAGACACATGATAAATGAATGGAGTAATTATTTGGTGGACAGAAAAATATGTTTTTGCGTAACTCTTAGTGTAAGAGTTAGCAGTTTATTTGTGGGTGTACGTGTGTCTTTATGATGGGTGCTTAACAAGAATCTCAACACGGTTCCCAACAATTTGACAAAGCTCAATGCTCAAACAAGTAGCATATGACTAAGGTTTTGAACTTTGAATATCATATCATATGACCTTGGTATGTATTCATAATCATTACGAAACTTTAGATTTTAGCATTTTTGAAAGTAAAATCTCTGGATGTCAAGTTTCTCTTAGAACAAAGTCATAGTAAATTCTATTTGTACCATATCATAACTCGCAACAACATAGAAAAGGAGCATGCATTTGCAATTGACAAGTTTTCAAGTTTTAGGATGAGACATTTTTAGCCAATAAACTTAAATCTTGGGGAACACTAAGTTATAACCTAGGCACAGATGAATTATAGACAGAGCAACTATTCATCATTTCAATATAGGAGAAGCTAAACATTCCTAAGACACATATGAGAGTGGAATTAATATTTTTGATATTTTTGAATTTTCAGATTTTTTATATGCTAATAAATAAATAAATACAGAAAATAAATTGCGCAAATAAAAGATACAAGGTACCTCTGCGGGGGTCCTCCCCTAAGCTAGCTCGAGGCCTAAGGTCCGGGATTGCTTGGTGTTGACTCCGAAGAAGGTATATTATTTTTGTTTTTTATATAGCTTTTACTAAAAGTTTTATTTCTTTGTTCATCCTTCCCATGTCTAAATTTAGTAGTTTTGGAACAGTGATCAAACTAATCATCATGTTTAATCTGATCAAGGTAGACTAATCAACCTAAGCATTATGCTTAATTTGAAAAGCCTATGAAAGTATGATTGCACGAAAGATCATACCTCAAACCAAAACATACTTATAGAGCATGAAGAAAATAACCAAAGTTTATTTGAGTTTAGATATATGAATGGTGAACTAAACTAGATTATTATTTTTTTCTTTTAGCACAATTAATGTATAGTTTTATAATTCTAGAATTATAGCTATAAAGGATAACTACTGATTTGCCTTCGGCAAGGGTTCACCATTTTAAGTCCAATAAGTAGGACTCTTCTCCCTTTAGTTTTTGCTTGATAACTGTACATCCGTGCCTGGAGGAGTAGACACCGATGGTTGCACCTTCTTGGGTATCCACACCATTTTGTTTGATTTAGGTGGTTGTCGGTGTTTCGAACCACCAACTAGTAAATTTGTATCTGCGTGTCTGGCCTAGATGGTGTGCTCGGAGGACATAAGGATTTATACTGGTTCGGATAGAATGTCCCTATGTCCAGTCTGCTGCTGCTCGTGTTACCGGCACTTGTTTGTAGTAGGTGTTACAAATGGGCGAGAGAGGGTGAAGGTCCCAAGTCTCTGGTGAAAAGATCGAATGGAGTTGAGTCTTCTTCAGCCCCCTCATCCGTGTGCTCGTGCTTCCCCTTTTATAGGTGAAGGGGAAGGCGCAGGTTATAGAGAAAGAAAGAGAGAGAGGAGAAAAGCGAGGGAGAAGAAGGCCTCTAGGGTCATGGCGTCCTTCATCTCCTTTATGCGGGTCCTGCCGGTCCTGTAGATGATGACGGGGATGGCTCCACGTCGTGGCCCTGTTTGTCACTGGTGCCATACGCAGGCATCGTCAGCCGGTCACGGCGCTCCACTCCGTTCCAACGGGCGGGGTGGTCAACAGGTATTCCTATCAGAAGCCGTATGGGGATTAGGCAGCACAGCACCGGCACGCCCGACACTGTTGGCGACGTGAGCCCCACGTATGGTCCGTTGTGGCCACGGGTCACGTTGAGACGTGCCCGCTTCCCTCTTTCTTCCTTCTTTTTTTAGCATAGCCCATATTATTTTTTTTGGCACATGAAATTTTTAAGAGAGAGACACATGATAAATGAATGGAGTAATTATTTGGTGGACAGAAAAAACATATTTTTGCGTAACTCTTAGTGTAAGAGTTAGCAGTTTATTTGTGGGTGTACGTGTGTCTTGATCATGGGTGCTTAACGAGAATCTCAACACGGATCCCAACAATTTGACAAAGCTTAATGCTCAAACAAGTAGCATATGACTAAGGTTTTGAACTTTGAATATCATATCATATGGCCTTAGTATGTATTTATAATCATTGCGGAACTTTAGATTTTTTTTTTGAAAGTAAAATCTCCGGATGTCAAGTTTCTCTTAGAACAAAGTCATAGTAAATTCTATTTGTACCATATCATAACTCGCAACAACTTAGAAAATGAGCATGCATTTGCAATCAACAAGTTTTCAAGTTTTAGGATGAGACATTTTTAGCCAATAAACTTAAATCTTATGGAATACTAAGTTATAACCTAGGCACAGAAGAATTATAGACAGATCAATTATTCATCATTTCGACATAGGAGAAGCTAAACATTCCTAAGACACATATGAGAGTGGAATTAATATTTTTGGTATTTTTGAATTTTCAGATTTTTTATATGCTAATAAATAAATAAATGCAGAAAATAAATTGTGCAAATAAAAGATACAAGGTACCTCTGTGGGGGTCCTCCCCTAAGCTAGCTCGAGGCCTAAGGTCCAGGATTGTTTGGTGTTGACTCCGAAGAAGGTATATTATTTTTGTTTTTTTATATAGCTTTTACTAATAGTTTTATTTCTTTGTTCATCCTTCCCATATCTAAATTTAGTAGTTTTGGAACAGTGATCAAACTAAACATCATGTTTAATCTGATCAAGGTAGACTAATCAACCTAAGCATCATGCTTAATTTGAAAAGCCTATGAAAGTATGATTACACGAAAGATCATACCTCAAACCAAAACATACTTGTATAGAGCATGGAGAAAATAACCAAAGTTTATTTGAGTTTAGATATATGAAAGGTGAACTAAACTAGATTATTATTATTTTTCTTTTAGCACAATTAATGTATAGTTTTATAATTCTAGAATTATAGCTATAAAGGATAACTACCGATTTACCTTCGGCAAGGGCTCACCATTTTAAGTCCAATGAGCATGACTCTTCTCCCTTTAGTTTTTGCTTGATAACGGTACATCCGTGCCTAGAGGAGTAGACGCGGATGGTTGCACCTTCTTGGGTATCCACACCATTTTGTTTGATTTGGGTGGTTGTCGGTGTTTTGAACCACCGGCTAGTAAATTTGTATCTGCGCATCTGACCCAGATGGTGTGTTCAGAGGACACAAGGATTTATACTGGTTTGGGAAGAATGTCCCTATGTCTAGTCTGTTGTTGTTCGTGTTATCGGCACTAGTTTGTAGTAGGGGTTATAAACGAGCGAGAGAGGGAGAAGGTCCCAAGTCTCTAGTGAAAAGATCGAATGGAGTTGAGTCTTCTTCAGCCCCCTCAGCCGTGTGCTCATGCTTCCCCTTTTATAGGTGAAGCGGAAGGCACAAGTTATAGAGAGAGAAAGAGAGAGAGAAGGAGAAAATGAGGGAGAAGAAGGCCTCCAGGGTCGTGGCGTCCTTCATCTCCTTTATGCGGGTCCCACCGATCCTGTAGATGACGACAGGGATGGCTCCACATCGCGGCCCTGTTTGTCACTAGCGCCATATGTAGGCGTCGTCAGCCGGTCACGGCGCTCCACTCTGTTCCGATGGGCGGGGTGGTCTACAGGTACTCCTGTTAGAAGCCGTATGGGTATTAGGCAATACAGCGTCGGCACGCCTGACACTGTTGGCGACGTGAACCCCTAGGTATGGTCCATTATGGCCATGGGTCATGTCGAGACATGCCTGCTTCCCTCCCAGTGTCAGAAGTTTGACCCTAGGGTCATACTCTTAGACCCATAGTGGTTGGAGGCGGTATGGATCCCCGTCGGGCGAGATGAAGCCCGCCCCCGAGGGGTCTGGTGAGATGGTGCCCGTGCCCTCAGGGTCAGGCGAGACAGAGCCCGTGACCTTAGGGTTGGGCAACATCGAGCCCATGCCCTCGGGGGTTGGGCGAGACCTTAAATACGTCTTGGACCATTCGGGCGAATTAACGTTCATGGCCGTTAACTTCCTTCCTCTGGGTATCCCTAATATCGATACCCGATAGTAGCCCCCGAGCCTACGGAGGAGTAGAATACTCCTTTGTAGGCTTTTTTTAGGCGGGAGGACTCTGAGGGCCTTAGTCTCCCTTCGTAGCTCGCGGGGTGTCTTGGTAGGGTTGCGATTCCATTCTGTCGTGATCGTACTCCTTGGGAACATGTAGCTATAGAATTCGGGGACCGGAAAAGATTTCTCTTGATTCCGATCCCTCCCTAGGATTTGATCGATCCGCCATTGTCATGCGATAGCGTATTCGGTCTCCTTACGAGTCCAACTTGCCTCGAGCCCCTGCACATAGCAGGGGTTCGGTCGAGGAGTCAGCTCATCGTGTGATCATCCTCCCTCAAGCATTTTTTTGATAAAACGGAGGGGTTGAGCCGTGCCATGTTTTCCTCGATGGATGAATCATGGTGCTCGGTGAGCTATTAACGGGTTAGTCCAAGTGGGGCCCTGGCTTCCCATTTGCGAGGGTCCAGCATGGGTCAGTTGGTGACCGACTCTAGATTCTTGGCAGCCAATCCATATAGTTCTTGGGTCTGTTCGATCGTTCCCAAGGGCTTGCTGCCTTTCTTCAAGGAAAAACCATGGACTGTGAACCAACCAAGACTCCAATGTGGGCCAGGTTGCTTGTGGTGCTCGTGCGCCCAGGTACTGGCCGCTAGCGTGCCCATCCCTTTCCACCCTTCATGCTAAAGGCGCCCTAGAGCGCTTGTGAACACGTCGGTGGGCCAACCTTCGAACTCCTGGGCTTGAATGGGCTATGGGAGCATTTTCAACTCCATATCCTTCCTTACCTATGGCGGTTCTTGGCCCATCGAATGGGGCTAATCATCATCTGATGCGTCCTTCGAGGGAGCAGCCAGAGGTGGCGTGCGCACATTTCTCGTAGAGGCGATGTGACGAGGCATGGAGGGTGCTTAGATCTAGGCAGATGGTTCACCTCTTACTCCACCTTCCCTTATAAATAGCGGCCTTTCCCTTCATCTTTTGATATGCCTAACTGCAACCTCACCTTCTCCACTTCTCCACCGCCAGCATTCAGATCTATTGCCTTCGCTCTTCCTCCGCCAGCGTAGGTCTTGTTCTTCTGCCTTTGCCTCCCATGGAGTCATGGTATCGCTTTGATGTCACCCACGCGTGCATAGAGGGCCTCGTCAAGCGCAGTCTTCTCCATAGGAGGACTGACATGGTGGAGTGGCTCGTGCCTGGTCGCGAGGAGGCTCCGGCGTTGCCTGATGGCTACGTCATGTCCTTCGCACCCTTCCACGAGCGCGGACTCATGATTCCTCCCCATCCATTCTTCCAAGGACTGCTGCACCACTACTAGATTGAGCTGTAGCATCTGAACCCCCAACGGGATCCAGCACATTGTGGCCTTCATTGCACTGTGCAAGGGGTACCTAGGGATCAAACCCCACTTCGAACTATGGATGTACTTCTTCTCCGTTTCCCTGCTTAAGAAGAGGGATAGAGCTGGGGACCTGCAGGTGTTGATGGGCTACGTGGGCATACACCTCCGGGGCCAGCGGTCCACTGAGTACATGCCCCGCCAGCTGTTGAGGTCCAATAAGGGGTGGCATGCGTAGTGGTTCTACATGAAGAACGATGCCGTCGCCCCCTTGCCGGACTTCACCAGACACCTCATCGAAGAGGCACCGCAGGTGTGGTCATGGGGACCTCCTGAGAAGGAAAAGAATAGGATGCGCGATATCCTTAATGTCATCAGGGCATATCATGCGAGAAGGGTGGCGCCGCTGATGGTGCGTGCCCTCCCGCTATACGGGATGACGCCGGGCACGTAGCTCAACGGGACAGTGCTCGCCTAGGGGCCGCTCCATGACAGTGAGGTCACGCAGCACATCAAGGAGGCGACGGAGGAGTCCAACATCATGTTCCCAATCCCGAGACATCCCACGATGCGGCCAGACATGGGCTTCATTGAGCTACCAATGGGGTTGGGCTTTTAGGCCTCCATCGCGCCGCTGCCAGAGCACTTGTCCGTGAGGGCGGTGAACCATGCCGTGGATGAGAAGAGGAAGAAGGAGAAGGATGATAAGAAGGCAAGGTGGTGGGTGAAGTAGTGGGTGAGGCTAAACCGAGGAAAGTGGTGGCAGGGTTCGGAGGAGGAAGAGAAAGAAGAAGAAGAAGAAGAAGAAGAAGAAGAAGGCGATGGTTCCGGGTTGCCCGTCTAATGGGACGAGCTAGGCGACAGGGATGAGGATCTATCTCTGTCGTAGGCGGGGCCTTTCTCGAGGCATGCCCTAGGGAAGGAGGGGGAGGACGCGCCCTTGGAGCCGGCGGACGTGCCGACGAGGAGCAGCCAGGGTTGGGCGGTCGACCCCAAAACATCATCGCCCGGTGGCGTCGAGGTGAGTTAAGAGTTTTTTCGTCCTTTTGCTCTAATGATTTTTTTACCATAAACTAACTATCATATCCTTTGCTGTGTCGGAGGACGCAGGACTCTCCTGAGGCTTGCTTCAAAGAAGAGCCTCGCCCTTCGGTAGACGCGCCAAGAGCCAGCTGGCGCCGCACCGGAGGTGAGCGGGAGTGGCGCTGGGGTGGCCATGGCGTCGACCGGGGAGATGCAGCTGATGGCTTCATCCACGGGCGAGCAGACGGAGTAGGGCACATACGGGGTGCCCATGGTGGGCATGGCGCGCCCAGGCACGGCTGCGACATCACAGGTGGAGACAACGCAACCGAAGCTGTCATCCGCGTAGGTAGGCGCGTCTGCGAGGGGCAGATTGGGGAGGCCACACCCAAGGTGTCCTCGACGGATGTGGTGTGGCCAGGCACAACCACGACATCGTTGGTGGAGACGACGCAGCTAGGGCCATCGTCCGTGCAGACGGTCGCACCCATGGTGTGGTGGATAGAGGAGGCCGCGCCCGGTGCATCCGTGGTGGGTGCGATGACGGGACATGCTTCCTCATCTGCGTCACCCATCCCCCCTACTGTTGGGGGGCCTGTCTCAGGGGAGTTGCTGCCGCGAGAGGGTTTGGCGCTGCCTGGGGTCGGCGATGAGGCGCCCTAGCCTCTGGTCTGGGTCGGTGGAGATCCACACGCCTAGGGAGGACCCCAAATCCGGTGAGCCAACCAGCAGAACCTGGGGGTGATGCTCTTCACCCTCGACGATGCCGCAGAGGAGAGGGAGTGGTGGTGCGTTTCAGTCAGGGGATGGGATCAGGGTCAATGCCCTGACCACCACGCTGAACTAACTGTAGGACATCGTCACGCTGGTCGGCCAGGTACGTCATGTCTGTCTTCGACCTTCGTCTCTCTCCTTTGCTCCTCTTAACTTGTGTCCTCTCTGTAGTATCTCATGGACTACAGCCAGGAGAAGTCCCTATTCCTTCGTCGCGAGAAGGATGTTTGGGACCGCCTCGCCGAATAGAAGCAGCGGTGTGAGGAACTAGAAGCACAGCTTGCTGCCGCCTATTAGGAGGTGGTTGAGCTTGCCCTCATCTGCCAGGAGTTGGCCGATCTCTGGATCAAGGAAGCAGAGGCTTGCATTGATGCCCAAGAGGTTAGGGAGAAGCTCGTGGCCCTGCTTGAGAGGACGCATGTGGACGAGGCAAAGGCCGAGTGGTTATGAAAGGAGTGGGACGACCTACTCCAAACCATAGAGGGGGTCTACATGGAGCACGACCTGGCTCGTTAGGAGCGTGTGAACGCCCAACAGCGGATCTGCCTCCTAGAGGGTGAGCTTCGAGGAGAAAAGGACTTGAAGGTTGCGGCGAAAGCGGTGACTGCCAGACTCGCCACGGAGGTCAGTCAACGCCGGGAGTAGATCTAGAACCTAGAGGCCGAGGTGACCTGGCAGCGTGACGAGGTGTGCAAGCTCCGGGCGGACGTGTACGATAATCCTCTAGTTTGCCTTGTTGTCCTTTTTCCTAGAACCCATGGTGAGTCCTTTGATGTGGTTGTTGTGTGACTTGGACATGACTTGATGGTAGGCTCGTGGCAGAGGTGGCGAAGGGCCATAGCCTAGAGAAGGAGCTCGACAAGGTGAAGGCCACCCTCCTAAAGGAGAGCAAAGAGCACGATGCCCTGCGCGCTGATGTCTAGCTGGTCTGCGGTGACCTTGAGCTAGCCCTGATGCAGGAGACGAGTGCGGTCACGGTTTATGCCATCCAGATCATGAATCGGGTGCATGACATTGTGAGGGGCACGCTCCGCTTTGGCATCAATCGGTTGTTCATGATCGCTCGCTCTCACTATGAGAACATTGATCTAGCGACGATGAGTCAAGGTTTCGCGCCCGGCTACTCCGACACCGAGCTAGAGGATATCAAGAAGGAGGTGGCCCTTATGGCACATGACTTATTTGCCAAGATAGAGGATGAGATCATCCCCCCAAAAAATTAGTTAGTTAGATAAACGAAGTGGTGGTCTTGTAATAAATGAACAAGTTTTAGTTCTTTTGTGTTATAAAAAGGTTACTGCATTCTGTCCCTTTTCTGTTATTAAGGCTACAAAGCTTAAGGTGTGGGCAAAAGAACCCTGATCACGCTGGTGAGCAAGAACGCCGTTGCCGCTGGGGCGTAGGTTCCTTGTAGTCCGACCAACTTTACTCAGTGTTCGTTTCCACAGCTCTTGCTTTTAGATCTTAACATGAGAAGGGATCAGGCACAACGATTGTTTCTGAATAGGTATGCTCTTATCAGTCCCCGAGTGAGGCCTAGCCCCGTGCCGTTGCTGGGGTTGGGTGTCACTATGGATCAAGGTCGAGATAGCAAAAAAGAAAGCATTTTTATATTTCAGAAACACCATTCTTAATTTTCATGGGTACATGCATATGCTAAGGGTAAAAATGACGTAGCTGCCCGATGTTCCATGCATTGATGAAGACCTTGCCATCGATGGTCTTGAGCTTGTAGGTGCCGGGTTGGAGCAGTTCTGCCACGACGTATGGTCCTTCCCATGGCGGAAAGAGCTTGTGATTGTTTTTGTTGCTCTGGATGAGGCAGAGTACCAAGTCCCCGACGTTGAAGGCCTAACCCCACACTCGATGGCTGTGGTACCAATGCAATGCTTGCTGGTACTTAGCTGAGCGGAGGAGGGCAACGTCATGCGCCTCATCGAGCTGATCCATGGCATCCTCGAGGGACGCCTTGGCTCCCTGCTCATTGTACGCCATGACCCTTGGCGCTCCATAGTCGAGGTTGGTCGGGAGGATAGCTTCGAAACCATAGACCATGAAGAAGGGTGTGTAGCTGGTGGCCCAACTATGGGTGATCCTCAGGCTCCAGAGCACTGTGGGGAGCTCCGCAACCTATCGTTCGCCAAACTTGTTCAACCGGTTGAAGATCCTAGGCTTGAGGCCTTGTAGGACCATGCCGTTCACGTGCTCGATAGTCTCATTTGTGTGGGGGTGCGCCACGACGGCCCAATTGATGCGGATGTGGTATTCATCGCATAATCAGAGAAACTTTTTCTCGGTGAACTACGTGCCTATGTCCTTGATAATGGAGCTCAGGATTCCAAAGCTATGGACGATCTCAAGGAAGAATAGCACGGCTTGCTTGGACTTGATCATGGAGATCGGCTGAGCCTCTATCTACTTTGTAAACTTGTCTATGGCGACAAGCAAGTGCATATAGCCCCCGGGCGTTCTCTTAAGAGGTTCGACCATATCAAGCCCCTAGATCACGAATGGCCACATGATGGGGATCGTTCGGAGTGCTTGGGCCGGCAGGTGGGTCTGCCGAGCATAGTATTGGCACCCTTCGTAGGTGCGCACAATCCGTTCAGCATTGACTGCTGCGGTTGGCCAGTAGAAGCCCTGTCAGAACACATTTTTGACCAGGGTCCTAGGTGCAGCATGGTGCTCACAGACCCCACCATGGATATCTCTCAGCAACTGCTTCCCTTGTTTGATTTGGATGCAGCGCTGCAGGATTCTAGTGTGGCTTTGCTTGTAGAGCTCCCCCTCAGTAACGACGAAGGACTTGGTGCGACATGTAAGCCACCGAGCCTCTGTTTTGTCCATCGATGGCACCACACAGAGGAGGTAATCAAGGTAAGGCATCCTCCAATCAGCAAAAGGGTCGGGCTCTGCCATTAGGTCTACATCAAGCTCCATGACCTCAAGGTCAGGGGGAGCTAAGGGTTGGTTAGCCCCCTAGCCTGGGTCAGTGGCCTATCACCAGTTCATTCTGGCTCCTCATAGTGGACCGAGGGCTTGTACTGGTCATTGGTAAAAATGCTCATCGACACTGGCTCTCGGCCATACGCCATCTTTACCAGTGCGTCGGCTACTTCATTGAGTCACCTCGAGATGTGATTGAGCTCGAGACCTTCGAACTTGTCCTCCAGCTGGTGGACCTCTCGGCTATACGTAGCCATCTTGGCGTTTTGGTAGCTTGACTCCTTCATGACCTGGTCGATGACCAGCTGGGAGTTATCCCGGACATCGAGCCATCGGATGCCCAGCTTAACAGCCATGCATAGGCCATTAATGAGTGCCTCATATTCAGCCACATTATTGGAGGCAGGGAAGTGGACATGGACCATGTACTTCATGCGCACTCTGAGGGGTGAAACAAAGACTAGCCCCACGCTGGCCCCCTTCTTTATTAGTGACCCATCGAAGTACATCGTCTAGTAGTCCTGGTCGATGACCGCTAGCAGCATTTGGATCTCGGTCCATTCTACCATGAAGTTAGCCAGGACTTAGGACTTGATGGCTGTCCGAGGGGCGTACAAAATACCCTGACCCATCAACTCGAGTGCCCACTTCGCAATGCTTCCTGTGGCGTCCTAGTTTTGGACAACCTCACCTAGGGGGAAGGACATCATGACCATCACTAGATGTGACTCGAAGTAATGACGTAACTTCCTCTTGGCGATAAGGACGACGTACAAGAGTTTCTGGATTTGGGGGTAGTGAGTCTTGGAATCGGACAAGACCTCACTACCGAAGTACACGGGACACTATACTTTGAGGGCGTGTCCCTGCTCTTCCTGCTCTACCACCAGGGCGGCGCTGACTACTTGCGTGGTGGCTACAATGTAGAGTAGGAGCGGTTCTCTGTCGGTCAGGGGACCAGGATCGGGGCCTTCGTTAGGAGCTGCTTGACCTTGTCAAGTGCCTCCTAGGCCTCAGGCGACCATTCGAAATGGTCAACTTTCTTTAGAAGCCGATAGAGGGGGAGACCTCGTTTACTGAGGCATGAGATAAAATGGCTGAGCGCAGTGAGGCACCCTGTAACTCGTTGTACCCCCTTTATGTTCTGAATCGGGCCCATCCTTGTGATGGACGAGATCTTCTCCGGGTTGGCTTCGATGCCACGCTCAGAGACGATAAAACCCAGCAGCATATCCCTCGGGACCCCAAAAACACATTTCTTGGGATTGAGTTTGATGCCGTTTGCTCAAAGTTTCGCAAAAGTCTGCTCTAGGTCAGCTACAAGCTGGCCAACCCATTTGCACTTGACCATGATGTCGTCTATGTAGGCCTCAACGGTTTGCCCGATGAGGTCCTCAAAACACTTGAGCATACAACACTGATACGTAGCCCCCATGTTTTTCAAATCGAACAGCATTGTGACATAGCAGAACGATCTGAATGGGGTGATGAAAGATGTCGCGAGCTGGTCGGACTCTTTCATTGCGATTTGATGATATCCGGAGTACGCATCGAGGAAGCAAAGGGTTTCACATCCTGAGGTCGAGTCGACTACTTGGTCTATGCGTGGCAAAGAAAATGGAGCCTTTGGACATGCTTTGTTGAGACCCTTGTAATCAACACACATTCTCCATTTGCCACTCTTTTTTCTTACAAGAATGGGATTGGCTAACCACTCAGGGTGATACACTTCCTTGATGAATCCGACCATCAAAAGCTTCACAATCTCCTCGTCGATGGCCCTGCGCTTCTCGTCAAAGCGACATAGGCGCTGCTTCACTGGCTTGGAGCCTGGCCTGATCTTCAAGGCATGCTCGGCGACTTCTCTCAGAATGCCTGGCATGTCCGAGGGTCTCCATGCAAAGATGTCTCTACTGGCGTGGAGGAAGTCGACGAGCGCGCTTTCCTATTTAGAGGAAAGCATGGTGCAGATGCGCACCACTTTGCCCTCAGAGCTGCTGGGGTCTATGAGGACCTCCTTGGTGCCCTCCATGGGCTTGAAAGGCTCGGCCGATCACTTGGGTCGGGTGCTCCTTCGACGATCTCCTCCCTAATGGCCACGAGCTCTTCGGAGGCGACAATCATCATGGCGTGTTCGCAGCACTCGACCTCGCACTCGTAGGCGCGCTGGAAGGAGGTGTCGATGGTGATGACCCTGTGTGGACCCTGCATCTTTAACTTTAGATAGGTGTAGTTGGGGACGGCCATTAACTTCGCATAGCATAGACGTCCTAGGATGGCGTGGTAGGTCCCGTGGAACCTGACCACCTCGAAGGTAAGGGTCTCCATCCTATAATTGGTCAGATCCCCAAAGGTGATGGGCAGATCGATCTGCCCGAGCGACATGGCCTACTTTCTAGGCACGATGCCGTGGAAAGGCACCCCGGTTGGCCGAATGCACGATTGGTCGATGCCCATGGCGTCGAGGGTCTCAGCGTACATGATGTTGAGGTCACTGCCTCCATCCATCAGCACCTTAGTGAGCCACTTCATGCCGATGATCAGGTCGACCACGAGCGGGCATCTTCTTGGCTATAGGACACTTTTTGGGTGGTCAGTCCGACCAAAGGTGATGGCGGACTGCGACCATCGGAGGAAGGAAGGCATGGCCAGCTCGGTCGCATAGACCTCACAGCACGCAAGCTTCTGGCATCGCTTGCAGTCATAGGCCGCTAACCCCCGAAGATCATGAGGTAGCCATCCAGCGTCAGAAAGCCACCGTCCTTCCCCTCGGCATCGTTGGCCGCTGGCTTGGGCTCCTTTCTATGCTCCCCCTTATTGGAGCCACCAGATAGGAATCGCTTCATGAGGGCGCAATCTTTGTATAGGTGCTTGACGGGGAAGGCATGGTTCGGGCATGGCCCTTCGAGTAGTTTCTCGAAGTGGTCTAGGGTACCCTCGGTGGGCTTCCAACCCCCCTTGAGGTCAGCAGCGGCCACGAGTGAGCCCTCGTGCCGCTGCTTGTTGTTCTTCTTGTTGGGGCTGTTGGAGGCGCCTTCACTAGCATCCTCATCCTGCTTCACCTTGCTCTTGGGACTGTCGAAAATTGCTCCAACCACCTCCTCACCCGAGGCATGGCTGGTGGCGATGTTGAGGAGCTGCTTAGTCATTTGCGAGCCCTTGCGTCCCAGCTTGTGAACCAGGGACTCGTAGGTGGTCCTGGATAGGAGGCTCCTATAACGTCAGCATCGGTGATGTCGGGCAGCTCGTTGCACTGCTGGGAGAAGCATCGGATGTACTCACAAAGAGTTTTCCTGGACTTCTATCTGTAGTTTTTGAGATCCCATAGGTTCTAAGGATGCGTGTAGGTGCACTGGAAGTTTCCCACGAAAATCTCCTTTAGGTCCGCCCAACTTTGAATCCGACTGGGCGGAAGGTGCTCCAACCATATTCGCGCTGAATCAGCCAGGAGCAATGGGAGGTTGCGGGTAATGAAACTGTCACTATCTGCTCCACCGGCTTGGTAAGCAAGCCGGTAATCCTTGAGGCATAGTCTAGGGTTTGTTTCCCTAGAGTATTTTAGGATGTTGGTCGGCAGTCGGTACCATGGTGGGAAGGCGACATTGAGGATTTGTCGGCCGAAGGCCTGAGGTCTCGGCAGGTCGCGGCTCGGGCTTCGGTCCTCGCCGCTATCATAGCATCCACCGTGACAAGGGTGGTAGGCATGGCCGACTTCCTCTGTCTCATCGCTTAGTCCACGCCTATGGGCATCCAGGATGTTACATGTGTCATGGTGGAGGCTGAGACGCTCATGCACCAGGGCCATGGCAACCCCGCTGCCACCATGCGGTGCCTGGTGGATAGACATGTCCCTGACATGTCTTCCCAAGGGCACGTGCTGACTGGCATCAAGCTCATGTCGCTGAGACAACAAGCTCTCCGCCTATTATACCACCGCATGCTCGAGCAGCATGCGCAATCTCGCGATGGGCCTGATGATCCTCAGGTGTCATAGGCTCTAGGAGCCCTCAGAGCAAGGCCGTCATGGCAGTGATGTTCGGGCTTACCCGAGCAAAGTGTGGGAGGGCTCCATCATCTTCTATGATCCTTCGGTTCATGTCGCGGGCCATGGCGCACGCATGCCCACCATCACCGCGGCGCTCAATCTCTCGCTCAAGCTCTACGCGCTCCTACTCGAGTTAGAGTCGCGCATCCTTGAGCTCCTGGTGCCGTGCCCTTAGCTGTTCCACCTGCATGCGAGGAAGGGCCCCTGCATCTTCCTTGATCTCATCGTCGAGGTCGTTTAGTGGGGTAGCCCCTCCCTTGTGGATGCTTTCGACATGTCCCTCGGGGTACCTACCACAAAATATTCTTGCGAGGGGTGATGGCTCCCCCTGCTAGAGTCAGAGTCAGAGAGCGACTCTGAATCTCCCGTGAGAAGGTCTTGGAAAGATTTCATGACGTATTCGGTCATCCCCATGAACTCATCATTTGTTAGGGATGGATGGATGCATTGGGCCACGAGGTGGCCAACAGTCCCCATAGCATTGCGCAGACCGAACGGGAACGCTGCTAGGGCACCCCAGGTGAGGTGTTCTAGGGAGAGCGGTTCCCCTCCAGTGAGTTGCATCATGGCATTGGTGAAGGAGAAAGTAAGGCAGCACAGGTCCTCTCAGGACGGTCGGGGTCCCAGGAAGGCATCAAGTTGGCACTCTAGCCTCCTGTAGTTAAAGCTGAGGAGCAGGTCGCTCCCAGGGACATGGGCCTCCTATGCATGCAGCTATAGCTCCTCAAGCGCCTTGATGATCACGTCGAGGCTAGCGGAGTGGAGAGGCTGGACGGTGGTGGGAGCCTGTGCCAACTCTCCCTCTGTCACGATGATGAAGTCCAGGCTCCCGAAGTGCATGTGCGTGCCCGAGACCCAGCTGACGCCATAACTAGCCATCCAAGGCCTGATGAGAACATCGAGACGCGCAAAAAGCCCCTACCTGGCGCGCCAACTGTCGGTGTTTTGAACCACTGGCTAGTAAGTTTGTATCTGCATGTCTGGCCCAGATGGTGTGCTCAGAGGACACAAGGATTTATACTGGTTAGGGCAGAATGTCCCTATGACCAGTCTGTTGCTACTCGTGTTACCGGCACTTGTTTGTAGTAGGGGTTACAAACGGGCAAGAGAGGGAGAAGGTCCCAAGTCTCTGGTGAAAAGATCAAATAGAGTTGAGTCTTCTTCAGCCCCCTCAGTCGTGTGCTCGTGCTTCCCCTTTTATAGGTGAAGGGGAAGGCATAGGTTACAGAGAGAGAAAGAGAAAGAAGGAGAAAAGCGAGGGAGAAGAAGGCCTCCAGGGTCATGACGTCCTTCATCTCCTTTATGCGGGTCCTATCGGTCCTGTAGATGACGACAGGCATGGCTCCACATCGTGGCCCCATTCGTCATTAGCGCCATACGCTGGCGTCGTCAGCCGATCATGATGCTCAACTTCGTTCCAGCGGGCGTCGTGGTTAACAGGTATTCCTGTTAGAAGCCATACAGGGATTAGGCAGCATAGGGCCTACACACTTGACACTGTTAGTGATTTGAGCCCCTAGGTATGGTCCATCATGGCCATGGGTCATGTCGAGACGTGCCCGCTTTCCTCCCGGTGTCAGAAATTTGACCCTAGGGTCATACTCTTAGACCCATAGTGGTTGGTGGCGGTATGGATCCTAGTTGGGCAAGATGGAGCCCGTGCCCTCAGGGTCGGGCGAGACGGAGCCCATGCCTAAGGGGTCAAGTGAGATGGAGCCCGCACCCTCGGGGTCGGCGAGACCTTAAATACGTCTTGGACCATCCGGGTGAATTAACGTTCATGGCCGTTAACTTCCTTCCTCCGGGTATCCCTAACATCGATACCCGACAGTGGTGTGGAGGTAGACTTTGGAGCTTCTTCTCTTTGCTTCCATACCTTCTTGTTCTTTTTGGGTGGTGTGGGAACAACCTTCAGAGTTTCTTCCTATTTATTTAGGTTGTTCTTCTTTGGCTCCGACCTCTTTTTGTTTTCTTTGTTTTTCTTGATGAGGCTGTCCACCAATTGAGGTTGAATTTCAACCTCCTTTATGCCTTGTGGGTTTGGCCCATACTTGATATGGATCATGGAGCATTGCTCCTGTCGGGGCCGAAAGTCAAACTTTTCCTCTTTGCCATTGATGTTAAAGCGGATTTCTCCAGCTCCAACATCAATCTGAGCTCCTGCAGTGCTGAGGAATAGTCGCCCAAGGATGAGGGGTGATTCCTTTGTTGTTTCCATATCTAGGACCACAAAGTCAACTGGGATGAAGTAACCCCAAATTTTCACCGAGATATCTTTGGTGATTCTAGCTGGATAGCGGACTATGGAGTCCACCAATTAGAGCATCATTGGCGTTGGCGTGAGGTGTGTGATGTTTAGCTTGTTGAAGATGGTCTTGGGCATAATGCTTACGCTTTCCCCAAGATCACACAAGGCATGATCAAACTACTAGGTGCCAATGGAACACGTGATTGTGGGGCACCTAGGGTCCTTCTTCTTCTTAGGTAGACGGTTGAGTATAGCTGCGTTACACTCTTCCATCAGCTTGATGACCTCCATGGATGGCATGGTCATTTGTTATTGATGATGTCCTTGATGTATTTTGCATAAGAAGGCACATGTAAGACGTCCATTAGTGGAACGCTCACATGTATCTTCTCTATCATTTCCACAAAATGAGCGAATTGCACGTCCATGGCCTGCTTCCTCTTTCGTGTGGGAAACGACAAATAACTGGTGTCAACAAAGTCTTTCGGTGCCGTTTCCTCCTCTTCTTCTCGATCTTTTTGTGTTTTTTGTTGATGGTGCAGACTCTTCTTCTTGTTGCCTTTGTGCCTTTCCTATTTTATGGTTAGGGTTTGGTGGATCATGAGTGGTCTTACCATCTCTCGTGGTCACCGCATTAACTTTTTCAAAAGAATTCTCAGGTTGCCCTAGGATCTTCCCTTCATTATTAACAAGAATGGAGGCAACAATTTGAGCTAACTTTGTCTCTATCATTTTATTAAAACTCAATTGATTTTTAACAGAAGAAGATAGACCATCAATTTTAGAGTTAATGTTTTCTAGCATTTTATCATTAAAAGTTAGCTTTTTAGTGATATTTTCATTTATTTTAGCTTGACCTAAAACTAGGTCTTTCAAGGAGGATTGATTCAAATTATAATTTGAATTGAAATTCGAATTACCTCCTTACGGGCAGGACTGATTGTTCCACCCGTTATTGTTACATTGTCGGAACCCGTTGTTGATGTATGCAACGTCTTCATGGGTCTCGGGGTAGTTGTTCCCCGAGTGTCCGACTTCTCCACAAACTTCACATGTCATATGTGAGTCTATGGCCTGGACAATGCTCTTCATGGCTTCCTTCTCACCCGCACGATCATCCAGTCTTTTCATCAATAAGTCTATTTTTGCGACAAGCATATCTATCTCCTTCACAGAATGCATGCCTTTTTGGTGTTTGTGCTCCTCCCCCAGCTTTGATTAGCCACCATTTTCTCGATGAGAGCCTTAGCTCCATTGACGGTTAGGGAGAGGAATGCTCCTCCAGCAGCGGCATCAACGTGCCCCTTCAACATGGGCGTGAGCCCCTCATAAAAGTTCTAGAGCATGAGCCAGTCCTCCATTCCATGGTGTGGGTAGGCTTGGATATAATCCTTGAGCCTTTCCCATGCCTCGGGGATGGATTTGAGTGAAGATTGCTAGAAGTTTGAAATTTTCCCCCTCAGGGCATTGGTTTTTCCCATGGGCAAAAACTTCACGAAGAACGCCGCAGAACATTTGTCCCACGTGTCGACAGCTCCCTTGCTCTGATAAAACCATTGTTTTGCCTTCCCCGCAAGGGAGAGGGGAACAGACATAGCCTGATGCTTGCTTGTGCGACATCTTTGATGACGATGGTGTCGCACAGCTCAAGGAAATGTTGCAAGTGTGCACTTGCATCCTTGCTTGGCAAGCCATAGAATTGGTTTGCCTGCATCATCGTAATCAGGCCAGTTCGGAGGTCGAAGTTTCCGGTGCCTATGTTGACAGCGGGCCCAACGGGCATGTTGGCAACAGCGGGGGTGGAGTAATCATGAAGTGACTTGGCCATGACAGTAGTTGCAAATGGTACGAGGGTGGCTAGTTCGACTGCCGGTGGAGTTGTAGTAGAAGAAGCAGTACGAGACCTGTTCTTCCTTAGGAGTGCCTCCAGATTATCGGTGTAGTTGTTCGGTAGATCAAAACCACTCATACACTATCCTGCTTTCATTCCACAACAGGAAGAAAACAAGCAGAATTAGCCTGCATAAACTATGGCTACCATTACATGCATGTGATCATTGTTCATGTTATGCTAGATTCTTTTTTCCTATGCCCTCCCCGGCAACGGCGCTAGAAATGCTTGTTGGCATTTCTTAGCGCAATCACCAAGTGAGGAGGTTTTAAATCCATCACCAGCAACGGCACCAGAAATGCCTGTTGGTATTTCTTAACACCATTGCTAAGATTGAGTTAATCTTAGCAACGCCGCCAATAAACACCAACTACGATAGTCTTTAAAGATTATAGACAATATCCGCAAGCATACGAAGCAATCGTTGTAGCAATTCCCCAGAAGTATTTAGGGTATCGTTATTTATATTTTCTCAAAGGAGGGCAAGGTATTCATATTCTAGCATAGACATAAACATGATTACATGCTTGCATAGTGGACCATAGTTCATAACTGGGGTAAAAAATGGTATTTCATGGATAGTGGACGCACATCTGGGCTAACCTCAAGGATAAAAGGAAAACAAAGAATAAAAGAATATTCCTAAGTGCGGCAGGCTTGTTCTAATATAGCCATGCAAAGAATAGTTGATAATCATACAACGAATATGATTAGAGCTAGAACTAAGTGTGAGATAGGTCGGGAGGCCACCGAGTACTGGTCTGCCAGCAACCTCACGTTACAATTTAGACTCCTACACCCTACCCAAATGTGGGGGATTACAAGGGACAGACAGGGCGGTCACCACCTGCTGCCTACCCATCAACTATGGAGTAGGAAATGCATTCACCTGCTCCCATGTACCCAGGCACCACGCCCGATTACACAGAAACTACCCAAATTCCCCTGGGTCCCCGACCCTACGGATCGACAGGTAAAGAACTTGGACACACCCAAAGGCATGATGAGCCTCCACCTCAACTTAGCTCTAGTTCCACTCATATAAGTTATATAAATGATTAAGCATAAAGTTCTACATGTCAAGATCATAACACACAAACTATATACTAGTTCATATATCATGATTATAACACAAGAACTATAGTCTAGTTCATATGCATTGCTATATAAGTAATATGAGAGCAAGGACTTGGAAGAACTCTTTATAGTATTCATACCAAGAAGGTTCTCTTCTTCGAAGGAGACTAGCTCTCCTTGATAGCTTTTGCCTTTGCTCACAAACTAATACTAAAGCTAAAAGAGACTAAGAGGTGGTAGTGAGGTAGAGGCTCCAAATGATGTGTGTGTGAGGTGAGCACTAGCCCTCTTTATATAGTGATACATGGTTGGTTTCGGTGCAAGTAAATTAGGAAACCACCGTGGACCGCCTCTGCATGGCGGCATGCAACCGCCATAGAAGAGTGGGGCTGAGCGGAGGCGGTGGGAGTGCGGCCGCACCTAGGTAGGCCCGCCTCATGACCGCCTTCGTCTGGTTGGTTCCTGAGTGGGCCTAGACCCTGTCCACGGTGGTATTCTGCCTAGGTAAATTATGTTGGTGGGCTTTCTCCATTTCTTTCATTCACGAATTTCAACTTTATGCTTTCTGTTTGCGCCTTTTGCTTGATTTTATTTATTTTCCACTTGTATTTGTATATGTGTCCTGCAAAACATGTTTTCTCAAATACAAGTGGAACTAGGTCAATAGTATAAGCATATGTATTAAAAGTATGTTTATTTCTCCTATTTTGGACTATAATTGGCGGTCAGATTTGGTCGTTAGTGACCGCCAACAGTAGCTGAGCCTCATGTAGGCATGGTGCTTATACGATGCTCTGCCTATGAGTACACCCTGTTCTCTTGTTGTGTGGTAGCAGCGGGAGGTGACTGCCTCATCTATCCTTTGTAGTCCACACCGAATTGAACATGTTCTTAAATTATAGGACCATAGTTGTGTCAATAGAGTTATCTATTATGGGTGCTCTACCGTCTAAGTGGTGTCCTAAAGTGCACAAGAGTAGAGTTAGTCTTAGCTATAGTCAGGTATATATATACTTTGACCATGTAATAAGAATGTCACAGGAATCTACCTTACCCGTTATTCTCCTGAGATGACTAGTTTATATTATCTTAGTGATCTATTCCCAGAGTGTCATTATGCTTAATTCCTATCATTACCTTTACCCCATGCTCTAGCTATGCTAGTATGTTGACTGATAGATATTTCTTTATTACTGAATAAGTCTTTACTCCATTGTTTCCCTGTGGTAAAATATAAATAACGATACCTGGAATACTCCTGGTAAAATGCTACAATGGTATTCTGTGAGCTTGCGGAATCTTTCATATTCTAGTTGCGTTAATAAATACCAACAAGCATTTTTTGGCGCCGTTGCTGGGAAAACAATTGGCGTAAAGATTTAGATCATTAACAAACCACTAGCTTTTGTAGGATTACCCCTGTTCTGTTGAATTGTGGAATAAGACAGGACAACAGACGCTGTTTTAACCTTCCAGCAAGCTTTCACAAGAAAAGAAGAAAGACATTGAAGAACTCAGGGTGCCTGAACATTAAAGATCCATCAACATTGGAACCCTGCCATCTCACAGGTTTGTATAAATATATATATTCTCTAACCATGTGTAGATTGGAGAAAAAGGTCGATGTCACAAGAATTCAAATCACATCTCAAGTGACAAATATAGATGCTGCACTACTTACAAATTTCATCATGTGAGTCATGGTAAGTATGATCAAGAAAGGTGAGATAGTCATGCTCATGGACTTTAAACTTAATGAGTAGTTATCTTTTTGCATTCCAATGCAAGTTTACTTTAAATAATCCATGCATCCACTACGTTTAGTTTAAATTTTCTCATATCAAATCCACAACATGTTTAGTTCCCTACACACATTCATATCGTCTGCATTTAAATAGAAAAAAATATGGACACATGAAGGTCCAAGTGTAAAAAAAATCTCTCACCATGATCATGCTCTTTCATCTCTATTTGAATAAATCTCTATAATGCTTTCATGCTACTGTTGTCTACTATAGTATGCTTGGCTTTGGAGTATCTTCATACATCTTTTAAATTTAAGCATGGTGCTTAGTTTAGGAGTGCTGATCTTACTTCCAAAGGCTTTTTAAATTAAGCATGGTGCTTAGGCTAACCAAAAATATACTCTAGTAGATAGCAGTTATTCTGTTTGACTAACCCCTATAGAAAAACTCTCAAATTCAATTTAGGAAAGTCCTGAGATAAATTCACATTAGAGACGAATCAAGGCATGCGATGAACTCAAATAACTTTGCGCAAATAAGACCCAACTCATTCTTCAAGGAAGGAAGAACTGTGAGTATCAAGGTTTATTCACTTATCTTATGTTGCAAGTTATCTTTGTCTTGAACCATGCTAGAATGCAACAAACACATAAAACATGATAAACAAAATCTATGCTAAAGTAAACCTAAAACCATCCTTCCATTAGCATAGCGGAAAATCACAAAAATTATGGACAACCCGTGTTTCAAATTCGTTATTTTCCCTCAGGTATGTGTCTATTAACATTTTACAGGAAAGAATGAATAGAAGCTATGCCTATTCAAGGTTTGGTATGAACCTACAAACCCTAAGCCAAACCACCAGTATAGCTGTGGAAGTGGATGAACAGATCGATAGGCTATGAGCAACATGAAAGACAACCTAGCTTTGAGCCTTCCCAAGACTCAAGCTAGGATGCTGATGAGAAGTAAGGTGTAAACCACCTCGTATTAGCTAGAATATGCCTGCTTCTATCATCTTCGAAAACACCGACTCGCATGTTGGCAGCAAGGCCCAAGACAACAAGATGCCATGACATGCATTCTCATATCAACCAACATCATCAACCGATGGTGGACTACCGACGGTGTCTCATAAGGACTGAAAACAGCCATGGTCATACATGACACCCCCTAAGTCATTGGATATGAAGCTTTCATGCAAATTCTAAAGAAGTTCCTTCCTTGACCATTAAGACGGCTGGCGTATCACTAACAAACAAAGAAGAACAACTCTCCGTCATGCTGCTATAAGATAAAGACAATCAAGGAGGAGCTTGAGTTTGCATCTCCAATGAACCCCAACTCGTCAACCAAGGATCAACAAAAATCAAGAAAGGTTGATGGAAGAAGAGCATGCAATTGTCTGTATCCTCATCTCCAGGATTGGATGGTGCAAAGAAAAGCTAAAGGCAAGAAGAGGTCCTGCTCAATCGACCTAAGGCCATGAAGCCCTCACTGTTAGGTACATCGAACAAGTTTCCTTCAGGTATGTTTGTCATTAATCATTTCAAAAAAAGAAGAAAAACATAAGGTATATCCAACCAAGTATTATGCAACATAGAATCACATTCATATGAGAGTTCTATCATCCAAACTTGATTTTGCACTTTGAAAAAAACAAGAAAAAATATTCAAGTGTGGGGAATGGACTTCTTTAAAATATCTCATAACATGTTGCTAATTTGTATTGGTTATCTCTACCTTTATGCCATGCTCAGCTTGCTAATTCATAAAAAAAATCATGCTCCTTTGGTTCACCATACATATTCTTATCGAATGAATCTCTTTAGTCTTTCAAACTTCCTTATTCTATTATAATTATGCTTCGGAATATTATTAGAGCATAATTATTAAATCAAAACATACTTGTATAGAATTTGGTTGTATATGTAGATTAATCCTTGCAGGAAAATATTCAAATTTTATTGAGAATGTTAGGAGATCATTCAAAAAAACAAATTAAGGTTTGATGTATTCTTCAAAACAATTTTACATATTTTTGCCTGAACCTTGTTGAAAATTTGAAGTAGTGGTGAATAATAAATGCACATTATTTAAAACATGGGATACAGATGATCTTTAGCTCTATGACAACACTATCCTTGTTTTGAATCATTTATATACTCCTTCGGGTATGTGTTGTCCACTAATCCTTTGTAGAGAAGAAATAATGAGTAGAGCAGAAGGTCCAAACAGAATGGTAAGATCCACAAAATAAAGAACAAAAAGAAGGCATGATAAGAGAATGAGAAAGGAGTGTGATATAGGAGACAAGATGCTCATGAACAACTCAAGTAAGGAAAGCTTCAAAATAGGAAGAAAGGATTACCACAGTCATCTACCTTCGTCACATGGGTGTCATCACGCTCCAATGATGAAGGTAACATCTTTAGGTAAGTGGTCATTATTTAAGAAGCTTTCCTTTGATCTTGGTATTCACATAAATAAAGAAACAAATATATCTGAGTTACAACTTTGCTTGATCCAACCTGATTAACTCAACATGCCCTATACTTTAAGCTTATTCATAGCACCACTTTTTTGATCTAATAGTTTTAACCAAAAGAGCTAAGATTTTGCATATTGTATCTTTGAAAGATCATAATCATAATCATGTAAAGTTTAATACATTATGAAAAGATGGATAATCCTTCCATAGGTTAAGCAACTCCACCCTTTTGACAAATATATTCAAATGCCATATTCATGCTTATCCCTCTGATCTTATCACCCATATTGTAAGAATGAACAAAGCACATAACACCAACCTTATCAAGATTCAATGTGTCTAAGGCTAGAGAAGAATAAATAAAGTTTTGGTTCTATTGGTGTTTTTCCACCAACAGAGCCCATGCACTTGATCTCTACCTTGTCTTTATGAGCAGAACACACTTCAAGCAAAGTATGGGGGAATCAATCCCCCAAATTCTATAAGTGGAAGTTCTGAACCAACAATAATGATGCACTCAAGATGTCACCATCTTCTACTACTAAAATGTTGAACAAGGAGGAAGAACAAGTTAAGAAATACAAACCTATTAGACCAAAATCAAATTCAAAACCAAGATGGGTTTGGCAGAAGAGGGTGGCACCACCATTGAAAGCGCCACTACTGGAGGCACAATCACAAGAATCCTCATCCTCAAGAGCGATCCAAGGTACTCGATCAATAAAATGTCATAAAGAGGAGTCCCGTTCGAAGGACTTAAAACATCGAACCCTCGCCGAAAGGTAACTCGGTAGTTACCCATGTTTATTCATTGCATAAATTTTATTTAGCATTTTCATTCATGTCTTGCATCTAAAAATATGATAAAAATAGTAATTGCATAATCATATAAACTAGATACATAACTTTTAAACTTTAGCATGTTTAATTCTGCATAGCATTTAGAAAATGTGTATGCATGACATATATAAAAAGAAAATAAAAAAAGTTATAACTCTGCATAATAGACTTAGTTTATCTTCATTCTAAGTTTTGCATCAAGAAAATGTTTAAGCCCCATATGAGCAACCTTGTGGTGTATAACAACCCATATGAATGTTCATTGTAGTGGCAATAAAAAAATCATAAAACTTATAAAATAAGTCAAAAGCCAGCTTCAGGGAGATACATCCCCATGAAGAAGCTAGCTTGGGAGACGCATCTCCAATTATCTAGGTAAGTATCTTTTCGTTTCATCTTACTTTTAAGCATTTTTGACAATAAGATAAAATAAAACAAACGGTGTGTGATAGTTTTTCTTTAATCTTTTTGGTTCCAATAAAATAAAAGAAATATAGTTGGATGTATAAGACTTTCTCTTCAAATAAACTTTTGATGGACATGATGAATAGTTGCTCTGTTGTAATTCCTTTCAAGTACCTAGTTTTCAGCCTTAAGTTCTCTCGAGTTTTGGATAAGATTATTTTGATATAAGGATTTACTCTGAACTTGAAACTCGTGGGTAACAGATGCTTGATCTAAGTCTAGGTAATTGACAGATATGATATGATAAGGTCTGAGCTGATGTTCATCTTGTTCCAAGTGATACTAAAGTTCTGGAGATTTATCTTTTGAAAAACATAAAAAATGCTATGATGAGTTCCTATATGATAAAGCTTGAATTCCCATCAAAGCCATACATGTTATTTAGGCTAGGAAAACTTTCATATATATACTATTTGTTTTGCATTGAGTTTTATCAAGCTTTGTAGACCCTTATGAGAGGTTTGTTATGCTCTTAAAATCAAGATCACGTACACTCCACCCAAATATGCACTACTCCTACACTAGGAGTACGCAAAACATACTTTCCATTTAGATCCACCCAAAAATATTTTACTTCTACACTGAGGGTAAACACAAAAACGTTCTTGTTAGGTTTTCACTTAAAATAAATGCTCCAAGTTCTTGTTGCTATTTCTCAAAGTTTTTTTTGCAGAAAAGAGACATGGGGCTATGCAAAAGTTATTCATAAAAAAAAGAGTTGAGAAAAAATGGACACAAAAGTGCCTGAGATATTAAAAACAATGGGTACTCAGATGTCCACCTAAAAAAGAGAGAGATAAATAAGATAGCCCCTGTTCTCTTGCAAAAATATTTCTAAAGTCTCAAGAGAGAGATATGTTTTCAAGGAGCATAATAGAATTAGGTTAGCCATCATATATATCCACCATACATCCACACACATGCACATCTTGATTTGATTGTATGACTCAACTCTCTTTGATCCGAGGTTTGACTTTACAATATATGCATTGCAAGTATGCTCTAATTTTATCCCTACCTATGAACTCCACATAAGCCTTAGTTATAGGAAGAGAAAAAGGGCATAACATCAATACTGCCTTTGGTGAGGATCCACAAATACCACATATATTAAGAGATTTAAGAGTGTCATACAATGGAATATCTAAGTTTTATTTTAAAAACTTATAAAAACTCCAGAATGATAGTGGAACAAAGAACTTGAGACATACTGCTTGACTTGATCGTTCTGTCTTTCAATTGCTCAAGACCCAAGTGAAGGCTAAGAAGTCCCATGGTTGAAGGTAATATGGGTAAGTTTGAAAGTCAGATCAGTTTATTCGAATCCGGAAGAGAATTCTTGATTTAACGCATGTGTACTTTTGAGGCGTGAAAACATTGCAACAACTCCTGATCCATTACTGAGTTTAGCTTTGCTTAGGGACGAGCAAATGTTAAGTGTGGGGGAGCTTGTTGACCGTCGTTAACATCAATCATAAACCATCAACATAACCTGCATATATACTTAATTCCATCATCAAACATAGGGATAGAGGTTTAAACTAATAAATTCCACGAGTTTTGGTGAATCTGTGATTTCAGCAGGATTTAATCAGAAATCCGTCAAGGTGGACCTATTCATCAAAGTAAATCACGTTTAACCGCGACGTAAACAACTCTAGAAGGTTCCAGAGGACACTACACCAAAGAAGACCACTAGAGGCTGCCAAGTGGGGCCGGCCGGCCCCACCTGCAGACCGGTCGGTCTGTGGGACCCACGGTTCAGTGTCTCCTTCGAATGACCGTTCTCCACCGCCTTAAAGATCGCATCTACGCCATTTATTCAAGTCAGTTTTGATCCGAGGGTCCAGAATTGATGCTACCCCCTATATATACGGCCCTGTACCCTCCTCCCTGAGGCCATCTTGGAAACCCTAATTCATATCTCTTATTCAGATCAACACACACCAGGAGAATTAGGTCTAGACTTTCCAATGTAGTAGATTAGTAGCTCGGGAGTGAAGGTCGAGTTGGGCTCATGCTCAAGTTTCGGATCAAGTCTTGGAGGCTCGACAAAGCCTTGTATCTTCACTTCTACATCTTGTAAGACTTGTTATCAATTCATCATATTTCTATCTAAATGGCTATGCTTACTTTGAATATATATCTTGCTTAGTTGGGGTTATCTTCACTTTTGTGTGCGGGTTCATAGGGCGCTTAGCCTACTAATTTATCGATTGGGCTAAGTAGCCGACCCTCATGTAGGCATGGTGCTTATACGATGTTCTACCTGTGAGTATATCATGTTCTCTGGTTGTGTGGTAGCAGCAGGAGGTGACAGCCCCGTCTATCCTTTATAGTCCACATCGAATTGAACATGTTCTTAAATTGTAGGACTGTAGTCGTGTCAGTAGAGTTATCTATTCTGGGCGCTCTACCGTTTAAGCGGCATCCCAAAGTGCACAAGAGTAGAGTTAATCTTAGCTATAGTCGGGTATATATATATATATATATATATATATATATATATATATATATATATATATATATATATATATACTTTGACGATGTAATAAGAATGTCACAGGAATCTACCTCACCCGTTGTTCTTCCAAGTTGACTAGTTTATATTATCTTAGTGATCTATCCCCTGAGTGTCATTATGCTTAATTCCTATCATTACCTTTACCCCATGCTCTAGCTATGCTGGTATGTTGACCGATAGATATTCCTTTATTACTCAATAGGTCTTTACTCTATTGTTTCCCTATGGTAAAATATAAATAACGATATCTGGATACTCTCGGTAAAATGTTACAATGGTATTTTGTGCGCTTGCGGAATCCTTCGCGTTAATAAATACCCACACGGGCGGCCGTGGCGCGCGACGCGCTGGGGCCGGCGGTCCAGGGCACTACGTGGCAGGGCGAATGGATCAGGGCGGGGTGCGCGGATGGGGGCGGGTTGAATCGAGGTGGACAGGGCGGGTTGCGAGCGAGTCGAACAGATGCGACGACGGCGCGATGCATATGCGAGCAGAGCGAATTAGAAGACAGGGGCAGGTTGTGCAAGCGCGTGCGGGAACGGCCGTTCGTCGTAATCCTATCCCATCGGACGTCCACACCCCAGCACATCGCTATAAAAAATCGACGTGACCATTGGAGAATGTACTTGAGTGATTTGGTAATCCTAAAGATCATTTGAGTCCAACAATACGCTCAGCTCAGTAATATACGATAGCGATAGGTTCATTGGTTTTTAACCAGTATCGATAATACCAACCTCGATGGACAATGGAATGAGAGGAGAAATAAACGACGGACATGCCTTAGAGCATGGTAAAATTTTGGATTTTTTTTTGCTTAAACTTATCAGCCTAACTTATCAGTCATGGAATAATGTTTTTCTCTCACAATAAATTAGCTTCAGCCGACTTATCGGCCGTAGAAACCATCAGCTGAACAGCTCAACATTCAAATCAAACAATACTATTTTCCACCTTTTATACACACACGTGACTACACGAGTGTCTACAGTCGTGCACGTCTCACATGTGCGTGTGTGCTTCCATGTGTGATGTTTTAACTGTCTAAAATTCTAGGAGCATATAACAGTATAAAAAATAATCTAAGATTTTGGTTTTACAACTTTTTGAATAAAATACTAGAAAATAAAAAATAATCCATCACCACAATTTCCATTAGTTTTCTCTAAAAAATAAAATTTTTGATTCACTTAAAGATTTTTGGACGACACTCGTGCCACACTGACACCACCATTGCCGGCCACCCCACAGCCGGCCATACTGGCGCCTAACTAACACCAAAACCTCCTAAATGGAATCTCCATTGCATGCTCTGTCTTTAAATATTCTCAGATCTAAAAATAGTGGTTAGAGATCTGATTCTGGCGAACCTCCCAGGCGGCGGTGACGATCGCCCACACGTCCATGGCTGATCATTGTCGTATAGTGGGGGTAATGATAGATAGGAAGGTAGCTATGACGCCAAAGATAGAGATAACTCACACAAAGATAGAAGTAAGGTGCAACTAATTGGGTCTGAGTAAATGATTCCTATTATCTATCCCTACTTCTACGGTTATAACTCAACAAGACAAGTTATAACTAGCAAGACAGAGTTCTCACACAATTGCACATAGGACGTCTACATGACCAAAGGCAAGTGCTAATGCTCCCAGCTGAGTGGTCTTACTATTTAATAACTTTTCCAATCCACGTGGTGGAATACAGAGATTAAATAGCGTTGTCACCACCTACTAAATACCACAATCAATCCGTGGGGCAAGTAGCAACCAAAGGCAAAGTGCGATGACCAACGGCTGAGTGGATGGAGGAGTGGAGTTAGGCCACTAGCTGTTAGTGGACGGTGGTGGTGGTGGATGAATATTTTTTTTTATGGTGGATTGAGTTCACCAATTCACGTTCACTGCAAAAGGGTATTTGCTAGAGTCACGGTGGTGGGCTTGCTCGGCTTGTGAGAATTGCTGATAGGTCGACAAGGGATGAAGAATTATGAAACTGGTATGTTACTAGCGTCAACTCGTTTTGGCCCATGGTCGTTTCACGAGCTGGCTCGAGTTGGCTCATTAAAATAAGTCCAGTTCATTTAACAACAGATATTTTCAGTTGGTCACGAAGGATCAATAAAGGAGAAAAACAGGAAAGTTGAGACGTTGGTTTCACTAAGAATGGTTGAAATTCAGTCGCGGCTATATCAAGCAACGGCACTACTTATTGTTAGTAACAGAAGAAAAGCACTTTAGCCTGCATTCTGAAAGCATCTGTGCTTAGGAATGCATGCACGGACATATATGCGATGGAGAGCCGCCGTTCTTGAGAGCAGACAAGGTCAACTGATCCCATGATGGTCACTCACAGGACGGCGACAACAGTTGGGAATAATTTGAAGCGAATAGAAACAGCTTAACGTGGAAACGAAGAAACGGGGGCAGAAAAGGAGCACATACACATGGCGTTTTCAGCAGCCGCGCACGTGCACCGCCCTTACTTTCATGATACGGCGGGTGTGTAACAAACCCGACAATTGCGTGCTGAAAACAACTAGTAAAAGGAGACTCAAAAATAATTCAGAGTACTGTATTGGGTGGTCTTCTGCTCTGCTCATGTGGGCCGACGACGTCCTCTTGCTGAAGCAGTCAATAGCCACGCTTAGAATTTTTTAGCCTATAAACAAACTAATATTTTAAAATTTGTCTCCAACTAACTTTCCAGAAAGTAGCTCTTTTGGTCACGCCATACATTTTGGCACGACTCGTAACAGCGTTGCGCCACATGCATTGGCACGACCAAAGATGCCACAGTGACCGTGGTCGAACGCCGTGGCCATGGTGGAGCTGATGTGGGCACTTGAGTCGCATCATATGCAGCCTGTTCGGCAGCATGTATCTGACTTATAAGCCTTGGCTTATCAGCCAACGAACAATATTTTTCTCTAACACCAAACCAGCCAGCAGTACTTTCAGCCATGGCTTATAAGCCAATCCAGCCGAAACGAACAGGCTGATGGTCTGACGTAACTTAGTCAACCGCGGCCATCGTGGCACCCTCGGTCGTGCCAATACATGTGGCGCGATACAATTGAGTCATGGCAAAATATTTGGTGTGATAAAAAAGACTATTTCCTAGAAATTTAGTTTCAGATGGACTATTATTAAAATATCAGTCTTGGAGGACTAAAAAAATCCCACGCTTACGCAGAATGGATTGGCCCTCTAAAATACAAGTCATTATGACTTTTTAAAACTTATACTAAAATATAAGCAGTGGCGGAGCTAGAAGCTTTTCGAAACTCAGCTGATTTTCTTTGTGCAAAAATACTTGCTTAACAAATTGCAGTCTTCTTCTTTGATACAAAGAAATTTTGTTTTTGAACTTCGTTGACGACGGTCCGGCTACCTGGGTAGCTGGGCAAGCAGTGGCTCTGCCCCATACGATGTCCATGCTCAAAGCTATTAGAGTTTGTTAAAAAGAAAAGTATAAACCTTTTAATTGAGTTTAATTTAGAGAGGTATGCATTATTGAGTATTTCTTTAAATTATTTTAAAAATTTGAAACACCGTGTATTACAGAACGGATGGAGTCTATTATACTTTGTAAGAAGACTAACAATAATGTAAAACATTCTTGATTTCTTGCCATTTTATCCTACTTAGATACGCATGACACACGCTCTTGCCAAAACTAAATCGTGCTGAATGATCTTGCAAGCGTAGAATGTGTAACTTGCCAAAGTGTAGTAAGCGAGGCACAGGTACTCAAATATGCCTAGTTATGATTTCTTTAACCTTCACCGCATCTCTCTTTTCCTGTTGGACCAAACTAAGCGCTTTGCTGTGGTACCTCAAATAAGATCTGGATGTTTATTAGCACATATTACTTCCTAGGAGGTAATATACGAAATATATATTTATACCTATTTTTAGTTTAAGAAATAGGAAAAATAAAGGAAAAATCAAACAAATCTGGTGTGCATTTACATGCATGCTGCATGGATCTGTGCCGATATTTCCCAACGTCTAGTATGTAAGTTGATGGATTATTTCTATGTGTCATAATGTATATCCCAAATTGTGTTACGTAAACTTGTCTTAATTTTTTTTTTGAAATCTGACCTATTTAAGGTTTTAGATCTCACATGAATTGTAATTTGTTTTTGGGATACGACATACTTAGAGCATCTCCAAGAGTTTTCAATATTTTCTTTCCAAAACCATGGTGTTTTTCAACTCCGAAAATAGAATTGGGAAAAATAAACTAAGGTCATCTCTAACAGTTTCCAATAAATTAACTCCTAAAATATTGTTTAGTGCCATTTTTGTAATTACTCCATCTTCTTCCTCCTCCCCATACGGAGATGCATCGTGGCTTCCATGGCTGGCTTCCTGGGTACAGCTTCATCCTCGTTCACTCGCTCAGCCGCTCACACTACTACAGATATCATTTGTAGGGGCGGCTCAAGACCATTTGTAGGGGCGGTTTGGCCAACCGCCCCTACCAAACCGTCTCTACAAATCATGTATTTATAGGGCGGTTCCCAGACTGCCCCTATAAATCGATTTATAGGAGCGGCTATAGTACCAGCCACCCCTATAATACCTATTTGTAGGGACGGTTCAGTCTAGAACCACCCCTACAGTATATTTTTCCGCCAGCCGTCCCTATAATACCTATTTGTAGGTGCGGTTCAATTTAGAACCGCCCCTACAGTATATTTCTCTGTAAAAAAAATTAAATTTACAATTCAAATTCGACCAGAACCGCTCTGTTTGTTTCCGTGTATTCCCACGTTCGCGTTGCGAGTGTGCGATCAACGTTCCGAACCTCATTGGCTCAACGTCCCACCGAACACCCTATGACCAACGTTCTAAACCGCGTTCGCTCAAGAGTATTATATAAACTACAAGCACAAGATTATTATATAAACTACAATTACAAGTCTAATTCACAAGAATATATACAATCCATCATTAAATAGACATAATTCACAAAGTAAAACCAATGTCAAATTCTATACACATTGTTATCAACGGCTTAGAGCTAGCCTTTCAGTCTCACAAATGTGTTGGTACTGAGGATTTCTACCTAAGTCAGACTCTCGGTCATGGTAGGTGCCTTTGACGTGTACAATCTGGTCCAATATGAAGTTGCAAAGGTCGCCGACGAGCTCTAAGAGTTGGTCATCCATGTATGGGTCCCTTTTCATTTCTTTCTCTTCTTTCCACTATAAGAGAACAAGTTTCGGTTTAGTATTTCATACCATGTACGAAGTTTTTATACTACGGGTGAAGAGGTTCAAACATACCCTTAAGGGGTGTCTCCTGTAGGCACCGGTGTTACTCATCATAGAACATATATAGTATCCACAATGTACACTCTCAGGCTTCTGCTTGGGGCACTGTGTGTTTTACATATGAAAATGTTAAGTAATGCTTTTGACAACCCTGTAATGGAGTACTGAAGAAGTAAGTTACACTTACCGCATATAGTGTTTTTATAGCCAGCTTTTCCTTTCTTACTGGATCATGCCTTCCGTGATGTTTGGTGACATAGAACCTAAATGCCCTGTTCGAATTATTTTAGCAAATACAACTTGTTAGTATCCAAAAGTGAACGTTACAAATATGTATATAAATATATAAGCTAATGAGGATTATCGATATATATACGTCTTAAGAATCGATATGAAGTCTTTGTATATCACCGGGTCCCTATCTATTGAATCAAAGACCCATGCCATGCTCCTTCCGACATCGACACCTATACAAATCCAGTGGTTACTGCATGAATTTAATCATAGAACTAGATAAGCTCTTTTGTATCGAATAAAATATATCGAACAAAGCTTTAAGTATAGAGTTGAACTTACTCGAAGTTGTATGGTAGCCATATAGTAGAGTGCTGTTGGAGAATTTTAAAAGCCAGGGCAATGTATGCCAAAACCTTAAAGGACTCTTCCCTTAGTTTCTTCGTACGGATGTGCTCTTTCTCCCGAACGGTCTTTCCAGCAGCTAGCTCTTTGTCATCCAGTTTCCACTGTTTAGGGTAATTAAAATTTATTTGTGCTATAGCTTGAGGATCTATATACCTGGCTTTCACACTTGGCATTTGTTTTACAATGTGCACTTGGATTCTACAAATCACGGCATGGGTTAGTTACAACAAAATTCAAAGATTACATTCATATCATATCGGGAGGACAAGGACTCATAGGCACCATGTGCGAATTAGATTCATCTCCATTGCTCTGAGGTGAAAGCATGTCTGCATGTCATTGAAGTCAAAGACAATTTTCCCCGCTGGGCTTCCAAATGTGCCAGTGGGGAAGCATGCTTGTACGAGGTCTATGCTCATTGGGAGAACACGCAAGTACTAATCATGGAACCTTCTCATTCCAAGTGGTAGGCGCTGGATGTCCCGGTTTAGTAGGAAGGGCTTGCCTCTTTCATATGTTTTTGGGCAATCCTTTGACCATTTGATGGCATCAACATTTGGATACTGCTTTGCTGTTTGGTAGAGTTTGCTAGTGACGGCTTCCTCAGAAGCCCGTGATGGGACTTTTTTAACTTGGTTGCCAAGCTTGAAGTGGTCATGGGAATACCACTTGTGTACCGATGAGACGTCTTTCATCGAAACATAAATTGGTCTTATGGTGATTGGATGCTTCTTTCGAAGTTCCCATACAGGCACGTCCACATCTTCTTGTGCATCACCTTCTTCAGGAGACACTCGTTGTTCATGTATCGGCTGTGCTTGTTGAGAAGACTGTGGCATCTCATCATGCACTTGCTCGGTATGAACTGGAGAAGGTTGTGGCTTATCAGGCACATGCTCGCTAGGAGGCGGGGAAGAATGTGGCATCTCAGGAATGTGTTGGTCATGAGACGGTGAAAATATCTCCCCGACCTCAACAACTCGCTCCAAATTTGGGAGAGGGGGATACTATAACACCTCGGGTGTTTAAATATTAAAAACCGGACATATCATCATATGCATTGCAAGGCATTGGTTATATTGTAAACTTTGATATGCATTCACTAAAACAAGTTTACATTTATGTTATAAGTATTGCTTGGTATTGTTTGAATCAAGTTTGAAATCTTTGTATTGATTGGAAATTCCGAAAACCCTGATTTTCAATATTTAAATCCGACCTTGAAAATCCATTTCAAAATCGAAGCACATTTTGGGGTTGAGTCTTAAAGCAAAGTTGTAGAGCTTGTCGAGTTGTATAAAGTTTATTTTTGGAGTTTTTTAAGTTGTTTAGTAAAATTTGAAGTTATTTAAAAAGGCGAAATTCCTTAAATATCCCCGCTTTAAATTCAAAATTTCATTTCAAAATGTAGGCCGAATTTGGGTATGGTTTCAAAAGCAAAGTTGTAGAACTTTTGATTTTGAACAACTTTTGTTTTTGGAGATTTTTGAGTTGTTATGAAAATTTGGGAGTAATTTGGGAATTTTGGTGGATGGCAATTCTGTAATTTGGATGAACAGTGTCCACCGCCGAAGCTACATGGCCGGCGATCTTCGGTTTGCTTCCAGGTGCGGTCGTGGCCGTCTTTGGCGTCGCACTGGCGTGATGAAGGCCACAACGCAGCTTCCTTGAGCTTCTGAGCCACTCTATTTAGTCTTGGCCATCGCCGTTCGTCCCCGCTCTCTTGCTCTGTTTTCTCCCGCCGCCATTGCCATTCTCCGTTGAGCCCACGCCGTTGAACCAGCGTCCGCGCCGTCGCAGCGATGCGTGTCCCAGCTCCGCTAGTTCCTTGCACACCCAGCCAGCTAGCTCTAGTCGCTTGATTTCGCCGTGAACTCGCCGTTCATCGTTTTCTTTCTCGCGGCCGGCAACTTCACCGTCGTGTGCGCGTCGCCATGGCTGGAGCTTCACGGTGTGTCTTTGTCACTGCTGAGCATACCGTTAGCTTCGCCTTGATGCCGTACTGCTTTGTGACTTGTTCTTTTGTCATTTCATCCACCGCAGCCGCCGGAGTGCCGTCGTCGACGTCTGTTTCACCGCCGTGGAGGCTGTGCTCGTCGAACTCCTTCACCGTAGCTCCTTCGGTCTGGTTCTCTGCTCAGTCGTGTTCGGGGTGAGCTGCTGAACCTTCCTCGGTGTTTTGTTTAACTGCTACTGCAGTGGTGTCGCCGGCGTCGTGCAGCCGAGCCACCGTGTCCGCCATGGCCGGAGTTGAGCTAGAATTGAGTCGTAATCGATGCAACTAAGGACGACAGTAGGTGCGCATAGTCGTGGGGAACATGTTGGTGTAGTCGCCATCGCCGGTGATCTCGCCGTGGTCGAGATTTCGCCGGTCAGCGCGCGTGTCGCCGTGGTCAAAGCGCGAGGTAGAAGATGACAAGTGGGACCCGGTTGTCAGTGACTCAGCGTTCAAAATGGATTTTCTATTTTTCTGAAATAAGTGAATAGTGTCTATTTTTGTTATTTTTGTGTAGATTTATTTAGAGCTCCAAAAATTATGAAAATTTTTGTGTGACTTCTATGTGATGTGTATTATTTAGAAAAAATATGAAATGTTGATTTTCAGTAATTTTTGAATGTGATAAAAATTGCTCAATTAATTAATAAATGAGTTTTCAGGATTTTTCTAGGCTTATTTATGTATCCAAAAATTATGAAAATTGTTTTGTCACTTAGTTATCATGTGATGAACATATATAAAAATTTTTAGGTCAATTGGAACAAGTTGATTTATTTCATAATTATTAATTAATTAATTAATTCATAAAAGCAAATAGTAACCTTTAGTGATTTAGGTTTTGTTTGAGTTTTTGATTAAGTGATGTCCTTGGGTCATTAGTTGGTAATGATCCTTGGCAATTGTTGTGAGTGTTGCGAAAATGGTTTAGTTGGTTTAACTTGTAACTGTACCGCGAAGGAAAGTTGTATTCAAGTGTTAAATTTTGTATCCATCATCGAGCATCATGTTTCGTATTCCGCATCATGTTAAGCATGGCATTGTTACTACGTGTAGTGAACGAAGGTGAGCACGTGGTAGTTAATCAAGTAGTTGAGGAGGTTGATCCGTCTGTGGAAGTTGGTGTTGATATTGGTGGAACGACTCCGGACCTGGACATTTCCGTCAATGAAGGCAAGCCCCGGATGCATACAACCCTACCTTGTATTTTACAAATTGATTTCGCTTTTGCTTCTTTTTACTGCATTAAGTGATTAGGAGTCAAGTGAAAACCAAATTGGTACCTTACCAACCTTGTTATTCCATATTTACCATATTACTAGTTTTAAATTCATATATGCCAGTTTTGCTTAGCTATGCTTAGAACGGTGAAAGTCAGGTGATTACCTGTCATCTGCAAGTTTTAAATGGAGCTTTGGTTAATTATGTTAACATGTGATATGGGAATGTGGAGTAATAAATCTAGACCGGGCGGACTCGGTGTGTGTGAGCCACAAGACATGGAGGTCTTGTGAGCAGGTTCTTTCCGCCTGTGTCGATTAAGGTCCGTCCGTTGTTGAATTGCATGAGGTGAGACTTTGTAGTACTAACCACATTCTTCGGTAAGCCTTAACTTGGCTATTCTATTACGAGAATGGCTACTCGCGCACTGGGAGTGGAGAGATGGCGGGAATAGCGTGTACCCACGTGGCAATGGGCTGGATTGGTGGAGTACTGTATTCTCGGGTGGCGCGGACCCGTTCTTGTTTTAGAGGATCCGAGGGTAGGTTGGTATATATAGGTCGGGGACCTGCATATGTCGTGTGGTCTGGAATTCCCAGCTGGGTTATAATCGGTTCAAATCGTCGTTGCTCCTCGATTATGGAGACCTGAGGATGGTATGAGAAAGTGTTGGATACAAAGTTTCATGATCTCAATACGGATCGTGTCAGCTTTGTATATGATCTTTATGAAGTTTTAAACATTGATATAAAGAATTTTGTTAAAATGCTTTTACGCAAAAGAACCTTGATTATTGCTAAAGCCATACCTTGAATCCCATGAGCCTGCATTCCTGTGTTCTTTTCAATTCTTATTTCGGTTAAGTCTTGTTGAGTACTTTTGTACTCAGGGTTCGTTGACCCTTGTTGTAGGTGAGGCTCATGAGCAGATCTGTTTTGGATCGTGCTGCATTACTGTTGTTCAGTGCGATGACGATAATTAAATGTGTGGCCCTTGGGCAGGGCAGTTTAAGTTGTGTGTTTTGTAATATATTATAATGCCACTCCACTACTTTGGTTTGCATTAATATCGAACTTAGTTGTATGGTTTGAAACAAATGGTTTGTAAACTATGTTATTGTAAGTCTTCCGCTACTTTTACTCTGATGTATATATATTTGAATAAACTGTTGTAATACTGCAATGACTTTGTAATGTGATCCTGCTCGGAAATTATGGATGATTCGGGGTTCCCCGAGGACACCCGACAGTCTTCTTAAGTTACCGGGAACATATGCATAGAGGTCAAAGGTCGTTGGACAGTGACAGGTGCATGTGGGCCCTATAATTTAGGAGGTTCTGCCACAGAATGGTATCAGAGCGATCGTTACAAAGTTTTTGTTGTATTGGTTTACGAAAACTTCAAAATGATTTGGGATGACTAAATTTAACTTGATTAATTTGGTCCAAATTGCTTCTGACTTGTCTTATTTCTTTCTCACCATTCCTTATTTGATTAAAAAGGTTTTGTGTAGTGGAGTAGTAATCTTATTATGCCCTATATAAAAACAAATGTTGTTTATTTTCGTTTTAAGCTTTGGTGGTTTTGTTCATCAGAACGATTCATGCATCATAATTAAGTTACTTGTTACTTCCTTCGTCTCTGAGTCTGGGGTGAGTAGTGTGTATGGGTTGAGTGTGTAGTCCATCCTTACTGCTCTTGAGACTATTGTCAAATTGTTTTACTTGGATTAATACCGCTTGTATAGTATGGCTCGTACCAAGAAGACACCCTGTAAGTCCACTGGGCCCAAAGGAGTTCCTCAGCTCCAACTAGCCCCTAGGAGTGATGGTGCTAGCAGTAGCAGCTCTAGGCCTGATCCTCAGGCGGAGATACAGAGGATTTCTGCAGAGTTAGCCCAAGCTACTAGAGATAGGGCTATGGACGCCATTTAGGTGGGCAGATTACAGGAGCAACTAAGTCGTCTCACCACCGCTCATAGGAACTACGAACGTATGTTAGTTCGTACGGTGGAAGGAAGGAATGAAGCTTGGAATAGGGAAAATGTAGCTAGAGCTAGAACTCATGAGTTAGAATTTTATGTAGAAGACTTAAAAGAGCATAATACCTATCTGCATGAGGAAGTTCATAGGCTAAGCAATCTCCTAGATCCAAATCATGAACCCCAAGTTGATGAAATGGATCCCGGTGTTATCCTTGCCGATGGTAGTGAATCAGAAGAAGAAGAAGAAGAAGAAGAAGAAGAAGATCCCGAAGAATTAGTAATGATCGATGAAAGTGACAATAAAGGCGGTAATATTTCCAGAATGGATACCGAGCCTGAAGTTTGATGTAATCGCAAAAAGGAGTAGAGTTGTGAAATAGTTAGTTCTAGTTTAAGTTAAGTAGTCTTGTTTAAATGCGGTTTTGTATTTAAATAAGTGAAACTAGTGTAATGAGTTGCAGTCCGCTCTTTTATCAATCAATAAAGGCTGGTGAAGTAAAGTTTGGTTTGTTGTGAACAGATGCGTCGTACGCGGGGTTCGTATATTCCTGGTACTTCACAAAATGAGAATGATATTCCAGATCCGCCACCAGTTCCAACAAATCTAGCGGATGCTATAGCCGCACTTGTCAATGTGACGGTTGAAAATTCGCGTTTGCTTCTTGAGATGGCTCAAAGTAATCAAAATCAGATGCATGGAAACCGTGGTCGCCATCATAATAGGTAGGAGGCTATATATGTGGACTTCATAGATACAAAACCCCCAGTGTTCACTAAGGCAGATGAACCATTGGAGGCTGACGATTGGCTTAGGACCATGGAGCAGAAGTTTGATCTTATACCATGCATAGAGTTTCAGAAACCAATATTTGCTGCTCAGCAACTTAGAGGTGCAGCCGGTGCTTAGTATGCAAATCTTATGGCCATGCAACCCGTAGGTGTTCCGTTAACTTGGATGGAGTTTCGTACTGCTTTCAGAGCCCATTATATCCTGGAGGGAGTTATGGCTATGAAGCTGGATGAATTTCTTGCTTTGAGGCAAGGGGACCAAACCGTGATGCAGTATGTGGGAAGATTCAATCACCTGTCACAATATGCACCTGAACATGTCAATACTGATGCTAAGAAAAAGAAATGGTTCATGAGAGGTCTGAATACCAAATTACAGACTATGATGACAACATGTACCAATGTCACTTATCATGAGGCAGTGAATATTGCTATTGCTTCAGAGGCAAAGTATCGGCAGCATAAGGAGCTCAAAAAGAAAAAGAGTATGCCGTCTGGATCTTATGGGGGAAATCCAAAGAGGCAGAGGGTGATTTATCATCCAGTTAATCATAATCGTCCTCCTTATCGTCCACCGTAGTTTCAAGCCGGTCAACAATCAAATGTCCGTCCTGCTACAACTTATCAGAATCCACAACCGACAAATCTTTCTGGGGTTTCTGCTTCAACACCCCAGGGTCACAAGTATCCCTGTTTCAATTGTGGCAAGCATGGTCATTTCTTGAGAGAATGTCCGTATCCAAGGCAGTCTAATCCTAATTATCAGAAGGCCCCTGCAAATCAATAACAGGCTCAGGCACAAAACCAGAATAACAATCAGAATGCTTAGAAAGGCAAAGATGAAAGGAAGACAGGATGGGTGTTCTATATTCAAGCTGAGGAGATTCCTGAAGGAGAGCCCATGATGATGGGTATGTTTCCTGTTGCCAATCATCCTGCAGTTATACTTTTTGATTCTGCCGCATCGCATTCATTCATCAATAGAACATTTGTGGTGAAGTATGAAATTTCAATTGGGACAACAAAGGAAAATTTCTTTGTACAGTCGCCCGGGGGACGTCTGTGTACTAAGGAAATGGTATACCAGGTGCCCATAAACCTAGGTGGGCATATTTTTCCCACTACCATGATTATCCTTAAGGATCAGGATATAGATGTAATCTTAGGAATGAATTGGATGTATCAGCATAAGGCTGTTATAGATGCTTTGAATAGAACTATAAGGGTGAGTTTGCCAGATAGAACTTCTCAACTTCTCATCCAACTTCCAACCTTAAGAAGATCAGTGGGCAGAGTTTGTGCAACTGCCGTCAAAGAGATTAGAGATATCCCGGTAGTATGTGAATTTCCTGATGTGTTTCCTGAGGATTTACCCGGTCTACCACCTGATAGGGATGTCCAGTTTAACATAGAATTGCAACCTGGAACAGCTCCGATTTCTCGGAGAGCTTATAGGATGCCACCTAAGGAGTTAGTCGAGTTGAAAACTCAGTTGCAAGAATTGATTGAGAAGGGGTTTATACAACCTAGTTCATCGCCTTGGGGGTGTCCGGCAATTTTTGTGAAAAAGAAAGATGAGACTCTGAGGTTATGTGTTGATTATCGTCCGTTGAATGAAGTGACCATCAAGAATAAATATCCATTACCTCGGATAGATTTGCTTTTTGATCAATTGGCCGGAGCCAAGGTTTTCTCCAAGATAGATTTGAGGTCAGGATATCATCAAATCAAGATAAAGCCTGAAGATATTCCCAAAACGGCATTTACCACAAGATATGGATTATATGAATATTTGGTAAGGTCTTTTGGTTTGACCAATGCTCCAGCTCATTTCATGTATTTGATGAATTCAGTATTCATGCCTGAGCGAGACAAATTTGTAGTGGTGTTTATTGATGATATTCTAGTATATTCCAAGAATAAGGAAGAACATGTGAAACACCTCAGAATTGTTCTAACTCGCTTGAGGGAACATCAACTATATGCCAAGTTCAGCAAGTGTGATTTTTGGCTTAAGGAAGTACAATTTCTTGGACACATCTTGTCAGCGGAAGGAGTTGTTGTTGATCCAAGCAAAGTGAATGATGTGCTTGATTGGAAACCACCAACCACAGTTCATCAAGTTCGGAGTTTTCTAGGATTGGCGGGGTATTACCGTCGGTTTATTCCAGATTTCTCTAAAGTATCAAAGTTCATAACTGAGTTACTGAAGAACCAAGTCAAGTTTGCCTAGTCATCTGATTGTGAAGAGGCTTTCTAGACTTTGAAGAGACTGTTGACCACTGCACCAGTATTAGCCCAACCTGATATCGAGAACTCGTTTGATGTTTATTGTGATGCTTCAGGTATTGGTATTGCATGTGTGTTAATGCAAGAAGGCCGAGTCATTGCTTATGCATCCAGGCAACTTAAGCAACATAAAGAACACTATCCGACTCATGATCTGGAGTTAGCAGCTGTGGTCCATGCTCAGAAGATTTGGCGGCATTACCTACTTGGTAATATGTGCCATATTTATACAGACCACAAGAGCTTAAAATATATCTTTACTCACTCAAAGTTGAATATGCGACAAAGAAGATGGTTAGAGCTGATTAAAGATTATAACTTGGAAGTACATTATCACCCAGGTAAAGCAAATGCGGTGGCAGATGCCCTCAGTCGCAAAAGTTATTGCAATTGCCTGATAGTAAGAACAATGGGTTTGACTTTATGTCAAGAGATGGAGAAGTTGAATGTAGAAGTAATTCAACAAGGTAGTGACCAACATAATTGTTGAAGCCACTATTCGAGATCAAGTTATTGCTGCTCAGAAGGAAAACAAAGGTGTAGCCCATATCAAGGAAAGAGTCAGGAATGGAAAGGCGGAATGTTTTAGTATAGATAATGAAGGTGTGCTATGGTTCAAGGATCATTTGGTAGTACCAAAAGTTCCTGAGTTGCGGCAGTCAATTCTTGAAGAAGCACATGCTACTAGGTTATCTATCCATCCGGGAAGCAACAAGATGTACCATGACTTAAAACAAAGGTTTTGGTGGACAAAAATAAAGATAGAAATTGCGAGATATATAGCAAAGTGTGATACTTGTCAGAAGGTGAAAGCTATACATTTGAGGTCTACTGGAGAACTACAACCATTACCTATTCTAGCTTGGAAGTGGGAGGACATAAGTATGGACTTTATTGTTGGTCTACCCAAGACATCAAAGGGATTTGACTCAATATGGGTTATTGTAGATCGACTCACTAAGTCAGCACATTTTCTTCCTGTCAAGACTATATTTAGCAAGAATTATGAGTCTCCATGGAATACCAAAGACCATAGTGTCCGATCGGGGTACACAGTTTGTCTCTAGTTTTTGGAAACAATTACATTCTTCATTGGATACCAAGCTCCTGTATAGTACAGCTTATCATCCGCAGACTGATGGACAGACTGAAAGAGTCAATCAAGTGCTCGAAGATATGTTAAGGTGTTGTGTCCTTAATTATTCCAATAAGTGGGACGAATGCTTACCTTTGGCCGAGTTCTCATATAACAATAGTTATCAGGAAAGCATTAGAATGGCTCCATTTGAAGCACTCTATGGCCGTAGATGCAGAACATCACTGAGTTGGTCGGAGCCCGGAGAAAGAAGATTCTTTGGTGTTGACCTTGTGAAAGAAACCGAAGACAAGGTTAGGCAAATACAGAGTAACTTGAAGATAGCTCAGTCCCGCCAAAAGAGTTATGCGGATAGATGACGGAGACCATTGGTGTTTAACAAAGGAGATTTTGTATATCTGAAAGTATCACCAATGAAGGGAGTTATCCGTTTTGGTGTTAAAGGCAAGTTGGCACCTCGATATATTGGACCATTTCAAATTTTGGAGAGATATGGAAAAGTGGCCTATCGCTTGAAATTACCAGAACATTTATCAGCTATACATGATGTGTTCCATGTGTCTCAGTTGAAGAAGTGTATCCGAGTGCCTGAGCAGAATGTTGAAGTTGAAGGAGTGGAACTTGAACCAGATCTGACTTATTCAGAATATCCTATCCGAGTGTTGGATCAGAAAGATCGTGTTACTCGGAGGAGAACAATAAAGTTCTACAAGATACAATGGAATCAACATTCAGAAGAGGAGGCTACTTGGGAATCAGAAGATTACTTGTTAGAAAAGTTTCCAGAGTTTCTTGCGTCATTGTAGAATAGAGTACTGTTAGTTAAGCTCGGTTGTTACAAATTGGGTTTTGTAAAGGAACCTCAGTTGTTTTATGGATGAGAATTGGATGTTTTTGGATTGACACATTTCCTTTTCCATTACTTACCCTATGGCTTTGAATCTCGGGGCGAGATTTCTTTTAGGGGGGAGGATTGTAACACCTCGGGTGTTTAAATATTAAAAACCGGACATATCATCATATGCATTGCAAGGCATTGGTTATATTGTAAACTTTGATATGCATTCACTAAAACAAGTTTACATTTATTTTATAAGTATTGCTTGGTATTGTTTGAATCAAGTTTGAAATCTTTGTATTGATTGGAAATTCCGAAAACCCTGATTTTCAATATTTAAATCCGACCCTGAAAATCTATTTCAAAATTGAAGCACATTTTGGGGTTGAGTCTTAAAGCAAAGTTGTAGAGCTTGTCGAGTTGTACAAAGTTTATTTTTCGAGTTTTTCAAGTTGTTTAGTAAAATTTGAAGTTATTTAAAAAGGCGAAATTCCTTAAATATCCCCGCTTTAAATTCAAAAGTTCATTTCAAAATGTAGGCCGAATTTGGGTATGGTTTCAAAAGCAAAGTTGTAGAACTTTTGATTTTGAACAACTTTTGTTTTTGGAGATTTTTGAGTTATGAAAATTTGGGAGTAATTTGGGAATTTTGGCGGATGGCAATTCTGTAATTTGGATGAACAGTGTCCACCGCCGAAGCTACATGGCCGGCGATCTTCGGTTTGCTTCCAGGCGCGGTCGTGGCCGTCTTTGGCATCGCGCTGGCGCGGTGAAGGCCACAACGCAGCTTCCTTGAGCTTCTGAGCCACTCTATTTAGTCTTGGCCGTCGCCGTTCGTCCCCACTCTCTTGCTCTGTTTTCTCCCGCCGCCACCGCCATTCTCCGTTGAGCCCTCACCGTCGAACCAACGTCCGTGCCGTTGCAGCGATGCATGTCCTAGCTCCGCTAGTTCCTTGCGCACCCAGCCAACTAGCTCTAGTTGCTTGATTTCGCCGTGAACTCGCCGTTCATCATTTTCTTCCTCGCGGCCGGCAACTTCACCGTCGTGTGCGCGTCGCCGTGGCTGGAGCTTCACGGTGTGTCTTTGTCATTGCTGACCGTACCGTTAGCTTCGCCTTGATGCCGTACTGCTTTGTGACTTGTTCTTTTGTCATTTCATCCACCGCAGCCGCCGGAGTACCGTCGTCGACGTCTGTTTCACCGCCGTGGAGGCTGTGCTCGTCGAACTCCTTCACCGTAGCTCCTTCGGTCTGGTTCTCTGCTCAGTCGTGTTCGGGGTGAGCTGCTGAACCTTCCTTGGTGTTTTGTTTAACTGCTACCACAGTGGTGTCGCCGGCATCGTGCAGCCGAGCCACCGTGTCCGCCATGGCCGGAGTTGAGCTAGAATTGAGTCGTAATCGGTGCAACTAAGGACGGCAGTAGGTGCGCATAGTCGTGGGGAACATGTTGGTGTAGTCGCCATCGCCGGTGATCTCGTCGTCGTCGAGATTTCGCCGGTCAGCGCGCGTGTCGCCGTGGTCAAAGCGCGAGGTAGAAGATGACAAGTGGGACCCGGTTGTCAGTGACTCAGCGTTCAAAATGGATTTTCTATTTTTCTGAAATAAGTGAATAGTGTCTATTTTTGTTATTTTTGTGTAGATTTATTTAGAGCTCCACAAATTATGAAAAGTTTTGTGTGACTTCTATGTGATGTGTATTATTTAGAAAAAATATGAAATGTTGATTTTCAGTACTTTTTGAATGTGATAAAAATTGCTCAATTAATTAATAAATGAGTTTCCAGGATTTTTCTAGGCTTATTTATGTATCCAAAAATTATGAAAATTGTTTTGTCACTTAGTTATCATGTGATGAACATATAAAAAAATGTTTAGGTCAATTGGAACAAGTTGATTTATTTCATAATTATTAATTAATTAATTAATTCATAAAAGCAAATAGTAACCTTTAGTGATTTAGGTTTTGTTTGAGTTTTTGATTAAGTGATGTCCTTGGGTCATTAGTTGGTAATTTTCCTTGGCAATTGTTGTGAGTGTTGCGAAAATGGTTTAGTTGGTTTAACTTGTAACTGTACCGCGAAGGAAAGTTGTATTCAAGTGTTAAATTTTGTATCCATCATCGAGCATCATGTTTCGTATTCCGCATCATGTTAAGCATGGCATTGTTACTACGTGTAGTGAACGAAGGTGAGCATGTGGTAGTTAATCAAGTAGTTGAGGAGGTTGATCCGTCTGTGGAAGTTGGTGTTGATATTGGTGGAACGACTCCGGACCTGGACATTTCCGTCAACGAAGGCAAGCCCCGGATGCATACAACCCTACCTTGTATTTTACAAATTGATTTCGCTTTTGCTTCTTTTTACTGCATTAAGTGATTAGGAGTCAAGTGAAAACCAAATTGGTACCTTACCAACCTTGTTATTCCATATTTACCATATTACTAGTTTTAAATTCATATATGCCAGTTTTGCTTAGCTATGCTTAGAACGGTGAAAGTCGGGTGATTACCTGTCATCTGCAAGTTTTAAATGGAGCTTTGGTTAATTATGTTAACATGTGATATGGGAATGTGGAGTAATAAATCTAGACCGGGCGGACTCGGTGTATGTGAGCCACAAGACATGGAGGTCTTGTGAGCAGGTTCTTTCCGCCTGTGTCGATTAAGGTCCGTCCGTTGTTGAATTGCATGAGGTGAGACTTTGTAGTACTAACCACATACTTCGGTAAGCCTTAACTTGGCAATTCTATTACGAGAATGGCTACTCGCGCACTAGGAGTGAAGAGATGGCGGGAATAGCGTGTACCCACGTGGCAATGGGCTGGATTGGTGGAGTACTGTATTCTCGGGTGGCGCGGACCCGTTCTTGTTTTAGAGGATCCAAGGGTAGGTTGGTATATGTAGGTCGGGGACCTTCATATGTCATGTGGTCTGGAATTCTCAGCTGGGTTATAATCGGTTCGAATCGTCGTTGCTCCTCGGTTATGGAGACTCAACTCACTGTTCATCATCGTAGTAATTAATAACTAGAACCTAAGGATGGTATGAGAAAGTGTTGGATACAAAGTTTCATGATCTCAATACGGATCGTGTCAGCTTTGTATATGATCTTTTACGCAAAAGAACATTGATTATTGCTAAAGCCATACCTTGAATCCCATGAGCCTGCATTCCTGTGTTCTTTTCAATTCTTATTTCGGTTAAGTCTTGTTGAGTACTTTTATACTCAGGGTTCGTTGACCCTTGTTGCAGGTGAGGCTCATGAGCAGATCTGTTTTGGATCGTGCTGCATGACTGTTGTTCAGTGCGATGATGATAATTAAATGTGTGGCCCTTGGGTAGGGCAGCTTAAGTTGTGTGTTTTGTAATATATTATAATGCCACTCCACTACTTTGGTTTGCATTAATATCGAACTTAGTTGTATGGTTTGAAATAAATGGTTTGTAAACTATGTTATTGTAAGTCTTCTGCTACTTTTACTCTGATGTATATATATTTGAATAAATTGTTGTAATACTGCAATGACTCTGTAATGTGATCCTGCTCAGAAATCGTGGATGATTCGGGGTTCCCTGAGGACACCCGACAGTCTTCTTAAGTTACCGGGAACATATGCATAGAGGTCAAAGGTCGTTGGACAGTGACAGGTGCATGTGGGCCCTATAATTTAGGAGGTTCTGCCACAGATACGGCGAAGAAGCAATCAATATAATGTCTCGTTTGTGCCAGAGGATGAACTGCACCATTACGTCTCCGAGTAACACCAGTCCCTCGGGAGTTGCGTAGTCTATCCTCCACTGCATGAACTCGGGCTTCACGGTATGCACCTCGACCCTAGTGTAGTCCGACGGTATCTTATTATTATGGTGTAAGCCACAAGGAGGATGTGCCACACCCGTTGCCACCTCCATCACAATGTTTTGCCGACCGCTGAGAAACACCAAGATACAACTTGTTGGTTCCCGTATGCGATCGAGAGGGGTTGTGGCTGTAGTGGAACCTTGGCTGCTAGGAACTTTTGGAGGACTGCCAACTAATGCCAGTTCTCCCAGCGACGTCATTAATATCCATGGCTCCATAGACAGTCCTTGCTCCTCCAGTGCCTTCACAACTAGGGCCTTCACTTGGAGCTCAAGATTAGTCTCCCGGTCTCTGCCATGTTTCTTGTACATGTGCTTATCCTCTTCGAATCCTTGCTTCTAGGTCATCCTTTTCCCTAGCCTCCTGGTGCGGCCTGTGTGCTCCTTGTTTTCCAAGCCAAGGCTAAGCTCGTCCCTTTCTCTAGAAGGATTGAATGAGCCCTTCTCCTTGTCTTCAGCATATTTCAGTATCCTTGATATTGCCTCTTGGGTCTCCGGCTTATCAAACTTAAGATTACCACCAGATGATTCTGTACTCCTTGCATATATCCAATTCCTTGAGCGTACCTTCAAATTCATTACATCGATATTCCCAGCAGCTGCGGCCTCTTCGTCCATCTTCCTAAACTGCTCTTCCTTGGCATAGTAGCCACCGAGGCCTAGATGATGGTGGTGTTTGTTCCTCTTCGCCAGCTCGGTGTTATGGGCACTGAGCTCCAATGGCTCTGGTGAAGTCTTTTGAGCCACGAGCTACTCCCATTGACCAGAGGTTATGTTGCCAAACTTGTTGAAGGGAGTTAACCCATTTTGGATATACTTCTTGTTGAGCTCTGACCTCCAACGTCGGAATGACTCTCCCATCATCCTAAAAGCATTTTTTTACCAATTCGTGCTTACCCTCCGGAAATCTAAAATTAAGCTTCAACTACCTATCCCATAGTTCATCATTTTTCTTCTCTGGTACCTTTTTCCAATTAGGGATTGCTGGGTTCAATTTATCTCTAACTAGGGCCCAGATCGCATTACGGAATCATCCTCTTAATTCCTTCGGCTCAAAGATCTCCCCTGCTGGCCCGATCTCCGTTATCATATAGCATGCCTTATCTGGATATTGATTTGCTTTTCTATCCCCCTCGTTTCCTGTTAGGCTTGGTAGTCGTGGTTATGTCTTAAGGTTGTGGAGCAGAGGCCTCAATGTCCATCTCTATGGCTATTGCCTCTGCTCTCCTTTCCTCTACTCCGTCTTGTCCAGCAAGATGTCGCGGACGTCGACGTCGTCTTTTCCGAGTTTTAGGAGGGACCTGTATATACGATAGGTCAAAGTGTTAGCAGAGGTAACACAGCCAAAGCTTTAACAAAATTTACAAGATAAGGCTTTTTCCGTACCTGCTTGTTCGGGTCAAAATCCTTATCCAAATCTTCCTCCTTTGGCCTCCTTCTGGCTTCACGTGGGAAAGGATCCTCGGGACTTATATATCCCTCTTCTGAGTCCTCATCATCATCATCTTCGCCTTCAGCAGCCCCTCCTGCTCTTCCTTCTGCTCCCCCTTCCTCCTCATCACACTGCTCCTGAGAAAGCATCACTTCTGGATTCTTTTCTAACTCGTTATCGAACTGCTCCTGAGTAAGCTGGTCCTCTAATGCTTGATCCTCATAGGTTGGCTGCTCATCATGCTTGGGGCATCGGGCTGCACTGTCTGGTGTCCATGATATTATTTCGCGCTTTGTTCTAATAGATGCAAAAAAGTGTCCTTTAGGTACGCTAGAAGGTATAAGAAATCAAAAAGGTCTATAAACCAAAGTAGTCCTATAAAACAACAATATATCAAAAAAACGAGTAGTAGCAGTAGTAGAGGCCTCAGAAACATGTCAATCATCATCTGATCTTGAACTTGGAGCATCAAGGCATCATAACAGAGAAGAGAGGAGAAGGTAATGTAGGGGCGGCTGGTAATGATGCCAAGTTCCTCACAAGTTCTTGATCATCAGCTCATATTCCATATAATGTATGGACTTGGACAATTTCATCATCGGCAAAACAAAGGAGAGGAGAGGGGAGATTTGGTAAAAAAAAAAGCAATAGCTGCTTAGCAAACATAGAGCAGCAGTTGATGGCAAAAATAGCCAAAAAACAGCAGTGGCCCACTGGTCCTATGCCCCTAAGCACGCAACTGGTAGATCAGCAGCAAACTAGAAATTAAACAAGAGGATTAATTTCACCAAATCGATGTAGATGTAGCTGGCTGGCTGATTAAAATCCCAAGTTAATTAAGCAAGGACGAGCAAGCTACTTGGCAAGCATATCATCACATAGGAAGTTCACAACTGTAGCTGGAGGCATTAGCAGTACTCCAGTAGCAGTTGGGCACACTGTCAGATAAAACAATAGTAGTAGCACTGCAATTCATTCCTAGCAAGATCTATACAGTAGCTATAAATGACTTAGAAAGTGGAGCACATAATTTGTTTGGACTGCAACTTGCCATAACTACTTAAAAAGGCATGTCCAGTAATGCTATCTTGCCAATTTCAGCAAGTGCAGGTGTTAGGATTGTAGCTAGCAACAAAGGCAGAACACTAGAAGCTGGTAACAAAGGTAGAACACTTCATACAACTGCCCAAACAAAGGCAGAACACTAGAAGCACAAATAACTGACCTAAACTGAAAATAAAAAAATAAAAAATCATCACCATCCGCTAAATAATTACACACATCCACATTAAAACCTTAATAATTAATCCAGCTAAAGAACACTCAAGCTCCCTTAGCTTAGCTTAAAACAGTTCCAGCACATAAGACCCAAAACACATGGTGACCTAAACTGAAAATTGTACTTGAAGGAATAAACATGTTGATAAGCTGAAATTGCTTCTCTAGATCATAAAAAGGATGTGCACATACCACAAGATTTGCGTGCTCCTAACCTGCTTTAACTGTAAAAAAACAAAAAACAAAGTGAGCTGCAACCCCTTCTCCTTATACAAATTGATGAAAAGAACATGCAGCTGGGCAGTGTCTACTATCAGGTTGCCGTTGCACTGAGCATTACAGGAAAAATTGCCAACATACTAAAAATAATAAGACTGAAATACTGATATTTGAAACACTGAACCTTGAAAGGGATAATTGAAACATTCAAACTCAAACTATAAACTAACAAATATGAGTTTTCAGCCGTACAAAACATAGACCGCTAGACAGAGGTTCAGACCAAGAGCTACACTTAGTCACGGCAAGGGAAAAGCAGATAAGCTGCCAGCTCAAGGATTTGACTGCAATACTGCTGATACACTGTTTAACTAAAAGATGGAAAGCAGCTACTAAAAAGTGTGGCTTAACTGCTACTAACAAACAACAAAGAGGGCACTGCACTGCACTGAAACTAATGCTGCTGAACAGAGATTAATAGGAACATTTAAATTGAAAAATCATAAACTAATAGGAATATTTAAACTAAAAAATCATTAAAAAAACAAACTATACAACTGTACAAACTGTAAGGAAACTTATAACTGAAAGAGTAGTGAAGGAACCGTACACCAAACCATTATAAATGGATTATCCGTGTGGTTCTATAAACATACCTACTGGTTTTATCTGCTTTTTTTCTATTTTATCATTGTTGGATGCTACATTTAGATAACATGATGGTGCTAAAAATTAAATAAAAATGGGTAACTGAAATTTGCTCAAATATAAATAGGTTATAGATCAACACATTAAAATCTTACTTGTTATCACGTAGAGTAGCAAAATTTGATCAATCAGTCAATTATCAGTGACCTATAACAGTAAAAATGTAGTATTACTAGTCATAATTTGAAATATAGCATTATTCTTGCAGAGCTGTGGTACAACCTGGCAAACGGCAGAAGCAAAAAAAATACACATCAATTATAAACCATCATCAGAATATCTAATGGGTCTTTAATGATTACTAATATACATAGCTGCTGATATTGCTATCTGACATAACAGCAATGGATGATTCAAGATCAATTCAATTTTCAAAAAAATATATTTTAGGACTGAGAACTAAGTGACATTCAGTTCATCTCTAGTTCAGGTAAGATAGGCATATACATTTTTTTTCAAAAGGACATCACTAATGGAATCATTCCACCAGAAGATTAGGAGAACTATCATTTAGTTTTCCATAGATTATAGCTGAAACTGAACTGCAATCACCAAAAAACAAAATTGCTAGTTTCTGGAATGATATTCATTTAAACTTTCAAATGTTCACCTATTTTTGGCACACAACAGACAGATCCAAAATGGAACTGAATGCAAACTGAATCAAAACTAGACTGATGAAACTAGATCTGATGAACTGAATGAACCAGCATACGTCAGGCTTACAACTCTAAAACTCTGAATCAAAACTAGATTGACGAAACTGAATGCAAACTGAAAAGACAGAGGATGACGGAGGGAGAGAAGAAGACTCACCTGTATCAGTATATGAGGCGCACAAAGGGCGGCGGGCGAGGGTAACCACGGCAACCGACGGCGACAGCAGCGGACGAGGTACGGACGATAGACAAACTGCAGCACGGGAGGGAGAGACGTAGATGCGGATGAGGCGAGCAGAGCAGGGGCGACAGAGGCAGACAAGGCGAGCGGAGCAGGAGCAACAGCGGTGGACGAGGCGAGTGGAGTAGGGGAGACAGCGGCGAATGAGGCGAACGGAGTAGGGGCAACAGCCGTGGACAATGCAAGCGAAGCAGGGGCGACCGGGGCTGGGGTTGTGGGGCCATCGGGGTTGGGGCAAGGGAGCCGCCGTCGATCCGCCGGCTGGGACCTCGACGGTAGAGAGTGAGATTGAGTCCAGGTGGGGGAGGGCAGTGGGGCTGGTGGCGCGGAGCAAGGCGCTCGGGCTCTAAAACCCTAGCGGGAGCAGCGGGGGCGTCCGGGAAACAGTTGGGCAGCCTGACGGCGACGGGAGGAAGAAGAGAGCGCCCAACACTTGTTCACCTGAGCGCGGGTGGTTATATACCCAAGACGATTTGTAGGGGCAGTTCCTGATCCAGCCGCCCCTACAAATGCATTTGTAGGGGTGGTTTCTGATCTAGCCGCCCCTACAAATATTTTCTATTTTATTAAATTATTAATTCTTTATTTTTTATATCACAAAAACATAAAGTAATATAAAAACAATTGTATATACGCACAAATATAATATTTTGTATATAATATTTTGAATTATTCTATATATGCACAAATATATATAAAAACAATTGTAGTTAAAACAATATAGAAAACAAAAATTAAAAATTTAAATTTTAAAACTTCGACTATAATTTTATGACATTAAATGACCTAAAATGAAAAAATTGTAAACATAAAAGTTGTATAACTCATCAACATGTACAACTTTTATTTTGGTCATCTTATCATGTGACTTTGTTTGAACGATTCAAAATTTAAAATTCAAACAATTTTAACTTTAAACAATATTTTGAAAGAGTAAATGATTTCAGATGAAAAACTCATGAATACCAAAGTTGTAGAACTCATCAATATGTACAACTTTTATTTTGATCATCTTTTCATTTGACCAAATTTGAATAGTTAAAATTTTAAATTTTAATAAATAACAACTTCAAACAAGATTTTAAAATCTTAAATGATTTCAACAATAAAAGTCGTGAACATAAAAGTTGTTGAACTCATCACTATCTATAACTTTTAATTTGCTCACTTCTTCATGTGACAAAGTATTAGTAAACATTATTCACAAATTCACATATGACTCAGTTTCATGAACTATACGAGAAACATGTTGATTTGTGAACAATGTTTACTATTATTTTATCAGATGAAGAAATGATCAAAATAAAAGTTATAAATTTAGATGAGTTATACAACTTTGGTATTCATCACTTTTTCAGCTGAAATTATTTAATGGTTGAAAATCTCGTTCGAACTTGTCGTTTTTTTTAAATCTGAAAATTTGAATTGGTCAAACTTTGTCAAATAAAAAGAATGGCCAAATCAACACAGTAACTTGATAGGGCATGATTTTAGAAAATTTTAGAAAAAATATCATCACATTTGGAGTTAGTATGAGGGAGAAAGACTAGTTACAAATTTTACACAGAGATTAAAAAAAAAAATTATAACTGTTCATGATGATCAATGATGAACAAATGTGATTTATCTTTTTAACCTGTGGCGGAAACTTGTAACTAGTTTTCTCCCTAATGCTAACTCCAAATGTGATGGTTTTTTTCTAAATTTTTTCTAAAATCATGCTCTATCATTTTAGTCTAGTCATCTATCTTTGTTAATAATTTTGAACAATTCAAATTTTGAATTTCAGAAAATAACAACTTCAAACCTGATTTTCAACCAATAAATAATTTCAGCTGTAAAGGTGATGAATATAAAAGTTGTTGAACATATCACTATCTACAACTTTTATTTTGGTCATCTTTGTATTTGATAAAATTTGAACAATTCAAATTTTGAATTTCAGAAAATGACAGCTTCAAACCTGATTTTCAACCACTAAATGATTTCAGCTGTAAAGGTGATGAATATAAAAGTAGTTGAACACATCACTATCTACAACTTTTATTTTGGTCATCTTTTTATTTGATAAAATTTGTACAGTTCAAATTTTAAATTTCAGAAAATGGCAGCTTCAAACCTGATTTTCAACAACTAAATGATTTCAGCTGTAAAGGTGGTGAATATAAAAGTTGTATAACTCATCAAAATCTCCTACTTTTATTTTGGCTATTTCTTCATTTCATAAAGTGTTAAGTGATTTCATAAAGTTTTAGTAGTAATAGAGTGGATGTTGAAATAGATTTATCTGGATGTTGTAAAGGGTAGTCTCACACATACATAAATGTAGTCTCACACACATACATAAATATATAGTCTTACACACATACATAAATATATAGTCTCACACGCATGCATAAATAAAGTCTTACAAACACACACTTACACAAACACTCCACGTTCAACAACTAGCTAGCCCGCTGTAACGACTTTCCCCTTGACACATTTTCGTTCCCATGGTAATATGTCTTTAGGTAGATTTTTTTCCACAATACTGATCTTCTTAGGAAAGTCTATGAATAGCGGCATCTCATCATAGTTATTGTAAGCTTCAACATCATCCACGCCATCAACTCCGATAATGTGCTGTTTCCCGGAGGCAACCACGTGCTTTGTCTTCTTCTTCAGGGGGAGGTTACTTTGTGGGTCAGACATATAGAAAACTTGTGCGACATGTGAAGCGAGCACCCAAGGGTCATCTTGGTAGCCTAGATTCTCGAGGTCCAGGACTCTCAATCCGATCTCGTTCAGTTGGTGTTATTTGATCCAGCGGCATCGAAATAGGGCCACCGTTATATCCCTTCCATAGTCAAGTTCCCATATCGCTTCAATGATGCCAAAGTATTAGATCTTTCACCCCAATCCATCGAGATCCTCTATTCGAACGCCGTTGTTTTGGTTCACATATTTACTATCCTTTGCGTAGGTATAGTACGTATACCCATTGATGTCATAAGCATTCTAAGATGTCACTTGTCTCGATGGCCCCTCAGCCAACCTACTGATGGTAATAGAGTCTATGGTTTTTCCAGGTAGTATGTTTTGGTCCTTCAACCATGTAGTTAGTCGTTGCTTGTGCTGTTTCAAGACCCAATCATCCGAATAACCATTTCTCTCCGCCATAATGATAGCCAAATGTTCATCAATGTACGGTTGCATCAGTTGTGTACTCTGCAAGACACTGTAATGCACCCGACTCACCTCTTTGTAATCATGGTTGATGAACACTTTTCTACCACCGGTGCCCTTCCCAGCTAGCCTACCCTTGTGACGAGAATCGGGTTTACCAATCCCTTTCTGTACTTTTAGGTACCCTTGACAGCACTCGATGACTTCTTCAGTACTGTAACCCTCTATCATGGAGCCCTCTGGGTATGCTCGATTATGCATGTATCGACTTAGAACCGACATGAACCGCTCATAGGACCACATTTTATGCAAGTAGCAAGGGCCCAACGCCTGTATCTAATGAGCCATGTGAATCATGAGATGTGGCATTATATCAAAAAAAGCAGGAGGTAAACACATCTCTAGTTGGTTGTGTCTCCACCACACATTCATGTAGGTCACTCAGTTCTTGCTTGCCAATCATCTTCTGTGAGATCTTCGAAAAGAAGTAGCACATGCGGGTGATGGCCATTTTCAAGAACTCTGGCTTTATAGCCCTGATTGCAATAGGTAGAAACACTATCAGCATCACATGACAATCGTGAGCCTTACAGTGTGTTATTGACAAGTCTTTCATCGACACTAGCTTCTTCACATTTGCTAAAAATCCAGTCGGGACTTTGACCCCCCTCAGGAAAGTGCATATAGCTCTCTTCTCGTCTGGTGTTAGGTTGAAGCACGCCGCGGGCAGAGTGTATTTTCCATTAGCCTCATGTACCGGGTGAAGCTGTGGCATCACGTTTAGCTACACCATATCTTTTTGTGCTTTCAGACCATCCTTTGACTTGCTTGTGTCCATCAAGGTAGCAATGAGACTCTCAAAGACATTCTTCTGCACATGCATAGCATCAATGGCATGGGGGACCTCCAAGTCTGGCCAATAAGGCAGATACTGAAAGAAGATCTATTGTTTCTAGAAAGGTACGCCTTCGACAGGAGGTGTGCTTCTATCTCTATTCGTCCCATCCGGATTCTTCTTTCTATAGACGACACATATGTTTTCACCATTCTGTACACGTGTTCTCCGTTATGACGTCTCTTTGGAGGGGGTTCAATCTCCGGGGTGTTGTCATAAAATCTAAAGAACAATTTCCTGCGATACTTGTGACTTGTCTTTAAGAAGCGTTGGTTCCTTAGGTAAACTATCTTCTTGGATGCATCCAGGTACACCCATGTAGTACCATCCAAGCAAACCAAACATCCTGTCTTCCCTTTGATCTATCCAAACAAAGCAAATAGCATGGGGTAATCATTGGTAGTAACAAATATTATTGCTCTACATATGAAGTCCTCCTTTTGGAACGCATCGTACATCGGCTCCCCATGCCTCCATAGCCTCTTTATTTCTTGCATCAAAGGCTTGAGGAACATGTCTATATCAATGCCTGGTTGTTTAGGGCCAGAAATAAGAATAGTGAGGAGAAGGTACTTTCTCTTCTGACACAACCACGTTGGGATGTTGTACATGGTCAAGATCACTGGCCAAGTGTTGTGGTCGCTCGTCCTCTCATTGAAGGGATTCATTCCATCGGTGTTGAAGCCAAATCATACATTCCTTGGGTCATCACTGAATTCTTTGTGCTTCTCATCGAACCTTTGCCACTGACTACAATCAACCAGGTGTGCAATCTTATCATCATCCAACTTGCACTCATCATCCCACCATGTCATGAGTGCGGCTTCTTTAGGGTTTAGGAAGCTATGTCTCAAGCGGTCGGCCACTGGTAGGTACCTATCGACGAAATATGGTCGGCAGTCCACCGAGGGGGGTGCCCGTGGTGGTAGATTATCGGTAGGATGCGTGTAATTAGGAACCAGATGGTGACACAAGGCGCAGAGACAGCGATTTAGACAGGTTCAGGCCGTCTGGTCGACGTAATATCCTACGTCCTGTGTCTTTGGTGTATTGTATTGAGATGTATACAGATTAACCTGTCCTCTAGGGGACCCTTGTCTCTCCTTATATACTCCGAAGAGACAAGGTTACAAGTAAAGTATCTAATTTGGTACTATCATAATATCTAGTACAACTTGTAATCTTGATGTGCACGCCTTGATCTTACGGGCTGGGCCACCTCGGATGGTGCGGCCCATGTACCATCTTGTGGTACCCGGGGTTATATCCTCCACAGCTAGTCCCCGAGCGCCATGTATTCTGATGCGACACGTCGTTTCAACCTTCTCCGAACAGTGAGGCTTGAGTTCTTGACATCTCCGACCACCATTGTCGCCGAAGAAGTAGGTTGTCCGAAGAATGTATGGTGCTCTTAAGAAGAAAGAAAAAGATTTCCGTCCTGGGAAGTGTGCCCACTTGTATTTCTGAAAAGAAATGTAAGTGTGTCTTGAAGCATAGCGTCCTTGATCATCAGAGCGTAGGGGTCAAAAAACAAACACATTCACCGTAAGGTGAAGTGTGCCCACTTAGTCTCCGAGCCTGGTAGTAGGTGACGTAGGCACGTGGTGCCAGGGTCTAAAAAGAATTCTCAGTTAAGTTGAGAATCCAATCATCGTACAGGCGATACGAGATGCACCGGCAGGTGCATCGTACCGATGTAGTCCCCGAGCTTGCTGGAAGGTGAGGTATGAGCCTTGTAGCAAGGTCTAAGTGAGAAAAAAATCCTAACTGTATGCGAGTCGCCAGTCGCATGTAGTCGAGACGCAAAGTCCCCGAGCCATGGTTAGAGAGTGGTCGAGCAGTCCCCGAGCACAGGTCGAGGAGCGAGCGACGAAGTCCCCAAGCCATGGTCGGAGAGTGGTCGAGGTGGTCGGAGCTCGGCTGGTCGACGTGGTCTGCTGGTCGGAGCTCGGCTGGTCGACGTGGTCTGGTGGTCCCTCGGGACGTGGTCGACGTGGTCGGCTCGCTTAATGGCTCAGGCGCTCGCTTGGTGGCTCGATGCAGTCGTACGGGTGCGCAGAGTCGGAGTTGTAGTCGGCCAAGAGTAGTCGGAGGCTGACAGAGTTACCCAGCTTATGGAGGTGAAGCCCGTGTCCAACAAGGCGAGGCGTAGTCCGAGGTCTTCCTCCCGCGTGCATGCATGGCGATCCTTGTTGATTTGCTTGCTGACCGATGAGATCTCGTCGTCTTGGCACTTGGGCTAAATTCGGGCGTACATTATGTCATGCATACACGGACGTGCGAATTTTGCCTTGGTTAAATATCTTGCATGGCCCCCGTACATTCTTCTTGTTTGCTCGTGACGGAACGATGCTCTGGCTGAATCTTCATGGTGCTGTAGAGTAGACTAGACGTATACATGGCGCAAGTCAAGAAGCAAATGACGAAGTCCCCGAACGTAGCTCGAGATCCCTTTAGAAGGAGCATCTGGTCGGCGATGTATGGCATTATCTGGTCGGCGTTGACGAAGTTGCCCGGCGCCCGAGCTTTCCGAGCTATCGTCATGGCGGCGGTCGCAGTTGTCACAGCGTGTGGTCAGAGCGACGTCGTCCTTACATTAGTGGTCGATGACTCGAAAGCGACTCACGATCGGCGATGGTGTAGGAGCGATGAAGACAGACCTTTGCCGTTCTTTGGAGTACTCGTCGTCGTCGTTGGCTTGTGTGGTGATCTAACTTGGACTTGTACGAAGTATCAGATGATATGCAAGAAACGGTGACATATACATATATACGCACTCCATTGATGCATGGCCCTGTATACCACATATATGCTTCCTTGGTTGCATGGTTCTGTAACATAGCACGGTGGCTCCTTATTTGCTTGCATGGCCATGACGTTTGCATACATATACCCATACACGATGCATGCATATATCCATATATATGCATTAGCCCTGCTTGCTTCCTGTTTGCTCATAATAAGAGGAACATCTTGATCGATGAAACCTTGACTTGGAGATTCCGTGTCGATGCCGTGTTTGGAGATGGAGACGGCGTTGTAGTCCAACTTGTGCTCTGATTTTGATACTTGGGCTTTAGATCGGATTTGGTCATCTCGTGGAGACAGGGCGCCGTCTTGGAAATCCGATGTGGTGATATACATGACAGACTGTCGCTTTTGCTATTGTTGTAGAATCCCAAGCACGGAGTGGTATGCCGAGATGTCCTAGAGCACGGAGTGGTCTGGTGAGTCCCTGAGCGCGGAGTGGTCTGGCGAGAAGTCCCAGAGCACGGAGTGGTCTGGTGAGTCCTCGAGCACGAGCATGGTCTGGCCAGAGTCCCCGAGCACGAGCGTGGTCTGGCCAGAGTCCTCGAGCACCGTAGTGGTCTTGGCAAACCCTGAAGCACGAGCTCACTGACCGAACTGTGTTCCTGAAAAATAAACACGGAGAGCGGTAGTACATGATGATGTACGAAATATATTGACCTCTCTGTAGGAGGTGAAGTAAACACTTGGTGTTCGATTGGCGATGAATTATACTTGGTGCAATATTCTAAAAATAACATTAGCTGTTTTTAGCCCTTTTGTTATGTAGTGGCGTAGCGCGATGTATTAACCTATCCTGAAGAATGCGCCAGCCCTGGGCTGACCAACATCTCGTAGCGCGAGGTATGGAACGCTACCGCGCATAGAGTGCCAGTGTTACCAGGGAGCGACTGCTGACTACCCGTAGCGCAGAGGGCGGACTCTCATGCATCGCGGGTGGAGTGGAGCCGGGAGGCGATCGGGCTCGGATTCTCAAGCGAAGGAAAACGTGTCGGCGAACCGTTGTAAAAACTTATACATGTTTTGGATTGTATGTATGGAGAAAATTCGACGCGTGCGCGCACCTAAAGGGTGGTCAGCGGAGGTGTATGATGATCGAAGAAATTTTTAATTAAAAATAATACTTAGCTTTATTGACGACCGGTGGGTGTAGTCGGCGTGTTGCGATGTTCGAGAGATGGCTTGACGTGTCATTGGCGATGAAGTTGTCCGGTCCTCGAGCTTTTCGACCTGTCGTCATGACTGTGGTCGCGATTGTCGTAGCGCCGTTCTTCGCGGCGATCATCATTGCGACGTAGTCTTGTGGTCGAGGTGGTTGGAGCTCGGTAGAGCCGCTCGAGACGTGGTCGACGTGGTCAACGTGGTCCGTGGTCGACGTGGTCGAAACTCAGCGGAGCCACTCGAGACGTGGTCGACGTGGTCCGTGGTCGACGTGGCTGGGTAGTCGAAACTGCTTCCTGGTAGGTTCTTGATCAACCCGAGCAGTTGCCGAGCAGTCTTCTAGGTTGTCATCGTGCGTAGCTATATCCTCTGTAATTTGATTCATAGCCCCCCTCTGTTGATTGCGTCGGAGCCACGATGACGTCGAGGTCTTGATCTTTGAGAATTGTTGCCTGCTGCTATAGATGGATTTGTACTCCTTCCCGTACGTCGGATCTTGATGTAATGCATGCATCTTCCTGTACCTGAGCAACGCATGCATGTAGATACATGTACATGCAAGAAGCCAAGTTTCGATCGGCTTGCATGTTGTTGTATGTTGTCCGATCTATTTACATCTTCATGTTCTCGTTCTTGATGATGGATTTTCGGCTAACGGCGGGACGTCGAGTGCTGGAGACGATGGTGAAGGTTGATCCTAGCGGGAACGTCGATCCTAAATAGTCTTCTTTCGTCGCTATTGTAGATAGATTTGACGTGGCTGCCGCTTATGATGTTGAACGCCACCGCCAATTCATCGTATATGTTGTTGAAGGAGGCCGTTGCTGCAAGATGGGTTGCCACAACGACATTGGTCTTGAGGTACGCCATCTGGTTCACCATGGATCAGTGAGCACACCCCCTACCTGGCGCGCCGCTGTCGACAAAATATGGTCGGCAGTCCACCGAGGGGGGTGCCCGTGGTGGTAGATTATCGGTAGGATGCGTATAATCAGGAACCATATGGTGACACAAGGCGCAGAGACAGCAATTTAGATAGGTTTGGGCCGTCTGGTCGACGTAATACCCTACGTCCTGTGTCTTTGGTGTATTGTATTGAGATGTATACAGATTAACCTGTCCTCTAGGGGACCCTTGTCTCTCCTTATATACTCCGAAGAGACAAGGTTACAAGTAAAGTATCCAATTTGGTACTATCACAATATCTAGTACAACTTGTAATCTTGATGTGCACGCCTTGATCTTACGGGCCGGGCCACCTCGGATGGTGCGGCCCATGTACCATCTTGTGGTACCCGGGGGTATATCCCCCACAGTACCACATTACCAAGGCAGGAATTCTTCTCTGCTTTGCATTGTTGCCTAATAGAGTGTCCTCTAGGGGCTGAGATTTTTGTACCACCTTTTTTGTACCCTTCTTATTCCTCTTTTTCCCCATGGAGGCTTCGTCCCCACCGTAAAGGTCACTGTTCTTGTACCAGCTGGCCCTACACCGGGGACATTTATCCAGTGACTTGAATGTTTCGCCACAAAAAAGTATAAAGTGGTTGGGGCATGCATGGATTTTTTCAACCCCCATTGTCAATGGACTTATGACCTTCTTCGCTTGGTATGTGTTGGTGGGAACTGAGTTTGGTTGTGGCAGAACCCATGACAGGAGATGCAATAGATCATTGAAACTACAGTCTGACCAGCCGTACTTAGCCTTCAGGATGAGTAGCTCAAGCACAAAACGTAGCAATGTCCAATGTGTCGGACAGCACTTTTCAACACCATACACAGTCTTCTTCGATGCTTTTGTCACCCTTTCCAAATTTTCTAGACCTTTCGGGCTATTTTGTAAAATCTCTAGTCCAAGGGCTCGAATCATGTCCTCCAAATCATCTTTATGCCCGACATGTGCTCCACCATCATTATTGGTACCACCTTCGTCGTTACCATCCCAACCACCAGCATCACCACCTTATTCATTGCCAAACTCGGAATCCATTCGTGCATCAAGCTCTGCTGAATATTGGGATAGGGATTCTATGATTTCGTCGTCGTATTCCTCCTCATCCTCATCGTTAACAATAATCGTTTCACCATGATGAATCCACATTGTGTAGTCCTCAACAAATCCTCGCATAATTAAATGTGATCTGATGATAGTCACATCTATCCATCCCATACGGTTCTTGCAATCTTTACAGGGACAAATAATTGTATCCTTATTCTCTGTCAATGTCGTTGCATGCTTCTTTGCGGCTTCAATAAATTTATCCACCTCTTCACGGAAACCAGCCTTGAACCTTAACGAACTATACATCCAATAGTTCCTCTACTCCATCTTTTACAACAACAACAAAACAAACATTAAAGGACTACTTATTCAGATATATATAAAAATGAATCAAATTAATAATTACTTGAGAATAATTGTATATACTTCAGATATATATGAATATAAATCAAATATAATTACATGAAGCATTAAAACACACAATGGTAGAGGAAAATTAATTAATGGCCCATTTATCCATAAATAATTAAAATACATATTTGTTGATTACAATAAACAATTTCAAAGACAACAATTAGCAACAATTATACTTTACCCAATATCTTTCATGCAAACCTTAGTCCAATTTCATCAAACACAAATTTACAAAAATGAAATTAATAAAAAAACCAAACCCTAGATCTAGATCTACATGCACATGAAACATCCATAAAACTAACAAATTGTTCACTAAAATCAAGAAACATGGACCAAATAAGGGTATGATCTTGTTCCCCTACCTAATTTACCCTAGTACATTCAAAACTTGGGTCTAATTTGCTTCATAAGTAGCTCAAGCACCATAGAAGAGAGAGAAAAACAAAACTCTAATTACTCACTAACCAACCATTAAAACTTGAAAAAAAAGTGTGGAATAGCATTTTTTTACCTTCTACAACCTTTCCACCAAAGGATTTGAGACCAAAATATTTCCATCTTAGTAGAGCAATTTTTGGGAGGTGCCCAAGGCCTCCCCACCTTTCTTTCACGGGTTGGAGTTAGTGACCCGAGGAGGAAGAATGTGTTGCAGTTTTTTTATATGTGGGTTATTTGTAGGGGCGCCTGGTGATTGAGCCGCCCCTACAAATAGCAGGTATTTATACGCCAGGCATTTGTAGGGGCGGTTCAATCACCAGTCGCTCCTACAAATAGCAACACCAGGGGCGGCTGGTGAGTGAGCCGCCCCTACAAATTAGACCCATTTGTAGGGGCGGCTCGTATCACCAACCGCCCCTGCTGTTCTATTTGTAGGGGCGGCTGGTCTCTAGGCTCCCGAGCATGCCACTGTAGAGGCGGCTCCATCACCAGCCGCCCCTACAAAAAAATTATCCCGTTGCTACAAACCATTTTTCACGTAGTGTCAGCAGCAAATCACCAATGTTCTCTCTCATCCTCATCCACTCGCTCCAGCAGCCAGTGCGTGAGGCGGTGAGGGTGTGACCCAGCACCAGCCGCAAGCATGGCTTCGCATGACGGTGGCTCGATGGCGTGCGAGGCGAGCGGATCCTGCAAGCCGCCGACGTGAGTGATGTGATGCAGCAAGCCACAGACTAGGCCCGTAGGTACTGTCATACTGCGCCTCGCCACCCCCTCGCTCACTTCCGTAGAAGCCAGCGCACGCCTCCGCTAGTACGTGTCACAGAACCGACCAATTTATAAGAGCACAAGTACAAAAACAATCGCCGAAACTATCAAATTCTCGAACTTGAGCCCATATAAACCCGGTAGTCAACTGAAATCTCGAAGGATTTCAAACCAACTTGCATACAACCAAGATCACAGTAATTCAACATAACATATTGTACGTTACAACATTTCGCAGATGTTCGCAAATTGATTACATCATCACAGAGTCATCATTATTACAAAACCAGTCTTGTAAAACATGCGGAAGCAAATAGTTTAACTTACACACCCAAGTTCAAATACACATACTGGTTCGCTGATCACATCCCGCAAAAGCATTCAGATAAGAGAACAGAGATCATGCCCATGATCTAGTCTTCATCACCCGCCGGGTGGAGACAATACTTACAGAATCTCTGATATAGAAGGTCATCTGCAACAAGAGGGAATAAACCCTGAGTACGGGAATGTACTCAGCTAGACTTACCCGTCGAAAACCAAAATAAATGACACCAAGGATCATGCAAAGCTTTATTTAGAGGATCAGGCTGACACTTCTTTTTTGCGGAAAAGCATAAGTAATAATGATTAACTTTTAACCTGAGCTAGCAGTGACTTTAAGCCATTAACCTGTCAACTATATTAGCACCTGTACTAAGCAATCATTTTATTAGGGTGCAAACATTAATAACCACATCAGGTATTCATTGTGGCAACATTATCCATCATCATTATCTTCCATTTAACCATATCGTTAAATTAAGTGAATCTACGTTGCCACTGCTCAAGTCAAGTTCTCACTATCCGGGAGAGACGGCGATTCGAATCGATTCCTATCCAACTGAAGGGGTATTCCTAACACAAACCCTGCTTCCCCCGTCAGGGTCGCAAACAAGTCACCTTTGGCACAACTCAGGAGAAAAATAAAAGAAAAGTCGCGGGTCCGGGCCGCCTGGCATTCTCAGAGAACCACTCTGCCAAGGGTGATCGGGCCTTTAACCCGCCTTTGGGCTTATGCCAATGGCTCTCCGCACATCCTTACTACCTCCAGAATGCCCCAACCCCCACGGTTCCCAGCCTGAGTTGGGCTACTCGGCTTCGCGGTCGGAACGACTTATTCGGCCAACTAAGTGTTAGGTTGCGTTCAACATGACCTGAGGACGTACAGCGTATCGGTCCTTAAACGACACAGACGGAGTCACTATGTTCAAACCTACACAAGACCCCGCCTGGTCTTAATTCATTTTTCACATGGTTCTTTTCCACGATAGCAAATATAGCCAACCGTGATCCACCTCATCCTAATCTCGCAGGTGACAGGAAATCACCCGACTTCTACCGCACTAAGCATGGCTAAGCATTTAACCCATTTCTGAACTTAAATAGGATTCAAGTGTGATATCTGGACATGGATAGATATATAATGCAGCAATTGGTTCTAACCAATTCCTATACTTAATGTAGCATCAATAATAAAAGATACTCAATATATTTGTAAAGACATGGGAGACTTATAATGCTTCGGGGCTTGCCTTTCAGGAAAGAGGATGGACGGTGGTCAGGGCACTCGGGCAACTCCTCCTCGGCGGCTGCTTCTTCGGTTGCCTGCACCTCGGGCTCCTCCTGGCTCGCTCCCTCGAACTCCAACAACGTCACTCCCTCCGGCACACCTATTGCATGAATGCGCAAGATAAATATCATGAATGCACATGAATGAATGTCAGGGATGCTCGGGGAATGCACATGTTCGCTGTAGTCTGCATATTCCAACTTAAGCCCTATTCAAATAACTTTACTTACCAAGTTTATACAACCTAATGTATAATTTCTCATCTTCAGTTAATGACCTAGCACCTGCACCTAAGCATATTCTCAAGTTAAGCTAACCCCTAAACAATCAACGAGAACATTGCAACAACATACACTCAAGCATTTGTATTTCAGCAAAATAAAGACTATGTAGCGGTACAGTAAACTAGGCATAACTGGAGATTTATAAATCCAAATGACTTGCAACAAGACAATATGGAAAGCTTATGAAATTGTCTACGATTCATTTTCAGACCTCAAAGCATGATTCAAACCTTTACCAAGTCGAATTCATAAATCAACAGAACTCTGTCCACACAAGACAGAGAGTAGGTAAAACTGGAACCTAACTTTAAACAGCTGTAGTTTCTAAACTACGGGGCCAAATGCACTCAAATTTTGACATGGGCTAGATACATAAATTATCTACAACTCTTGTGTTCATCACACTCATATAAAACCAAAATATCATGGGGAACTTCCTAAAGTCCCCAGATCTGTCCAGAGGGACATAATGCAAACGAAATAATTAATAACTTATGATGTAAACATATAATTGGACAAAACTAACTCTACTCACATATCGCTCATATCACATGAACACCAGAAAGTAGGGTGTTCATCACCAAAACATTTCTTTTAATATATTTCTTAATTTAATTAATTAATTAGAGGAAATGGTAAACATATATGAAAACTACACCATTAAATCTACAAAAATTACAGTAGATACTATATGCTCTAAGTAGACTATCATAAAAATTTCACACCATTTGAGAAAGTATAACAGCCTACACAAAAATGATAAGAAATAATGGCTTAAAATGGCATAATTAGGAAACCCTAATGAAAAGTGTCAAGCAATAGATTTTATATTTTTCTTAGCATACTTAAGGTACTGAGATACTAACTACCAAGTTTCATGGCCATAGGATTCCCAGATAATTTACAAAAATTCAAACAAGTATCTACCAATGATAAAAGGAAAATCTATAACTCAAAAACTACACATGCAATGACTCTAAAATTTTAACCAGAGCTTCTACTAAGCAATACTAGCTTACCCACAAAATTTCACAATTTTTGGATCACAGAAACTCAAGATATGATTTAAACAAGTTTGCATGCATTCAAAAACACTTTTCAAGTTCCTATTTAATTCATCCAAAATTTCTACATAATGTGCTCAAGACATATTTTTCTTAAATACTAGACTTCACCAAGATACTAACAAAATTGGAAGTACTCAATTTGAATCTACCAATTTGGAGATATAAATTTCACAAAATAGCACTAAAACTAGAATTATTTGAACTAGCTTCTAATACTCAGTCACTGACAAGCGGGGCCCTCGGGTCAGACGACCCCACAGGTCAGCGAGAGGAAACAGGGGAGGCGGCGTTCGATGGCGCGGCGGTGGTCTAGCTCGCCGACGGCGAGGACTCCGGCAAGGCCAAAGGCACCGGCATGCTCGCCTCGACGAACCGCATCTAACCATGTCCTACCCGCAACCTCTACCGAGCTCGAACACCGACGGCAACGTGCAATGGCAGACGGCGGAGGAGTCCGGCCCCGGCCGAGTAGGGTGCGGCTAAGCTCGGTACGAGCTCCTAGGGCACACGGGGAAACTTAAGGAAGCAAGAAACGAGGACGATATGGCTCCTAGCTAACCCGACCACGGCGGCCTCAGCTCCAGCGAGGTCGCGCTCATGGCGGTGACGGCGGAAGTGGCCAATGTGCCCTTACCAAGACGCAATCGGCCCAGCTAAGAGGTGGAGGAGGTAGAGGAGGACACGACGGAGCTGTTTATGAGCTGTGGTTCATGTTTTTGCGGCGGCAAGCGAGCTAGGTGACGGCGGAGCTTGCTCGGCAGCAATGGCGGGGCGTTGCTACGCTTCGGCTATGGTGGGAAGCGAAGGAAATTGTGGCGCTGGTGGGGGCTCACGGACGCGCGCGGAGGCTTCAATTGCCGAGCTTAGGCCCGACGTGGCCTGGCCGGTCAGGCCGTCGGCGATGCGTGGCGCCACGCGGCGGTGAAACACTGAACCGGTAGGGTCACTGTAGCTGTCTGAATTTTTTGTTTCAGTGCTCCATGGTGCTGACTGACAGGCGAACTTTGATGGTGATTAGCTGCTAATCCATGATGATATAGCTCAAGGTGTAATTAACAAAGTTGAACGTCTACATGTGAACTACAATTCTTACAATTGGAGCTCGAGCTAGTTTGTTTTGGTTAGTGAGATACATTGCGCTAAACATCAGTACATGGAACTGAAACTTGCTTAGTGACTTAGAAAATTTTCAGAGTTTCAAAATAGATCTCAAAACTGACTCGTGGGATCCTTTTGAGCATGTTGTGCACATTTTCATGACTTGGCTTCTAAACAAAGTTTGTTCTTTATAAAATTTGCTACAACTTTGTTTTAGGTTGCTTAGACATGCAAACCTCCTAAGCTACACTTTTTAAACAGTCAAACAAAAGGGTTTAGGGGTCAAAACAAGTCAAACCACTATTTGAAATCACAATTAGGCAACATGGTCAACATGAACAATGTTCCAAATGACATTCTAAGTGTCACTAAGTTGTTTAAGAGAATTATTAGTCACACCACACATTGGTCACACAAGAATCAAGCATTGCATGTACTGAAACAATGAAAAACACATGAAATGTTACACTTGTTTCATAGTCATGTTTCCCATGTTTCATGATCTTGTTGCATGGTACTAACTAACCATGTTTCACTAAAGTGTGTTGCATATGTTGCACCTGAGTGTTGCACACTATTCATTTCATAAAAACAACACACATGAAATATAACGATACGTTGCAATGTTTCGAAAACAGGTTTCAGACAATACAAGCTCATGAATGGATGAATGATGCTCATGTTTATGAAATGCAAGTGCAAATGTGGAAGCCAAACACCTGGGGTGTTACAGCACGAGCCGTCGACGTTCTTTGCTTTACGCGCAGAGGTGGCCCTCATAGAGATGGGTTTTTCTCATTTTTTTTCTTCAAAAAACATGGATGAGGAAGGGATATGAGACACTCTTAGAGATGCTCTTGCTTGTGTAACATGCATAGATTAATTAAGTTATTACTCTTTAATAATCTAACATAATTAATCACAGCAATATTTTTTAAGTGTGGTATCTAAGGCTTAACTGTTATCTTGTGTACGTATGCTTTATGTGTGAAGATAGGACATATTCACGGTGTAACATGACCAATTATTGTAATTTTCTTAACGTGTGACATCTAGTGTCAAATGTGACCAAATTTTTTTGAGAGTGTGTAATAGATTCACGTGTGGCATATCCATACATGTGCGTTGGACGTTGGACTAAAATCAACTTCAATTGTTTTCTATATTTTAAAAAAGATATTCACACAAGTTTCCTTGCTAGTTAATGGTGAGACTAAGGAAGGATGCCTAGGAAAATAAAGAAGGATGGCCGACGAGTTTTCTAGCCTTTTTTCTTTTTTCTTTTTTAAATGATTTAGTTATTTATTAATTACCTAATTTTTGTATGGATTTTTAAAATGAAGGTCTGAGATTTGTTTGACATCTTACCTCTTATCACACTATAAAAAAGCGAATAATTTGTTTAGAGGGCTATCACTACGCCAGATTTGGACATCACTGCCGGATTTATGACAACCGGCAGTGATGTACCTTCACTGTCGGTTATGAGCTTGAAAATAAAAAAATGATTGGGGCTGGGCTAAAACCGGCAGTGAAGGACCACATCACTGTCGGTTTGTGGCTTGAACCGGCAGTGTTTTGGCGGCCACTCATCACTGCCGGTTTAAGCCAAGAGCCGACAGTGATTGGGCTCTATCACTGTCGGTTCTAGCCAAAAACCGACGGTGATAAGCCTACAACACAAAAAGGCTGCAGCCATCGTCTCCTTCCTCCTTTCTTCCATCCCGAGAACAGAGGCGCGCGTTTGGACCCTTCCCTCCATTGTTGCGGCTGCTCTTCACCATGAAGCTAGCGCTTGGATTTTGAAGAATGGCTTGATTTTTTTGCTTTAAGGTTAGTTATAAACATCCACTCATTTGATTTTGTTGCTTAATTAGCTTCGTTTTGATGGCTACATTGCTTGATTCTCATTCTAGTTCTTTCTCCATTCTAAAGAGCACTTTTCTAATTGGACATTTGTGCAAGGCTCAAATTATGGTGAATCCATCATCCAAAAGGTTGGTGCCTATGAACACATTTAAATTCCTAGCTAATTATTCCATGGTGGTCAAGATCATCATTGTTAGTATGTGATGCTATAATTAGTTCTTAGAAGTAGAATAGAATAGATGTTCTTCATTATTGTACAATAATTGGTTTTTACTACGATTTTCAATTTACAGGGCCAGGGCTACCAATTTCAATTTTCCAATAATTAGTGTACAATAATATTTTCCAAAAATAGAACTTTCAAGCTATAATTGTTGTTCATGAAGCTCGATTTCTTATTAATTCTTTGTAATTACTGTCTCAGTATTTTTTTTGTGCAGAGATGGATCGAGAGTGGATGCATTTGTCCCGAACGGATAAGCGGTACATGCATGACGTCAGCTAGTTTATCACCGATGCCAAAGCCCATGCTGGGAATAGGAACCCTGTCTTCTGCCCATGCAAAGATTGCAAGAATCAAAGGAACTTTCGTCAAATTGAGTCTATACGATCGCACTTGATTACCAAGGGGTTCATGCCAAACTATATGATATGGACTATGCATGGTGAGGTTGGTGTGAATGTTCTGCAGGAAAACGATGATGATGTGGACATGCCTGACGTAGCCATCCACGATGCTGATGAGGAACCCGGTGTCAATACAGAACCTATGGCCACAGTTAATAATGTGTTTAGGAACACGCTAGCTGACGACACCGAGGATAACGATGGCATTTCTCAGCTGCTACATAATGTAGAGACCGGATGTCTTAGTGAAAGACAACTGAGAAAGCTAGAGAAAATGAGATAAGATGGCAAAACACCATTGTATATGAATTGTCCAATGAGCAAACTGGAAGCCGACATCATGCTGTTAGAGTTCAAATCGACAAACGGATTGAGCGATAAAGGCTTCGATGAGTTGTTAGGTATAATAAGGAAAATGCTCCTAGAAAAAAATGAGTTGCCTAAAAAGACATACTTGGCCAAGCAAATGATCTGTCCCATCGGCCTCGAGGTTCAAAAAATCTACGCGTGTTCCAATGTTTGCATATTGTACCATGGAGAAAAATACAAAGACTTGGACAAGTGCCCCAAGTGTGAAGCTCCATGGTACAAGGAAGGGCCATCAGATGAGGGTACCAAGACCAGCGGAGGTCCCGTAAAGGTCGTTTGGTATTTCCCTATAACTCTCCGGGTGGATAGGCTGTTTGCATATGCAAAGTCAGCCAAGCTGTTGCGCTGGCATGGCGAAGAGCGTAAGAAAGATACAATGATGAGGCACCCCATCGATGGGCATGACTGGAGGACTATCAATACTATGTTCTATAAGGACATCGGTGGAGAAGTAAGGCACCTTTGGTTTACTTTGAGCACAGATGGGATGAATCCTTTAGACTAGGTTAGAAGCAATCATAGCACCTGGCCAGTGACGCTCTGTATATAAAACCTTCCACCTTGGGTCTGTATGAAGCGGTCGTACATCCAGATGCCACTACTGGTCCAAGGGCCAAGACAACCTGGGAATGATATCGATGTGTTTCTGGAACTAGTGATCGATGAACTAGTGGAGATGTTTGAAAAGGGTGTGCCGGATGTTTGGGACAAGTACAAAAAGGAACATGTCACGATCAAGGGAGTACTTATCGCTACAATCACCGACCTGCCAGGTCAAGGTTCATTGTCTGGAGAGAAGACAAAAGGCTATACTGGATGTGTCGAGTGCTTAGACGACACCGATGCGGTAAATTTACCAAATAACTCAAAGATTGTTTTTAATCTGAGCATTGATCCATTGTCAATGGTCTCTTCTTACATCTTAGCACTGCCCATTTCCTATGATGTCAGTGCCGATGATAATTATATTTAATCTGAGTGTTTTCTCTCATCTATGATGGCACTTAGACTAAGGTTATGATGACTTAATATATTAATTAGACTGAGGCTATGGTCATGTGCAATGATGATATAATCATAAGTTGTAGTAACTATCAGACATGTGTGCTTTGGTCATGTGTTGTTATCTTTTTGGTTATTTTTTCAAGCTTCCTTTTATAAATTATTTTGTTCCCCTCTATTTTTTAATCTGCAGCAAAGGCTTTAAGCCTGCTTGTACAAAGAACTGCATTTGGGAAGCTGAGCTCAACCTGTACATTGCATAACAACGTACATTAGTAAAAAAGGTCTATATCTAGAAATGATGTTGCTGAATTTCATTTGTAGGAAAAATAATCGCTATAGGTAGAGTGTCAATTGATTTTGATGGAATGTATAGCATGCTTAAAAAAAGGCATCTATAGATGTTTGTTCTAGAAAAAAAAGTTAAAAACAACTTTTAAAATTGGCTCAGCTGCAGCAGCAAAGGTGGACTGAATCTCGCTCTCGAGGTCATGCATGGCCGGGCTCTAGAATTAAGTATATACACAATGTTGTTCCAGCTTTGTTTCAGTGTTCGCTATAATCACCAAAATTGCTGTGCTCGAGGCAGTTCCTTCCTTTTCTCTGTGTTATCTACAGTCAATCAGTTGCGGCAGATTCCACAGTCACGATTAGTGAGTGAGTGTGCGTTGCAGCCCAGTAGCTAGGAAGGAGCACCACACAGTGGTCCTATGATGCCACAACCTGCTCCATCCATGAGCACGCTTTGGGAATGCACCAAATGTTTGGTAGGGTAGCAGACAGCGGAACTAGATTTTTCATTGTAGTTGCTGTTCCGAATCACGACCACTTATGGCGATTCAAATTTCTCACCGGTTATATAACCCATTCAAATAACCGAGGATCAAAATCATGAAAATAGGTGTTTGTCTTTTTATGATACAGAGAGAACTTGGCACATGACCATGTTTCCAAGTTGTTATTAGTTGTCTTAATCTATTAGAAACGCCCATGTATTTATTGAAAATGGCTAGATACTGTTCAACTGACTTTGACAGCATCGGAGTGGACTATAATGTTGGTCCTCCTTAAAATATTACGTGTGCACAGTAAAAAAGTAATGACATATGATGCTGCATGCTAGCAAGTATGATTACTAAACAACATTGATCTCCAAATAATAAACAGTCTCATTATTGAGGTAATTTTTTATCATGTCAAAGATAAAGAACATTAAATAGATTTAGTTTGACCATATAACTTGAATAATAACTCTTGTTCAGTGAGTTACCATTACCACTTACCACATGCCAAAAGACTATAAATTGGAGCTCACTCGCCCAGCCTCAACAAGTCTATGCAGTTCATATCTAAAAGGATGCCTATAACTAGATAGTGCTTCCCAAGCCTGAAAGGTGCTCAAGTTCATGTCTTAGGCTTGAACCACTGTAAAAACTTTTGGTTCCTCTTTCGGAACAGGGTGTAAGTAATAGCTATTTTCTAAACACTTCTATCTATGCAACGGTTGTGTATTATTCATAAATATATTAAATTTTATAAGAATACATCATGTTTGAATGACAACCTAATTTACTTAAATGTATAAGCAACCATGGCATGGTATGTAGTGCATGTTGGTCACTTGCCTGGGATTTATCGAACCTAGGAAGATTGCTATGCTCAAGTCAATCGCTACCTTGGTAATTTACACAAAAATACAACACAGAAGCTGAAGCTTTGAGGGCCTACTATAGTCATCCGGCCTACCTTGCAAACCATGGGCAACCGGCCTACTATGGTCCAATGAATGCAAACCATGGCCATCCGCTGGCACTGGAGATTGAAGAGAAGCCACCCGCCAGAGATGTAAAGATTAGGAGAATTGCTCCTTGGTCTTGGAAAGATGTCATGATTTTATTTATGGCTATGGTCTTTGCTTTTCTTATTTGGAAGTTGATGTAGGCTTAGATTCGTAGAACAGTAGGTGGACTTTGTTGTATGTGGTCAATCAAACAATGAATTTGTTCTAGGTGAACATATGCTATTATTTGACTTTGTTGTATGTGGACTTATTATTAGACTTTGCATTAAACATATTATATATATAATATGAACACGTGTCGACACGGAATTTTCGTCCCGTGCTGAGGACACGCGAGCAAGCCGGAAGGGTCCGCTCGATGGAGCTGGAGATCCGCCTAGCTTCAGCGTAGGGATGGTCGATCCTGCGCACTCTTCCCGAGACACGCCAGTCAATTTGACCCTACAATTGACAAGGACAGAAAGCTTATCAGTAATTAAGGGTGGAACATGTCGGTGTTGCCAGACAGTCCCGAATATCGGCTCTGAGAGCCGATATAAAAGGAGATCGACTAAATAGTCGATTCTAGCATATTCGTAAGAATAAATTGGTTAAAGCTCATGGGGTTGTGTAAGAAGAATCGGTTATCATTCTGGATAAATATCATTGTTTAGACAAATATTGGTCACTGGCAAAAAGATATCAACAGTAATTAGTTCATGCTAAGCCAATGACTGCAAGTAACCGAACCCCTTTTATGAAAGAAAAAGCTCATCATCATTCAACCATTTAATATAGATAAATCTAATGAACATATTAGATCTCATCTATCGCTATGACAAATGGGGCATGAGGCAGAATCATGCAGGCCGTAGAAACAACAATAGACTCGACGACCCTAACTTATTACTAATATCAGTGGGGCATGAGGCAGAATCATGCAGGCCGTAATACAATAATAAGATCATGGGGCTAACACATCTTTCAACCTACCGCTACTTCAATGGTCTCATGACGTGAACTGTTCATGAAAGCGCTCGATATCGGCTAAAACAGCCGATTCAGGCATAGCGCACAGTTAAGGTCATGTCTTCTCATGAACAGATCTACTAAATAACGATCCTCACTCCACGGTGCTAACAGTGGGGTGTGAGGCAGAATCACATAGGCCGTGATAACGGGCCATGGAACAGTTTTCGCTAACCAATAGATCTACTCAAGATCAAACATGCCTTAACCACACACTATGCACGATCAAGATTGACGTAAAATAGCCGATAAAACATAACTCATCGTTTAAAGTGCAGATTAAATCAATTTAAATTAACAAACGATGGGTTAACAAAGATATAAGGCTAATCTAGATCAATCCCAATCAGGTGAAGTGATATTGTTGTAATTAAATGAACAATGGAAGCAATAAGCAATATCGGTAACTTAATGAATCTATCCGAAGGAACGCCACCCTTAGATAGAGACGATAACTTGACCTTAATCTAGTTCGAGCAGTGGAGGTCGACCGGATCGATGCAGCCATACTTGATCTAGACAAGAGTCGATAACTAACTCATACCAGAGTCGTAGTGGAGGTCGATCGGATCGATGCAGCCATACGAACAGAGGTATAAGCCATGACGGTACTTACAGACAAGCAGTGGAGGTTGACCGGATCGATGCAGCTGTACTAGCTGAAGAACTCGTCGAGATCTACTCTACTCCTACTCCTAAGGGGTGGCCGAAGCCAAAAAAGTAAGTAACTTGTATTTGATTGATTGTGTGTTTTACAATAGCTGGGGTTTGGTATTTATACCCGGAACCTACGCATGACTCCTATCTAAGCACGACTCATCACAATCTTTGGCCCTACGTGAAAACATTCCTAATTTAAGATAACTTGAACTCTAATATTTCCCTTTTTGTAGAGTCCAACATGCTTTGTCCTGGCACTGATCATAGCCTTCGTCGTCATCTACTGGCGTTACCTAAAGAAAGCCGATTCCAGTGCTGCATTTGAATTAGCTAATTCCGATCTACACGTAATTGCTTCCTTGATGACATGATCTTGGGAGCTTTTCAGTCCCTGCGAGACTCCTTCCAAATTTTGGTGTAAACAACATATGCTATTAGTTGTTGTCCGCAGCCAAACCTAACCACGATCATGTCACGGCCATGACTCATCGTCGCCTATTACCCCATCGCCGAAGAACAGATCGGCAACAAGAAGTGGCTGATGTCGCTGGGACAGGAGAGCCGCATGATCCGACAAATGGTGACGATGTCAATCAGGATGGTAAGAACGAGCAGCCATGGACCCCGTCCGGCCTGCTCGATCTGGGTCAAAATGACCAAGATGGCCAGGTAACTTTGGTATCATGCGATTATGTAGCCACACACGCTAATCAATTGAGAGGGTCATAGCTTACTTGGTGTCTCCAGTAGGAGCCTTCGTCGGCCAAGGAGGCAGAGGGTTTGGGTAGCAGGAAGGCCAGATCCAAGCGAGGCGTGTCAAAGATTCCTATTGGTAGGAATGCACACTGCCACATCCCTGAGTTCGATGAATTCAGGGATCCACTCTCACCGCCTATAGCTTTGACCAAATACAAGACTATCCTCAGGTTACTTGTAAGGGACTTCATCCCGATTAGGTACAGGAAGTGGATTGGGAAAGATGATGACCCATGGAGGGTTCCCGAATGTGAGAAGGATTACATATGGGATATCAAGATCCTAGAGTATTTCACTTTCCCAACAGAGTATGATAAGGAGTTAGTCAAGAAAAAAGCAAAAGAAATCATGGGGACATGCTTCAAGAATTTCAAGGCGACATTGTACAAGAATTTTGTCCTCTAAAATAAAGAGCTAGATTTCGATGGTGGACAGTTTAGCAAGTAGAAGAACTTCTAGCAGGATTTCAAGGAATACAGGTTATCTGAGGAGTACTTAGAACTAAGCATGAAGAATAAGGAGAACTCACAGAAAGCGACGAATCCTCATCATCTTGGCTCTCGTGGCTACGCCAAAAAGATGCTAGAATTTGAAGCAGAACTTGAAAAGATGGATTGCCTTACTGAGGAAGGCGTTCAGGTTGAGAGCGCCGATTGGGAGCCTAGATCGGTAATCTTCTAATAGGGAGAAAGATGTGCTCACCCAAGCACTCGAAACCAAGGAGCACCCTGGTCGCACTAGAGGAATCGGTGTTGTTCCTTGGAAACTACCATTCCCCCAAGAATCTAACACTTACCGAAGATGCTCGAGGGGTAGAGCAGATCCGGAGGCAGAGTATTTGAGATGACTAAAAGAGATAGAAGACATAATGGATGCAAGGATTGACGCGACTGTTGAAGCACGAGTCTAGCAAATTTTGTTGTCCAAGGGGTTAGGAGTACCATAAAACCCTACTTCTACTGCCTTTAGCCCACATTTTAGAGGTCGCAGCAGTTGCAGATCGACCCCGCTCAACGAAGAAGATGCGAATGTGCCTCATCTGGTGGATGGCATCACTGAACCCGTCAATGTCAAGTTGTACAACCATCAGGAATGGACAAAGGACAAGGTGGCACTCGATGCAGCCATACTTGAACTAGACAAGAGTCGATAACTAACTCATACCAGAGTCGCAGTAGAGGTCGATCGGATCGATGTAGCCGTACGAACAGAGGTATAAGCCATGACGGTACTTACAGACAAGCAGTGGAGGTCGACCGGATCGATGCAGTCATACTAGCTGAAGAACTCACCGAGATCTACTCTACTCCTACTCCTAAGTTGTGGCCGAAGCCAAAAAAGTAAGTAACTTGTATTTGATTGATTGTGTGTTTTATAATAGCCAAGGTTTGGTATTTATACCCGGAACCTACGCATGACTCCTATCTAAGCACGACTCATCACAATTTTGGCCCTATGTGAAAAGATTCCTAATTTAAGATAACTTGGACTCTTATCTTTCCCTTGATTGCTCTGCCGAATTCCTCTTCTCTTCTCAGTGTCTCCAAAATGTAAATATTACCAGGCGCACAACGTTTGATCCGATAAGGTCTCTCCCGATTAGGCGACTATACCACCTATCTTGCTCTTGGCCATCAAGGGTAATCCATCCCCAGCTTTCTCTAGAGTCTTATTGCCATTGACCATCATAAGTACACCCTCGAGAGCATCCCTGAATCAGCCGAAGAAGGCAAACCATAGATCACGGGGGCTGATTCTATTCGGCTAGAAATGTTGAGAGCGATCCATAATGTTCTAGACTTGAAATCTGCATGTCAACGCGTATCTTGTGTAGAATCGATCATACTCTCCGTTATTTAATTACGCTTCTTGTTTTGGCTAAAGAGCCGATTTGATATAGTCGATCCCAGACTTCTAATCTTAATCTAATTAAGTCTGAAAACATGGCTTTTATTAAGAGATCCCTTCAATTTCCTGCCCTCAGTTGCCCAACACTGTATTCCCATCGGTATTAGTGAAGTGGCGCTTCGCCTTCCATTAATTGTGGTTGCCTTTTGCGCGCCCCGATGCATCCACCTCTTCGCTTCATGTCTTCAAATACCAGCCGATGGCTTCATCCTCGAACACATCTCCACTCACAACTGTTCCTTTGCTCTTCTCCGCTTGTTGAAAACCCTATAGCGGTTTTCTTTCTCCCTTCCGTAGATCCAATCATTTTTCATGGCCGGCGAGGATAACCAAGGCAAGCGCGTGGTGGAGGAGATCCCAGAGGAGATCATGCCAATGAACCAGCATCTATGACGCATGAGGTGAGATTGACATTGACTGTTTATGATGATGAACTATTCTGACTCGCCTACAGGTTTGTTGTGAATGACAGTCTTCGTCCTCTCCCTAGGGCCGGCGAGCCATCTGACGCCGCAACTTCTGTGCCGGCCTCGTCATCGGATTCTTCCGACTCCTACAATGGCAACAACGCACGGCTCTACCTTCATGAGTGGAGGATGGCTCAGAATCGTTATTCCAAGGTGACTTGGGAGAACGGCCAACTTGAGATTCGCCTCGGGGTCTCTCAGGCCACCCTTCACGTGGCTGAGGAGGAGGCCAGCGTCGTCCAAGCATGGCTGGCCGAGTCTGATGACACGGTGGCGGGTAAGACGAATTCCAGGAATGCCTTATTCTGATTTCCATTATCTTTATCTTGATAGTCTTTTTGTTCCTGTGATTGTTAGCCCTGACGCTGCAGTTGGAGTCTCTCCAACTGGCGGCAAACGCGGCCGTGGACGCCATCAATGCTCGGGGTTCCCCCATTGCCGTTCGTCTCCAAGACATCCCGATCTGCATTCAGGAGATTGCCCTACACGGCGTTCATCATGGTGCGGCGGTGGCGCTGACCGCGGCACAAGTCCAAACTGGGTACGAGCTCCACGCCATGGAGTCTGGTTTTCCAATGGGCGACGGCCCTGAGGAACATGAGGACCTGCTCAAATAATTTGTTTTGGCAGCGGAGGCCATAGTAGACATCACATCCGCCAGGATGTGGTGAACAAGGTCTTTGATTAGATTGTATCTACGGTAATCCGATGAACAAAGACTCCTGTTCTTTTCATGAATGTGTCTCGGTGCAATGCTCTTGTGTATGGCTGTTTTTGCTTTTTGTTTTTTGCTCTATAGGCGATACATATCGTATCGGCTTTTATTGTCTTTGAAGATTTTCATTTTTTGAACTAGAGGCGATACCCTCCTGGTACCGGCAATTAGAGCCGATAACGAATCGGCTATCGAATGTTGATAAGATGTTAGGATAACATCCCGTAGAACTTTTTGTACCAAAGGTTAGACGATTGGTCAACCCAGGTCAAGTATCCTATTAAGCGAAATAGAACTTCTTTAAGAAATCCATTAACTCTGAATCGCACTTACAATTTGACTCAGCATCCACATACGTCAGCCTAAACCCATCTCCAGGGCTAATGTTTATTTTTCCTTAATCCAATGGCCGACGTGAAGCCATGACTTTTTACTAAAACAAACTTTCAGAGTCGATCGCTTGCATTGGCTGTTGACTTTCATTGCTGATTTTAATGAAGCCTCCTTCCCATGACTTGCTAGAAAAATATTCGAAGTCTCCTAGTTCCCAAAAGACTAGATCAGTTGTTGCGATGCTCACGGACTCATCAGCGCAAACCAGTTCGACATCATCTCTATGCCATTGAATCAAACACTGATGCATGGTTGATGGTATATAGCAGTTTGCATGAATCCAATCACGACCGAGGAGCAAACTGTATGACCCTTTTCCATCGATGACGAAGAATGTGGTGAGCAGAGTCTTGCTCCCGATTGTTAGTTTGATGTTTATTGCCCCATGGGTCTTAGACGTATTTCCTCCGAAGTCCTTAAGCATCATGTCAGTCTCCATCAGATCTACTAGTCCTTTGCCAAGCTTACAAAAAGTGGTGTAAGGCATAAGATTGATAGAAACACCTCCGTCCACCAACATCTTGTTCATCGGCTTCCCATCAACAAGACCTTTCATATATAAAGCTTTTAAGTGCCGATGTTTGACTGGTTTGTCAAATATTGTTTGTTGTACAACTGTTAACTTGGCAACTATCTCCTCATACTCCGATTCATCAAAATCCGAATAAACTTCTTGATCTGCCGGAGCTCTGAATTCTGATGGCAACAGAAAAGCCATTTGGATATTAGCCGATGGTTGCTTTCTATCGGCTGTTTGCTTGGTACGCCATACTTGAGGTTTACCGGATGCCTGAGCCTGTTCCATGTCTTTATTCCTTAGGCGTTGCACCCTTCTCTTCTGGCTTCTTGTTAAACCTCCTGGACACCATTGGCCTTCCTGCCAAACATATTTTCTTTCGTTGCCTTCTTCTTTATAATCAGCCTAGTCCTGGTCAACAACTCTTTTTCCCAGACGATTATGAACACTACTATTTTTTAAGCGCCGATCCATGTTATTATGATGATATGCATCTTGAGCATCGATAGACCGGTGGTTGGTTTGAGACTGCCTAAACTCCCAATATTGATTGGTGCATTCTGGACAGTCATATCTGGTAGGCAACTTAAAACCTTCATTCCAGCAATGTCTGAAGAAATGACAATTCCAATGTAATTCAGCTTGTTTCCTTTCATACCTCTCTTCTTTCAGTTGATGCTGGTATGCTTGATCCTTTAACCAACGCTGATAATCTTTTTTCTTCTGCCACTGCCACTTATTCAACAGAATTCGAGATGTAACTCGTGGCTTTATCGTCCCTGCTTTTGACGTCTCCCCCTACTCGTATTGGCTCTTTTGCTCGGCACGACGTCTTCTAATCTCTATGTACTCGTCAGCCAATATTTGCATCTTGGGATCGGCTGATCCAGCTTTCTTTTGATTTGGTTGATGTTAGGACCTTAGTCTTTCCTTTGAGTAGCCCAGCATCAACCATGTTTTGATCTCCTAGGAAAGGATTATCATCAACTTTCATTTTCTGAGGTGTATCAAATTTGAGCCTCCCCTACTGAATAGCCCTCTGTATATGCTGCCTGAAGATTCTGCATTCATTAGTGGAATGAGAGGTAGCGTTATGAAACTTGCAGAACTTCTTATTCTTCAACTGATCAGGAGGCAACATAACATGACCATCGGGCAACTTGATCTGTCCCTCTCGAGCAAGAAATTGAAGAGCTTGTTTGATTTGGTGACATCAAAGTCATAGCTCTCCTTGACTCCTCTTCCCCAAGGAATTGGCACCACTACTGTCTTCTTGCCCCAATTTCATTCAGCCGCAGCAACCTCTTTTTCTTCATCTTCATAGCCGTCATCGACTGAATATGGATCATAAGCTTCGGCTACTGTGGTACTCTTCTAGAATCGAGTATCTCTGCGTATAATCTAGAATTAGCTATTGAGTGCTGCTACTCGTTGAGCCAATTGACCCAAGTTGTCAAATTCTTGTCCTAGCAACTTTTCTTTTCATATTGGCAGCATTCCTTGAACAGCTAAAGCAGCTAGTTAATCATCAGCCAAGTTTAAGGAGAAGCATAAGTTCCTGGTTTCTCGGAACCTTTGAAGAAATTCAGTGCCCGATTCATTAGTCTTCTATCTTATTGTTGTCAGATCAGTAATCTTCTTTTCTCTAGTTCCAGTGTAAAAATATGTATGAAACTTCTTCTCTAGGACAGCCCAATTGGCAATGGAATTGACTGGTAGTGATGAACCTGATAAGGACAAGGAGAAGAAACGAACTCGATGGGCATCCTCAACTGATGCTTCGCCCAATTGTGTAAGATACCGACTGATATGTTCTATCATGCTTGTACTGTCTTGGCCAGTGAACTTAGTGAATTCTGGGAGCCTATAATTTGTGGGAAGAGCGACCAAATCATACCATTCTGGATATGAACGTTTGTACGAAAAGGTCAGCCCTTTTGGCTTTAGACCAAACTGATTTTTCATCATCTTGGTCACCATCAGCAATAATTCAATAGCTTGCGGATTTGGATTCCTCTGCACCTGCTAACCCATCTGTGGATTGAAATCCCGCGTGCCTTGATATCCTGGATTTAGCATCATGTGAAGGGTGTTATAATCTGTGCCATAGTGATACCCTTGTGGAATCTTGATCTACTGGATCCTTTGCTGGCTTGCTGCTTGGTCTCTGATTGTAGACATAAGCATCTATATCTCTACGAATCCTTTGAATTGATGGTGCTATTTTTTGAGCCAACGACGATATGTAGTCTGATGTGCCAAAATTGATCACCTAGTTCTGACTTTGCCCAGCTAGCTGTTGCACATGTTGTACTGACGGTCCAGGATTGTACTGTATCTTATTTGCAATAGTTCCTTGAGTTTGTTCAGATGAACCCTGAACTGCCTAGACATCACCATTACCAGCTGGTGCTGCTTCTTGATGGCTGGTTCTGACTTGATTAGTCCCTTGGGTCGACAGATCTGGAATGTTGTAATAAGCCGGCCAACCTTGACCAATTGGAAACCCATGAATCGCCTCTCATGGCGTTGTGGAATATGTCTAAGAAAGCTTCGTTATGGCTTGATATGGCATCACGAATATATTTGTCTACAACTTCCTTAAAGAAACGCATGTCTTCATCTTTAGTTGTATCTGTCTGCCCATGTAGTAGAACTCTTGGTAGTGGAAATTTCTGAACAATTCTGTTATCACGTGTTTTGGTGTAGGACAACAAATACTTGTTCTGAAACGCTTCTGTAGCTTTGCTGATGATACCCTTATCCCCATCAAGTAGATCTTCATAATGTAGCATAAGGATGTCGTTGTTGTTGTGAACCGCCATGACGATTGTGGGGTCCCACTGGGCGTGCCAGAAACATGTGTCAACACAGAATTTTCGTCCCATGCCGAGGACACGCGAGCAAGCTGAAAGGGTCCGCTCGATGGAGCTGGAGATCCGCCTAGCTTCAGCGTAGGGATGGTCGATCCTGCGCACTCTTCCCGAGACACGCCAGTCAATTTGACCCTGCAATTGACAAGGAGAGAAAGCTTATCAGTAATTAAGGGCAGAACATGCCGGTGTTGCCAGACTGTCCTGAATGTCGGCTCTGAGAGCCGATATAAAAAGAGATCAACTAAATAGTCGATTCTAGCATATTCGTAAGAATAAATCGGTTAAAGCTCATGGGGTTGTGTAAGAAGAATCGGTTATCATTCTGGATGAATATCATTGTTTAGACAAATATTGGTCACTGGCAAACAGATATCAACAATAATTAGTTCATGCTAAGCCAATGACTGCAAGTAACCGAACCCCTTTTATGAAAGAAATAGCTCATCATCATTCAACCATTAAATAGAGATAAATCTAATGAACATATTAGATCTCATCTATCGCTGTGACCAGTGGGGCATGAGGCAGAATCATGCAGGCCGTAGAAACAACAATAGACTCGACAACCCTAACTTATTACTAATATCAGTGGGGCATGAGGCAGAATCATGCAGGCCGTAATACAATAATAAGATCATGGGGCTAACACATCTTTCAGCCTACCGCTACTTCAATGGTCTCATGACGTGAACTGCTCATGAAAGCGCTCGATATCGGCTAAAACAGCCGATTCAGGCATAGCGCACAGTTAAGGTCATGACCTCTCAGGAACAGATCTACTAAATAATGATCCTCACTCCACGGTGCTAACAGTGGGGTGTGAGGCAGAATCACATAGGCCGTGATAACGGGCCATGGAACAGTTTTCGTTAACCAATAGATCTACTCAAGATCAAACATGCCTTAACCACACACTATGCATGATCAAGATTGACGTAAAATAGCCGATAAAACATAACTCATCGTTTAAAGTGCAGATTAAATCAATTTAAATTAACAAACGATGGGTTAACAAAGATATAAGGCCAATCTAGATCAATACCAATCGGGCGAAGTGATATTGTTGTAATTAAATGAACAATGGAAGCAATAAGCAATATCGGTAACTTAATGAATCTATCCGAAGGAACGCCACCCTTAGATAGAGACGATAACTTGACCTTAATCTAGTTCGAGCAGTGGAGGTCGACCGGAGGCAGAGTATTTGAGATGACTAAAAGAGATAGAAGACATTATGGATGCAAGGATTGACGCGACTGTTGAAGCACGAGTCTAGCAAATTTTGTTGTCCAAGGGGTCAGGAGTACCATAAAACCCTACTTCTACTGCCTTTAACCCACAGTTAGAGGTCGCAGCAGCTGCGGATCGACCCCGCCCAACGAAGAAGATGCGAATGTGCCTCATCTGGTGGATGGCATCACTGAACCCATCAATGTCAAGTTGTACAACCATCAGGAATGGACAAAGGACAAGGTGGCACTCGATGCAGCCGTACTTGAACTAGACAAGAGTCGATAACTAACTCATACCAGAGTCACAGTGGAGGTCGATCGGATCGATGCAACCGTACGAACAGAGGTATAAGCCATGACGGTACTTATAGACAAGCAGTGGAGGTCGACCGGATCGATGCAGCCGTACTAGCTGAAGAACTCGCCGAGATCTACTCTACTCCTACTCCTAAGGGGTGGCCGAAGCCAAAAAAGTAAGTAACTTGTATTTGATTGATTGTGTGTTTTACAATAGCTGGGGTTTGGTATTTATACCTGGAACCTACGCATGACTCCTATCTAAGCACGACTCATCACAATCTTTGGCCCTACGTGAAAACATTCCTAATTTAAGATAACTTGGACTCTAATCTTTCCCTTTTGTAGAGTCCAACATGCTTTGTCCTGGCACTGATCATAGCCTTCGTCGTCATCTACTGGCGTTACCTAAAGAAAGCCGATTCCGGTGCTGCATTCGAATTAGCTAATTTCGATCTACACGTAATTGCTTCCTTGATGACATGATCTAGGGAGCTTTTAAGTCCCTATGAGACTCCTTCCAAATTTTGGTGTAAACAACATAAGCTATTAGTTGTTGTCCGCAGCCAAACCTAACCATGATCGTGTCACGGCCATGACTCATCGTCGCCTATTACCCCATCACCGAAGAACAGATCGGCAACAAGAAGCGGCTGATATCGCTGGGACGGGAGAGCCGCATGATCCGACAAATGGTGACGGTGTCAATCAGGATGGTAAGAACGAGCAGCCATGGACCCCGTCCGGCCTGCTCGATCTGGGTCAAAATGACGAAGATGGCCAGGTAACTTTGGTATCATGCGACTATGTAGCCACACACGCTAATCAATTGAGAGGGTCATAGCTTACTTGGTGTCTCCAGCAGGAGCCTTCGTCAGCCAAGGAGGCAGAGGGTTTGGGTAGCAGGAAGGCCAGATCCAAGCGAGGCGCGTCAAAGATTCCTATTGGTAGGAATGCACACTGCCACATCCCTGAGTTTGATGAATTCAGGGATCCACTCTGACCACCTATAGCTTTGACCAAATACAAGACTATCCTCGGGTTACTTGTAAGGGACTTCATCCCGATTAGGTACAGGAAGTGGATTGGGAAAGATGATGACCCGTGGAGGGTTCCCGAAAGTGAGAAGGATTACATATGGGACATCAAGATCCCAGAGTATTTCACTTTCCCAACAGAGTATGATGTACAAGGGACGGGAACACCAGCAATGAAGTATGAAAGGGGCAATCTTTTGGTTCCCGATGACGAGTATAAAAATTTGACAACATATATGTGTCAGTTGCATGAATATTATATGGGTCAAGCAACAGAGACGGCGCACTTTGGTTTTGAGGTTATTATCCGTTCGGCACATGTTTTTCATTATCCTAAAGAAGAGAAGTTCAATGTCGAGTGGGAGTGCTTGTTCCAGCTATACCAGAAACGCTCTCTTGATTCACAAATGTTGACGTTGTGGACTATATAAGTACCCTACACGCACGATATTATAATTAACTACTCTCTCGAGAGACAAATTGTTAACTTTTGACCAATTCCTATGATTTTATGTAGATGTATAGCAAAATTTTGCAAACTAAAAAGTAAATGGGATAACATAGGCTTCTTGGACCCCTTGCGAGTCAATGAGAAGACATGTTTATGCCTCCATGGATGTGACGTGGAAGACTTGAAAGAGAGATTGATTGTTGTTTTCGATGAACTCAAGATGAAGAACAAAACCCACATACTTCTAGCCTACAACTGCAAGTATGTGTTCTCGACTTTTAATTTTATACATCCTTTTTCGTTAAGATTATTCGATAATTAGGATTCTATGATTGCAGCAACCATTTTGTCTTCATTTGTGTCAATCTTGCTAAAAATCTGATCGAGGTATCGAACTCGAAGAAAAAACCATTTCATCATCTGGATGCATTGGTGGAAGTGCTGAATTAGTAAGCGGTCCTAATAACATATTATTTTCTAGACACACATACCGCTTTCTAATGTTTCTCCTTTTAATGTTGCACAGTGTCCGAAGAAGACATATCGGTGGGACGCAGGTCCCATTCAAGGTTGTCGAAATGGAGAGTAAATACCTAAAACAGCCAGCGGGAAACAATGAATGCGGGTTTTATATAATGTGGGCAATGCTTCGCTACATCGACGGAAAATCAGAAGAAGCAGATAAGTTGTTGTGTATAATCCCCATTTCATTTTTGTTTGTTAATAATTCAACAAAATGATTTATTGATTCCTCTTTGGATATCATCTTGTTTGAACGACAGTGCAAGAGATATAACCACAAAAGGCTGTTAGACATGGAGATCGTCGCACTACAATCGGAGCTGGCAAAATTCATCTTAGCCGAGGTATTGAAAAAACATGGAGTATTTTCCATCGCACAATCTGTGAAGTTCAAGGACCAGTATGGCCCAGAGTGGCTCGCTAGATTATTGTAAGAAGTCCGAGAAGCATGCTTCATCTTATCGAATAATTTCTTTTTTATTTTGAGGGATCGAGTTCTTGATAAGAACATTTGAACCGTAACAATAACATTTGTAAATATTGATGGACCTGTCATCTACGTAGCGTATATAAAGTGAAAACTGATTCTACGAAAAAATATAAATTAAAATAAATTATAAAATAACAAAATATGAACGGGCCATCACTGCCGGTTAGCAACAAATCGGTAGTGTTGGCCAAGATGGCATTGCCAGCTTGAGCCACAAACCGACAGTGTTGTCGCAACCTTCACTGTCGGTTAGAAACAAACCGACAATATTGGCCAAGGTCGCACTGCCGACTTGAGCCACAAACCGACAGTGTTAGCTTATCCATCATTGTCGGTTCTTGTCACAAACCAGCAGTGCTCATTATGACAACACTACCGGTTAAAACATAAACTGATAGTGTTGGTGGAACTGAACTCTGTCGGGTGGTCTAATGAACCGACAGTGTTGATAGACCGGAACTCTACCGGTTCTTTAAAGAACCGACAGTGAAGTTGAAGAACACTGCCGATTTATAGAAACCGACAGTGATAGTTGACCCTCACCACTGCCGGTATGGTTGTGCCGGTTCAAAATCCGACAGTGATGGGGTGTTTTGAACCGGCAGTGAAGTGCTATTCTGACATAGTGTATCCCTTTTTCATAACTATTTGATCTTGACACCGTTTCATCTGAGCCTTCCATCGTCCGAGATCTTACTCTCCCTCATTGATAACCGTTCAATCTAGACTTCGTGTCATGTGATCCTTCCATCATCTAAGATCTTACATTACCCCTGGCCCCTCAATCCCATGGCTCAACATCTCAACTCCCTCTTGGTTACGTCCTCACGTATGCCTAAGCAACGTCCCGCGAGGATGAGAGTCCTACTAGGAAAGTGCTGCCTCCAATCCCTCCCGTAGACCTCGCGACGCTAGCAACAGATTACTAGCGGCATCTGACGGGAGGACGTACATGTACATCCAGGCAGCCGCCAGAGACGCACGGAAGGAGAGGCGGCCACAGGCAACATCAGGCACCATGCACCTATCTCCTTCTTGGGGTGGACGTGGCCAAGGATGCATGGTTTCCCTTCTTTGCATGTGCAGGGATAATACACCATCGTTAAGAGCCACACCACCAGCAGTAGCACCGATCGCCACATACGCATGCAAGTTGGCTACTACATGGTGGATGGCCATGCAGATGGATCAGGAGACGACTCCAGGCGGAAGCTACGGCGATGTGGCTACAACAACAGCAAGAAGGATCGAAGACCCATCCATGGGACGCCCTACCATGTCGAGGAGACAACGGATGTGCCAGGCTGCCACATCCATCGGCACCAACATGGAAGGAGATGTCACCGATCGTGACACGTACGTACGTGTCGGGCCGCACGGACACATTCATCATCAAGGAGTACTTCACTACGCTAGATTTGCATATCACTGTCGGCATCATCACTGCCGGATTTGTGAGAACCGGTAGTGATGTACCTTCACTGCCGGTTATGTGCTTGAAAATGAAAAAATGATTGGGGCTGGGCTAAAACCGACAGTGAAGGACCACATCACTGCCGGTTTGTGGCTTGAACCGGTAGTGTTTTGGCGGGCACTCATCACTGCCGGTTTAAGCCAAGAGCCGACAGTGATTGGACTCTATCACTGTCGGTTCTAGCCAAGAACCGACGGTGATAAGCCTACAACACAAAAAGGCTACAGCCGTCTCTCCTTCCTCCTCTCTTCCATCTCGAGAACAGAGGCGCGTGTTTGGACTCTTCCCTCCATTGTTGCGGCTGCTCTTCACCATGAAGCTAGTGCTTGGATTTTAAAAAATGGCTTGATCTTTTTACTTTAAGGTTAGTAACAAACATCCACTCCTTTGATTTTGTTTCTTAATTAGCTTCGTTTTGATGGCTACATTGCTTGATTCTCATTCTAGTTCTTTCTCCATTCTAGAGAGCACTTTTCCAATTGGACATTTGTGCAAGGCTCAAATTGTGGTGAATCCATCATCCAAAAGGTTGGTGTCTATGAACACATTTAAATTCCTATCTAATTATTCCATGGTGGTCAAGATCATCATTGTTAGTATGTGATGCTATAATTAGTTCTTAGAAGTAGAGTAGAATAGTTGTTCTTCAATATTGTGCAATAATTTTTTTTTACTATGATTTTCAATTTACCGGGCTGGGGCTACCTATTTCAATTTTCCAATAATTAGTGTACAATAATGTTTTTCAAAAATGGTACTTTCGAGCTGCAATTGTTGTTGATGAGGCTTGATTTCTTATTAATTCTTTGTAATTATTGTCTCAGTATTTTTTTGTGCAGAGATGGATCGAGAGTGGATGCATCTGTCCTGAACGGACAAGCGGTACATGCATGGCGTCAGCTAGTTTATCACCGATGCCAAAGCCCATGCTGGCAATGCAAACCCTGTCTTCTGCCCACGCAAAGATTGCAAAAATCATAGGAACTTTCGTCAAATTGAGTCTATACGATCGCACTTGATTACCAGGGGGTTCATGCCAAACTATACGATATGGACTATGCATGGCGAGGTTGGTGTGAATGCTCTGTAGGAAAACGATGATGATGTGGACATGCCTGACGTAGCCATCCACGATGCTGACGAGGAACCCGGTGTCAACACGGAACCTATGGCCATAGTTAAAAATGTGTTTAGGAACACGCTAGCTGACGACACCGAGGATAACAATGGCATTTCTCAGCTGCTACATAATGTAGAGACCGGATGTCTTAGTGAAAGACAGTTGAGAAAGCTAGAGAAAATGAGACAAGATGGCAAAATACCATTGTATAGGAATTGTCCAATGAGCAAACTGGAAGCCGACATCATGCTGTTAGAGTTCAAATTGTCAAACGGATTGAGCGATAAAGGTTTCGATCAGTTGTTAGGTATAATAAGGAAAATGCTCCCAGAAAAAATGAGTTGCCAGAAAAGACATACTTGGCCAAGAAAATGATCTGCCCCATAGGCCTCGAGGTTGAAAAAATCCACACGTGTTCCAATGATTGCATATTGTACCGTGGAGAAAAATACATAGACTTGGACAAGTGCCCCAAGTGTGAAGCTCCACGGTACAAGGAAGGGTCGTTAGATGAGGGTACCAAGACCAGAGGAGGTCCCATAAAGGTCGTTTGGTATTTCCCTATAGCTCCCCGGGTGCATAGGCTGTTTGCATGTGCAAAGTCAGCCAAGCTGTTGCGCTAGCATGGCAAAGAGCATAAGAAAGATATAATGATGAGGCACCCTACCGATGGGCATAACTGGAGGACTGTCAATACTATGTTCTATAAGGACATCGGTGGAGAGGTAAGGCGCCTTTGGTTTGATTTGAGCACAGATGGGATGAATCCTTTCGACTAGGTTAGAAGCAATCATAGCACCTGGCCAGTGACGCTCTGTATATACAACCATCCACCTTGGGTCTGTATGAAGTGGTCATACATCTAGATGCCACTACTGATATAAGGGCCAAGACAACCTAGGAATGACATCGATGTGCTTCTAGAACCAGTGATCGATGAACTAGTGGAGATGTTTGAAAAGGGTGTGCCAGATGTTTGGGATGAGTACAAAATGGAACATGTCACGATCAAGGGAGTACTTATCGCTACAATCACCGACCTGCCAGGTCAAGGTTCATTGTCCGAAGAGAAGACAAAAGGCTATACTTGATGTGTCGAGTGCTTGGACGACACCGATGCGGTCAATCTACCAAATAACTCAAAGATTGTTTATATGGGACACCGTAGGTTCCTACCTAAGGATCACCCTTACCGCAGGAACAGAAAAGATTTCAATTGTACTATTGAGAAACACTTAGCTCCAAAATATCGAGATGGACCTGCGATACTTCAAGAACTCAACAAACTAGAGGTTGTCCTTGGGAAGGGGGACAATGCAGTAGCAATGCCTAATGGGAGCGTTTGGAAGAAAAAATCTGTTTTCTAGAAACTACCTTACTGGCCATTTCTGAGTGTACGCCACTGTCTTGATCCCATGCACATCACTAAAAACGTGTGCGCTAACACTCTTAACACCTTGATGGACACCAAGGGGACATCGAAGGATTCACTAGCCACATGCCTGGACATGCAACACTTAGGAATCAGGAAGGAGCTGCATCCTGTGGAGCTAGAGAATGGCCAGTTCGAACTTTCGGTTGCGTCATGGACATTGAAGAAGGAAGAAAAGCGTGCGCTTATGTCTTTCTTCAATGAACTCAAAGTCCCGACGGGCTACTGTGCGAACCCAAAGAGGCTAGTGAACATGAGAGAACTCAAGTTCAACTATGGTCCTATGAAGGCCCATGAAATCATGTCATTATGACTCAGCTGCTCCCTTTTGCCCTGCGTGGTATCCTCCTCCCAAAGGTCCTCGCCCCAATCATAAAGCTTTGCTCGTTCTTCAACACGATCTTAAAAAAGGTCATTGATGTGTCCATGCTAGAGCAGCTGCAGCGGGACATAGCTGAAACTCTCGTTAGGCTTGAGATGCATTTCTCGCTGACTTACTTTGATATCTCATTGCATCTGCTCATTCATCTTGTTGACCAAATTAGAGCCCTTGGCCCAATGTACCTGCATCAGATGTTCCCTTTTGAAAGATTGATGAAAGTTTTCAGGAGGTATGTTAGGAATAGATCCAGGCCAGAAGGGGGCATGGTTGAAGGATGGTCAATGGAGGAGGCCATTGAGTTCTGCACATATTATCTAGACATCAAAAGGGTCAGAGTTCTAGAATTTCATCACGAGGGAAGACTACGTGGCAAAGGAATGATCAGGGAGAAATCTGTTACAGTAGACGACCCTATTTATTTCAGACAGGCACAGTTCGCTGTTCTCCAGCAAGCCGAGGGTCTGATGCCATACATTGACAAGCACAGGCAATCGTTGCAAACTCTGTATCCGAGCAGGTCACAGGCTTGGCTGGATAAAAAAACATAAGGAGGAATTTGTCAGCTGGTTGCGACGTCGCTTGCTTGGAATAAAGTTGGGTAATCAACTGGATGCCTTAGCCAAGGGGCCTTCGAGTACATATCTTAAGTACCAAGGGTATGAGATCAATGGATTCACATTTTACACAAAAAAAAACAAGATGGAAAGAGCACATACCAAAATTGTAGTGTTCGTTTTGATGCTCACGACGAAAATGACAATGTGCAGGCGACATACTATGGTTTCATAGAGAAGATATGGGAGCTAGCCTATGGTCCATTGAAGGCAGCTCTTTTTCGCTACCAGTGGGTTTGGCTTGAGGAAATCAACACTGACAGCGAAGGGTTCACTACCGTTGATCTCACTAAGACCGCATACAGAGACGACCCCTTCGTCCTTGCAAGAGATGTTATGCAAGTATTTTATGCAAGGGACAACAAGACAAAAGGAAGGCTAAAAGTAGTCCTAGAAGGGAAAAGGAAGATTGTCGGTGTCGATGGAGTGACGGACGAAGAAGACTACAGGGGCTATCAGGAAATGCATACATTCGGGGCGAACGTACCCCTACCTATCCTTCAAGAGGGTGACGAACCTGCTTACATACGAATTGATCACAATGAGGCCCTCATTGTTGATGCACCTAAAGATAGTTAGATTATTGTTAACTATGTAATCATTATGCAGACGTTGTATCAGTAATTCACACTGAATATTTAATTTATATTATGTGCGCATCTCTATAATTTAATTATTGACTATGTAATCAAATATTAAGATGATGTTCACAAACACTATTATTGGATAATTATAGACCATTAATTAATTATCATAGAATTCAAAAATCAAGACACAAATTTTTGTGTTATTTTAGAATATAAACTAACTGCATTATTTCTATTAATAAATAAATAAAGAAAAGCAAACTAACCGAACTCCCTATTCTAGTTCAACGGTTAAGGCCGCGCACTCTGTACTCTGAGACCCACGCTCGAATCCCAGGCGGGCCAAACTTTTTTGATTTTGCATTTATTATTTAGTAGTGCATTATGATGGGATAAAAGAAAAAATAAAACCATTCTAACCGAACTCCCTGTCCTAACTCAGCGATTAAGGCCGCGCACTCTCGACCCCACGACCCGCGCTCGAATCTCAGGCGGGCCAAACTTTTTTATATTTTTTACAAAAAGGCTGCGATGGTTGGCTCCAAACTGACAGTGTTTTTTTATATTTTTTTACTAAAAGATGGTGGCAGGGCCCTGCACTGCCGGTTTTAGTTTTAGAACCGGCAGTGATAGCATCTATCACAGTCGGTTGCTCAAACCGACATAGAAGGCCCAATTCACTGTCGGTTTTTAAACTAAAACCGACAGTGATGTGTAGATGCTCCACATGCCAACAGTGCTCCCATGACTACAACAGTTGGAACACTGCTCCCACCTACCCCGACAACTTTAGTTCAGAAATAAAAATGTACCACGACTGCTAGCCCCTATAAAATGGCCCTCGGCCAGGAGCTAGCATCTCCATGCATGTTGGTTTCAGCCAGGCCTTATCAGCCATGATACAATGTTTTTCTCTCACAACAAACCACATATATCGTTATGTATCGTAGTCCACCAAAATGGTGCACACATGAGGTACTAGAAGAATGCTACTGAAGATAGAGCAACGCCGAAGATTAGAGATGCCACGAGGTTCACAGAGCCATCCGCTGTGGTGCGCTCTGGCCTGTATGTCTAGAGAGACCTGGTGTGCTCTCGACAATTTCCTATCCCGGAGCAGCATTGGTTCTTCGGTGTGGTGCCGAGCTGAATCCGATGTGCTCTGGACTGTACCGAGAAAAAGGCCATGTACACTAGAGGCATGGATTCATCGATGCCACCTTATCATCTCTAGCCGGTATAGCTTGTAGACCACCTCGGTGATGTTGTTTGACCCTAGTTGGTGCTAGAAGAATGCTACTGAGGTGGTTAAATTATAATGTGTTGATACACATTGATGGTAACATTGACCAGTACGCAAATAGGTCTTTGTTATCGTATATGGAATTTTGGTGCAAGATCTTTGTTATCGTATATGTAACTTATTTCTATTTTTTTGTAATTTTTTGATGTATTTCATTACTATCTAAATAAATATATCGTTGTTGTTAAAACTTTCCCACTATAGTATCTAAATAAATATATTCTTTACATATATGCACCTTCACTGTCGGTTCTATTTAGAAACCAACAGTGATAGTAACTTTCACTGTCGGTTCTATTTAAAAATCGACAGTGATGTCCATGCCCCCCTATATAAAACAAACTGCCGGCCACATACATCTATCCCACCCACCCATGAACTCTCTCAGTCTCATTTCTCACGTTTCACTCTCACTTCTCAAGACATTCACTCTCTCTCTACGTGATTTGGTCATGGCTCCTGCATTTTTCAATGGTATTGATATGTTGTCTTCTCCAATATTCTATCTATATTCATTTGATCTATATTTATATTCATGTTTCTTTGCATTCTACATTTATATATATTCTTATTCCTTGTATTCGAACTATATTTAATTATGTTGCCACATTTTACTTGGAAGAATTTTTTGTGCATATATTTTATGTTCATTTTTTTGCATTTTATCGATCAGGTGGTATGAATAACGGACCTCCCCCACCACAAGAACCAGGTTTCCACCCAGGCGATGAGCCATTCGTTCCTAATGTGGCCATTCCACGGTTCCCTGTTCCAGCTATTATATGAAATATTTTCCAACATCTTTTGTTTTTTTATGCTAACAAATAAGTGTAATTAGTTTAATATCATTATTGCATGCATATATGTCATAGACTATATCCCAATAGATTGGCTGCGAACAGCACTTAGCTAGTTCTTTATCTCGAACATTGTCGAGAACACGGCATCTAATGCAAGTGGTCGGCTATGGACGTGTGAACTCAGTTTTTTCATCCATGTGAGGGGTTCAAATCATCGGAACCATATCCACGGGACGGGAATACAGAGCCCGGACGTGATAAGCGCCCAATTAAGTGTCGTGCGCATCTGTTTAGAGGCACTTCGATGTATTTGCTATGATGTGCCTGATTTCTCACACTTCAAGGCACTTGCTTTGAATGTTGTTGATATCCCCGTCCCGCAAGCAAGCGAATGGTTTGTGAGCTACAACCATGCGGATGTGGTAAAATGGTCACTTATACATGAGTCATGGTTATTTGTTGTTTGTTATTGTAATAACATTCTCTAATTTCTTTCTTTTTTTCCGCATGCAGATTGCGCTCCAAGACCTTACCTATGCTGCATGTGGCTTGTGGGCCATTCTAGACCAAGCTACGGAGCAACTCGGGTACGATTGGGACTTCTGCAATAGAAACCTCAGCCAGCTCACTATAGATGGATGCCAGTACTGCATAAGGATTACTAATAGGGGCAGTGGCCGTTCAGTAGGTTACATCTATGGCCGACCATTCTTTCTGTATTGTGAGGCATGAGAGAGTGCGCTCATACGGGCATTGGACTTCATCGATACAAGCGGATACATAATCCGTGACATCAATTACCATATATGGCTACAGAGGCATGTAAGTGTGCGTGGCCCGATCGATCTCGGTAGTGATTTCGATAGTAATTAATGTTTATTTAGCTAGGTTTTCAATGTCGTAGTTTAATTGGGTTCTAATTTTAATATATACGGCTTTGTGTGTTTAATTATTGTCATGCATGTAATTCGTGTAACATTTGTTGAGCAACAAGAAATATACATTCCAGTGTCGTATTGGTCTCAAAATTATTCTCAGGCTTGCATGTGCCACGTGTGAAGGAAACACCAAGTTTAGGATTTTTCGGAGATGGTTTGCTACTTTCTAAGGTTTAATTGAATTTCCGCGCGACGACACCGTTTAATTATAGGTTGAACTGAGTCTACTCATGAAAAGATCCGGAATGGTGCCAAACTTTTACACAGGCTCTAATGTGCCCTAGGGATAAGAATTTTGTGGAGGTGGATGAAAAAATCTACTGGGTCCAAGATAAAATTCACCCTCGTTTGTCTCATTCGGCACAGAGAAAAATATAATAAATAAATAAAAGATCAGAAAAACCTCAGATCCTATGTGGGGTATTAATTTGGGTATACATGCTTGTCAAAAAAAATTCAAGTCATTTCGACATAGGCGGAGTATACATGCTTCACAGAGGTACACGTGCCATTTCATCGAACCATGACTATACACAAAGGTTATCAAGGTCTCTGTGGTTCATAGGCATTCCGGTGTCGTATTTGTCTCAAACTTTTTCTTAGGCTTGCACATGCCACGTGTGAAGGAAACACCAAGTTTGGGATTTTCCGGAGATGGTTTGCTACTTTCTGAGATTTAATTGAATTTCCGCGCGACGACACCGATTAATTATAGGTTGAACTGAGCCTACCCACGAAAAGATCCGGAATGGGACAAACTTTTACACAGTCTCTAATGTGCCCTAGGGATAAGAATTTTGTAGAGATGGATGAAAAAATCTATTGGGTCCAAGATGAAATTCACCCTCTTTTGTCTCATTCAGCACACAGAAAAATATAATAAATAAAAAAACTGATCAGAAAAACCTAAGATCCTATGTGGGGTCTTAATTTGGGTGTACATGCTTGCTAATAAAATTTCAAGCCATTTCGACATAGGCGGAGTATACATGCTTCACAGAGGCACATGCGTCCTTTCATCGAACCATGACTATACACATAGGTTATCAAGGTTTCTGTGGTTCATACGTATTCCGATGTCGTATTGGTCTCAAACTTTTTCTTAGGCTTGCACGTGTCACGTGTGAAGGAAACACCTAGTTTGGGATTTTTCGAAGATGATTTGCTACTTTCTAAGGTTTAATTGAATTTTCGCGCGACGGCACCGATTAATTATAGGTTGAACTGAGTCTACCCACAAAAAGATCTAGAATGGTGCCAAACTTTTACGCAGACTCTAATGTACCCTAGGGATAAGAATTTTATGGAGGTGAATGAAAAAATCTATTGGGTCCAAGATGAAATTCACCCTCTTTTGTCTCATTCAGCACACAGAAAAATATAATAAATAAAAAAACTGATCAGAAAAACCTAAGATCTTGTGTGGGGTCTTAATTTGGGTGTACAAGCTTGCCAAAAAAATTTCAAGCCATTTCGACATAAGAATACATATGCTTCTATTTATTCAGTATATAAAAGAAATTTTTTAATATATATAACCATCACTGTCGGTTTCAAAAAACCAGCATTGATGAGAATAAACCGACAGTGATACTGGTTATCATTGTCGGTTTATTTTGAAAACCGACAGTGATATATAAAAAATTAAAAACATTATGCCAGCCCTCGGGTTCGAACGCGGGTCTCGGGCTGCAGAGTTCAGAGACTTAACCGCTGCGCTAGTATAGGATGTGTGCCAAGGGTTATTTACTTTTTCCTTTTGACCTTTAGGCCACTTAAAAATTATAAAATAGAACAAAAAAATTTGGGCCACCTGGGACTCGAACACGGGTCTCGGAGGCTAAGTTGAGGGGTCTTAATCGTTGCGCCAGTAGGAGGAGTTCGAATGAAAACGAAAACTTATCCTACTTAACACCTAAGTTAACACCTAACTGCTACACAATATCACTACCGGTTTGGGGAATGACCCGGCAATGATGTACCCCATCACTGTCGGTTTGCAAGCAAAACCAGCAGTGATGAGCTATTTCCCGAAATAAATTAATGATTTATAAAATAGAACAAAAAAATTTAGGCCTCCTAGGACTCGAACACGGGTCTCGGGGGCTAAGTTGAGGGGTCTTAATCGTTGCGCCAGTAGCAGGAGTTCAAAAGAAAATGAAAACTTATCCTACTTAACACCTAAGTTAACACCTAACTGCTACACAACATCACTACCGGTTTGGGGAATGACCCGGCAATGATGTACCCTATCACTGTCGGTTTGCAAGCAAAACCAGCAGTGATGAGCTATTTCCCGAAATAAATTAATGATTTATAAAATAGAACAAAAAAATTTGGGCCGCCTAGGACTCGAACATGGGTCTTGGGGGTAAGTTGAGGGGTCTTAACCGTTGCGCCAGTAGGAGGAGTTCGAAACAAAATGAAAACTTATCCTACTTAACACCTAACTTAACACCTAACTGCTACAACACATCACTGTCGGTTTGGGGAGTGACCCGGCAGTGATGTGCCCCATCACTGTCGGTTTACAAGCAGAACCGACAGTGATGAGCTACTGCTATAAAAGTGGCGCGGGTTGAAATTATCCCAATTCATTTCAACCTCACGCCAACCCCTCCCCCCGCGCCGCCAGAGCACCACCCCGCGTCGGAGCACCGCCCCACGCCGTCCACCGTGCCAAGCCGGAGCACCGCACCATTCGTCCCACCATCGAGGCCTTTAGGAGTGCGCGGACAGCTGCTTTCCCACCCCCACGGTGAGTGCGTGACTCACTGCCCGCTACGTGTCTGATGAAATGTCCCACAGCTGCTTACTTGAATTAGTTTGATCATGCAGTGTGTGTTGTCATACAGTTTGATCATGCAGCTATGAATGCTAGAACCTAGGTTTGCCACACAGTGTGTGCTATCTGTTTCTTTGTGTTTCTGGATGCATTGCTAGTAAGTAGTACATTGTTACTTAGTAGCACGTTGCTCAGCTCTATTCATCAGTATACTGATAAGAATAAAAGCGTAATTTTATTTTTGGTTACCAGGATAAACATAGCAGGGACTCGTAATACTTGATAGAAATTGCTCTCTGAACGTTAATGGTAGATTGTTTTCGGAGTACTTGCATTTTCTCTGTCAAACAAACTTGTGTTTTCTCTGTGAAACCATCTTGTGCATCATTGGAGCTTGGCCGGATACATATGTGAAACCAATGGCTGGCCTCACCTCGTAGCTTGCAATTGCAATTGCGCTCCCATCAGGCGGATACTCAATATTTTTGGAACTGTGCCACCGATGCTCAATGTTTTTGGATGTGAGGATGGAGTATATATACTTTAGACCTATAGAACTAATATATGTCGAAACTTGTCATGGAATTCTCCATGCTATCAGCATAAAGATGCATAATTATTAACTTATGCAAGATTACAAGTAATACATAGTTATGTAGCCTTGTGCATTAAACTGGGAATATTTTCCAACAATCCTATCTTATTATGAGTTTTTGCATGTCACTTTCCTAGGATAGTAAGAGATGCATATTTGCCCCTACCAACCATGTAAGTTTCAGATCAAAGTATCACTAATTTGGAAAGATGCTTACCTCAAGCGATACTTGTGAAAGAACCTCGCTACCGATGGTTGGGGGATTTATAGTGAGACCAAGACTACGAGACATCTCTAGGAGTATATCCAAAAGTCTTAAACTGGCTCTCTAAATCATCATTTGGTTTTTAACGAATAAAAAATATTCTTTATATCTTTCCTACATCTAACAACTATTACTAAGGCACGTGAATAGCTGTTTTCCAAACACTCCTATCTATGCAATGGTTGTGTGTTATTCGTAAATATATTAAATTTTATAAGAATACATCATGTTTGAATGACAACCTAATTTACTTAAATGTATAGGCAACCATGGCATGGTATGTAGTGCATGTTGGTCACATGCCTGGGATTTATCAAACCTGGGAAGATCGCTATGCTCAAGTCAATCGCTATCCTGGTATTTTACAAAAAAATACAACACAGAAGCTGAAGCTTTGAGAGCCTACTATAGTCATCCGGCCTACCTTGCAAATCATGGGCAACCGGTCTACTATGGTCTAATGAATGTAAACCATGGCCATCCGCTGGCACTGGAGATCGAAGAGAAGCCACCCGCCGGTGATGTGAAGATTAGGATAAACGCTCCTTGGTCTTGGAAAGATGTCATGCTTTTATTTATGGCTATGGTCATCGTTTTTCTTATTTGGAAGTTGATGTAGGCTTAGTTTCGTAGAACAGTAGGTGGACTTTGTTGTATGTGGTCAATCAAACAATGAATTTGTTCTAGGTGAACATATGCTATTATTTGACTTTGTTGTATGTGGACTTATCATTAGACTTTGCATTAAACATATTATATATATATATATGAACATATGCTATTAGTAGTTGTCCGCGGCCAAAACTAACCATGATCGTGTCACAGCCATGACTCATCGTCGCCTGTTACCCCATCGCCGAAGAACAGATCGGCAACAAGAAGCGGCTGATATCGCTAGGATGGGAGAGCCGCATGATTTGACAAACGGTGACGGTGTCAATCAGGTCGGTGAGAATGAGCAGCCATGGACCCCGTCTAGCCTGCTCGATCTGGGTCCAAATGATCAAGATGGCCAGGTAACTTTGGTATCATGTGACTATGTAGGCACACACGCTAATTAATTGAGAGGGTCATAGCTTACTTGGTGTCTCTAGCAGGAGCCTTCATCGGCCGAGGAGCCAGAGGGTTCGGGTAGTAGGAAGGCCAGATCCAAGCGAGACATGTCAAAGTTTCCTGTTGGTAGGAATGCACACTGGCAAATTACTGAGTTCGATGAATTCGGGGATCCACTCTCACCGCCTATAGCTTTGACCAAATACAAGACTATCCTCGGGTTACTTGTTAGGGACTTCATCCCGATTAGGTACATGAAGTGGATTGGGAAAGATGATGACCCGTGGAGGGTTCCCGAAAGTGAGAAGGATTACATATGGGATGTCAAGATCCTAGAGTATTTCAATTTCCAAACCGAGTATGACAGGGAGTTAGTCAAGAAAAAAGCAAAAGAAATCATGGGGACATGCTTCAAGAATTTCAAGGGGACATTGTACAAGAATTTGGTCCTCCAAAATAAAGAGCTAGATTTTGATGGTGGACAATTTAGCAAGTAGAAGGACTTCTGGCAGGATTTCAAGGAATACAGGTTATCCGAGGAGTACATAGCACTGAACAGGAAGAATAAGGAGAACTCGCAGAAAGCGATGAATCCTCATCATCTCGGCTCTCGTGGGTATGCCAAAAAGATGCCAGAATTTGAAGCAGAACTTCAAAAGATGGATCACCTTGCTGAGAAAGGCGTTCAGATTGAGACAGCCGATTGGGAGCCCAGATCGGTATTATACTATATGGGGAAGAATGTACCGCATGCCGAGGACGGGAGCTTTAGCTCCACAAATGAACCCATGAGCGAACTCATCTAGAGGATCTCCCAGGTAACTGAGGAGGTGAGGCAAGGGACTCGCACTTCTAATAGGGAGAAAGACGTGCTCACCCAAGCACTCGGAACCAAGGAGCACCCTGGTCGCACTAGAGGAACCGGTGTTGTTCCTTGGAAACTAGCATTCCCCCAAGAATCTAACACTTACCGGAACCACTCGAGGGGTAGAGCGGAACAGGAGGCAGAGTATTTGAGGCGACTAAAAGAGATGGAAGACAGAATGGAAGCATGGATTGAGGCGACTGTTGAAGCACGAGTCGAGCAAATTTTGTTGTCCAAGGGGTCAGGAGTACCACAAAACCCTACTTCTACTTCCTTTAGCCCACAGTTTAGGGGTCGCAGCAGCTGCGGATCGACCCCGCTCAACGAAGAAGAGGCGAATTTGCCTCATCCAGTGGACGGCATCACTGAACCCGTCAATGTCAAGTTGTACATCCGTCAGGAATGGACAAAGGACAAGGTGGCGCTTGGCCAGGCCTGGCCTACGGGAGATGGGACAATTAATGGCCGCCCAATTCCACAGGGGTACGCTCACGTCACCATTGATAGAATACTTGATAAGAAGTTTAACAAGATACCCATTGAGTACCCCGTAGCGGAAGACATGCCGAAACTTGGTCAACACAAGGGCTCTCAAGTGGCCTGACGCAAGCGCTTCATTAAGCTTGACCATCAATTGTCCTCTGATGATGAGGACGACTACGAGTCTTTGCCCACCCGCGATGATCACTCACCATCTCCCAACAGAGATCACTCCCCTCCTCATCCGGAGCCATCACCCCCGAGAAGACAGAGGTCTCCTTCTATTCCTCCTCGTCCAACTCCATCTTCATCAGCCCCGAGAAAAGAGACTCCTCCTCCTCTTCCTCCTCCATCTTCATCAGCGTTGGGAAAAACAGAATTCTCGTCGTCATCCTCCTCCTCCTCCACCTCAGCCCAAAACAAGATCAATGACATCCTCGCAGTCATAGAAAAGGTCCTTGGATTCGGTCGCTAATGCTCTCAAAGTGGACCAACAGAAAAGAAAAAGGTCGTTCAGTGGCAGCATTACCACCTTGATGAAAGAAAAATTTACAGCACACATCTCGAAGGAAGATTGTGTTAGTTTCTTTAATCTCTGTGCCTCACTGCCTTTATTTTTGTTGAAGCCCGAATTTAAAAGGCAAACACAGAATAAATACGCTACAACAAGAGACGAAGAAATACACAATAAAGATTTAAGGAACATACAGAAGTACGTCGAAGACAACCCAGGATTAACCATGGAAGAGGCCGCGACCATCTATTATGATGTACAAGGAACGGCAACACCGGCAATGAAGTATGAAAGGGGCAATCTTTTGGTTCCCGATCATGAGTATAAAAATCTGACAACATATATGCGCCACTTACATGAATATTACATCGCTCAAGCAACAGAGACAGACGACTTTGGTTTTAAGGTTATTATCCATTCGTCACATGTTTTCCATTATCCTAAATAAGAGAAGTTCGATGTCGAGTGGGAGTGCTTGTTCCAGCTATACCAGAAACGCTCTCTCGATGTTGAAATGTTGACGCTATGGACTATGTAAGTACCCTACACATACGATATTACAATTAACTACTCTCTCAAGACACAAATTGTTAACTTTTGAGCACTTTCCATGATTTTTATGTAGATGTATAGCAAAATTTTGCATTCTAAAAAGCAAATAGGATTACATAGGCTTCTTAGACTCCTTGTGAGTCAATGAGAGGACATGTCTAGGCCTCCATGGATGTGACGTGGAAGACCTGAAACATAGATTGATCGCTGTTTTCGACGAATTCACGATGAAGAACAAAACCCACATACTTCTAGCCAACAACTGCGAGTATGTGTTCTCGTCTTTTAATTTTATTCTTCTTTTTTTGTTAAGATTATTCGATAATTAGGATTCTGTGAATGCAGGAACCATTTCGTCTTCATTTGTGTTAATCTTGCCAAAAATCTGATCGAGGTGTGGGACTCGAAGAAAAAACCATTTCATCATCTGGATGCATTGGTGGCAGTGCTGAATTAGTAAGCGATCCTAATAACATATTATTTTCTAATCACACATACCACTTTCTAATGTTTCTCCTTTTAATGTTGCTCAGTGTCCAAAGAAAACATATCGGTGGGAAGTCGGTCTCATTCAAGATTGTCGAAATGGAGGGGAAGTACCTATCACAGCCGGCGGGAAACAATGAATGCGGGTTTTATGTAATGTGGGCAGTGCTTTGCTACATCGGCGGGAAATCGGAAGAAGCCGATAAGTTGATGTGTATAATCTCCATTTCATTTATGTCTGTTAATAATTTAACAAAATAATTTACTCTTCCTCTTTGGATATCATCTTTTTTGAACGACGGCGCAAGAAATATAACTACGAAAGGCTGTTAGATATGGAGATCATCGCACTGCAATCGGAACTGGCAAAATTCATCTTAGTCGAGGTATTGGAAAAAAGATAGAGTATTTTCCATTGCACAATCTGTGTAGTACAAGGACCAGTATGGCACAGAGCGGCTCGCCAGATTATTGTAAGAAGTCCGAGAAGCATGTGTGAAGTCCAAGAACATTTCTTTTTTATTTTAAGGGATCGAGATGTGGATAAGAACATTTGAATTGTAACCGTAACATTTATAATGTTTAATATTGATTTACCTGTTGTCTACGTAGCGTATATAAAGCGAAACCCGATTCCACGAAAAAATATAAATTAAAATCAATTATAAAATAATAAATTGCGAACGTGACATCACTACCGGTTATCAGAAAACCAGCAGTGTTGTCGTAAACATCACTGTCGGTTAGCAACAAAACCGACAGTGATGGCACTACCGGCTCGAGCCATAAACCGGCGGCGTTGGCTTAGCCATCACTGTCGGTTTGTGACAAGAACCGGCAGTGATTCTTACTACACCACTGCCGGTTGAAACACAAACCGACAATGTTGTTGGAACTGAGCTCTACCGGATGGTCTTATGAACCGGCAGTGTTGGTGGAAATGAGCACTGCCGGTTGTGTAAAGAACCGGCAGTGAAGTTGAAGAATACTACCGGTTTGTATGAACCGACAGTGATAGCTTACCCTCGTCACTACCGGTATAGTTGTGCCGGTTCAAAATTCGACAGTGATGGGGTATTTTGAATCGGAAGTGATGGGTATTCTGACGTAGCGCTTCTTCATCCTTCAACCAAGTCCCATCGGCGACGTAGATCGACGCCACCGACGACCCTAGAGTGCCGCATGTGTCGTACGCACACGATGTCCAAGTGATGCTCTCGCCAGCCAATGGGAGAGACTGGAGCGGGCACCTTCGTGAAGCACGGAAGGAGACGTCAAGGCAGATGCAGTAAGCGCCGGGGCGCTATAGGATTCCACGTGAAGCCTTGGATGCCAAGCAAGCGCGGCTCTAACCCTGTCTCTACTCATCAACGTTGCACAACGTAGATGCATCTGTGTTTTGTTTCTTGATTTGTTATAGATTGCATGCATCATGCATGCACATGCACGGCCAGTCGGTCGACACAGCTAGCGCCGATCAACGTCGCCACAGCCGTGTACCACTGAGACGTACGAGTCTATATGTTTCTGACGTGGTTTATATATTATTTTTTAGGATTTGATTTTATGCAAGACACGGCGAAAGCAATCATAATTTAGACACGGAGAAAATGTGAACTTTGACCGTTTATCATACCATGATTTGATAGATTATAATGTTAATATATAAATTTATGGCTTGGTAATTTTTATGAGTATATATATTTATTAAGCTCTAAATCTAACATTTTTCGCGACCATGTCATGGCACATTTTTCATTAAGAGGATGATTGTCTAATGACTTTTATTGAGCGGGATATTTTCTTACAATTGAGTGAAGAAGAGATCATCAACATTTTCATGGCTATTAGAAGGCGCAGGCCTAACATGAAGAAGTAGTGACATATTGTACTTCAACTATTATGTGTATGTAATATTGTTCGTCTATTTTATGAACTCCGTATGTCTTTTTTTTTCTTAATTGCATTTTATAATTTATATACTTATGTGCCGACATGTTAAATTTATAGCGGTTAAAACAAATTTAGACAATGGACCGCTATAGCTACAAATCCTGGCTACGGCACTGGATAAACGACGCGTCAACTGAGATCGCCATGGATGCCAGTTAGTAAAATCACCTGAATATATATGTATGCCTAGATCAATATTCTTGATTTTTAGTTAGCATAGAGGTGATGGTAATTGTTTATTACTTTGGGTCTAGAACAATATTGATTTGATTTTGTGACTGCTTCTACACATCAGAAAAAACAATTCGTTATGCTTATATGCATTAGAAATAATATTCTTCCATATGACATTACAAGTAATTGTGTAAATTTTTATGAGTTTGTGACTAGACCAATGGTGATATGAGTTTGAGACTGCTTCTATGCATTAAAAAAATCAGGCTTTATGTTAAGGTCCATGAGTTTGAGGCTGCTTCTGTGCATTAGAAAAATCAGGCTTTATGGTTAAGGTCTATGCATTTGAAAATAAATTCGTATGAAAATATGATTTTGTAGTTAAAATAATTGGTTTTAGAAACTTAATTGTTATTTTTCTTATGAAAGAATTTTTATACACACGTGTGTGCCACATGTGCATCTCTACTAGTGAGGTATAAAGGGTGTACCTAGCAAGACCCCAAACTAAACCGGCAGATGCAATGAGAAGGTCCATGCTACTCGGTCTGATATCCTGTCATAGAACGGAAAAATTCAAGAAGAATATGATTGAAGCACCAACACATCAAAACCGATAACAGTGACGAAGCCAAAAATGTAAATTTTCCTTTGGGGTAGTAGTGCAAACTTGACAAAAAAATAGTTGAAATTAAAATTTGGCAATGGAACGTCGGTCTGGCCATCAAGCAGGCCGACTGCAAGGACCAACAAGAGAGAGAGCAAGGCTATCGAGAAGGTGACAGACCGCGTCTACGGATTGGTGCACATATGCTGACAGCGAGCGATGAGCCAATGAACCTTCACCCAGTGGTTGCAGGGACGCTCGATTTGTCGATTTTGTGTTGGATAGTCCGAAGGACGCTCTAGCGCTCATGAGTCGTTGTGGGAAGAAGAACGCTATTCTTCAGGTCATCACGGCAAAGTCTACCTCCAACTCGCTAGGGTGCAGAATAACATACTGCAGAAGATCTCGCTTGGAATCCTAGCGGTCACCGTGGTTACAGCCATCAACCTCAGCAGACCCCAGGTACGTAACACAGACACGTATATTAATTATATTATTATATAAAAACTGTCTGTTCTTAATTATTGTATGTATATGTGGAGTGTACTAGCAATAACTAATTCCCTTTTTTATTGTATTTACTATGTTCTACCCATGCAGCTATGAGTACAACCGCCTCAACCTGTCCATTGTGCCTCAAGGATTGAGTTAGGTATGCTCCAAGTGATTTACAATGGACAAAGGGTACGTTAATCAGTGTGTTCTCATCAGAGGCGTAACCAGGGGGCCTAGCAGGGGCCGTGCCCCACCCCCCAAATACAGTAAAAGTTTGTTAAATATTCCTATAAAGTTTGTTAATTTATAGCACAAAAATGCGACAATTATCTATTTTTAATTATAATACTAACTACACATGTAGAAGCACTTAAAAAGTAGTTGAAATATACACTTACGTGTGTCATCATATTTGTCTGGCCCCCTCTTAATCAAAGTTGTTGGTTCTACCTCTGGTTCTCATTATTTGGTGATTTACAATGGAGATTATACTTGTTGGTGTTTCGAGTTGCCACCAACTAGTAAATTTCTAATATTGCGTGTCTGGCTCGGATGGTGTGCTAAGAGGACACGAGGTTTATACTGGTTCAGCAGAATGTCCCTACGTCCAGTTCGGTGCTGCCGCTCATGTTACTAGCACTGAAAGTTAGTAGTAGAGGTTACAAACAGGTGAGAGAGGGACAGGTCCCAAGTCTCTGATGGAAAGGTTGAACCGGTACCGAGAGCTCGGTCGCTGCTCGCTTGTATGTTCAGGATTCGATGAGTTGATCGGATTCAAGTCTCTTGTGGTAAGTTGCGATAAGTTCCAATGCGATCGATTCAAGTCTGATGCCCCATAATGGGAGGCCCTGTTTTCCCTTTTATATGCCAAGGAAAAGCAGGGGTTACAACGGACGGAAAAAAGGAGAATCAGAACGAGAAGAAGTCCTCTAGGATTGTCGGGTCCTTCTTCTCTTCTATGTGGATCCCGCTGACCCTATAGACGTCAATAGGGACAGCTTCACATTGCGGGCCTATCCATCACTGGCTCCATGCGCAGGCGTCGTCTCCCGGTCATGGCGCTCCACTCCATCCTGGCAGACGTCGTGGTGAACTGACACGTCTATCAGTGTTCTTACGAGGGTTAGGCAGAACAGCACCGGTTCGCCCGACGTTGTTCCTGACCTGAATCCTCAGGTATGGCCTGTCATGGCCACGGGTTATATCGGGGCATGTCGGTCACCTCCCTGGTGTTAGAGCTTTGACCCAGGCCCATACGCTTGGACCTGGAGTGGTCGGCTACGGTATGGGTCTCTATCGGGCGAGATAGAGCCCCTGGCCTTGGGGTCGGGCGAGGCGCGGTTCCTCCCTAGAGGTCGGGCGAGGCAGAGTGCAAACCCAAGGCTTGGGCGAGGTGGAGCCCAAACCCAAGGGTCGAGCGAGGTGGAGCCAGCCCTTAGATGTCGAGCGAGGCGGAGCCCACGACCTCGGTGTCAGGCGAGGCGAGGCCCACCCTTAGGGGTCGGGCGAGGCGGAGCCCACAGCCTTAGTGTTGTACGAGGTGGAGCCAACCCTCTGGGGTCTGGCAAGGCGGAGCCCGCGGCCTCGGTGTCGGGCGAGGCGGAGCCACCCTCGCAGGGCGGGTGAGGCAGAGCCCATGGTCTCAGTGTCGGGCGAGGTGGAGCCACCCCTCAGGGTCAGGCGAGGTGGAGCCCATGGCCTTAGTGTTGGGCAAGGCAGAGCCAACCCTCAGGGGTCGGGTGAGGCGGAGTTTGCGCATCTAGGGGTCGGTTGGAGCTGTAGCCGTGCTCTTGACTGCGCGGACAAATCAATGTTGATGGTTATTAGCTCCTCCTTTTTGGGTACCCTGGTATTGGTCCATGATAGTAGCCCCTGAGCCTATGGAGGAGTAGATTACTCCTTCAGAGGTTTTTCTGAACGGAAGGACTCTGAGGGCCTTGGCCTTCTTTTGTTGCCCACGGCATGTCCCGGGGATGGCGATTCCCTCTCGTCGGGGTCATACCCTTCGCGGGTATGGCCATGAGACTTTGGTGGGTTGGAAAAGGTCTTTCTTGATTTTTGACCCTCGCAGGGGTCCGTCGTTCTGTGACCGCACGTCTGGTCTCCTTGCGAATCCAACTTTCCTCGAGCCCCCGTGCTTAGCAGGGGTCCGATCGAAGGTCGACTCACCTCTGTGATTATCACCCCGTCCATGGTTTCCGCAATCGAAGGGGTAAGTCATGCCCTGATTTTCATCTATGGACGAGCCGTGGTGCTCGGTGAGTTGTTAGCTGGCTAGTTTGAGTGGGGTCCTGACATCCCGTTCATGGGGATCCGGCTAGGGTCAGCTTGGTGACCGACTTTAGATTCTCAGTGGTCAATCCATATAGTTCTCAGGTCTATTTGACCGGTCCCGAGGGCTCTCTACCTTTCCTCAGAAAAAAACCATGGATCGTACCCCGCCGAGACTCGATCGTAGGCGAGGATGCCTGTGGCGCTCGTGCGCCTGGGTACTGGCCGCTTGCGGGCCCATCCCTTTCCATTCCTTACTCTAAGGGTGCCCGGAGCGGTTGTCAAACCTGTCGATAGGCCAACCTTCGAACTCCTGGGCCCAGGCGGGCCATAGAGGTTTTTTTATCCGTATTCCTCTTACTTGTGATGAGTTGTGGCCCGTCCAGAGAGGCGAAACGTTCGGCGAGTTTTCCGAGGGAACGGACAGAGATTACGTGTGCACTTCCCGTGGTGAGACATTGTGGTTGATCATGGCAGGCACAGAGATCTAGGCGGGCGGTTGGTTTCCTCGCACCCGTCGCCCCTATAAAACCAAAGGGTTCACCCCCCAGGTTCCATACCTTGCATCCTTGCCTCCGTAGCCACGACCGCCGCCACCAATCACCTAGGGTTCCCTGTCTCTGCATCCCCGCCACCATCAAGCCCACATCCAACCATCCCCACCTCCAATGGATCCGTGGTGCTGTTCTGACATCACCTTCCAGCGCATGGAGGGCCTCATCTATCGCGGTCTTCTCCATGTGCGGACCTCGGCCAAGGAGTGGCTACTGCCCGATGAGGAGGATCTGTCGTTGCTGCCCAATGGCTAGGTGGTGTCGTTCGCCCACTTCCATGAGCGTGGGTTCGCGATCCCCACCCACAGATTTCTTCAGGGGCTGCTGCACAACTACAAGATCGAGCTACAGCACCTCAATCCCAATGGGATCCAGCACATGGTGGCGTTCATCGCCATATGTGAGAGATTCCTAGGGATCAGCCCCCACTTCAATTTGTGGAGGTACTTCTTCACCGTCACTCTCCAGAAGAAGAGGGAGAATAACGGCAGGTAGGAACTGCACATGCCGATGGGGTGCGCCGGCATCCAACTCCAGAATAACCGAGTCGGCGAGTACCCACCGATGCGGCTGTCAACGTCCAACAAGGGGTGGCATTCGCAGTGGTTCTACCTTAAGAACAACATCGCCGCTCCTCTATCGGAGTTCATCGGACGCCAGATCGAAGAGGCCCTAGAATCATGGAGGAAGTGGGGCGTTCTGAAGAAGGACAAGAAGACGATCCAGGACCACAACGCTGCCATTCACATCCTGAAGGAGAGCGGCCTGAAGGGGTCAGGCATCATCGGGGCCTACCACGTAAGGAGAGTGGCGCCGTTGATGGTGCATGCGCTCCCGGTGTACGCGATGGCGCTCGAGGCATCGTTCGTTGGAACAGTGCTTGTCGAGGGAGCGCTCCCCCACTCTGAGGTCATGCAACGCATCAAGGAGGTGATGGAGCCTTCGCAGGACGACGCGGGCACCCCCCCTCGATTTTGTCTACCCGGTGCTGGGACATCCTCCGATGCGAACAGAACCAGGCCATGTCATCTTCGTAAGTTTCCCCTTCTCATACCTCCTCTTCAATTGATTTCCTGACCTCTTGATACTAATTTTGAGAGGGACAGAACCAGTCGAGGGACCTCATTTCATGGATCACCCGCACCATTGCCGAGGGATTTGTCTGTGAGGGTGGTGAATCGCGCCGAGGGTGAGTGGCTGAGGAAGGCAAAGGAGGACATGAGGAAGAAGGAGCAGCGGAAGCTACAGGCGCGGGAGCGAGGGGAGGACACCGACAACGACGGTGATGATGATGATGGAGATGAAGATGAGGTAGTCGACGACATCGAGTGGGATGACCTAGAGAACGAGGATGTGCTGACAGGTATTGGTTCATCCTTGCAGAAGTCAGGACCCTTCCCGTTCCACGAAGGGGAGGGCATGTCCGGGGAGCCAGCGGAGACGGGCCATACCGTCGGCCTGCCCCAGGAGCCAACAGGGGCGGGTGGCTCTGTCGTCATGCCCAAGGTGCCAGCGGAGGCAGGTGGCTCCACTGACGCGCCCCAAGATCCAAGGGGAGCGAGCCCCTCTGCCTAGGAGCAGGGGGCAGGCTCGAAATGGCCTCACCCTGATGAAGCGGAGAAGAGGTCAGGGGGTTCGCCCCCCCCCCAAACATATCCACTGCCCTATGGCACTGAGGTGAGTCATCAGCTCCTCTGTTTTTCCCTGTTTTGATCAGATTTCCTCGTGACTTATGCTTTTCATATCTTGCAACGTCGGCAGGCAATGTAATCCTTTGGTGCTGGCGCCAAAGAAGAGCGTCACCCTTCAAGTGAGGTGGCAGCCATCGGCTAGCGTCATGCCTATTTCGAGCAGGAGCGGCGCTAGTGTTACTGTGTCGCCGGCCCGACAGGCGCCGCCCATGGTGGCGCCCGTGCCCTCGGTGGGACGGGCGGACGCGGGGGCTCAAGGGATACCTTTGGAGGTCGTGGAACAGCCAGCGATGGTGGCGATACCGCTGCCAACGATGGGGCGAACGAGGCTGTCAACCGCGCTCACGGCGCCGACCATGGCGGGCACGACACTGCCGGTCAGGACCCCACTGATGCAGGCGGAGGTGGTGGCGGCTGTGATAGGCGGGTCATAGCTGGGCGCTATCATGGCGGCGCCTGAGGAACCGGCGTGACCCGCGCCATCGGGGGCCTAGGTGACGGCGTCCGACATGGGCCGGATGGAGGGGGACATGGCCGAGGGGTCCCCGAAGGTCGTGGTGCTGGGATAGGAGTCAGCATTCGTACCACTGACCCCTTCTGTCACTGGAGGGAGTGTCCTAGCGGGGAAATCACGGCAAGAAGGGTCAGCGGCGATCGAAACCAGTGGGGAGCTATCCCTAGCCCTGACGTCGGTGGGCAGAGACTCGCCTGCACAGGCGAGCCCTGCTCTAGCGGGTGAGTCTGGAGTATCCGACGTCGACGCTCTTCACTCTCGATAATGCCGTAGAGGGCATGGAGTGGGAGAGCCTCGACGTGGGGGTCGCGTCCATGCTCGAAGCCCTAGACCACACCCGAGGTGCCTTGCGCGATGTTGTCATTCCCTCCGACCGGGTATTCGCTTGACCCTGCTTCTCGCCCTTTTCTTTCTCTATATATTTTTTGTATTCGGACCATTGTCTCCTTTTAGTCCCTTATCGCTCGTAGCTAGGGGAAGTCTCGGTTCCTTCATGAGCAGAAGGAAACCTGGGACTACCTCATCGAGGAGGCGCGACTATGCGGGGAGGTGACCGCTCAGCTTGTTGCCACCTAGCAGAGGGTGGCTGAGCTGACTCCCCTCGCTGAGGAGGCGGACAGTCTTTGGTCATGGTTGGCCGAGGCCTGTCGACATGCTGACGAGGCCGAGAGGGCGTTCGAGGCCCTGTCGGCGAGATCACGGAGGGACGATAAGGAGGCCACCAAGGTCAGGAAGGAGCGGGATGAGCTGCTCCAAAAGGTCACTGAGACCCGCCAGCGGATCCTCGACCTTCTGGCCGAGGTTGAGAAGTTAAGGGAGCTGAAGCTGGGGTCCAAGGAGAAGCTCATGGCCCTAGAGAAGAGGGCGAGTCTGGATGCCACGGCGGTCGCCCAGCTACGCAAGGAGCGGGATGAGCTACTCCAAACCACGGAGAGGCTTTGCTTGGAGCGGGGCACGGCTCGCGAGGAGCGTGATCAGGCCCTCTGAGAGCGTGACTAGGCCTGCCAAGAGGGCAACGACACACAGCTGAAAGGTCCTAATGGCTAGAGGGGGGGTGAATAGCCTAATAAAATTTCTACAACAACACTTAATCAAAATGGTTAGACAATTATGAGGCGAAGCAAGTGTTGCGCTAGCCTACTTAAAATGCAAGCCGCCTACCGCAATTCTAGTTTAGATAGTATCTAATCACACAATAGCTATGACACTACTCTATGTTAGTGTGCTCTCAAAGGCTAACAAAAGAGCCACACCAACCAAGCAAACAAGCTCTCACAACTAGCTACACTAAAGAGCTTGACAACTAGTTTGTGGTAAGGTAAGGAGTAGGCAAGAAGGTTATACCGCCGTATAGATGTATGAACCAATCAATCATAAGTGTGGATAACAATGAAGATCAATCACCTCGAAATCAATATGATGAACACAATGATTTTTACCGAGGTTCACTTGCTTGCCGGCAAGCTAATCCTCGTTGTGGCGATTCACTCACTTGGAGGTTCACGCGCTAATTGGCCTCACAGGCCAAACCCTCAATAGGGTGCCGCACAACCAACACAAGATGAGGATCACACAAGCCACGAGCAATCCACTAGAGTACCTTTTGGCGCTCCGCCGGGGAAAGGTCAAGAATCCCTCACAATCACCACGATCGGAGCTAGAGACAATCACCACCCTCCGCTCAACGATCCTCGCTGCTCCAAGCCGTCTAGGTGGTGGCAACCACCAAGAGTAACAAGCGAATCCCACAGCAAAACACGAACACCAAGTGCCTCTAGATGCAAACACTCAAGCAATGCACTTGGATCACTCCCAAACTCACTATGATGATGAATCAATGATGGAGAAGAGTGGGAGGGCTTTGGCTAAGCTCACAAGGTTGCTATGTCAATGCAAATGGACAAGAGATTGAGCTTGAGCCGGCCATGGGGCTTAAATAGAAGCCTACATGAAATAGAGCCATTGTACCCCTTCACTGGGCACTGATCGGGGTGACCAGACGCTTCGGTCCTACTGATCGGACGCTACTCCTCAGCGTCTGGTCGCCCGATGGTGGCCACGTGTCTCCTGCGTTCAATAGTGAACGTTTGATCTCAACGGTCGACAAGCTGACCGGATGCTCCGACAAAACTGACCGGACGTTGAACCCTCAGCGTCCAGTCATTTATAGTAAGGGTCCAAAACCAGTTTTTGCCGACCGGACGCGTCCGGTCATGCTTGACCGGACACAGCCCAGCGTCCGGTGCTTAACCCTAACCACTATGCTGACCGACCACTCGACCGGAAGTAGCCTTTCAGCGTCCGATCAGTTGACCAACGCCAGCATCACTGCGACCAACTCCATTTCACTTCTAACTTCTTCACCCTTGCTCAAATGTGCCAACCACCAAGTGTATCACCTTCTGCACATGTGTTAGCATATTTTCACAAATATTTTCAAGGGTGTTAGTTCTCCACTAGATCCTAAATGCATATGTAATGAGTTAGAGCATCTAGTGGCACTTTGATAACCGCATTCCGATACGAGTTTCACCCCTCTTAATAGTATGGCTATCGATCCTAAATGTGATCACACTCTCTAAGTGTCTTGATCACCAAAACAAAATAGCTCCTATGGTTTATACCTTTGCCTTGAGCTTTTTGTTTTTCTCTTTCATCTTTTTCCAAGTCCGAGCACTTGATCATCACCATGGCATCACAATCATCATGTTATGATCTTCATTTGCTTCACCACTTGGAGTGTGCTACCTATATCATGATCACTTGATAAACTAGGTTAGCACTTAGGGTTTCATCAATTCACCAATACCAAACTAGAGCTTTCAACAGCAAAAGGTCGGCTCCCTCCAGGCCAAGCTCAGAAACATGATGACCTAGAAGCTGGAGGCCGAGAGCGTCTCTGCTAGGCTGGCTGTGGACCTCACCGAGGTGAGGAGGAATCTTTAGGCGGAGAGTGATGAGCTCAGTATCCTGAGCACTGCCCTTGGAGTGGTCTACGATGACCTTGAGGTGGTGTGGTCGGAGGGGACCAGCTTGCTCATGGCCCGTGTCGTTGAGATCACAGCTCGGGTGAGCTAGCTCGAGAGGAATGCGCTTCATGCCAGGGTCAACTAATCCTTCGTGATTGCTCGTTCTCATTATGGGGACAACATCGACCTAGACGCGATGAGCCATGGCTTTATGCCTGGCTATGAAGCCCACGAGGTAGAGGAGATGGAGACGGTGGTGGCTCCCCTTTCATAGGACCTGGCGGATAGAATAGAGAGCATAGTTCTCCCTCGGAGGGGTTAGTTAGCTTGATAAGTCAGGCAATCATTCATGTAACAAGAGGACAAGCTCTGACCCCTCTGTACTATCTGAACAAAATTATCATTTTGTTTTGTTTGATCGAATTTGTTTTTCCTCCCTTTTTATGTGTGAGAAGGGGTTCATGTGTTCCGACCCTTTCATTTGTTAAGACCGTAGGGCCCGAGGTGTAGGAGGGAAACTCTGATCACGCTGGTAAGTAACAGTGCCATAGCCGCTGGGGCGTAGGTTTCTTGCAGTCCGACCAGCCTTGCTTAGTCGTTCATTTCCACAAACCTTGCCACTAGGTTTAACATGAGGAAGAGGTCGGGCACGGCGACTATTTTAGAAAGGGTGTATTTATACCCTTATTAGATCCTGAGTGAGATCTAACCCCTTGTCGTTGCTAGGGTCGGGTGTCACTAAAGATCAAGGATAGGATAGCAAAATTAGTAGGAGAAAATGTCTCTTGTTTTCGCACATACCCCCTCCCTAGGTTCTGAGCCATCATTCTACGACCGCGCGTTTGGTCTCCTTGCGAGTCTAACTTTCCTCGAGCCCCCACGCATAGCAGGGGGTCCGGTCGAGGGTCGACTCGTCTTTGTAATTGTTACCCCATCCATGGTTTCTGCAGCTGAAGGGGTTGAGCTAACGTCACTTGCCTCGATGGCTCGAGTGACGCGCTAGATGAGCTCGCTAACGGGCATGTTCGAGTGGAATCTAGGTCCATCATTTGTGATGGGGTTGGCATAGCCCTCATGTGGCTTTCTACTGCTCCTTAACTCGCCTCCCGGTGGATGCCCGTGTCGCTCTGGAAAGCGACTTAGGTGGCCCGCTGACCTCTCCTTGATGGAGATTCTATGGGCTCGGCTCGAGGTTAAGATCGAACAAGAAGGTCGAGATGACCCTGTCCACTTCTGAGTGGGTCAGGCAAAGGCCACTGGGGCTCATCTACATTTTCTTCCCTGGCTCTGTTCGACACAAGGCGGCCTCAGGCCCTTTGTGGGCTAGCCTTTGAACCCTGGTCAGGTGGATTCCTAAGTTTGGGTCAGGCGGCTCGAGCCCCCAAGCCCCGTGGGGGTCGGTAGGGGTCGGCCATATTTCATGCGTCACCCCGTCCTTGGTTTCCACAATCAGAGGGGCAAAGCTAACAACACTTGCCTTGATGGCTCGAGTGTCACACTCGGTGAGCTCGCTAACGGCCACGTCCGAGTGGAATCCGGGTCCGTCATTCGCTGACAGGGTCGACATAGCCCTCATGTGGCATTCCACTGCTCCTTAACACGCCTCTCGGTAGATGCCCGAGCCGTTCGATTGGCTTGGGTGGCCCACTGGCCTCTCCTCGATGGAGATTCTGTGGGCTTGGCTCGAGGTTAGGATCGAACAAGAAAGGTCAAGATGTCCATGTCTATTTCTGAGCGGGGTTAGGCAAGGGCCGCTGGGGCTCATCTCAGTTTTTCTCCCCTGGCTCTGTTTGACGCGAGGAGGCCTCGAGCCCTTCATGGGCTGACCTTCGAACCTCGGTCGGTTGCCGCTCATGTCGAGTGAGACGACTACCGCTTCGTGACACGACACGAAGCATTGTGATGCAATAATTGCATATGCAATGCTTGGATGTATGAGATGAATGTATGAATGAATGAATGTATGAATGAATGTATGAATGCATGCATGAGAATGGATGAATGAATGCTCATGTACTGAAAAAGTAAAGTGGGGTTCATAAAGTCACCTCGATGGCTCGAGTGACGGGTTTGGGGAGCTTTTACCAGATATGTCCGTGTGGGGCCCGGGTGCGTCGTTCGTGATAAAGCTGGCATAACCTGCATGGGGCATTCCACTGCTCCCTACCCATCTCTCGGCCATGACCCGAGCCCTTCGACTGGCTCGGGCGACCTACCAGCCTCTCCTTGATGGAGATCCCACCGGTGGGTCCCTCCAAATCCTTCCAGGGAAGGTGGAGCCAAAGCTTAGGGTGTGGGGACAAAAATTCTGATCACGCTAGTGAGCAGAAACACCATAGCCGCTGGGGCATAGGTTTCTAGCGGTCCGACCAGTTTTACTCAAAGTTTGTTTCCGCACACCTTCCCTCTAGGTTTTAGCACGAGAAAGGGGTCAGGCATCGAGAATGTCTACCGAATTGACACTCTTGCCAGCCCCCTAGCGAGACACGACCCCTTGCCGTTGCTAGGGTCGGGGGCTCGATAGCAAAATTAATGCGCGTAAAGTAAGGGTGACCCGTCTCTCGGTAGTGGCCCGAATTGTTTGATCGACTTGGGTGGCCCGCTGGCACAGGACTTACCTCGATGGCATGAGTGATGGGTTCAGGGAGCTCTTACCATATATGTTCAAGCAGAATCTGGGTCCATCGTTTGTGATGGGTCGGCATAGCCCGCGTGGGGCATCCTGCTGCTCCCTACCTGTCTCTCGGCAACGGCCAAGCCGTCCGATCGACTTGTGTTACCTACTGGGATAGGACTTACCTACGGAGATAGGGGATGAGAACATCCCGCCCGAAAACTTAGTTATAGGCAGATAAGCCAGGCGATGAACTCGTAATAAATGGATAAGCTCTTAGATTTCGTTATGGCCAAACGGTTTTGAGCCCTTCTCCCCCTTTTGTATAAAAAGGTTGGTGCGCTCCAACCCTTTCCATCGTTAAGGCTGTAAAGCTCGAGGTGCGGGTGAACAAATTCTGATCACGCTGGTGAGCAAAGACGCCGTAGCCGCCGAGGCATAGGTTTCTCGTAGTCCGACTAGTTTTACTCAGAGTTTGTTTCCGTATCCCAAGATTCTAGGTCTCAACGTGAGAGGGGGTCGGGCATGGAGAATGTTTGCCAGGTTGATGTACTCTTAGACGCGCACCGACTTTTTTGATAGCTAAGGCCAAAAAAGCCTGGGGTGCAGAAAAAATACTCTGATCACGCTGGTGAGCAAAGATGTCGTAGCCGCCGAGGCATAGGTTTCTCACAGTCTGACCAGTTTTACTCAGCATTTATTTCTACAAACCTCGCTTCTGGGTCTTAACATGAGAGAAAGTCAGACGTAGAGAACGTCTACCGGATAGGCACACTCTTATTAGCCCCCGAGTGAGGCTCGACCCCCGCCGTTGCTAGGGTCGGGTGTCACTAAAGGACAAGGAATTTGATAGCGAAACTGCTAAGAGAAAATGTGTGTTTATTAACGGTAAAAGCGACGTAGCTGCTTGATGTTCCAGGCATTAGTGAAGACCTCGCCATCGATGGTCTTGAGCTTGTAGGCGCCTAACCGGAGCACCTCCACTATGACGTACGGTCCCTCCCACGGTAGAGAGAGCTTGTGGCGGTCCTTGCTGCTTTAGATGAGTCAGAGGACTAGGTCTCTGACGTTGAAGGCCCGCCCCCACACTTGACGGCTGTGGTACCATCGCAGCGCCTACTAGTACTTGGCCGAGCGGAGGAGGGTGGCGTCGCACGCTTCATCTAGCTAGTGTTCGCCTAAACGGATTAAACAGACGTTTAAACGGCCACTAAACGGTAAACGGTGGTAAACTATTTTGTTTAGGGGATAAACGAAAATTAAACGGTTGACCGTTTAAACAGTCAAAAAACGGGAAAACGGTCTAAACGGCCTAAACGGAACGGAGATAAACGGTATTAAACGGGCTAAACAGCTGTTTAAACGATTGTTTAGGCGAACATGAGGTAAATCTAGTTCAGTTTTGTATGGATAAATTTGTATACTTAAGTTTATTATATTTATAAATGTGTACACTTGATATGTTACATGCATAAATATCTATATTTGGTTCTTTTCACATGCATAAATATATATACATACCAAAATAATTGATTTTTACTCGGATAAATATGTATAAATGCTAGAATACTTGATTTTTTACATGCACATATATAATTATATGTTTTTTTAAGTACAAAACCGTTTAGACCGTTTAACTTCGTTTAAACACCGTATAAACAGCCTAAACGCTAAACAAAGGGCGACCGTGTAAAGACCGTTTACCGTTTAGGAAAGCATTGCATCTAGCTGGTCTCCTTCATATGCTCCCCCTTATTGAAGCCCCAGGACAAGAACCGCTTTAAGAGGCCGTAGTCCTTGTATAGGTGCTTGATGGGGAAAGCATGGTTCGGGCATGGCCCTTCGAGCAGCCTCTCGAAGTGGTTCAGGGTTCCCTCGGTGGGCTTTCGGCCTCCCTTACGGTCGGCAGTGGCCATGAGCGAGCCCTCACGCCACTGTTTGTTCTTCTTCTTGTTGGGATGGTTGGAGACGCCTTCGCCGACGTCCTCGTCCCGCTTCGCCTTGCCCTTGAGGATGCATCGGCCAAAGGCCTAAGGTCCCGGCAAGTCGGTGCTCGAGCTTTGGTCCTCGCAGCTGTCGTAGCATCCGCCATGATGTGGGTGGTAGCCATGGCTAGCCCCCTCCCTCGCATCGCCGCAGGCACGCCTATAGGTTTTGAGGGTGTTGCGTGCGTCATGGTGGAGGCCGAGACGCTCATGCGCCTGAACCGCGGTGCGCGGCCTACCACCTTGCTGCGCCTGGTGGACCAACACATCCTCGTTGGGTTGTTCTAAGGGCACGTTACACCTACGAGCGTCGAGGGTGTCGCGTGCGTCACGATGGGGGCCGAGACGCTCATACACCGTAACCACGGTGCGCGGCCTGCACGGGGGCGCTGTCAGGGCGCTCCGGACGAGGAATTCTAGAGAGAGCGGCTCTCCTCCGGTAAGCTTGGTCATGATGTTGGCGAACGAGAAGGTGAGGTGGCGCAGGTCTTCCCGAGATGGCCAGGGTCCGAGGAAGACGCCGAGCTGGCGCTCAAGCCTCCCATGGTTGAAGTTGAGGAGTTGATTGCTTCTGGGGGCATGGGCCTCTGGTGTGTGCGGCTGTAGCTCCTCCAGCGCTTTGGCGGTCGCGTCGAGGCCGGCAGAGTGGAGAGGTTGGACAGCGGCGGGAGCACGCACTAGCTCTCCCTCCGTCTTGACGATGAAATCCAAATGCCTGAGGCGCACGTGCGCGCCCGGGACCCGACTGACATTGCGATTAGCCATCCGAGGCCTGGTGTGGACGTCGAGATACGCAAAAGGCTCCTACCTGGCGCGCCAACTATCGGTGTTTCGAGTTGCCACCGACTAGTAAATTTTTAATATTGCGCGTTGGGCTCGGATGATGTGCTAAGAGGACATGAGGTTTATACTGGTTCGGACAGAATGTCCCTACGTCCAGCTCGTTGCTGCCGCTCGTGTTACTAGCACTGAAAGTTCGTAGTAGGGGTTATAAATGGGCGAGAGAGGGACATGTCCCAAGTCTCTGATGGACAGGTTGAACGGGTGCCGAGAGCTCGGTCGCTGCTCGGTTGTATGTTCGGGGTTCGATGAGTTGATCGGATTCGAGTCTCTTGTGGTGCGTTGCGATGAGTTCCGATGCGATCGATTCGAGTCCGATGCCCCATAATGGGATGCCCTGCTTTCCCTTTTATAGGCCAAGGAAAAGCAGGGGTTACAGCGGAAGGAAAAAAGGAGAATCAGAAGGAGAAAAAATCCTCCAGGAACGTCGGGTCCTTCTTCTCTTCTATGCGGGTCCCGCCGACCCTATAGACGTCAACAGGGATAGCTTCACGCGGCGGCCCTGTCCGTCACTAGCGTCATGCACAGGCGTCATCTCCCGGTCGTGGCGCTCCACTCTGTCCTAGCCGATGTTGTGGCGAACTGATGCGTCTGTCAGTGTTCGTACGAGGGTTAGGCAGAACAACACCGGTTCGCCCGACGCTGTTTCTGATGTGAATTCTCAGGTATGGCCCATCACGGCCACGGATTATATCGGGGTGTACCGGTCACCTCCCTGGTGTTAGAGCTTTGACCCAGACCCATACGCTTGGACCTAGAGTGGTCGGCGGCGGTATGGGTCTCTGTCGGGCGAGACGGAGCCCCCGGCCTCGGGGTCGGGCGAGGCGGAGTTCCTCCCCAGAGGCCGGACGAGTCGAAGTGCAACCCCGAGGCTTGGGCGAGGCGGATCCCAAACCCAAGGGTCGGGCGAGGCTGAGCCAGCCCTTAGAGGTCAGGCGAGGCGGAGCCCGCCCTCAGGGGTCGGGCAAGGCGGAGCCCACGGCCTCGTTGTCGGGCGAGGCGGAGCCACCCTCGGTAGTCAGGCGAGGCGGAGCCCGCGGCCTCGGTGTCGGGAGAGGTGGAGCCAACCCTCAGGGGTCGGACGAGGCGGAGTCCGCGGCCTCGGTGTCGGGCGAGGCGGAGTTTGTGCACCTTGGGGTCGGTTGGAACTGTAGTCGCGCTCTTGACTGCTCGGACGAATCAATGTTGATGGTTATTAGCTTCTTCTCTTCGAGTACCCTGGTATTGGTCCCCGACAATACTCATGTCCATATTTACGCCATACTGCTTGCCCCCTATGTTTCCACTAGATTATTTCAACTTTAGGATCTCACCCTATCGTCTCACCATCTCTCATGTGCCACGTCCGCAGCTAGTCAAAAAATGACTAACTGTTTCCTCGTAGCCTCACTCCGCATCGTCAATCCCTATCTCCTCAATTTAGGGCTTATTATTTGATACAGCTCTAGCTCGTATATACAATTTGTAGGCTTAACTAAAATAATTTAAGTATTTATTATGTTTTATTCGAATTTGAAACAAAATAATTTATATAGATTCTCTAGTTCCGCCTCCAAAAGATCATACATAACCGGACAGATGTGCGAGGCGGGGTGGGATCATGAGGAAGAAACGTGTGCGGTACAGGAGAGGAAGAAAATGGCAATGCGGCAACAACAGCACGACGCATGCATGGGGTCCCCCTGGAGTAGCGATGGTCACCCGCGCAGGCGACAGATAGTCGTTGCGTTGTATTTGTGCGTTCTGACGTTCTCCGTCCCTAGTCCGTGCACCCAAAGTGCCACACGTAGATCGTAGTCAAAGTGGGTTTTTTTTTTCTGGACTCTATCCCGTCATGCGAAGCCCATTGGATGCTAGTATTGGTTCCCATGCCTATAAGTGCTTGGACCGGGAATTGGGGAAATGACTCGGCCCCGTGGTGCAAAAAAAACTGTTCACAGAGTTACTGTTTATGGCTGCTTTCCTCTCACAAATTTCTCCAGATTCCTCCAAACTCCTCCAAACGAATGGGTCATGAGCTACTCCCAGTAAGGTACCTACATTGGAGACGTGGCATGCGCTGTATCATACTCCTACGATTTTCTAAAATATAGGTTGTTTTAGGGTTGTCTTAAGTTAAATATTTTAAACTCTAACTATAAATAAATTCTTTTAGATTAAATTTGAAAATATGAAGTGATGTAAGTAGATTTATCTTGAAATGTAGTTTTATAAAAGTATATATTGACTATATTTTATAAATATTTTATAGCCAAAAGTAATGGTCAAAGTTATTTTTTAAAACCGTATCACTGTCAAAACGACGTCTTTATGAAACCGGAGGGAGTATAACCGTGTCGTTTCGGTTCCTCACAAGCTCCATGCAATCCGTTCTGAAGTAAAGAGCAGACAGGCAGAGGAATACAGTGCAAGATTTGTACCTGTGCCTTGTGTTGAAGCTGCAGGCGGTAAGTAGCTGGCATGATTGGTTCATTGCTTTTGGTATGCGCATGTAAGTAGTACTAGTATATAGGGCTTATTCCCTCCATCTCAAAATAAACAGACATCTCGCTTTTTGAAGAGTCAAATATTTTAATTTCTGACCAAATATGTACATATACTAATATTTACAATAAATAATAAACATCATTAAATTAAGCATGAAAGATACTTTAGCAATACATTTATTTGAAGATGCAAATTGATGCTATTTTTATATCCTTAGTTAAATTCCGTTTTAAAAATTACTCTTAAGAGACGAGATACATGTTTATTTTGAAACTGATGAAGTCCTCGTCGTGGGTGGAGCCGCAGGCCGTCGTGCTGCACCTGCACCTGCACCACGCCACTTCATCTCGGGTAGTTCTTAGGCCGGGCCCCAAACGCTAGCATTGGGCCCAAATTCAGGTAGCCCGCCATCTGTTGGCAGTTGGCTGGCCCATCCAGCAGCCGCGCCCTCCCTTTTGTGGCTCCGCTTGCTAATACAGTAGTAGTACGAGAGAACCTGTTACACAGTATCATTGTATTATGCTACATATAAACCAAGCAATCACCCAAATTAAAAGAAGGAAGCAGGGCGTACACAGGGCGAGCTACGCCTACGCTACAGGCCTGTCCAGCGCATTCGGCCGGCGTCGGCGCGCCCTCGTCGACGGTCGTGTACATACCGCGCCGCCGAACGCCGTCACAGTCACTGACCGGCCGCGTTGCTGTTGCTGTAGGTACGTACACTCGTGTAGTGTAGCAATCACGCGCGAAGAAGACTGGAACACTAGAAAGATCCTGCCGACCGTCCGGACGATACAGTCTGTTCGCTGGCTCGTAAACGATCGTAAATTTCTAGCTGAGAACAGTGTTTTTCTCTCACACCAAACCAGCCAGCAGTAAATAATCCACGATACGATACGGCCTCCCGAACAGGCCGACAGTGCGTAGTGGGTGCGTTGCTCTTGTCCACTGTGCTTCCACTTCCACTTCCACTTCCACCCTGGGGGGCTGAGCAGGCAGGCAGCCGGCCGGGCGTCGCGGGCGCGGGACAGGTGGGTGGGTGGCGCCGCACGAGGCCACCGGCCACCGCCCACCGGGACACGCTGCTTGCTTGGTCCGTCAAACCGCCGAGCCCACCACGGGGCGCACGCACGACGCCATCTGCCGACCCCTCCACAGTCCACACACACCCTTTTGCCGCGCCTGCCCGGGCCCCCGAATGGAAACGGGGGTCCTTTTCTTGGCGTGCACGCGGCCGCGGGGCGGCGGGCGGCGCAGGCCGCCACCAGTGGCACTGGCACGGGTCGGGGGCTCGGGCGGGGTCGCCTTCTCCGGTCTCCGGCAGCGTTCGCGCCGCATCCCGGCATCCGGATGCAGGTTGGTTGTTCCATACCAATCGGGCTCCCGTTACGTTAGTTGGGCGATGAACATCGCGGCGGCGTTGGCGGCCTTGTTCCGTTCGGCCCGTCTGCACGAGCACAAGGATGGAATGGGATTAGGCCGGAAAGCACGCCTCATAATGGATATATATATTTATTGTAGATCATCATGGCGCTCTAAACTGGTCCCGGTCCATGTCTTAATCGGCGGATAAGGATAGCTTAACGTAATGCAAGTAGCATGTAGCACTGTAGCAGCCCCCGGTTGACTTGTCAACTCCATGTCCAACAACATGGCATATGGCAACATTGCATTATGCATTCTGAATCTGTGATACGGTGCTGCTCCAACCTTTCCCTTTTGACCAGCAGCGCCTAGCGTTCTCGTGGCTCGCGGGAAAAGACTTTTGCAGGCGACGGCGGCGGCGTTCGCTAGGTGCTCAAGCTTTACTTGATGCAAGGCAAATTTATATACGGATTAGTTGCAGGCATATGCATGACCTTTTTCATTCGGTTTGCGCACACCAACCTGTTCCTGTACTGGGAGTGGGTTTTACTATAATGAATGGTCTTTACTGACCTCTATGTGATGTGAGCGATGATAACAGCAATTTTATGTGATCAACTCAACTGAAAGAAAAATATAACCGCACATTAATCCCTTTTCCCTTGTTGCTCCAACAGAAGTCAGTCCTTACATAAAAAAAATCGTTTTTTTTCCTTTGATAGCCAGATTAGGTAGTGCTGAGATGGACCAAACCTTTGAACAAAAAGAAGACCTAACGGAAACAGACTTGCTACACAGTAACCGGTTGTTTTGGAGGTTGTAAACAACCGGTTTCTGAGCCGTAGAATGTAGACTGGCTGCCGTCTGAGCCGTTCGATTTTGTTTCCTGTTCCCTCTGTCGCATAGCTCGCAAGCTGCCGCCGCCCAGGTGCGGGTTCCCGCTCCCTCCTTCGTCGCATAGGTCCTAGATCGCCGCCCGCGCCTGCTCCCCGCTCCCTCAGTCGCATAGCTCCCAGGCCACCGCGCGCAGGCTCAGGCGCGGACGCGGCCGTCCACGACGCGGTCGCTGCCATCCCCCGGCGCGGGCGCGGCCGTCCACAGCATGGTTGCCGCTGTCCCCCGGCGGTCGTTCCTAGCGCTGGCACAAGTCGGCCCCCTCCCGTCCACCATTTGTATTTTTTTTCAAATTTCTGAAGAATTTGTAAACAATTTTGACATATATTTATCTGATACGTAGAATCCATAAAATACATATTTGTGTTATACTCAAGTTACATCATTCTATCTAAGAAATTATACTGAAGAAATTATTATAAATATAGTAATAAGGTGATGTAAATATAAGATATTGTAAGTGTATAAAAAAAATATGTTTGTTGAAATGGGCTAAGGCCTCGTTTAGTTCCGCCGAATCGGCGCCGGCAGGAACACTATAGTGGCACTGTAGCTACAGTGTCGTTTTGTTTTTATTTGTTAATAATTGTTCAATTGTTGACTAATTATGTTCAAAACATTCGTCTCGCAAAGTACAACCAAACTGTGCAATTAGTTTTTAATTTCATCAATATTTAGTACTCCATACATATATCGCAAATTTAATGTGACGGGAAATCTTTTTTTTGCATAGTGTCGAATTCTGGAATTGGGGGCAAACTAAATGCGGCCTAAAGTTATTGGATAGACAGATTCAACGGAAAATGATCCGTTCCTTGTTTTTTCTAACTGACCGGTCAATATTTACCACACTAGTAACTGACCGGTTAATCCTGCGATTAGTGAGTCCCCGACATCCCATCGATGCTGACTTCCGCTTTCCCTTCGTCCTCCGCTTTCCGTCAGTTTTTTCTTTTTTTCTTTAACATGTTTCTTTTCTTTTGTGCCAGCAGACTTTAGGCCGCACGCTGCTAGCCTCCTATCTCCTCAGGGCTCAGTCTTCTCCGCTTTTTTTCCCCTCTCCTTCTGGACGCACCTGGAAAAATTGATCCATTTCTTGGCAGCTGCGCCAGTCCACTATTGATATCCCGGCGACCCAAAGCCCCCATCCCAGTCCCAGCAGCCTAAGGATTGGGGATTTTTGCTTCGTGTTCTGCTCCTGCTGTAGGCGTTGATTCGGGTGATGAGAGATGGCCTTTTTGGCGTGCTTGTGCCGATGTCCTCAGGACGAGGACGACGACGACAAGGAGGGGGAGCAGTTCAGAATCAATCGCCGAGTCGCCTCAGGTGATGAGCGATACTCATGGCTCAAATTTTTTTCTTGCGCTCATGTTTCCTGCTTTTGTCTTCGTTGTAGTATATACTGCGTCTGGCGGCTAGAAAATACTCGTTTCTCTCGGTGCTTTTATTCTGGTACTAACTTGTTCGTAGTATGTTTACTTCTTCGTGGTATGTGAGGTGAGGCCCTGGTACTCCGGTACCATGCTTCCTGTGAAGCTGAACGTGTTCTTGCTGACAGAGGGCGTTTGATTCTGAGGAAGAAAATAAGATCAAGTCTACTGATTCGTGAACTTGATAGCTGCAGCGTGACCAATTTTTAGTTGTTTATTTACGGGAGTATTGTACTCATACTCAGCCATCAAGAACCTTTTAATTCTGAATAGCAGGTCAACCTTTTCTTTTCGCACCCATCGAGGCACCCAGCCTCATGGATGAATTCCTCACCCAAGGTCCCCATATTTGAAAAAACTCTTATGTCCTTTTTATATAAAGGGCGTACCCAGTGCAGAGAGCTCCCGCTCTGTGCGGGGTCTGGGGAAGGGTGTCAGTGGCAAGCTTTACCCTCGCCTGTGCAATGACTCGAACCCGGGACCTTCCGGTCATAGGCGGTAAGACTCTACCGCTTGCACCAGAGTCTTTTTATATGAGAAGGAATTTTATTCTGAACTATGCATTAGGCATGCACACGACCCTTGATTATTTCAAATTCTAGCTAGTGGCTTCAATAAAATGCTATCAAACAGCAGAGTGCGAAAACTCTTATATGTCTGCCATTTATTATCTCATAAGACGAGTGGAGAAAATCAGTAATCAAGAGTCGTGAAGAAAATAAATGCTTGAAAACAGTGTTGGGTGAGCTATGAGAAAATTGTTGATATATTCTTGTTTGGTCTTTTTTCGTCAGTTGTGTTCTTATTCATTGACACTTATTGTATCTTTTGGTTTTCAATGGGCCATTGACAGTGGACTACTCAAAATCTTCTGAAAGCAGCCCATTGAATACTGAGAGAGTGGCGCATATGGAAGGAGCCCAGCTAATTGGTAGACATGAGGAAGCAACAATCTTCACGCTTAAATCAGCTTGCTGAGGCTACCAAAAATTTCAGGGAGGACTATCTTTTGGGGCGAGGAGGATTTGGTTGTGTCTACAAAGCAACTCTTAGTAATGGGCAGGTTTGTGGTCTCGGTTCATGTTTCTCATTGTTTTATTTTAGTTATGCTGCGAGCTCACTACAGTTTTGCGAGAAAACATTACACTGCATACTTAGTGTTAATGCTTTTAAGAAATATTTCATTTTTCTGATAGCAACGTGAGCTGTTGAAAATATGGTAACCTAATTTGTATTTTCTATATATGTCTAATGCCGCTCCAGCTTTTGCTGCATGGCAGGTTGTTGCAGTCAAACAACTTGATCTAAATGGGTTCCAAGGGAACAGAGAATTCCTTGTGGAGGTTCTCATGCTCAACCTCCTGCATCACCCTAATCTAGTCAATTTGCATGGCTACTGTGTTGATGGTGATCAGCGCTTGCTCGTTTATGAGTATATGCCATTGGGATCACTAGAAGACCATCTACATGGTTAGTTACTGTTTTATGTTGGAAATGTATGATATCCTCAGCATCAGGAGCAACTTAAAAATTCCTACTTGTAATTTTATTTTCATGATAATACTGTTAATATAAAAACACTGGGTGTTTCGTATATTGAAGGACCTTCCAACATATGCAGCATCTTTTTTTCCCCCTACAAGCCTGTTTAAGTATTAAAACATGTTAAGATAAATTGTTCGACCCATAATGTGCACTGATTTTATTGTCAGTTCTTATCGCAAATTAGGGATAAAAAACAGAAATGTATACTGAACTTGAGACCGAAGATGCTACCTAGTTAAGTTTACCATAACCAATACGTTGAACAAAATGTCTGAAGTATTTGCTTCAAAAGGATTAAAGTACCCCTCTGACATGCCGTTTACATTGAAGTTTGGCACTGAATCGTTATTGTGATTATTTACCATTTATTACTGCCAGTTGTATTCATTTATTGTTGCTTTCAATAGATCTTGCACCTGATCAAGAACCTCTAGATTGGAGAACACGGATGAAGATAGCTGCTGGGGCAGCTTCTGGTTTGGAATACCTACATGATAAGGCAAATCCTCCTGTTATTTACCGAGACATTAAACCATCAAACATTCTCCTTGGCGAAGGGTATCATGCAAAATTGTCCGACTTCGGACTTGCTAAGCTTGGTCCTGTAGGTGACAAGACTCATGTGACAACACGTGTCATGGGGACACATGGTTATTGTGCTCCTGAATATGCCTTAACTGGACAGCTGACAGCGAAGTCTGACATCTATAGCTTTGGCGTCGTTTTCCTTGAGCTAATTACAGGTCGAAGATCACAAGACAGTGATCGGCCTCCTGAGGAACAAGACTTAGTTGCGTGGGTATGCTTTAATTTCAGAATGCATTCAAGTGCTCCAATAATTGGTTTTGTATAAAGAAAATCAGATGCATATTAAAATATGTATTGAAGATAAATTATTGAACTAAAAGAATTATCCAATGTGTTAAAGAATAATAACATCTTATTGTTAGATTGTTGTCTCAAAGCTTTGGCTATGGTTAATATTTTTTATTCCTCTGTTTCCGTCTACATTTAAGTAAATTAACATTACATGGGTTAGGTTTTGGAGATACCTACAACTGTCAACTACATGATGTGAACCATTTTCTGACAATCAGTAGTTAGTTTGTTAAAAAAGTCTCGAATTTTGTATGCATCTTAATACCCTGGAAGTGATCATCTTTTATGTATCAAGAACTCTACCTCATTTCCAAACACCGGTATTATATAGGACTCATTAGCAGTGAAGCTGTTGTGTTGCTTGAATTATACAGGCATCTTTATTTTCCCATTTGATGGCACAATCTATGTTAACCGCTGAAGTTTATGTTGATCTGTGTACAGGCTCGTCCATTGTTCAAAGACCAAAAGAAGTTTCCCAAGATGGCTGATCCTTTGTTGCGGGGCAGGTTCCCAAGTAGGGGTTTATATCAGGCACTGGCTATTGCAGCAATGTGTTTACAGGAGAAAGCTAAAAACCGGCCTCCCATTAGGGAAGTTGCCGCAGCTCTCTCTTATTTAGCATCACAAACATATGACAGGAACAACAGTGCTGCCCGTTGTAACCGTGCTGGCCCTTCAACATCAAGAGTTCTGGATGATCAGATTGGCCAGGACACCACATTCGCTAATCAACACGGAGCTCAGATGTCTATGCATGGCCAGACAAATCACGTCATGCCTGAAGTGAAGGAAACTTCGTGGAGTGGGAATGGTTCACATCGTGGAGGAAGGGGAAGAATTACTCCAAATGGCGCTGATAGGGAGCGTGCACTTGCAGATGCCAACGTATGGGCTGAGGCTTGGAGGCGCCAGGAGAAGGCAAGCAAAATGCGATTGTGATTCGGAGCTTGACTGCGACCTCTGCATGAGTTTTGACATGTCATTGCAAAGATGCTTACTTCGCATACATTTTGAAAAATAACTGTGGATACAGAAGGATTGTTAGAAGAGAATGAGGAATAATGTGCAGCGGAAATGTAGAGCTTCACCAGAGTGAGCGCTTCAAAGATTTCACCGGTGGAATCTACAGTACTCAGACTTGTTTCACTGCGTACATGTAAATAAAGCTTTATAGACAGACACTCCACACTCCATAGATACATGTAATAGCTCCATAATAGGCACCTAGAGTACACAACCTTTCTGTAGTGAAAGTTCAGCGGTTTTGGATACATAACATAGGATCCGCTGTCGTCATACGTGAACTGGTATGCAGGGCCGGCCCTGTGTTTTTAGGGGCCCAGGGTGAAACCAAAATTTAGGGCCCCTTATATGCACATGAACTAAGCACTTATACGTATAAATTGTTAATGATAAACGCTTAGTTACATATACAAAAGCGATATTCAGAAAAAAAAACAATTCATATATAATAAAATACCTTAAAATTTTATTCTGATGTTCTCGATGCGAAGTCATTAATTATGACAGATGCTCTAGTTCCTCGACAACAACCAGTCAACCATCACCATCTTGTTTGGATCTCTACGCTTGAATTACTCTTATAAAAAAACTTACGTATAGATCTCTCCGTGATTGTATTAATTCATCTACTCATGCTCACTTTTTTCTTTTCTCTATTTGACGAGATTTTGTACAAAATATTTTTTAAAAATAAAGGAAGCATGTAAGCTTTACTGTACGTGTGCATGCATAATCATGTGCGCTTTGAAGAGGCAAGAAGATAGTGAAGGGAACTAGCAAATTGCTCTGGCTTTCATGTCTTGTTTAATAGGAGAAGATGAAGAAAGCTAGTTAGCATGGTTGCTCAGGGCCCACCAGATCGAGTTCGCAAAGTAGCTCGCATGAGGATCGTCAGGTTGTTGCAGAGTGGTGTACCTGCAGGCTAGCAACGGCGCAGACTATTCGCTGGCTCGCTGCTGAGCCTTAAATACGGTATTCCTGGGATGGGGCCCCATGGGATCGGGGCCCAGGGCGGCCGCCCCACTCGCCCGCCCTCAGGGCCGGCCCTGCTGGTATGTATTACGACTTGCAGCATACACATTTTTATGTCATTCATGTTAAAAACTTCGGTGCTCTTTTTTGCCAGTGTTATGTTCAGATTTTGTACATGTAGCTTGTGCGCTTCGGTGCAAATCTGGAGCGTCCGAGGTTCATCGGGACTGTGATGGGAAAATGTTACAATGAATGGTGTTATCCTAGCTGCAGAAATTGTTACTGTCGTCTGTTGACGCAAAGATTAGTCACGCACCATCTAGGGCTAGATCGTCTGGATCGACACGGACTGAAAGAACGTTAAAGATTGGTCACATACCAGCTAGGGCTAGATCGCTCGGGTCACTATGGACCGAAGAACACAGCAAGGATCATACTTACATGGTGAAGAACGGAGAGGTTTATGAGCAAACCCTCGAAGAATAACCAATGGCTTATGTGACGATAACTAATCGCTTACGTGACGAAGAATGGCTCGTTTCCGAGCAAACTAGCAAAGGGTAACCAATCGTGCTTGTGTGACGAATAATGGCAAGTTTCCGAGCAAACTAGTAAAGGAACCGTCGAAGCTCTCGCTCGGGACAGACCCCGTCGAGGCAAGAACATCGGCGGGTTGCCCTAGATTAGCTGGCAAGCCTAGGACACCATCCTTGATCGTCGGATCAAGAGATGAACAGCGGCACAGAGTTGAAAAAAAGGATTTAATAAATAAATGTAAAAAGATCGATTGTGCGTTGGATACCTCAATCGGCCATGTACCTCTATTTTATAGGGAGTAGGAGTGATCTAATCCCGTTGAAAAATCAATGTGGTACTATTATTATGTCGCTTTATAGAGTTTTCTTTAGATTGGGGCAAAACTAAACATGGGCCTCTTAAAATTGGTCTGGGCCCAATTTTAATGTCAACACCGTCAGTCAAGGTTTTCATCTTTTTGCTAGCTTCTACCAGCCAGATGCTAGAATCTAAAACTAATAAATAAATGTAAAAAGATTGATTGTGTGTTTGATACCTCAATCGGCCATGTACATTTTATAGGGAGTAGGGGTGATCTTATCCCGTTGAAAAATCAATGTGGTACTATTATTATGTCGTTTTATAGAGTTTCTTTTAATTGGGCCAAAACTAAACATGGGCCTCCTAAAATTGGTCTGGGTCCAATTTTAGTGTTAACACCGTCAGTCAAGGTTTTCATCATTTTGCTAGCTTCTACCAGCCAGATGCTAGAAGCTGAAACAAATGGCCTAGTTGTGGAGCTGGCTTTTAAAAAGTTAGAAAGCTGGCTTACGAGGAAATGAACTAAAATCTGAAAAGAATGCTAAGAAGAGTTTTTCTAGTTCCTGACGTGCTGTAAAGCTAAAAACTTATTACAAAATACAATAGCAAAAATTTTAACAGTCCAAAGCCAGAAAAAACAGCTTTCAAGGCAAAAGATCAAAAGCTGCGACTCGAACAAACATGGCCTTGATAGTAGCCGACCAACACTGTTGTGCATACAACGTACTGAAAACCTAAAATTTGTGCTGAATTTGTTTTCCTTCTTTTGATCTCAAGCTGCCGTCGCTCTTCATGATTCTTGTCGTGTCCACAACAAACCAACCCCGCCCGTCCGAAATATGCAGGAGAAAAATGCGTGTAATAATTGGGAAAAAACAATGGGAACGGCGCAACTACCCTTCTCTCTATCCACAACCAGAAATACAAAGGTAGGCAGTTGTCCTGTGTGTTCGGGAAAAAAAATGGCACAATTACATGCCAAAACACAAGATGTGCAACAATCTTAGCTGGGAATTGGCCATAAAGCAAGCTGGTTGATGATGCTGCCTCGTTCGGATTATCAGGTCTCTGATCAAACACCTGCAGACTGCGGTTCGTAGCCTCCGCTCTACTCAAACAATATACTACATAGCATCATGTCTGTGTATATCCCCTCAGCTCAAATCGAATACGCAATTAGAATCCACAAAAAAGAAAGAAACAAATCAAATATGTGCTGGTAAATATGGTCCGTGACATCAGTCAGGGGAAAAACTTCGTTCACGTTTTGCAGATATACGATGAATTGCACAAGACAAGACCCCATAGCGGCATAGCCACATACACATACTGTTGAATCTATCCATATCCATGATGGTTACAGAGCAACAAATGCTAGCCGGCATACATGCATACAAAAAAATGCAAGTTCAGCCAAAACTAAGCATGCCTAGCCTGTCGTTTAGACTCCAAATCGACGAGACATGGCACTGGGGATGGATGACAACGAACCTGTACCGATTATATACGCACGTACGTCGCACATAACAGAGGAAGGGAGCTGGGGGCTCGACCAACGGCATGGCCGTGCTATCGGAAGAAGCCGCGGCGGAGCGGCGGGGGCTGCAAGAGGGCGACGAACGTCAGGACGGCGACGGCGACGAGGACCAGAGCTATGAGGATGTTCTCGTCGACGGGGAGAAGGCACACCTGCCCCATGATCGCACAGGCTGGTGGTGAATGGCGATATGCAGGGGAGGGGAGCTCAACTGCAACTGCAAGCGGGCAAGTATGGTATGGTATGGTATCTAGACGCCGTTGGGCGTTGGGCGTTGGCGTTGGTCACGAGTATGCCTGTTATAGTTGTTCAAGTCTCTGTCTCTATCTCTCTGGGTCAACTGCTCTGTGAACGTATTTTTCGGCCTGTTCGCTGGTTGGTTTCTGGGTTGATAAGCTCGATTGGTGCTGGCTTGTTGTGAGAGGAAAACACTGTTGGCTAACTGATAAGCCCTGGCTGAAACCAACAAACGAACAGGTTGTTTCTCTAAAGCATGAAAAGAGACGGAAGAACTCCCAGTGTTGCGATGCCATGGACCATCCACTCGTCTCGTACCGTCGTACACCTCAATACCATTCTATGGAATTACGTACTCCTTCCGTCTACGAAAGAATGCAATTCTCGTTTTTCAAGAAGTAAAGCATTTTGAATTTTAACTGAATTTATTCAAAAAAAATACTAACATTTTTTAATACAAAATAAGTACCATTAGTTATAGAATATATTTTTATAACAAAGTTACTTGGTGACATAAATGTTAATAATATTTACTATAAACTTGGTTAAACTTGAGCAAATTTGACTGGCACGGATTTCATAATTATATTCTTTTACGGATAGAGGGAGAATTAATTTGGTATTTTTGGCGTTTTCAATGGGAATTAATTTTTGGCCCATGAGTCATGACTAGGTCGGTACAACAGCTGCAAGTTGCAGCAGCGGTTTTGAAGAGATCCGGCCGGTGCATCCTTAGGTCACACCATTTGCATCGTCAACTTGATATATTGTCATAATACACCAGTTCTACTTGTTTTTTTATATACACAACTGTAAATCCTTTAATTGATCTACATCTTTATCACCTGTCCTCACCAAACAAGAATTGTAGATTTTTCTATGTTTCTCTAGACAGAGGTGGGGGATTTCTTTGAACCCAGCCTCTTGTTTTGGAACATGCATGAAATGTAATGCACTGGACCAGATTAAAGTACATGCAGTACAAACGTGAATTATGACTCGTGAGCTACTCCCTTGCAGCAAGGCCTCTTGTTAATAAGCTTCAAGGTTCAATACTTCAGAGTCGTGTGGGTTCGGTGGTGACTGATAGGTCAAAAAATAGATTTTACCTTGAGTCTGAGCATCCGGACCTCGTTTTCTTTTATAAAATGAACAAATTTGATAAGACTATTGTCGGTGTTTTGGAACCGGGGGTCCCTCAACCAACGAGTGAATTTGTGCTGCGTGCCGCTAATCCCGGATGGTGGCGCAAAGAGACACAAGGTTTATACTGGTTCAGGCAATCGAGGCCCTACGTCCAGTCCGAGAGATCGATCTTGTATTCCTTGCACCGGAGTGCTCGTAGTAGGGGGTTACAAGCTAGGTGAGAGAGGGAACTAGCCCCAGGTCTCGGCGAGTGTGGTGCGGGCTGCTTGAGGCGTTGTTCCCAAGCAGCGTAGAGTGCGTGGTTCTATCGGCGTGTTAGTCTTCTGGCCTCCCTCAGAATGGCCCCATCCTCCCTTTTATACTCTAAGGGAGGACCGGGACCGTCTTGCAGGGTGCTACATAGCGCTTACGTAAATGGGGTGGCGTGTCCGAGCCACGTGGTCGGCCACTTTGTTGTGGTATGGTCGATGGAGTGGCCCGTCCTTGTCATGCGGAAGTGACATCTTTGGTCATACTTTTCGGTCTTGTGCGTCGTGGGGCTCCAGATGCGGCTTGATGCGAGGACATGGCGGGCGGACGTCTTGGTCGCCGTGTAATGACGTCGTGGGGAGCGGCTGCTCTGCGAGATGCCGAGGCCGAGCCATCGTGGGGGCTCGGTGGTCATGGACCCTCAGTGCCGAGCCCGTGAAACAAACTGTCGAGGCCTTGGGGGGAGTTATTGGCCCTGGGTACTGATTTCGAGGCCACAGTAGCCCAGACGTGGCTCCCCATGCTGCGTTGTTCTTGGAGCAGGAGTTGGCAGCACAGTGAGGCATGGGTGTCAACCATGTGCACGGTGGATAGCATAGTGACGGGTAACCCCCTTGATCCCGGGGACGTCACGAGTCATCGCGTGATGATGGCGTCGTGAGGGCTCAGGCTCTGTAGGTGCGAGGCCAAGCCATCGCGGGGGCTTTGGCGGACATGGGTCCTCGGGCTGTCGAGCCCCCAGGAGCAAGCCGCCGAGGCCTTGGAGGAATTATTGCTCCTGAGTGCGATTCGAGGCCACAATAGCCAGATGTGGCTCCCCACGCTGCATTGTCCTCGGTGCAGGAGTTGGCAGCATAGTGAGGCATGGGCGTCAACCCATGTGCACGGTGGATAGCATAGTGACGGGTAACCCCTGCCCAGTCCGGGGGACGTGCAGGTCATCGCGTGATGACGTCGTGAAGGCTGTGGCTCTGTAGGTGCCGAGGCCAAGCCATCGCGGGGCTTTGGCGGACATGGGTCCTCAGTTGTCGAGCCCTGGAGCAAGCTGCCGAGGCCTTGGAGGGAATTATTGCTCCTGATGCGATTCCGAGGCCACAGATAGCCAGATGTGGCTCCCCACGCTGCATTGTCCTCGGTGCGGAGTTGGCGACATAGTGAGGCATGGGCGTCAACCCATGTGCACGGTGGTTAATGCGATGGCGGGTAACCCCGCCCGATCCCGCCTCTGTCCCATCGGCCATTCTGTTGTCTTTGTGCGCGGGCATGCGGTACATTGTCGAGGCAGCGATTAGCTGAGAGTTGATGCGACCTGACGTTTTGCGGAGGGACGGGAGAAGGAAGAGGTAGCGAGTCTTCGCCGAGCCCGCCTTGCGAGACGGAGGGTCGGTGGCCTCGGCCGAGGCCTTTAGCGAGAATCGACCGAGGCCCATGGTGAGGGGGCCTCGGCGAATCGGAGAATCGGTGAGGTCCGCGGTGATGAGGCCTCGGGCGAGTCGGAGAATCGGCCGAGGCCAGCGATGATGGGGCCTCGAGCGAGTCGGAGAATCGGCCGAGGCCCGGCAGACGTTTAGCTGGTTTCGATCTTCTGAAATCTAAGCGATCGTTTTTGGATCTTGCTTAGGGTACCCCTTCTCATGGTATCCGGCAGTAGCCCCGAGCCTTGGGGGAGTGGAGGCACTCCCCTGAGTTCTGGCGAGAATTGGCTCTTGATAGCTCTGTCGGGATGGTGTTTTGTTTTCGAGGTTTGGTGGGTGCTGCGGCCTTCTGCGAGTGTGTAACCTCCCTTGAGGCCCTGGAGGAGTGATTTCACTTCTTGGGGCTTTTTCTCTTCGAGTGAGGCGTTTTGATCGTGTTTGCCGGGCCCGTGGGTGCGAGTTCGGATCATGGGGCCTCGGCGATGTTCTGGAAAGAGCCCCTTAGCCTCCGCTTTGGGCGAGAGGGCCGTCGGGGTTCTCCGGCTTTTTTGTCACGACCCTCGTGCTTCCTTTTCGCTCGGAAGGAGGGGTGAAAGATGCCATGCCACCCTCGGTGGGCGCGGCGATGGCATCTCCGGTGGCTGTTATCGGGTAAGTCCGAGTGGAGGCCCGTGCCCGTTCGGTTGGGGTCGGCTAGCGGTCCGGAGACGCGCTCAAAAGTCTGGGAGGGTTTCTCTAGTGGGTGCCGAGGCCGTTCATTGGGCCTCGGTGGCTCGTGCCTCCCTACGGTGGGATCCCATTCGGAGACCTCCCTACCGGTCTCGGACACAACACAGGCGTGCTCGCATGCAGGCTCGCCCGTGGTAAATCCTGACTCTTTTGCCACAGGGGCAGGTGCCGAAACCCACAGGGCCCAACTTTCGAACCCTGGACCGTAACGGATCGGGTCGCTTGTTTTTATCTTGGGTGCGGAAGAGCCCCGAGCCTCCGCCGCGGAGCGAGAGGCGGTCAGGGTCCTCCCGACTTTTTTTTGCCCGTCCCCCGCCTGTCCTTTTTCGCTCGGACGGGGGGCTGTTCTGCCGAGTCCACTGCAGTGCGAGCTGAGCCATTGGGTCTCGACAAAGTTTGTAGGAGGAGCCCCGAGTCTCGCCGCGAGGCGAGAGAGCGGTCGAGAGGTCCCCGGCTTTTGGTTCGCCCCTCGCGCGTGAGGTCGGACCGACGAGCCCCCTCGGGTGCGAGCCTAGGTCGCGGGTCTCGGCGTCTTTTGCGAAGGAGCTCCCTAGCCTCTGCCGCGGAGCAAGAGGGCCGTCGGGGAGTTCTTCCGGCTTTTGAGCGACCCTCGCGCTTTCTTTTTAAAGCTCGGAAGGAGGGTTGGTTTTGCCGAGACCCCTCGTGTGCGAGTTCAAGTCATTGGGCCTCGCAGCGTTTTGCGGGGAAGAGTCCCTTAGCCTCTGCGGAGACAAGAGGGCCGTCGGGGATTCTCCGACTTTTTATTCGACCCTCGCGCTTCCTTTTACGCTCGGAAGGAGGGTGGAATGTGCCACGCTACCCTCGGTGGGCGCGAGCGATGGCATCTCCGGTGAGTGTTATCGGGTAAGTCCGAGTGGAGGCCCGTACCCGTTCATTTGAGGGGTTAGGCTAGCGGTCCGGAGACACGCTCCAAAAGTCTGGGAGGTTTCTCTAGTGGGTGCCGAGGCCGTTCATTGGGCCTCGGTGGCTCGGTGCCTCCCTCACGGTGGGATCCCATTCGGAGACCTCCCTACCGGTCTCGGACACAACAGGCGTCCCAAGCGTTTAGCTTGCTTGGGCCTCGGCTTTGTGTAGGCTCGCCCGTGGTGCCCCGACTCTGTTGCCACAGGCGGCCGTCGAAACCCCTAAGGGCCCAACCTTGAACCCCGGGACCGTGGCGGGCTTGGTGCCCGTTCCTTTGCTGGAAGGAATCGGGGTTATTTCTCTCCTACGATTAATTAATGGCGGTAGCGTCTTTTGAGGCGGCTTTTTGAGGGCGAAATGGCTCCTGCTTCTGCTGCTGCGTTGGGCGCGACGTGGCGTCGGCCGAATGAGGACGTACTGCACGCCTTGATTAACGAGGGGGGAAGCCGACGGGGCGTACACACTGCAGCGCGATTAACGAGGAGGAGTGTGTGCGTGGCGGTAAGACCGGATCTGGATAACCGCGCCGGATTTTTTGAAACTTCCCGATTTTGTCGCCCGGCGGTTTCGTCTTATCCTTTGCATAAATACGCATAAAGGGCCTCGCCCTTCCCTTCTTACCTCTCTCGCATTAAGCTTTTTTGCCTCCTCGTGCCGTTCTTTGAGAGCATAGAGCGCCGGGAAGAAGAAGGGCGAGGGCGAGACCAAAGAGAGAGGAGAGATTACCGCCGTAGCGGCGTCCTCCGCCACGCAATGGCTGGTGGTCCCGTCATCCTCCGGCGGATCCACAGGGCGGTCCGGCGTCACCGAGGAGAAGCTGCGATCGCTCGTGGAGGCGGTCTTCTTCGCCCGATCACCGAACCCCGACGAGCCGGAGTGGATTGCTCCGGGAACGAAGTCGGAGCCGAGGCAGCAGCGGCGGCTACGTGGTGAGCTTCGTCGTCTTCCACGAAGCGAGGCTTCGTCGTCCCTCCAGCGCCCGACCGCCGATCCTTGAGCTTTGACACAGGCCAAAAGGGGCCATGTAACGGATTGAGTTAGTTGCCGTGTCGTGGCGTTTTTGTGGCCGTCGAGGCCTTTAAAAGTATTTGCGTATGTCGTCTTTTTTAATTGTTTTCCGTTCTACTTCCGAGCTGTGCCTCTGTCTCTCGATCTTGGGAACCCGCAAAGAAAACCCTCGGGACCTAAGCCGTCCTTGGCGAAGGGTGGTGAGGAGCTGCCGTAGCCAGGCGTGGTAAACCGTTCTCACGTCTCGACCGGCCCTTTGGCCTCTAGACAAACTTTTGGTCTTTGGGTTTCTTGTGAAGGTCCCATCGGAGCGAGAGAGTTTTAGCGTGAAAAATTTTTTGAAAGACCATTAATAAATGGTGTTCGGGACTTAGGGGTTCCCCTTTCTAGCCCCGAGGAGGCCCGGCTTTGCGGAGGCGTGGCAGAGTCTCCCTTATAAGCGCTATTGTGACGTCGAGCCCCTATTGATAGACAAGCTCTCTGTACAGAACTTCCTCGGACCTCTCTGTCTTTTTTGGGTGAAAAGGTGGTGAGGGAGTTGCTTGTGTAGCCGGGAGGCGTAGGCCATTTTCACTGACTCACCCGGCCTTTTTCGCCTTTGAGACGATCGTGCGGTCCTTGGGTTCTATCGATCGGCTAGTCTATAAGGGGGTTTCTCGAAAAGTTATAACAACTAAGAACGCTTCTTTATTGCATTTCGAGAAACAATGTAAGCAACGTTTGGAATTTTAAGGGTAGAAAGCAGCGTAGTTGTTCTATGTTCCAAGCGTTGGTGAAGATTTCGCCCTTCTCGTTGGCTAACTTGTAGGTCCCGGGCTTGACACTTGAGCGACGATGTACGGCCCTTCCTGTGGGGGGTCAACATGGCGGCCCTTGTTGCTCTCGCCTCGATCTCGGCACCAGTCGCCCACCTTGAGTCTCGGCTTGACGCTTGCCGGGCTTGGTAGCGTCGTGAGGGCTTCTTTGGTACTGGCGAGTGTAGCAATATGACGTCTCGAGCTTGGGGAAGATGGCTCCGGCGGCTTCTTCCCCGAGGCGGCCGTGGCGATGTCGAGGGCAGCGGCGGCAGCGCGCGGGCGTTCGTCTAACTCTCGGACCAAGTCCCGACAAGTGGTGCGGAGAAGAAAGCACGGGCGATCTCCGAGTCGCCGGCGTATTTGGTAGCTCGGTGCCTTTGTTTGGAGAAGCGCCGGATGAAGTCTCGGAGAGACTTCGTCGCTTCTGGCGGCGACTTTTAAGATCCCAGAATTCCCGAGGCGCGCGTATGTGCCACAGAAGTTCCCGGCGAAGATTCTAACCAAAGTCGCGCCCGATCGTGGATTTGCGAGGAGGAGATGCTCCAGCCGGGCTCGCGCCGAGTCCGACAAGAGCAAAGGGAGATTGCGGATGATGAGCGAGTCATCGTCCGCGCCACCTAAACTGGCGAGCGGTGATGTCAGCGAGCCAGAGTTACGGGTTGGTCTCGCCATGTTGTACTTCAGCGAGTTGGCCGGTTGTCGCCGAACCGGCGGGGAAAGAAGCAACGCAGATGGCCTGCTCTTGAAGACCCGAGTCTGGCGACTCGGGGAAGGATCGCGGTCCTCACGGCTGTCGTGCGACCGCCTCGGTGTGGGTGGTAGCCTCGGGCGGCTCCGCCGTCGTGGCGCCGTCGCCTGCCAACTACTTCGTGGTCGCCCTGTGCCTCGTGTTGGTCCCTGAGTCGGTTGTGCACCGAGAGGGCCCTGTTGACCGCCGGCCATGCGCAGCCAGGCTTTCGGGGACGGGCCGAGGCACCACCAGCCTTGGCGAGGTCGTGCCGTGGGTTGCTCGAAGTGCCTCCGCGCCCGGTGGGAGGCGGAACTTTCGACTCTTTGCCTTGCTGCGGTCTCGAGGAGGTCGCGGAGCTCTCCGCGGACCCGTCGCCCCTCGGTGGTGGAGGGCTCGGGCATTGCTCGGACTAGCATCGCAGCCGCTGCGACATTCTGGCTAGCGCGGTTAAAGATTGGGGCGGCTCATCCCCTCGTTGTCGTTGATCACGCGTGGTGGGCGTCGCGGGCCCTCCTCTCAAGCCCTCCGCCCTCACCGCGCCCTTTGCCGCTCTGCTTTCGAGAGTGTCCCAAGCCGCTGCGGAAGAGTCGGTCTTGTTCGACCTTGGCTTGAAGCTCGTGGAGCTGCTCCAGGTCTGGGCGTCGATGCCCCCCGCGGGCGGGATTCTCGTTCCGTGCTGCCGGGGCCTCGAGACGCGGTGGTGTGGCGTCGCCCGCCCCTGCCCAGGGCGGGGAATGGTTGCCTGTCCTCTCGTTTCCTTCGCCCGCCCTTGGCATCCCGAGCCCGACGTGGAAGCACTCACGAGATGGATCGTAAGTCCCTTCATCGTCGGTCGGATGGCCGAGGCGATGATCGCTTGCGGCCAAGAATTGGCGCAAATCCCTAGGGTTGTGAAGTTCGGAGAAATCCACCCTGGGCCATGCCTCGTCCTCGTCCGAGGAGTCGGAGCGGGTGCTCAAGTCGAGAGCGAAGCGCTGGCGGCGTTCCGAGGGGTGCTCGTGAGTGGCAGCGTAAGCGTAGGCGTAAGAGGCGGCGGCATTTCTCAACCCAAAGGGGTATGGGGACGGGGCCGTCTCCATATTCTCTTCCAGGGTCGGCTCTTCGAGGAGTGGCGGAGCGGGGTTAGAAACGACCCAGGCATCGCCGTAAGCCACCGGCGATTTTCCTTCGTCCGTGCTCGGTCGAGACGGGTCCCGACCGGGGACCCGTACCAACAAATTGGTCGTGGGACATCGGCGGGGAGAGGCGTGTCGCCACAGGGCTCGCGTGGCGTCGGGTGGGTTGCTTTGCGCGTCGTGCTGGCGGCGTGGCGAGCGAGGCGAGCCGCCGGGCGCCGCTGCTTGCTGAGGCTGCCGGGCGCGACCGTCGTCGGACGGTGGGGTTCGAGGTGAGGAGCACCATGTCGTACTCATGCCCTAGAGACATGAACTCTAGGCTCCCCAACCAAACTATGGTGCCGAGGCGCAATGGTCGTATGTAGTCCGCCATCCGGAACTTGCTAGGATGATGCGAAGGCGACACGCAGGCGCCCCCTACAGGCGCCATGGCTGTGGGTGTTTTGGGCAGGGGTCCCTCAACCAGCGAGTGAATTTGTCTTGCGTGCCCCTAATCCCGGATGGTGGCGCAAAGAGACACAAGGTTTATCTTGGTTCGAGCAATCGAGGCCCTCGTCCGGTCAGAGAGATCGATCTTGTATTCCTTGCACCGGAGTGCTCGTAGTAGGGGTTACAAGCTAGGTGAGAGAGGAACTAGCCCCGGTCTCTCGCGAGTGTGGTGCGGGCTGCTTGAGGCGTTGTTCCCAAGCGGCGTAGGAGTCGTGGTTCTATCGGCGTGTTCGTCTTTTGGCCTCCCCGAAATGGCCCCGATCCCTCCCTTTTATACTCTAAGGAGGACCGGGACCGTCTTGCAGGTGCTACATAGCGCTTCAGTAAATGGGGTGGCGTGTCCGAGCCACGTAGTCGACCCATTGTTGTGGTATGGTCGATGGAGTGGCCCGTCCTTGTCATCGGAAGTGACATGCTTTGGTCATACTTTCGGTCTTGTCGTCGTGGGGCTCTCAGATGCGGCTTGATGCGAGGACATGGCGGGCGACGTCTTGGTCGCCGTGTAATGACGTCGTGGGGAAGCGGCGGCTCTGCGGATCTCGAGGCCGAGCCATCGTGGGGGCTCGGTGGTCATGGACCCTCGGTTTGTCGAGCCCGTGAAACAAAGCTGTCGAGGCCTTGGGGGAGTTATTGGCCTGGTATGCGATTCCGAGGCCACAGATGGCCAGGACGTGGCTCCCCATGCTGCGTTGTCCTTGGAGCGGGGAGTTGGCGGCCACCTGAGTGAGGCATGGGTGTCAACCATGTGCACGGTGGATAGCATAGTGATGGGTAACCCCGCCCGATCAAGGGGCGTCACGAGTCATCGCGTGATGACGTCGTGAGGGGCCGTGGCTCAGTAGGTGCGAGGCCAAGCCATCGCGGGGGCTTTGGCGGACATGGGTCCTCGGTTTGTCGAGCCCACGGAGCAAGCTGCCGAGGCCTTGGAGGGAATTATTGCTCACAGGTACTCGATTCCGAGGCCACATAGCCGGATGTGGCTCCCCACGCTGCATTGTCCTCGGTGCGAGGAGTTGGCGACATAGTGAGGCATGGGCGTCAACCCATGTGCCGCGGTGGTTAATCTGATGGCGGGTAACCCCGCCTTGATCCGCCTCTGTCCCATCGGCCATTCTCATTGTCTTTGTCATGCATCATGCGGTACATTGTCGAAGCGCAGATTAGGTGAGTTGATCGACCTGACGTTTTGCGGAGGGGCGGGAGAAGGAAGAGGTAGCGAGTCTTCTTAAGCCCCGCCTTCTGCGCGAGACGGAGGGTCGGTGGCCTCGGCCGAGGCCTTTAGCGGGGAATCGACCGAGGCCAGCGGTGAGGGGCCTCGGGCGAATCGGAGAATCGGTGAGAGTCCATGGTGATGAGGCCTCGGGCGAGTCGGAGAATCGGCCGAGGCCAGCAGGTGATGGGGCCTCAGGCGAGTCGGAGAATCGGCCGAGGCCGAGGCCAGCAGCTTAATGGTGGTTTCGATCTTCTGAAATCTAAGCGATCGTTTTTGGATCTTGCTTAGGGTACCCCTTCTCATGGTATCCGACAACTATCATATGCATAACAAAAAAAAACAGAATCAATACACTTTTTGGATGGCAGTATGTGGTTCGTCCAATAATTTACTAGGCGCCTTTAGTCTAGACTTACAGTTTAATTCAGTAACTGCATCTCAAGTGTCCGACTCTTCAAATTTTTGACCAGCTACACCTCCAAAGGAAAATATGATTTAAATCGCACAGCAAATTTCGGATGAAAATTTTTCAGGCCACAAACAGCGCAGAGCTCACCCTTCTCTAGACCCCGCACAAAACAGAAGCTCTCTGCACTAGATACGCCCTTACAAACAACGCAGAGCTATAGCCTATAGTAGGCAGGTTCTCGAGGGCCAATTTCTAAAGATGACGGCGAAAGCAAACGACACCACACACGTATCGGTTTCTTTGTACAGTCGCTTCACAAGTCGTGACAGATACAGTGCATAAGGAAAAATCTATACCAAATCTTTTCAAGGAAATAATAAAGACCACATGTATATGGACCATATCGCGAGTCAAATGAGTCATGACAAAACATGAGGACGAAATTTTCGTCTTACCCTACTGATCATTGGTACGACGCCTTCTTCTGCCAATCAGGAGTGGACATGCAAGCGCAGAGGACCAAATCTGCACAAATTTGCTGTCAAAGGCTGTAGAGCCCCGTATCGGTTTCTTTGTACAGTCGCTTCACAAGTCGTGACAGATACAGTGCATAAGGAAAAATCTATACCAAATCTTTTCAAGGAAATAATAAAGACCACATGGATATGGACCATATAGCGAGTCAAATGAGTCATGACAAAACATGAGGACGAAATTTTCGTCTTACCGTACTGATCATTGGTACGACGCCTTCTTCTGCCAATTAGGAGTGGACATGCAAGCGCAGAGGACCAAATCTGCACAAATTTGCTGTCAAAGGCTGTAGAGCCCGCAAAGTGCACAACTGAACAAAGCAGACAACAATAATCGACAAAATAGCCAGTTACCAGGAAATTGCACAAAATAAGATGGGAAAATGCTTCAAAATGGACCACATTATCACTATTGTAAAAAGTAAAAAACTACACAATAGTACCAAGATTCAGGAGCTACGAGAAACTCTTTAACAGCCACATGAAACTTCACAGGCATTTATAGATGATGTACACATAATATTGGACTACAGTATTCTCAAAGAAATTACAAGTACTACAGAATTACATGAAACTGAAAAGGTAGTTGCCAACCAAAATTGGCGAGGAAATGAAGTGTTCTTTGCTTCTAGCCACCTTCCAGATATGGTTCAAAAGTATCATATACAGCAGCCCCGAACTGCACATAAATCATAGCATAAAACACCCTGGCACCCTGCACATCTACGAGCGAAAGTACAGTTGGCAGTTGAGGCAACTGAGATCAACCACGATGTAAAGTACCTGCACTTGATGACGTCCTGCTCCCTTAAAATCATGTACATGGCACATGAAGGGGGACGGAATACAAGGGCATCCTATTAAGCCCACTTGAACAATAGCAGCCAACCTGCCTCCTTGACCAAGTTGCAGCTTCAACCACAGCGAGGTAAGCGCTGTAGTTCCACACCCAAATAAGAAGCAGCATCAGCAAGAAGACTATCATTGGAGCCCTTGAAAACTGAAACAAGTGCTTCAACTCGCATCAAAGCTGACACTGATATTGACAAGATCATTCCCTGGGCTAAGTATTGTCTGCATGAGAAGGCTAGGCCATATAATAAGCGAATCAGCCGTAGGGAGCTGTCATGCTTCAGCAAGTCCATGACAGCGCTCAATTTAGGAAGATTTGTCAACAAGCCCACTGTGGCCTCTCGAGGTGCTGCCTTGAGTAACAACACTACACAATCTGACGCTAAATCACTTATCTGTGGATCTGAATTGCCAACTAGCTCAAGAAAAATACCCATGTTGCCACCGAAGTCGCATATATCCATGACACAAGTTTGTTGATCAACAGCAATGCTCATGCTGAAGGCACTGTCAACAAGAAGTGCTGGGTTTTTGGAGAGGGCGATACTTCTGTTGCTGCCAGTGCCACGAATAATGAAAGCTCTGCAGAGTTCCAGGGTTGGTTCAAGAAAATCATCCATGTCTTTTGCAGCAACAAACTCAAGTAGGTTCCCTATTCTTCTAACAACGTGAAGCTGAGAAAGAATATGGGTGTCCATCTCGGGTGCAGATGCCAGGGCAAAGCAAAGCTTGACATTGCTTACATTTGCATTTGACAGATCTCCTAGCAAAAATTCAAAACACTGGGATACTGTTGCTTTGTGCAGAATATCAGAGACTTTTACACAACCATGTTCCATTAGCATGACTAGCAGTTTTTGTGCATATATGGGTATGGGATCTTCATCCTCTGCAAAAGAAGGGTACAGTGGCAGAAAGTGCCTCTGAGAGATTGATTTCAAATCAGTTATTGTTTGTTCGTCAGAAGTCAATGAAGAGTCACTGAAGATCACAATCATCACATCTGAGAGTATCTTCAAACACAGAAATCTGGCATCACCATCTTTATTGCCCTTGTATAAGACAGATAAGCTTGGAATGATACGACTCGTGAATATTTTGTGTTCACCAAGTATAACAGAAGGCTCCTCTGTAGCAGCCTCAAGAACTCGCAACAATGTCATTTGGAAATCATCCCTAGCCTGAAAGTACAACATGGACATAAATAATCCCTCAAGGCAAGGATTTTTCAACAAATAGATTGTGCGATACAAAACATTGACAAGGCAAGACAGCACCAAAATTGCAGTTATACAATGAATGAAATCTCAACATAATCTCATCAGGATGAAATATCCATATAGTTCACAAAAATCATACCTGAAACGGTGCCTCCAAAATCTTAATAAGATTTGCCAACTGAAGCAATACATGGCCTGTCACAACTCTGTGCTTGAAGGATGCACTTCCCAGAAGATGAAGAATAACAGGGAACAAATGAATTGTGCTCTTTGGATGAGCTCGCCCAGCTAAAGCAGTAACAGGTCCATGGCGTTTGCCAGCCATAACCTGCTGTATATCGCTGGAGACAGTGTCAAGAATGCCAGGGACAAAAGAAGCAACCAACTGCACAAATGCTTCTGTACATTGATGAATGAAACCCTCCTTCTCTTTTCCCAATCTATCAACAGCTGAAATTAATTTTGCATTACAAAAGAAGTGAGGAAGCCACCTTCGACTATTCTTGCAAAGCAGAGCAACAAACAAAAGGGCCTTCCCACGCAGAACATCAGTTCCCTGTTCTATCAGAGAAATGAGCCCGGGGACCAATTGTTTGTCATCTGATAATGAAAGAATATACCGGTTCATGCTTGTCACAGTGTGACTGTTAACTAATGCCGAATTGAGAATATTAAGACTAATCTGCTGTTCACGTGGATTTCCCTTGATGAGTGTGGATGCAATATCCTTGAATGATATCTTTTCCAGGATTAAGTGAATGCATGATGGACTGAAGCGAGACAGGCGGGCCAAACAAGATCCTGCAATGAGCCTTGTACTCTCCTGCTTTCCAGTTGCTTTATAGATGTAGCACAGATGTCCAATCGCATCCTGAGATGCAAAACGGGATGTCCATTCAGTTCCTTGGCTACATATGTTATCGATTGTCCGTAAGGCATATAGCTGAGCTAGATCATCTTCGCCCTTTCGCAAGATAGATGACACCAGTGCAATTACAGCACTAGGAACCTGTACAGTTTAAACCAAGGATTGGCACATTAGAAATTAAATGGAAAGGGCTTCTTCAAATGCATATGTACTAAAACTACAGTAGGTAAAATACTTATGCAGTTATTTTATAGGAAACTAGCCTGTATCAGGTAATTAAGCAGTATCAGGTTAACATTGCAAGAGCAAAATACTAACTGACATCTTTACATATTATACCAAAATAGGTATATTAATTAATCATGAACACTGCAAAGAAAATACTATAAAATTAGTTCTTCGCTAAGATCACAACCTAGCTTGTACAGCTTAATTAGTTTTAAGCCTCTATAACAAACAAGAGTTCTGCAGAACACCAAAAAGTTTACACTTACACATCAATAATGGCAAGAGCATGTCTAGAATACAAACACATTTGTGCTACATCAATGCACTTCGAATGTACGTGAGCAGTAATGCAGTGTGCTTATGTGAATTATAAGAAAAATTCAACTAAAAATTTCCAGCTAGGAACATCACCAGAGGGAAAGGCAACGATGCACCAGAACCAGTACCGATTATTAGATATTTCTAGGACCCAGTACTTTACTAAGGTAATGTATCATCTAACTACACAATATGATCTATAATAAACTTGACCAGCTAAATCAACAAAACAATAACATACTACTTATTTTGATTCTGACCTGCCAAGATGTTGCAGACCTGTTATCCTTCAAAGGGGATTCTTGGGTATTGATTTCCTTCGTATCTTGATCAGACTGGGTAGAAATATAGAATAATAACTCTCCTAGTGTTGCCATACAGAATCGCCTGAGTTTATCATGTTTATCCCTTAACCCATCTGATAGTGCATTAAAAATTCCTGAACTTGCCAACTCCACATCAAGAGCAGTGGAATAGCGTATCAGCAACCCCATAAGTGAGGCAATTTGGACACGCAAGACTGAAGTTTTTGACAGTCGAAGCATTTTTATTAGTAGCAACATAATTGGTCCATTAGTTATTTTGTTCGCAGCATCTGAGTGCATGCTTAACATCTCCAGGTATCTGATAGTATTTTGTTTTTCTGAAACCTGATAAGTTCCACTTAAACTCTGAAGTATCTGACTGTTGAATGCATTCATCTGTTCCTGTGGTAACTTAACATAATCACTTGCTGTAAGAGCTTCAAAAGGAAGTGTGGGGACCATGTCCACAGCTTTATCTGCTTTCCTACTAGGCATAACTGGTTTAACTGCAAGATCTGTTGGATGCCAGAATGCTTCAAAGATGTTAGATGGCTCAGAACCAGTTGCAGGACATGGAGTTACCTTGGCACGCTGTGCTTTTCGCATGCTACTAGGTGGTGTAGCCACCACATCCAGGTTATCTGAACAAGAATTCTGCTCAGTTTTCACCATGATATCAGGCTTAACTGACCCCTCATCTGTAAGCATGTCAACCTGATTTGCCATACAATTCTCTTCATTAGCATCAGTGCTTTGAGGCTTTTCATTTCCTGCAGATCCAGGATTATCCGACCCATCGGTGTCATCAGGTACATCACCCTCTGGATTTTCACCAAAATCAAGTTCCATGTCATTATTTTCTATATTAACTTCAGTCTCATTCTCAGTTGTTTCTGTGGGAGGGCGCCTGTAGTTCTCCTCATCCCTTTCCCTTTGCAAATTTAATTTAGCAATGCGAGACATTCTGAGGATATTTACACCTTTGAAACCCTCAGCTTTTGGTTTTGCACTATTTTTCTTGCCACTTTGCACATTTTTAACAGGTGTCATGAATGCCTTCGTAGAATTTTCATCCTTCTTCCGAAGGCCACTATATTCACGGTGCTTGGGTGGTGTCAACTGTCTGGAAGGTTTGTCACCATTTCTCTCAACTAGATATGGTGTAGCAGAAAGTTCAATCATGTTGTCAAAAGCAGGCTGAGGAGGTAAAGAAATCATCGGGATGGTTGTTCTCCAGAAGTTGTGTTCACACAATTCAGACCACTGTAATCTTTCTGCTGGATCTTTCATGAGTAAGCAATCAATCAGATTTTGGAAGGACCTTGATGGATTATCAGATAAAGGTAGTGTAGGATCCGAAATTATAGATTTGACCAACTGTGTAAATTCTCTGCCTACAAAAGGGGGCCTTCCTGTATAGCATTCATACAAAACACATCCAAGTGCCCAGAAATCAGAAGCATATGAGTGGACTCCTCCTTCTCGAAATAACTCAGGAGCCATATAGCACGGTGTTCCCCTCATGGGTTGTGGCACCTATAAGACGGTAGAAATTAAGGATAGGGATATAAATCAAATGGATATGAAAACATGAGGAAAGGAAACTCTGTACGAAAAGAAAATGAAAGCTTACATCTCCAGGATTGGTTTTCTCGATGTCTTTTAAGCGCCTTGCTAATCCAAAGTCACACAGCTGGTACAACAAAGCGAAACAAAAATAGCATTGTTTTTGAATTATTATGCCCTGCTTAGATAGTGGAGCGGTAATTTTGCTGTGGTTCAATAAGTACCTTCATGCATCCAAATTCATCAAGCAGAATGTTTGATGGCTTCAGATCACAGTATATAATTCCTTGAGAATGCAAGAACCTACCCAAATGTTCCCAGTAAATCAAAGTTCATCAGTTATTATGAAAATAAATCATGATAAAAGGATTGCAAAAAAACTTCACTGAAGAGCTTTGACGAGATCGTAAGCCAGGTCATGTATAGAATTTTCAGGAAGCTTCTTATCCTGCATGGAAGCATAACCAATGATGAAGAAACAGTACACGAAGGCAAAACAGCAAAAACAGGGTAACAGCTAAGTAACATGTGATTCACAAGGTGGCTGTTGCCAACAAAGGTACAAGAAAATAATTAGAAAGCCACATACGTAGATGATTGTTCATTTGCTCTTTCATTTTCTCAAGCCAAAGTGTACTATAATTTTTAGCTCTTAATTTCAACATCTTGATTACTACTACCTGAAGGGCGGGCCTGGTGCAAGCGGTAGAGTCTTACCGCCTCTGACCGGAAGGTCCCGGGTTCGAGTCGCGGTCTCCTCGCATTGCACAGGCGAGGGTAAGGCTTGCCACTGACACCCTTCCCCAGACCCCGCACAGAGCGGGAGCTCTCTGCACTGGGTACGCCCTTTTTTTTATTACTACTACCTCCGTTCCAAATTATAAGTCGCTTTGACTTTTTTGGTTCATCCATTTTGCTATGTATCTAGATATAATAATATGTCTAGATGCATAGCAAAATAGATGTACCAAAAAAGTCAAAGTGACTTATAATTTGGAACAGAGGGAGTATTATTTTTGAAGTACCCAATTAGGCAATTACAAGTAGCAAGTGCAAACCAATAATGATGTATTTTTTTATGCATTGATGTATACGGTCAGTACTTGCTAACTTAAACAGATTGGTTACAATTTCTTAACCACATAAATACATGGCATGCACTGTATATCCTTTTAGAGCTAAAGAAAATTGCATGCAGTAACTAAATTGACGAGCAAGAAACCTGTTCAAGCAAGCCCTTCAGGTCTCCACCAACGCAATACTCCAACACTAACCAGAAATGTGCGGAGGTCTCATACCTGGGGAAGAAAAGTACAATATAAGTATGCTATGTACTGGGCTGGTCACATTATAGAGCCATAGAGGAAAAAGGGCATCAACCTATTACCAAACTAGAAATCGTTGTCACATTGCAAGATCAGAGAAGCTGAATCTATAGAACTCAAACACCCAAGAACCTTACCAAGAGTAAAATTTCAGGACATTGGCATGGTCTAAGGAATGGAGCATCCGAACCTGCAAAGATAAGTTCAGAAGCAAAATTAGTATGAAGGAACAGAACTAGACAACTAAACAAGTACAAGCATGCCAATAGTTGTACAATCATGCTCCCAGAAATGAGTTCTCGATCTAAAACTAAAGCATGACAAATTGATCTCCTAGACAGCAACATCTTAAAATATTCTTAACCTTCACAGTTAAGTAAGGGGCGTACCGAGCAAAACAGGTGACACAAAAGGTATTCTTCTTCATAAGAAAAGAAACAGGTATGCTCTATACCACACAACACAGCATCATCATAAGCAAACGCAAACTGTATTACTGTAACATGTCTCCCATGGGCATTTTATTAGTAATTAGCTACTGGAAATATAAAACCAACAAGCCTAACTGTCAGCGATTTAAGGTCTCGTAAGCCCTGCTAAATATATAGTTCTAAATAGACAACACCACCTAACCGTTCCTTATAGGTGAATAGGATACATCAAATCCTCGAGAAAAATTAACAGCCTACGACCACAGAAACCAAAGATGTAGCGATTCAACCACGCGATTCACGATGCACGCGGGGAAGGAGAGGGCTCACCTCGTTGAGGACCTTGGAGCGCTGCGACTTGTCGACGCTCTTAACAGCGAAGTACTCGATGGTCTTCTTCTTCCGCCCCTTATACACCGTCTTCGCTCCACACAACCACCAGCACCAAATCACAAAACAAACCAGAGAAGAAAAAACAGAGAAAAGGCACGAATCGCTCGCACCGGAACTGAAACCATCCGGAGGCGGGGGGAGTTACCGAGTGCTTGCCGCGGCCGATGGCCTCGTAGACATGGAAGTTGTTCATAGCAGAGAAGCAGGAGGCGGAGGCGGGGCTCCCTCTCGTCGCCGGTGAGGTTAGGGTTTGAGATTCGGGAGGACGAAGCCTGTGGGAGAAATGGGGGAGGAAGACGGGGAGGGATATGGGGGTGAGAGAGTGGGCGGGATTTTGAATTGAGACGGCCGCTCTCGCTCGGCTAGTTTACGAGTTTTGGGCTAGCCGGTGCGGCCCGTGCCCGTGCGTGCGGAGGCGCTCCTCCTGCTGATTTGGTTGAAAAAAAAAATCCACTTATTTTTGTGACGTTGGTTTGGTTGCGTTTTTTCATTTGGGGCCCTGCGTTTATTCTCTAATTGGTAGGTGTTATTTTGTATATATTTTATCCGTTTTAATTTATAGATCATTTTGGCTTTTCTACATATTTTTTATTATGTATCTAGACATATCGTATATTTACGGCATAGCAATAACTATAGAAAAAGCAAAACGACTACTCACTCCGTCCCAAAATAAGTGTATCTCTCACTTATTGAGAAGTCAAACTCCTTTTAAGTTTGACTGGGTACATACAAAATGATATCGGTATTTATATCGTCAAACAGGTTTAGTGTAAAAGTATATTGCACAATCAATCTAATGTTATTTATTATCTTCTATAACTAAAAAGAACAAAGTGTAGATATTTTTTGTGCGATATTTGTTTTTGGTTCGTCCGTCTGTCCACGTTTGCGATCCCACGACATCTCCCGCATGATGTGTGTCCTTAATTGAATATTGCCTATCATGTGATAGAGGAATCACGGCAAAATAGGAAGTAGAAAATTATTGTGCTATCCATATACACATTGCATGTTTGCATGCACCAGCATATATGGCAACGAGCAAAAAGAAAGAGAATTAACACAGAAGGAAAGAAAATTAAGACAAAAGAAATCTCTTTGCATTTCTGAGAACCTTGTCAAATCTGCCTACATTTAATTACTTCCCCTCTTTGCATTTGCAAAAGGGACAGCTTTTTCCTCCTTTCATTTGGTTTCACGCTCACGTGTTCCATCGCCCCCGCTTGTTGTTTCTTGCTAAAATTGCCCTTAGGTCTGTTCATTTTGAATCATTTTCCCATATCCCCGTTCCCCAATCCATGGTCCATCGCGATAGTAGACACGAGACATCATTTCTTGCGTGAACCATAGTTGATGTCATCTGTCTTCCATGGCTCAGCCTCCCAATCCCAAGAGAAGGTCCCTACCTCTCCCTGACTGGAGATCCAGCCTGCCAGAGGATCTTCTCGAGTCCATCGGGCAGCGTCTCGCGTCGGGCCATGACGCGGCGTCCTTCCGATCCGCTTGCTCCCCATGGTGCACCACCGTCCCGCTCGCGACCTTCAGGCCGCTCCTGCTGCTCCCGTTCGACCCCGACTCGGACCGCGTAGGCTTCTACTGCGTCCCGGAGAAGGTCTTGTCCAAGACGCTGCTCGACGTGCGCGGCAAGGTGCGTGCGGCTCCTCGTGTGGGTGGCTGGCGCTCATGGACGAGGCGGCATCCGTGACACTGCTGAATCCATTCGTCGGTGCCCGCACCCCCCGCGTTGAGCTCCCGCCAGCAGGCGAACACATCGCGGCGGCGTCCTCATCGGAACGCGTGTCTAGGGTCCACGGTCGGTGGGTCCTCCATCCCACCAACGACTACGAGGACGCGGATGCCGCAGGCAGAGCCATCAAGCTAGAAGACAGGAGGGACGTGTTCTTCCGTGAGATCGTGCTCTCGGCGCTGCCTGACGTCGCCGGCCGCGAGTGCGTGGCCATGGCGATGCTTGGGTGTTCCACGGAGGTCGCGTTCTGCTGGGTTGGAGTCGACAACGCATGGACGCTGCTCGACACCAAACTGGAGTTCTCCGTGGGGTCCATCGTCCACTGCCAAGACAAGTTCTTGGCGATCGACTGCACTGGAGAAATCTTCGTCTACGGCAGCAACGCCGCTGGCGCTACTCCAACCACGACGCTGCTGTCATCGCTGTCGCCACCTGTGGGGCTCTACCATCGCAGCTGCCTGGAATCAAACGGTGAGCTGCACATTGTGGGTGCCATGGTGAGCACGTTCCACGAGACACAGAGCTTCACCTACAGCAGCGCGATCTACAAGTGCAATCTCCACGACCGTACGACGGAGTGGTCCAGGGTGAGGGACATCGGTGATCAGACACTGTTTGTGTCTAAACATTTCAATAAAAAGCTTCAGTGGAACAAGTGTATCCAAGTACAAGGAGAACAAAATCTACATATCTGAGCCATTGTATGGGGATCCATACGACTTGGTCTATCGATTGGAGATCATTGATATTGCTACCGGCGCATCTGAAGTGAAGCCCGTCCAGAAAAAGATGCAGGGTTCCGAGGCTTTAGGTTGATTCGACCCAATCTCTAGAAGGATCATTGCAAGACATCAATCATCTCATAGCTTCAGACAATATCGGAAAGCTACTAAAAACTGTAACCGTGCCCTCACCTCAAACATTGTCCAGATAAAATGGATTACAATGAAAGAAATGGATATCAGAGATTTCTTCCTGCCAATATAAAATATTATCTTAGCCGCATCATGGAAAGGTCTATAAAGTAGAGTTTGTGAGCCTGCGACGCCGCGCACTCCGTGACTGTGTTAAATTCATAAACTTTGCTTTTTGGATTAAATGTCACTTTAACGTTGGTATTTAATTTTTACAGTATTGTTATCTTATCGTGCGATCCGTGTGTTTTTAGTATAAATTGTTAGTTATCCCGTAGCAACGCACGGGCACGCTACCTAGTACATCATAAGTGTTAATATTTTTTGTATATATTTGGTACTCAATAAGTAAGATGTGTGCTTATTTTAGAACGGGGAAGTATAATTTAGGACAGAGAGTGGTAAAATAATAGCAGTAGAGCATAGAACCTTTTACAAGGAGAACATAGGACATTCAGTCTGTTCGGCAACTTGTATTCGACTTATAAGCATTGGCTTATCAACCAACGAACAATATTTTTCTTTTACACCAAACCAGCCAGCAGTACTTTCAGCTATGGCTTATAAGCCAATCCAGCCGAAACGAACAGGCTGATTATCTCGAACCTTATTTTCCCAAAATGTATCATTTGGTGTTATCAATCTAACGTAGAATCATTCTAAATATGAACCTGATTATAAATTGTTATACACTATAAATGTACTCGTAGCTAGTTGACTATCTTTTCTCAACATATGTAAAGTTTGGCTTTTTAAAATAAAACATTTTTTATATTTTTGAATGGAGGTGAGTCTTAATTAGGTAGTGGCGCCCCAAAGTGCCCCTGAATATTCTTTTGGTAGTACATGCATTTGTTATTGTAGATAGTATTGTATATGTTTTGTTCAAAAGAAAATTGTATAGTCAAGTCTAATTTAGAGACGTTTAACTTAAGATTACTAAGTATATTCCTTAGAACATTCGAAGTAGCCCGCTCAAGTTAAATATTCGATTTACCGCAAAGCGATCGGAGCAATACTGCTGACTAATTAATCTAGGGGCAAGGCGATGGACCCCTCGGGCATGTATTTGCATCACCTATCGCAACATCTTACACAATTACACTCCCAGGAAAAATAAAACAAAACAAATTTTCAGTATCAATCGCCCTATTCGCTTGGCTTATAAGCTATACTTTTTCAACCAACGAACAATATTTTTCTCACAACAAATCAGTCAAGGCTTATCAACCAAGCGATCAGGGCAAATGTTTGCATGCAAAAGGTCAAACAACTGAAGACATCATGATCGAGCAGTAAAGTCATGCTATAAATTATAGTATAATGATTTGGAATGTATAATTATGGGCTCTTAACCCAGTCAAAATATTAGCTGCGCAAAGCTACAATATGCTAGAACCCAGCCAGTTACCAATTCTTAGTACAAAATTCCTATGTTCCCTAAATAGTATTTGTAGCTTCAGAGTAGTACCACCTCGGTGGTTTATTTTGGTCGTCCGTTTAGAGCAGTTGAGCACCATCATTAGTCCTGCACAATCTCAGAGCTTCAGGCGGAAAGAATTTGGCAAAAATAGGGAGGTGTGTACTCTGACAGCTTATTTGCAACTGTCAACTTGGGAAAATTGTCCTTCAAAACTGCTTGTGAGCTTCTCAGCAGCCGCATCTACCCTCTGGTTATCCTGAAATTATGATAAACATAATTATGTAAGAAAAATAGTGTTTGCATGAACTAAAAAATGATAATAGAATAGCTACTGTTCCTATTTGAGCTATGAGAGAGATAAAAATACTTCCGTGTTATCAGTCATGCCTACATTTTCATTAGCTCACATAGTTTTGCTTTCGAGAAAACAAGTGTAACTGTGTAGGGCGCTCAAATAGTGCATTAGCTGAAATCTTTGTCGATGAGTAAGTAGTAGTGAATAAATGCAATTTGCAAATATACTACTCCCTCTGTATTTTAATATGTGAGTTTAAGACAAGCTAATTAACTAGTATAACTTTTTCCTTTAGTTTTCTGTTCTAGCATCGTATAGAAAATACAGAGGGAATATTTATGATCATTTGTGGGATTAAAGTAGTCATCTGAACTGTCCAGAGAATTCATTGTCTACCTTTCCGGTAAGATTCACAACCAAAGGCCCAGCTCTTGATATCCGATGACACCCTGCACGAAATATTATCACCAAGTGTAATCAAGCAGGTCACAAGGGCACATAAGCTACACAAAAATAAGGGGATCCGAGATCCCCCCAGGCATCATACCTATGTAAACGTCAGAAAACTCTAAGCACAGTTTTGCAAGGACCGGAGCAATCTGAACCTGAACAAGCATGCAGCAGATAAGTTCACATTAGACCACTAATGGATTAATAATATACCTCTAGAAGGACAATGTTTGGGAAAAATACAAAATAGAATATACATTGAAGAACAATGTAATTCATGAATCATGACTCTTGATATTTATCCAATTAGACAGTATTCTCTTATAAACCCCAAGGTACCATCTGGAATCATAGGTATACTCATTCCCAGAAAGTTTAAAGGGGTATAGTTTGGCAGAACAAATTGGTTCAGTCATAAACATAATGATCAAGCAAAATCGTGACTATTGAGGACATATGGATTTTTCTACTTTAAAGTTTTAAAAGAAAATTAATTTAATAGCTAGTATGGACTAAACAGGTTCAATTGGTCTATCTGAAGCAATCATTCCCAAGAAAATTTGGTATGTGTTTCCAAGGATAGGCTTTGAGACAAATGACAAATCCATTATGGCAGAGAGACATACATCTGAAAGTGTAGTGCTGAGATGCTTTGACACAAAAGGTTTTGCTGGCATTAAACCACTCTCCTGAGTATCTAGAAGACAATCCCACTCGGTTTCTAGTTCATCCATATTGGTTGCAGCAAGAGCAATAACATTTCTGCATTTGATCTGCATAAGGAAAAAATATCTATAAGGCAATACATATGAAATTGACTACAATCTTTAAAAATAAACATGGTGAGAAAACTTTAAAAATATCTGTATGCATTTTCTTATCAGCTGCTGGTTCAATGCCAGACTTTACATTCTCGCATGCCCCATAAGCTTCCAAGATAAGAATAGGTACCATTTTTATGTAAAAAATTATAGGAACTTGACCGTTACTGTGTCAGAATTATATCATAGAACCTACTAGGTCCTTAGGAAACTCGAAAAAGAAACTGTAGCTTCAGAGTTCAGAACAGACATAAATGCACCAAACTACAGAACATACCAATGGTAATGGTAGCGTTTTGTGATGCAGTAATTCAGTAATACCTTCTGGCAACAGTGCCATCTGGGAAAGAAAGAGAAAAAAAATTAACTCGTAAAAAGAGTGCACTTTGCTAGAATAAGCACATGCAATCACAAGCCAATGTACATTCAAGAAGTTTAATACTTGAAGCCCAGATTACCTCATTTCGATCACCAGTGTAATTGTTTCCCATGAGTTGACTAAGATAATCCTCAAACTCTTCATCAGGAGCCTATGCTAATGCAAAGCAAAGATAAGTTGATACTAGGAAGTAGGAAATGACATTTTGTCAATTTAAATAATGAAACAACCATTTGATATACAACAACAACTCATAGTTTTATGCAATTGAGAGGATCCTACATTTCATAATGCAGCCACAACATGGTTTTCTTGTGACAATAGTGCAGCCCTATATAGGTCAATGCACATGCGTTTCTTCATTGTAGAATAAAAAAATGCAGAAAATACACCACACAATATTGTAATACTATAATAGTGAGAATTTATATAGTGAAGGTCATAAATGAAGAAATACTACAAAAATCCATTTTTGCAGCAAGAAAATGTTATTGGACGCACCAAACGAACTCCAAATGCTTTCGCGACACCAGCCAAAGAAACGTCTGAATGTAGCGGCCCGAGTCCACCAAAAATAAACACCTTAAATACAACATGAATTTCATTACACAACTGGCTTGAAAATTTTATACAATTAATAGCCTATAGGCACTAACCATGTCATCAGTAGATTTACAACGTTCAACTTCTTCAGCAACAGAATCAATCTGCAAGGCCACACAGATACACTCTGTTAGATTACATGCCAGTAGTATTTGAGAAAGAATGACATGACAGTGGCAGCTAATTAGAATATTTTAGACCAAAACGTAGCAATCTATTAAGGGAATGTGAGCTGGGACACGGATTTAGGCCTCCTTTGGAGGGCAGGAATTGTCCAGGAATTTCCCAAGAATCAATTTTTTTAACACCGCCAGGAGCACTAGCATATCATGTAAGACTCGTATTGGACGCCTATACCGACCGCACGCTCAAATACAGGTGAGAGTGTAAGACTGCCCAAGAGATCTCGGAACGCATCTACCGAGCACACATGCACACACACTACCCACACACACGCTGCTCAGTTCCTCAAGGAAAACACACGGTGCCACACCGGCTGATTCCAAGACTGGGAATCAACCCAGGGGGTGGCCTCTGCTACAGGAGGATCCACCATTGCACTGTGAGTGCATTGACAAATCAGTTCATTTTCAAGGAAAAACTCAGGAAACATGAAAATTTCCCGCGTTCCAAAGGGGTCCAGGGCCATAGTATTACTCCCTCCGGTCCCTTTTAGAAGGCATACGGCATACCAATAAAAGTTAGAATACAAAGACAGGTATTTAATTTTCACCGGGTGCAGCGCTCCTCTTGGCCGACTTCTGCATGTGACCCTGTTCGCTTGGCTTATAAGCCGTACTTTTTTAGCCAACGAACAATATTTTTCTCTCACAACAAATCAGCCAACAGTACTTTCAGCCATGGCTTATCAGCCAAGCGAACAGAATGCGCTGAATAGACATGCATGCAAAAACAAATTTATAGTCCTATTACTCGTGCGCACACCGTCTATATGCATCTAATTACTGCTTGCGTCTCGTTTTTTGGTTAACTTTGTTAATGCAGCCCGATATTCTAAGGAATGCCTTCTATAACGGACTCGACAAATTTGTTGGTGCGTCTACTAAAAGGGACCGGAGGGAGTATTCCAATAAGTGAACTATACTTACCTCATTGTGAACAACTGCTACATGAGAAACCCACCAGCCAATTGCATGAAGCTTCTTGCACAAGGCTGCTCCTAAGTTATCCTTAGTTGTACCAAACCTGAAGAATCAAAATGGATTGGTATGGACTATATGTTAAAATAAAGGTTAATAAGGAGAAAATTTACACAAAGACATTGAGGTCTGGTTATTCATCAAATATTTTTAAAAAAATGGATTTCCGGAAAACATGAAAAAAAAATATGAAATAGTGTAGCAACATTAAGTGTCTGGCATTATTAAATAAATCGACTAACACAATGTATATCTCTACTTCGGAATGCCTGGCTACACTTCTCCTATCTCTCTGAAGTGTCTAGATTATCAATCCATATAATTCAATCATCCATCCAAAAAGCAAAACCAAAGATGAAAGAATTTGAAGGATTGGGGCACAAATTTCAAGTAAAGAAAAAGAAAAAGATCATGGGTTCCATTACTATCATGAACTACTCCAAGCATAAGAACCTGAAGCATAACAGAATTACATGAAATGTGATAACTAGAAGGGATCACTCACAAAATTTCATCACCGACTACAATGATTGATGCTGCACGTGAGATCATCTGTCCTCCCTCAGTATAGTTCATGCCATTGCTTACAACAGAGTTCATTTCTACTTTAGGATTAGTCTTTTTTGTTCTACCAGCTCTTTCAAGCCTTCCATCTGTTAGCATGTATGCTGGTCTAAAACTTTTCTCAGTTGATGAATCACTAAGAAGTGCATTTGGAACAGTATCATGTATGCTCCCAATGGAAGTATACCTGAAATCAGTATAGATGAAAGATGTAAGTTATATTGCAAAGTTAATATCAAAGACCAGAATACTTCTGCAGTGGATTCACAAATGAGCTGAAAACAAGTGTACAAGGTAACAAAATGCTCATCCAAAGAGAGAGAGAGAGAGAGGGGGGGGGGTCCTTTTTACATTTTAGCTATACAAGGTATGCAAACAGGCAACTAGAAATAGGAAGTCTTGAACATAAAATAAGAACCTACCCTTGATCATAAAGGCTGCAGTATTTGACCTTACATGTTAATAGAAAAGACCAAACATCCCTGGCACAGAAAATAATGCTCCTTAGCATCTGAACAAGCATACTAGAAAAGGCAAGGCTTGATTTGTTACATGATCAGGAAAAAAACCTGTATGACCAATCCAAGATAGGATTCACCCTCATAAAAGGGGGCCAGCCAGGTGAACTAGGAGAGAACTGTTCTTGACCAACCTATCATTTCAAAATTGTGTTTACTCAAAAGTCGGTGAGATACCAAAACTGTAAGGAACTGGGAACACCATGGGCATAATCATTGTGTACAATAGGTGCAAGGGGTTGTTAACAACAAATGATCAATGGCAAAAGAAAATCACCGCATTTGGATCACCAATTCTTGTGCCAATGAAAATTGCTTTGGTGGGCTTCTCCTTCAGAAGGCCTTCTAGACCAGACTTGAAATCTGAATGGATAGTTTCCAGTGGTAACCCATAACTGTGGAGCGTGGGGACAAAATAGAATGAATACCAATCAATTTGGCTTCTCAAATAGCAGATAGACTAAGGGTAAACTTAGACACATCTTAGACAGCTCTTACGTTGAGACAGTCTCATAAGTGAATGAGTTGATTTCAGGAAAAGCACAAGGGCTTTCAAAATAGATGGTACGCAGTGGACAGTTTTTAACAGCATTCATTTGGGCTACATCACCAGAGTCCTTCTTGTAAAGGTAGTAACCAGCTCGAATCAAATGCAGGAGCACCTATCAACACATAACATGGGCATAGTGTCAAACTTACAGAGAGATACTAATTGACACTGATCATACAACAACATCATGAGAAAAAGAGAACATAAAGATATTTACAGTTGAATCCTTCCCACCATTAAAGCTGAAGGCAACTTCCTCAAACCTGTAAAGTGAAACAAATGAGGTTAGAGAGCAATGATAGGAATATCCTCTAGTCTTGGCATAATGAATACTCTTTGAGGGAATAAAAAAGAGTACAAAGTATAGTTTGAAAAATTATGGTAACATTTCGAGCACATCTAACTTGTACCCTGTTTACATTGCACAACAGAATGAAACACAGAATTGATTACCCATAGATAGCGTAGATCCAATTAGATGCAACATTTTAAGAACACTGTACACAAGAATAACAGCTTCAGGTTAAGATTAAATCATAGACCTGCATCATGGGTTATATATATATGCCCCTAAGGGTGCATATGGAGGTGATTATTGTTCCTCTTATTATCAACTTAAGTGGTAACTACATAAAAACTGTTAAGAGCATAATGCCCTCTAAAGTAATTTCTAACACTTTGATCATTGGCGGTGGCCTAAGAACAGTCAGAACAACCTGAGTGAACTGCAGCAGAAGCAATGTACCTACTTTCTGCTGTTTCAGGACGTCGACTGGGACCCGCCCACCTGAACTAGTGATCTAGCCTGTTCGTTTCGGCTTAAACGATCTTGGATTATAAGCCAGAAGTACTGCAGGCTGGTTTGGTGCGAGAGAAAAATACTGTTGTAGCTTATAATCCACGATCGTATAAGCCGAAACGAAAAGTTCATGACCGAAGCCAAAAAGCCAATTGTTTACGATTATCTGCGAGCACCCCAGTCCCCAGTAGATGTCTGGTGAGCAAGCAGGCAGACAACAATTGTGCAATCGATTAAGCAACCTCCACCCGATATACAAGTACTGGTATGTCGTTGCTGCAGGGGAGCATAAGCAGACAAACAGTGACAGAGACAGGCTGCGCGTTGGAACCCAACGGCTGCAGCTCCAGTCAGTTTGAGATCTACTCCGTGAGCACGCGTCAACTCGATGTTCCCGCCGGTCCCTCCCCAAATCCGAACCCACGCCTATCCCTCCGCCGGATCAACCGGCACACCAATCCAAACCACGGAGCAGCGCAAGCTCAACACCGGCGCGCGGCACTCAAAAACGGACCCGATCGCACGCGCAGCGAGCGCCCTCCGCACCCCGAATCTCGAACTGCCGCGCTCTGAATCTCGAGCTCCCTCCCCACTGGATCATCGCGGAACCAGCGCCCCCCCCCCCCCCGTCTCAGGATGTGAAGGAGGGGAAGCTTACAGGTAGAGCGCGAAGGCGCGCTGGACGACGTAGACAGCGTTGCCGTACTTGGTGCGCAGGCGGCGGTCGCTGCACCCGCGCACCGCCTCGTCGATCTCCATCCTCCGCTACTGCTCCTCCTGCTCCGGCGAGGCGGGAGCGAGGGCGGCGGTTGAGGAATGGTGGGAGGCGTGCGTGGATGACGACTCGGCTGTGTGTTTGCTTGGGAGAGGGGAGCGGGGCCGCGGAGACAAACGCGAAGGGATCGGCTGCCTAGTTGAAGGGAGGAGAAGGAGAAGGAGAGGGAGGAAGGCTGCGGCCTGCTCCTGCTCCGCCCGCCGCCTGCGTGGATAGACTGCCCGTTTCGGATCTTTTCTCGCCTTCCCGGGAATTTTATCTGTTTATTTCGTCGGATATACTACTGCCATTGCTGCCAGCGCCGTGGACATGCCGTGGCGCTGACGTGGTGGAAAGGTGTCCTCGGAGTGGCCCCGGGGGTTCTGTGACGAGTGGCAGGCGGCGGCTGGTGTTGTCCTGACGTGGTGGAACGGGACCGCAGAGAAGAGAGGTTCCAGCGTGAGGAATGGGCTGTGCCTTTTTTCCATCTTTTTTCTATAGATAGTTTTTGGTAGGAGTACATACACATCGATCGTTGCAAAAGGACACAAAGACCTCAGAAAACTTGGTAGAGAAGAGAAATACTCACTCCATACAAAAGACTATACTTCTCACTTTAAAAAGATCAACAATTCAATGTTTAACCAAATTTATATAAAAAATACACACACTTGTGATTTCGAATAAATATGTTTGATCAATAGTGGAATATCCTCCCCTCCGTACTGAATTATTCAAGAGAATTAGAACGGATGGAAACAAAATGCAGGTGTTATGCAAATAAAATTTTCATTAACGCACATTGCATCCTGCTAGCGGCGTACCATGTGTTTTATTCTTTGGAGTAGAAGTGTTTCTTTTTTTTCTCAAATGTTTGTAAGTATAACGTGCCTTTAAATTGTTGAAATGAACACACGTTCCGCAGGTGGCTTCGAATACCTCTTTGAACTTCGAAGATGCTCGAGGTTGAACCTAAAAATATTTCTTAAAAAGAAAACCCCATTGGAGTAGTTCTCCTAAAAGTATCCACGTCCACCATGTTGTGAGTTGTGAAGATGTTTTTCTACCATAATGACGATGATGATAGGCCAGAGCACCTACTGTTTTTTTTTACTTAAAGAAATAACAACTGTGGTGGAGGAACCAAATTCGAAGAAGCTATTCCTCACTTTATTTATCCCACACAAAAAGCGTCCACGAAACTTGGTCCCTCACCCACATCTCATCATCAAGTCAAGTAAATAAATACCAATACACCGATGCGTAACTTCCAGGAATTTCAGTTACCATGTAATTGATTTCCATATATATCTCTGTGGGGGTGCCAATAATGCACATATTTTTTTTAGAAAGCCAATAATGCACATATCACTACCATTTTTCACACGAAATTATTTCCTTTCACAATAAAGACGAAAACAACCAGAGTTTTTGCAGCGGCTAAATCATCTACAGCTTACTCCTTTGCCGTGGTTCATTGCTGTTGCTGCCATTAACCGAAGAATCTTTCCTCCCAGCCTTCTTGGCTCTACCAGCCCTTTCAAGATTCCCATCTGACAGCGTGTATGCCGGCCTATACCCGCCCGAGCCATCACGCAGAAGCTTGTTTGGAACAGTGTTGTGTATGCTGCCAATAGAAGTGTACCTGACGGCAGAGCGACTGTAGTTAATTAGATGCATGATACTCGCTTAGAAATTTTGTATGGAAGAGCAGAGCTAACAGACTACCAGTGCATGCATCATAGTACATTCTAATTTTTGATAGGTTGTACCTTGATCTACAGGGGAGAAGGCAACCTAACATCGTCTACCAAAAAGCGTACAGTCTGAACATGCACTGAAAAGAACACATACCCTTGATCATAGAGGATGCAGTATAGGACCTTGAAGGTTAACAGGAAAGACCACACGTCGCTGTCACAGCAAGCAAGGCATTAGAATTAGCAGCTATCCAGGTCGAATATATAAAAAATTTGATTGAAAAAAGGTCGAATATAAAAAAACAATGCTCTCTGATTCAGGAATAATCAGGAGCCAAACCTGTAGGACCAACCCAAGATAGGGTTCACCCTCATGAAAGAAGGCCAGCAAGGTGAACTAGGGGAGAACTCTTGTTGACCAACCTACAGCAATTTCACACCGTAATTATATGGACGTGGATTATGCAAGAACATGGAGAAATCCCCCAAATTACTGCAAAATGCCATATATAAACCAGTAGAGGTGTAGAATAAAAGCAAAATAAATAAATTAAGGCCCGTTCGAGGGAGGAATTTGGAGGAATCTGGAGGAATTTGTGAGAGAATGAATAGTATTTTTATTCATAAACAGTGTTTTCCGGCTGAATTTCAGGGCAGCCGAACGGCCCCTAAAACGGGATCATTCGAGGGAGTCACCGCATTGGGATCACCGTTTCTAGTGCCAAGGAAGATTGCCTTGGTAGGCTTCTCCTTGAGCAGGGCTTCTAGGCCGGACTTGTAATCTGCCCTGATAGTTTCCAGTGGCAAGCCGTAACTGCACAACATTGGGTATCAATTTGTCAGTCAAGAAAAACAAATGATGGATATTATAAATTGCAGCTGATCGATCGAAATCTCGTTCTTACGTCGATGCCGTCTCATACATGAAGCGATCGATTTCGGGGAAAGTATTGGGGTTCTCGAAGTAGATGGTCCGCATGGGGCAGTTTTTAACGGTTTTGGTCTCGTTCGCTTCGCTGAAAAAACAAGTCGAAACACTATTTCTGTTGATTTGTTGTGAGAGAAAAACACTATTCCGACCGAAAAAAAGACGGATTATAAAAGAAGCGAACATGACCATTATGGACCGTGCTGTCTGAACTTGTTCTGTGAAGGTAGTAGCCTGCCCGAAGCAAATGCAGCAGCACCTGTACGTCGAGAGTCGATTCAACGCAATTGCGTCGGTGGTTAGTAACCATCATGAACGTAAATAAATCAATATATAAGTTAATGGAAGAGATAATGAAGAGCAGGTGAGAGCAGGAAGAAAGTACAGTTGAATCTTTGCCGCCATTGAAGCTGAAAGCGAGTTCCTCGAACCTGTAAAGTAAAATCTCTGAGAAATCACACAAACTGTAACCAACTGCCACTCATGCATCCACCCAACCTAAAAACTAGAGTAAATAAAAAAGCGGTAGAACAAAGTAGATCGTAGGTAGAAGCAACTACCAGTGACATATTTGCGCATGCGCGCCATATGTGACGTACTACTAGACAGTAGACAAGAAGAAGACCAGAGATACAAAAAAAAAAGAACACAAGAAGGAGACCAGAGTTTATCTGCACATGTATGTTTCAATGTTTGTCAGTTGGATGGAAAACGTAAGAGCATCTTCAAGAGGCTCCCTATATTATTCATAAATGTTAAGAATAGAGATTTTGATAAAAATCACCCTCCAACAGCTTTCTAAAGGGTTATAGGGCGCTCGTTAATTTGAGTCAGTTTTTCAAAATTCATCGTTCTCGGCTGAAAAACATTGTTCACTCTCTCACAAATTCCTCCAGATTCATCCAGATTCCTCCAAATTCCTTCAAGCGGACATGGCCATAGTCATCTTGTAGTCCGGATTTTTCGCTAGCTAAAAATAGAAGACGAGAATGACTCTACAGAGTCATGCGCGATGTATAGAAAAACTGTTGAAGAGTGAAACAATATAGAAAACGATTTTTATACAAATGACTCTAAACAATCGTTTAGAGAGTGAGATTTAAAAGGCTCTCGGATATGCTCTAATAACCCTCTTTTTAAGTTTTCAACACATGACCAATGCAACCGTGTACTGATCACGAACCGGGCCTTGATGCTGTATGGCTCGGGGCCGTGGTGAAGTAGCTAGTGCTGTGTATACAGAAGAGTAGAGAGCGTGCGCGTGGCGCGTGGCGTACGTACGGGTACAACGCGTAGGCGCGGCGGATGATGTAGACAGCGGCGTCGTACTTGGCGCGCAGCCGGGCGTCGCTGCTGCCGCGCACCGCCCGCTCGATCTCCATAGATGCGCTGCTACGGTCAGGCCGGGGTCTCGCGGCTGCGACTAGCGATCGCCGATCGGCAGATAGACGACCGATGGATGGTTCGTTGGCAACGCAACTACGCAAGCAGAGACGAAGCAGCTAGCGCGAGGACGAGAGCGGCGGCGACGCGGTTCGAAGTCTGGTGGCACGCGTGCGTTGCAATCGTGCATGACCGGACCTTAAAGCACACGAGCAGACAGACCGAGAGGGCGTGTTTGGAACGCTGGCCCGACGGCCCGGCTGCGCTCGTGGGCTGCAACTCTCTTGTTTGTTTCGCTGTTCCTGTTCCTCGGCCTAGCTCGCACGCTGCTCAAAGCACACAAGGGCCTGGCTCCCAGGAAACGAAGGGGAGCTTCGTTTTTTTACAGCCTGGCCCGGTGGCGCGAGCGGGTGAGCCCATGGAGCGAGCGGTGAGGGATTGGGTCACCTCCTGGGCTCTCACCGTTGTCCGCTCCCGCAGAAAGGGTAAGGCAATGCCGCCGGCCCGCCGCCGCCGCCGTTCTCGCGCGACCTCCTCCAACGACCTCCGTTGATCCAGGGGCGCCTCCTCTAGCTCCCATCCCCCCATCTTATCCCCCGCATCATCCCCTTCCCTGCCGAAGTACTGCGCGCCCAGCTCGTATTTCGCCACCGCCGCCACCCTGGCCGCCGGGAGTCACTACTGGCGAGGACCCGTGCTGGGGTTGCACGGGTGCCATCCCCCTTCTTCCCCACCAAGCCACCACCACCACCGGCAGCAGCACCTCTGCCGTCCCCGCGGTGGTGGATTTGGGGCACGAGTAGCTCCCCGCGGCGCCGGAGACGGAGGAGGGCCCGTCGTCGTCGTCGAGCGCGCTGTGGAGGGCGAGCTGGAGCGTGAGCCTGAGCCCGAGCCCGAGCACACGACGCACATGGAGCGGAGCAGGTCGGAGGCGGAGCTGCTGCCGCGGACCGCGGTTCCTCCCACACCACCTCCTCCCCCGCACGCGTCGCACATGGAGCGGAGCAGCTTCGTCCGCGCCGCCCCGGACCTCCTCCTCGCGCCACGACCTCGCCCGCGCGCTCTGCCTACCCCATCTCCTCGTTCTGCCGTGGTGCTGGTCCTGCTCTTTTCCTCGCCCCCGTCTATCAACTGTTACATGGAATGCCCGCAAGGCAGAGAGGGGAGGTAACGCCAACATATCCAGATACTGGGGTGATCATATCCATCTACCAAACACAATCTGTATTGGGCCAGATCCATTTAGCGCGTGTTTAGTTGGGGAATTTGGTTTGTAGTACTTTCGTTTTTATTTGTCAATTAGTATTCAATCATGGATTAATCAGGCTCAAAACGTTCGTCTCACGATTTCCAACAAAACTGTGCAATTAGTTTTTTTTTCTATCTACATTTAATACTCTATGCACGTATCGTAAGATTTAATATGATAGGTACTGTAACACTATTTAGAAATTTGGTGTTCCAACTAAACACGGGCTTAATAGAGGCAACCAAATAAGTGGCCTTGTACCACTTCGGACAGGCTCTGGCTGGCCTGGGACAGGCCCGCGGGCCGAGCCAACCTCGGCCATGCTTTCAAACACGCCCAGAGAGACGCAAGAGAAGAGACCGGACTAGAATACGGAGGCCTCGCCGGCGTGGGCTGGACCTCGGACTTGACCTGGTATCGGAATACGGGATTCACACGTGCGGCGTGGACGTGTGGTGATTCGTTATGGGCTAACGGCCCAGCCAGTGGGCCTGACCTTGTTGCCTCTGCCCATGGAGCATGGCATGGGCGAGACGGCAGAATGGGTAACGCAAGCCCAGAAGCCCAAATTAGGGTTTCCTGATTCCTCTGTTTCCAGCAGTCCTGCTCGCTCCCTCGCTCGCTCGCTCTGCCGTCCGCCTCGCTCCACCACCGGCGGCCGCGCGCACCGCTGGCGTTGGGGCACAGCCGCACAGGAAGACCCCGCCCCCGTCGACTGAAGCCTCCTCTCGTCGAGTGGGCGTCTACCTCTCTTTCCCCTGAGGTACTAGATTCGCGTTCGCGTGGAGTGTGATTTTTTCTCTGTTCTTGCCAATTATTACTGTAGTAATTACATAGCTACGCCTTTTTCTTGCACTTCACTGTTGCAGGAGCTTCTGTTTTCTGCTATTATTGAGAGCAACCAAGTCCAATTCATCTTTTTAGAAAACACCAAGTCCAATTCTATTTTCTTTGATGCTTGGTTCCTGCTAATCTAATCCATCCATTCTTGGTTCGATTAGGTTCTCGTTCTTCAGTACGTGATATCAATCCACTGAGGCGGTGGGTGCAGCTATTCCCAAATTATATCGGGGGTTTCAGCAGAACCACGTCAATTGCGCCCGTGCGGGTGAGGGATCGTAAGAGCCTGGACTCGTGGTAGAGATGGTGAAGGCAGCAGCAAGGGTCCGGTAATATCGACATTCCCTTGTTTCCTTTGCGTTATTGTGGTGGTATGATTGGTGTGAATGGGGACGCCTCGAGTGCTCAGTATTCTAAATAAACTGGAGCAGTTATATCAATTCATTGTTTTCCCTGCATTTTACTACTTTTTTTTCTGTCCATTTAATTCAATGTGAGTAGGAGTATCACTTAGCTTGTGCATATCTTCCTCTTATCATAAAGCTTAACAAGTTTAGCTAGCCTGCTTGCTACAAATTGAGTTACAGTATACTTTCGACAGTGCACCATGTCTACTTGTATGCTGTGTTCTTTGGCATCTGAACTTTGCGTGAACTGCTGCAGCTATGAGCCTGGACCGGCTTTTGAGGAGGTCAAAGAAGAAGCCATGCTTGACATATCACCAACAGACTCGACAGAGTTTTGGTTAATTCAGTGGCCTAAAGACCAGGTAACATCGATCTTTTGCACCCTAGTAGTGTTCTTATAACGTGCTGCAGTCTTGGCTGTTTGATATCTTAGTGTTTCTTTGTGACGATGCAGTTAGATGTTTTGGATTTTCATGGCAAAGAGCTTTCTCTCAAGCTGAATAGTGATGGAAACTTGGGCAGCTTGGAAAGTTCCTCAGGTAACTTAGCTGATATGGACTGTTTTGAAGTTGCTTTGACTTGATTACATGGTTTAGTTGCATTTCAGCTTTCTGGTTACCCATACTACGCTTTGGGTACCATTCACTACAACTTTGGTCAGATTGGTTTCCCTGAGCATCATCTATATCCTATACTAGAGACATCAATGGAACCGATTGCATTTCCATGCCAAAGATTGTGTCTTGATCTCTTTTTTATATATTAATTAGTGTTCCATAACCTAAACTGCTGGAATTTTAGTTTGTAGTGAAACTATTCTTCTACCAATTTCCTTGTATAATCCTTACGTCATTATGTGATGAAACTATTATTTATGGGTTCTTCAGAATATAAATTGAAACCAAGAGGGTACGACTTACAGTCTTTTATGTGAATAAGGCAGTGCTCATCATCAATATTTAAAAGTGTGATCATTGAAATGAAATTTCCTTGTCAGCTTTATCATGGACTCATGTCTCATAGCACCACATTACTAAGTAGTGTTACTGCAGTCAGTTGTCATGTGGAAAACATCATTGTCCAATTGTTGTGTCAAATAACTATTGAAATTTTTTTCACAAAGAAATATCAGCTGCTGCTAATGCACTTATTTTGCCAGGGAAATCTTATGAGCTTGTGAGCTTTGCAGCTCAGAAACCAGATGCAACTGTCTTCCTGCCTTCAGGGTCAGAAACAAAACCTGGTATGATGAAATACCAACTAATTCCTTTGATTGTGTGATATTATCACAGATGCTTTTGCCTCTTCCATTAGATAAAAATGTTATTAAAATGGTGCTGCATATCTTCATTTTTGGTTTCTTGGGTTAGTTTTACAGGCCATATGGCACTGCATTTGATGGCTTGCTCTCCATGTTTGTTTCTTGCCATTGGCTGAAGCATCAATTACTGTTTCGTGTATATTGTTAATATAATGACCCTTCTGCTACAATAAAAAAAATATACTATGTAAAGTCATATTGAGTTTTGGAAATATATTTTTTGCCCGCCGTGTTACCATGGTAGTGCACTAGTGCTACTTGTTAGTTTGGGTGGTTTTGATCTTTAAGGAGCATACTGAAATAGGAAGAGGAGAAGCAGGACATGATTCCCATCTTTGAAAGATTATTATCTCAAATTGTCTACTTGCAGATAAGGCACACTTATAGTTCTCTGTTTATTGAAGGATAGCAACTGAGATATCTTGGGATATGTTGTTGAATATAACAGTCGAAGTGTGGAAGTTGGATCATATGCCTGCCAACTGATGAGAATATGTCAACCTTTTTTGTTGTAATTCTGATGAATCAGTGCTATTCCACATGGCATATAGTTCGACCCGATCATGAAAACAACTGGCATAGAAGCTATCAGTGGCAGATCTATGTATAACCTGTGGGGCCACCTGGCCCCACATGTTTTGCCAAAATACATTTAACCTCCTTCATAAAACCTGCAATTTATATATATGTTAATTGTGTAATTCTTGCATTAATTGACTTAAAATCAACTAACTTGGGCCCACTGTTTTTTAATTCTGGATCCACCACTGCTATCATTTGATCATGTAAAACATGGAAATTAGTCTAAATCATTATTCTCTTTCTTAAGTTGGTGTGTGACATCTGGAGTAAATATAATTATTATGTTTAATATTTTTTTAATGAAGCCCATAAAGAAAACAGAGCTAAAGATAAACATACTCTGCTTAAGAATCATAATGGTTTTTGGCACTAGAGGTAAATACCCATCACCTTCTTGTGTTAGAGGCACTATTTTGGCTTTTCTAACCTGTTATTCATGTTGCATGCTCTTTTTTATGTAAATATTTTTCACACTGACAAACAAATGAAATACAGTGGGGAAGATTTCACGGCGAGTCTCCTTAGTTCATTATCCTAAACCTGAGGAATTGGCTAAACCAAGTTTTGGGAGTCTTACTCCTAGCAGTAAGAAATCTGCAGGTAATTCTTTCTTAACATATGTTTTCTTCACTGATCGCACTTTTCTACTGCTAGCCAAGTTAGGCAGCATATGGCGTTGCAGATATTCATGGCTGGCAGTTTAATCTTGCTACCACTTGGTTTTCTGTTGAAGTTCTTATTATCATAACTGATCAACAAAGGAAAAGACAAGTCTGGTCCAACTGTATTATCATCTCTGTTGGAAACCGTTAGGCATACTACCTTCTTGATTTATGTTTTCAGTGCTAGTTAAAAAAAAAACTGCTCTTTTATCCTAAGAAAAGTAGATACACTAAGAAGATAAGGAGTATGGACATTGGCCAAAAATGTCCATAAAATTTAGTAACCTTTTCTGGCGCACAATATTTTGATGATATACTCTTATCCATTTGAGTTTACTGATAACCGATGCCTCCTTCCTGTAACTTACATCAGTCAAAAGAAATGCAGCCAGTTCTCTTGCATGCCATTCTTCTTCTTTTCTTCTTTTTCCTATAAGGGACATCTTTGTTGAACTGTGGTTGCCCGTGTTCCCACTTTCACAGGTTCTAAGAAGACCATGTCTCGGTTCATTAGTGCATCAAAGAACCGCAGTAGCCAAGGTTCGGCGCTTTCACTGGGCCAAAGGAGTGCAGAGCCGACACCCAAACACAAGGGGAAGAGAAAGGATGAAAGCAGCCTGGGGCACTCAAATGTATCAGGCAAGGCCTCACAAGGATCTCAAGCTGGAGGCGCGGGGAGCAACATGGCCTCAGAGATGCCACAATCGCCATCAGAAAAATCACAGAAGAAGAGGAAGAAGGTTAAGATCGTGGAGTAGTACTGTAGTAGTGTCGCCTTGGCAAGAGATCAATTTCCCTTGAACTATCAGTAGTTGAGGAGCTGTGCTGAAATTCACGTTCAAGTTTCTTCATTCATTTCTGGTTTCAATTTTATCCATGCAGAATGTTTTGCTGGAGTGTCAGGTGTTGTTTGCCGAATATACCTGGGAGCAGCCTGTTGCATTTTGTTTTTGGTATCTGAAAGGCTATGTATGTTGGGTTGTTCCTGTTGGTGTGCTGAGCTGAAAGCAGAGTCCTAGCAGCTGCTATAGTGTTATTGCTGCTTGAGCATCTGAAAGCCTCTTTTAGTTGCTTGCTCTCGTTAAGCATAATCTAACCTGAGCATCATGCCCCTGCTAAACTCGTTAATAAATTCCTAAATGCTCGATCGTCTTCTAATTTCAAATTGGTAACAATTCTGTTGACAACCGTTACAGCATTACAGTAGTCAATTAGTTCAGTGATCATACAGCAGGGTATCCTGAAATGCTACACCGCCTAAAACGGCAAAAATTCTTCATGCTATAGTTACAAGTACAGCATGACACTGTGGACACCTCGTGTAGATGTTGAGAGATCAATGGTGCCCGATTACTCTTCGAGTTCGTGGTAGAACCTCGTGTGCACAGGATTCTGGCTGCGATCTTCGCTCGACCGGCACACGGTGAGCTGAGCCTCTGCCGATGCCTTCCGCATCCCCGACACCCAGCCTTGGATGACGTGCTCATCTACCGGAGCTCCTCCCTCTTCTCCCACCGTGACCAGCACCAGCTGCTCCAGGGCAGGGGCCCTCTTCAGGAGGAAGGCCAGCAGCTGCAGCTGGAACCTCGTCCCTCGGAAATTCACCAGCTTGATGAAGCTCAGGTGGTCAAGGACGAAGTCGAAGTGTTGAATCATCATTCTTGAGTCGTCGACGGGGACGATCGCGTAGCCGGGAATCATCATTCTTGAGTCGTCGACGACCTCGCCGGCCAGTGCTGCCGCCGCGTCGCTTGCATCGGTAGTGTGGCTGGGGACCTGCGGGTTTCAGAAAGTAATGTCCCGTTCAGAAATAGTACTGTATTTGCTTGCACTGTTGCACGTGGAAGTTGGAGGATGGGCAGCAGGAAAAGGCAGAGCTTTACGCTGACGAACAAGCGGTCCAGGAGTGGAAGCGGGTTGAGCTGTAAGAAAGAGGCGAAGCTCTGGAGGTCGTCGTCTTCACCTTCCGAGGACAGCAGCAGCTGCAGCTCTTGTATGTTCGTCATATCAATGTCCACGCACTCATCGTAACCTAGCTGTGCCCACAAATGCTGATCCGCGAGTAAAATTAGTGGTCAGTAAATTTCATGGCATTTCCATAATTTAAATTTCATACCAGCAAGCCGACGGAACAGAGCGTCAGAGCCCGGGCATGAGCGACGCAGCTCAAGAAGTTGGAGTAGGCGTACTCGCGATCCTGGTACGCGTTCACGTCGTCGTCGAAGCCGATGTGAGAAAGGTACGCCTGCCGCAGAGCCGGCGTGGAGCCCAGGTCGACGGCAGAAGAGAGGTCGTCGTAGTCGCTCGAGTAGACTGTGTCGCCGTGGAAGGCGAACGACTCGAGCGCGGGCGCGTTGACCCGGAGATCCCGCACGGCCGGGCAGCGCACGATCTCCAGGACCCGCAGCGTCTCGCTGGCGATCCTAACTGATTTCAGCAGGTTGCAGCTGCTCAGGCTGAGGAACTCCAGCGCGCGGCAACTGGACACGACACCGCGAACCGCCTCGCCTGTGACGTCGGCGTGACTGAGGGAGAGCGATCGGAGACCCGCGAGCCCGGCCGCGCCGGCCGGGACGGTGCGGAGGCTGAACCCGCCGAGAGCGAGGCGCGCCAGCGAGTTCGTGGCCACGAACAGGTCGCCAGGGAGCTCCACGAACGCCGCGCTTTCGTCAACGGCGCCCCGTTTTGTCGGCGGCGGCCTCAGGTCCATTTCCACCTCCCTGGCGCCCCCCGCCACGGCGGACGCGACCCAAGCGCCGACGTCCCGCTCGAACGCGCCGGCGCCCGTGCCCTGCGCCGGCGACGTAAGCGCCACGCGGAACACGTCGAGCGGCGCACAGCGCTCGGCGTGGAGCCGGAGAGAGTAGCTCACCGTGGCGGCCGCGGCCCGCGCCGGCGCCTGGCCGCGTCCGAAGTCGCGGTCGGTGAAGTCGAGGACCCGGGAGGAGGCGAGAGGGCGCTGGTGCGCGCGGCGTGCTTGAGTGGGAGGCCGCGGAGGATGGAGTGGAGGATGTCGTCGGGGAGCCTGCTCAGCCGGTCCTCCCCCTCCTGTTCCTGTACCTCGATGGCTCCACTCTTGCTCCGGTGGCGCGATTGCATCTCCATGTCAAGCGGGGGTGCGATGCCAGTGCGGGATCACTATGGTTCAGACATGTTGGGTGCTTTCACAAAACCTTTATAGTACTCGGCAGCTACTCAGCTCGTTGTGCTGGTAGGTAGAACAGTAGATTTTAGATTTTTTTGGATGATTAAATAGTATTATGTAAGAGAGAATAAGCTAAATAAGCTGGAAATAGTATAGCCAAATGGGGTGAGTATTAGTTAGTAGTACTAGCAGCTTACATCGCAAGATTGGGTAAAAGACAGAGCAGAAGCACAAAACTTGAGTGAGCGACAACGACCTGAGACGCATCACCATGTTGGAGTGTCGTTGGCGCGCCTGCTTGCGACACAAGGAGGCGTGCTACGCAACCGGTCAAACATAGGTTCAGACTACTTGTCCAAGCCGGTTAACAATTAGTACATAAAAAATTAGCTAGGGTGAAATGAAATTGAATAATAGCAGAGCATAAATATAATAGATTTTGACCGTTAACTTTTTATAATATAATATTATATTATCGTTTGCCAGTCAAATCACATCATCACACATGCAGTTTTAATATATTTCTATTGATATAAGTTTTATGTCCCAAGCTTGTATATAATTTGATTTTTTTTTGTCAAAGTTTATATAAGTTTGACTTTTTTATATAAAATATAAGAGATTTGCTAAATTTCAGGGGTATGAATTTTAGCTTTCTTTCAGGTGAAAGTTATTGCATATATTTTATGCTAAAATTTCAATTTTAGTTTGTTACAATTTCTGTAGACACAATTTGCAATTTTGACACCGTACAAAGTTATAGATCTCATCGAGATAATGACCTCAAATGAAAAAACGTAAAACTATAAAGTTGTAGATCTCATCAAGAGCTATAACTTTTATGTAAAAAATATCTTCATTTGGCACCATAAAAAAAGATAATAAATTTTTCAAGGCGATAAAACTTGTACGAGATTAATACGAAGCTGAAACTTTATATTTTTTTGAGCATCTCATTGATCTCAAATGCAAAAACTTAAAACTATAAATTTGTAGATCCTATCGAGAGTTACAACTTTCATATAGAAAATATCTTTATTTGACACCATATAAGAAATGTATGATTTTTCTAAGACGACAAGAGCTTGTACGTGATTAATATACTGCTGAAACTTTATTTTTTTTAGCATCTTAACGACGTCAAATGAAAAAACTCAAAACTAGAAAGTTGTAGATCTCATCGAGAGCTACAACTTTAATATAAAGAGCATCTTCATCCATAGATTACATGAAAAAAATATAATTTTTCTAAACTACGCCTTGCCGCACCAATCTGGTTGGCACGGCGCTACATTTCTGCCATGCCAACGGAGTGTCATGGCAAGGTTGTCCACGTGGAAATTGTTGTCCACTATGACAGATCGTGCCACGTCGCGACAGCGTGTTTTTGTCGCGTCAAGGACTTAGATGCGGCCAAACAGGTTAGATTTAAAAATAAAAAGCAACTACGTTAGATTTAGAATTTGTTAAAAAAGGTTAAAAAAATAAATCTGTCGCAAGCAGGCGCCAACGCCCAACGACACTCAAGTGCCAATATAAAGCGCGGATTCTCTTGCAGTCTTGCTAGAGAAGCCTCATGGAATGGGATGCATTTGCGTGTTTCTTCTCGACCTAGGCCTTAGATTGCAAGTTTTTTCATTCTCTCTTCATCACATTAAATCTTTAGACATATATATGGAGTATTAAATGTAGATAAAAAAATAACTAATTACACAGTTTGATTGTAAATTACGAGACAAATCTTTTGAGCCTAGTTAGACCATGATTAGACAATAATTATCAAATACAAACAAAAGTACTATAGTGCCACGTACTGATTTCTAACTCCAATCCAAACGAGGCCCTATTTGCCCAAATTATACTGTAGCGCGCAGCTGTAAAAGATAGCTATTGCCGGGTAATAAATCGAAGAGACTTTTCTAGTACTGCCAGGGTATAAAGGATTTCATTTGTGAAAGAAAAATTAGCAGCATCTTGTTCACCATCTTTAATCCTGTCCTCCATGCCACTTCCGTTAGTTGAATCTAACGCAAACTTTCACCCGAAAATGCAAGCGCGGATCTCGTGACTTGAATGAAAAAACTCAAAACTAGAAAGTTATAGATCTCGTTGAGATCTACAACTTTCAGTTTAAAATTTTCATTCATTTCGTTATTGCTCAAAAAAATTAATAACATATTTGAACTAAGATATATTTTCATCTTTTTACACCGCAGCTTTGACGGCTTAATATTTAGAATCTCGAATCTAATTTGAAGTGGCATGGAGGACCAAAAGTTAGAGAGTAGTGGCGCTCAAGACCGCGACACACCTCTTTTATAATGATCACATCCTCTCATAAAGGAAAGGGTTTGTGAAAGCACCCAAAGACTCGTGACGCACCATCGCACCCATCCGACACGAAATGCGAACGCACTCCCGGCAAGCGGATCCATGGAAGAGGAGGACAGCAGCGGCCTCCCCCGCGACCTCCTCCACTCCATCCTCCGTGAGCTCCTCAAGCACGCCGTCCAACGAAGCGCCTTCCTCCGACGGGGGCGCCAGACTTGGCCTCCTCCCGGTCTCGACTTCACCGACCGAGACTTGGCCTGCGCCAGCACCGCTTCGCTGGCCGCGGCGGCCACGATGCGTCGCTGCCTTGAGCTCCACGCCGAGCACGGCGCCACTGGACGTGTTCCGTGTGGCGCTCATGTTGCCGCCCGTGGTCGAGCGACGGCGTTCCGTTCGATGCGCGGCGGCTGGCGTAGGGGCGCCAGGAGAGTCGAGGTGAATCGACATCGACACCGCACACGGGGACGGAGCTCGGTGGAGGCGAATCCAGGCTCCGGCCCGCTTGCGTGCGGGTTACGAAGGACCGGTAGCTTGCCAAAGTAGAAAGGCCTGTTACTACGTACACTAGGCTGGGAGTCATAATAGCTGCCTATTTTTTTTTAATAATGACTTGCTAGCTTTTGCATTCAGTTCTCATTATGTAGCATGACACCTCACTCGTTGTATAATAAGCTGAGACCTACGTATACTACCATAAAATCCTATCGGGCTACATGCTTAGCACTTAATTAGCCCCCTTGATGTTGAGTCACGCTCCGTCGCTGACCGACACCGACACTTAGGGGCCTGGTTCCAGACTCCGACGACGGAAGCGCGGAGTTCGTGGAGCTGCCTGGCGACCTGTTCGTGGCCCGGAACTCGCTGGCGCGCCTCGCGCTCGGCGGGTTCAGCCTCGGCGCCGTCCCGGCCGCTCCGGGCGGGCTCGCTGGTCTCCGCTCGCTCTCCCTCAGCCACGTCGACCTCGCAGGCGAGGCGGTTCGCGACGTCGTGTCCAGCTGCCGGGCGCTGGAGCACCTCAGGCTGAGCAGCTCCGGGTCCTGGAGAGAGTGCGAATCGATTAGGATCGCCAGCGAGACGCTGCGGGTCCTGGAGATCGTAGGATGCATAGACGTGAAGCAGGTCCGGGTCACCGCGCCCGCGCTCGAGTCGATCGCCTTCCACGACGACGACTTCTTCTGGGAGGACGCCGACGACGTCGTCTTCGACTTCGACGACGACATGCCGGCTCTGCGGGACGTGTACCTTTCTCGAATACGCTTCGCCCACGACTCTGACGAGACCGAGTTTGACTCCTTGTTGAGCGACGTCGAGCATGCCCCGGTTTGGACGCTTTCCTGCGACGGCTGGAATTTGCGGGTGCGGTTCGATACGACGAACATACAGGAGCTGCAACTGCTGATAGCCTCCGAAGATGATTATGACGACGACCTCGAGGTCTTCGCCGGTTTCTTCCAGGAGAACGAGCTTCCACTCCTGGACCGCTTGTTTCTCCGCGTAAAGCTCTCTGCCTTATCTCATCCTCCAATATCCACGATTCGACGTCCATGCAATTTGCAAGGAGATATTTCCGAATCGGCTCACGCTCACAGCAAGTTAATTACTTTCTGAAATCCGCAGTTCCCCGGCCACGTTACAGATGCAAGCGACGCCGACGCGGCGGCAGCACCGGCCGGCGAGGTCGTCGACGACTCCGAACGCGAGATCGACGACGAATTTGTGCTTGACAGCCTCAGCTTCATCAAGCTGGTGAATTTCAGAGGGACGAGGTTCGAGCTGCAGCTGCTCGCCTTCTTCCTGAAGAGGGCCCCTGCCCTCAAGCAGCTGGTGCTGGTCACGGGGGGAGAAGAGGGAGGAGCTCCGGGTCCCGGAGATGAGCACCTGGAGGTCATCCAAAGGCAGGTGTCGGCGATGCGGAAGGCATCCCCACACGCACGTCTCACCGTGTGCGGGCCGTGCCAAGACCGCAGCCAGAATCCTGTGCACACGAGGCTCTACGACGAAGAGTAATCGGGCCCGGCCCCATTTGATCGATCTCTGAACAGATGGATTTTTCGGGCAGTGTTGTTGTGTGAGATTGCTATGGACGTGTGAAGGTGGGTTTACAGATCAAGTGGTTGAGAGAGTTTCCAAAACTCACGCTCAACAATTTCCTATTCTTTTAACTTCCAATCTTTCCGTATTTGAAAAAATTGACCTAATAATAGCTTGGAAATGGAAAAATAACGTGCCTATTGATATGCCATTATGGAGGTGGAAGGACGTGGGGGAAGGACAAGAAATAGGACAGGGTTTTCAATGCAAATGTACAAGAGAAAATATATAAGTGATTAGAGTGAATTAAAAAATAGTCTAGAATTCATGATGTAAAATTATCTTCTATATTTTTAGAGTGATTTAAAAAATAGTATAGAATTTCTAATATAAAATTGTGTTCTATATTTTAGGAGTGTGATTTTAAAAACTGTTGGAGAAGCTTAATAAATATACGGGTGCCTATTGATCGGCTAATATGGAGGTGGAAGGATGTGAGAAAGAATGAGAAGTAGAACAGGTTTCCCAATGCAAATGTAGAAGAAAAAATATAAAAGTGGTTAGAGTGATTTGAAAATAGTTTAAGATTCCTGATGTAAAATTGTATTATATATTTTAGGAGTGAAATTTTAGAACTATTGAAGAAGCTCAACAAATGTACTCACAGCTTTTTTAGTTACTTGAAAAATTCATTAATTTATCAGTTGATTTTTTGGGAGCTATTGGAGATGGAATAAAATCCTCAAACTTCGACTTGGATGACTGCAGTCGAAGAAGGACGGTTGTTCCATCACAATCGGGACGTCCACCATCTGTGGGAACAACGACCGGATCCATATAGCACTAAAAAAACACTTATTTCTTGTTGGACTTGCTTGCTAAGCATGTAAGTGCGTTGTTTACTAATATAAAGTGCACCCTGAATGACGAGCAACTCGATGTCAGAAAATCGCGAGTCATATATCTGTAGCAAGGCATATCGTTTAATTTTGGATTCTGTATTATGTTTCGGCCTTGTTATCTTGTATTGCCTCACTGTGTGCTTTCTCACTGCTATATTAGACCTATCACAAGCAGTTCGTAAACTTCATCATAAGTATTTTTCGGTCTCAGCAGTGAGTTGTTGGTGATGACATTCTCAACACAGTCGGTTTTACGATCGGTGGTGACAATAGATTATCACACTCGGTTCATATTACTGTGGGGGTATAACCCGGTACCCACAGGGCAAGACATGGGCTACGCCATCAGAGGTGGCACAACCCATAAGATCAAGGCGTGCGGCGCACGGCACTAGTCGGTGTGCACCATAAAGCTACAAGAAGATGTGATTTATTAGATATTGTATAATACTAAATATAATACTTTTCTTGTAACCCGACTTCTCCAGAGCATATAAAGAGGGGCAGGGGTCCCCTAGTCGACATCCCCATATAGATTCTAGGGTTAGCCTAAGGCATCTGATCATACACAATACAATCCACAGAGACACATGACATATGGTATTACGCCAAGTCGACGACCTGAACCTGTCTAATCGTTGTCTCTTACGTTCTGTGTCACCATCCAGTTTTTTTACGCGCATCTCCACTGATTTATTTACTACCGTGGCCATGATAGACTGCTGTACGTATTTCGTCGACAGTGACGCGCCAGATAAAAGGTGTATGTGTTGATCATGACGAACCAGATGACGTACCTCAAAGATTAACACCATCCATGACGAACCAGACTACGTACCTCAAGATTAACACCATCCAGCGGCAACTCAGCATCGGGAACATGCACGAGATTGATTCTCTGTCCTTCGTGCCGTTGTCGCCAAGGGCGTCCACTATTTTCTGCCGATCTAGTCAGTTTGCTGTCCTCGAAGTTGAAGACGAAGCCAGGTGCATCACGTGATGGCTCAGGCCCGCGTGGAGCCAAGTTCGACTCCGACCTGTGCTCACGAGCCTCTGCTGTCTCCGCTCCGCCGAGTTCGACTCCGACCTCTAGATGCAAAGCCCGAAGAAATCCATCTACGTGTCGACCATGAAAGCCTCAATGGAGTCAATCGGCCATGATAATCAAACTTGCATCTCCGCGTGCATACACGCGTATGGAAGATGCAAGATCAATACGCCGAGTTACAACATTAAAAGCTAAGTCTTATCTCTTTTTTCCAGTTAGGTATTATACTGCATGTGTATATCTCTATGCATCTACATGCGCTTTCATGGTTATCCGCAGCGGCAATCGTCGTCATCTCACATCCTCGACTTGTCGTCATCACGGTTGACCTACACGCTGCGTCTCTCTTCGCCAGCACCATCCACGACAACCCGACGACCTAGGAGTCCCACGTCGACACGACATTCTAGTGCTGGCACCGATCCACGGGTCCACGGCGGCAGCATTGAGCGGTGCTTGCATCGCGGCGCTGGAATTCGTCGTCAGGCCGCAGGCCTAATCAGTGATAACCATCGCCGTATTGACGTGGAGCTAGAACACAACAAGAAGCCAGGAAAGACGGATATCGATCAGTCTACATATACGAACATGCAAACCTGATCACATACACCTCTTGATGACGGGAGCCTTTGATGACACGACACGCTCAGCTACTCGCTAAGCGAGCTGCTCCGACCATCAACCGAGCCGCCCGAGCCGACGAGCAAGCCGCCCGGACTGCTCAATCCGATCACCTGCCGCGTCGTAGCGATGATCGCCACGAAGAATGACGTCGTGACAATCGTGACCGCCGCCACGACGACAGGCCAAAAAGCTCGAGGGCCGAGCAATTTGGTCGACGCCGACCAGGCATTCTGTTTAAAGTTAAGTCACGCTTTAATATTTTTTCTAAATATTTTCCAACCTTCATATATCTCCGTGATGTTTCTCTGAACTGTTTTCTCCATGTTTGTTCTCAAAACGATTTTCTTTCATGTATACCATCTTAAAGATGACATACAGCTAAGCCTAAGGTAAATCCCCGAACAACCATGTTGATGCTCGGATGTTCCCAGAGACGGTCCTGTCTCCGGCTTCTTCCTACACATGCACGAGCGCCTGTCCTCTGCGTTAGAGGTGGTCGACAGCGGCTCCTTAGTGACGCCCTGCTCTTCCTACACGCATACGGGCTCCGCGCTCCGCGTTATGATTAACAGGCTAGCTAGGGCTGAAGACTCAGCTACACACTAACTAGTCGGACGATTTATATTAAATATAAACACTTCTTTAGAATAACACTAAGTGTTCACACCAACTGATCACCGAGTTGCATACGCTATTTCATCGTCATTGCTGATTCTTCTTCGGGGTTCATATATTTTATTTTTACATCATGTACTACCCATTCTACATATTTGTTTCGCAGGGGCATGGTTCGATCAACGAGCTTACGCTCAGGGACTGGACACGGTGATCGTCGTCCGGGTGGTCGGACCACCTATCGGACGGACTTCATCGCCAACCAACTGGTCGGACTACTCGGCACTCACTCCTGCTCGGCGTTCAGTTCGCCGGCAACCAGTTGGTTGGACTGCTCATCGCATGGGCTTCATCGTCAGCTACGCTGGGGACTCCTCGGTGTCCGGATTCTTCGTGCAAGCATTGCTAGCTAAGCTGGGGACTCCCTTGGTGGTCGGATCTTGCTACGTCTTATTGGTGTGCTATCAAGTTGCTTCATGCTGTTCGGATCAGGGTGCTGATCTTGGGCCGCATATCTGGGGTCTTGTGAAGTACATGGCACATGACGTTCGCAAGCTTTCATTAAAAATTCTTTGACCATGCTACAAGATATCTTCAAAATCTTCCAGCAGGCTCAGGGACTACGTGTGTACACGTCCTCTCGCGATGACTGTATTTATTTCTACACTGGTTTCCAACGACATTGGGGATTGGGCCAGCACCTGAAGACTACTACTTTAGACCCTGGCACCACGTGACTACTTTACCTACTGTCAGGCTCGGGGACTAAGTGGGCACACTTCATCTCGCGGTAAATGTGCTTATTTTTTGACTTAATCTTCTACAAAGTGACTAAGTTCCTTCGCGCTGACTAAGTCAAGGACGCTAAGCATCTAACTTCGACGCCCGGAACCTAAGTGGGCACACTTCATCCAAGATGGAGACTTTAATTTTTTTTATCATGAGCCCCTTACATCCTTCTGGCAAACCTCAACTTCGAGTAAGTCTGGGCTGGCTCACAGTTGAATTGCTCGGACGCCGTTCCCACTGCTCGGACAACAGCTCAAATGACAGTTCAACTGCTCAGACGCCTATTCAACTGCTCGGATGCTCGCTTTAACATCTCGGCTCCCAGTTAAACTGGTCAGACATCTATTCCTGATGATCAGCAGCAAGTTGGACAGCTCGGACAAACTCAAGACGGTGTTGCTCAGCGGATACAAGACGCTCGGGGACTAGCTGTGGGGATATGAACCCCGGTACCCACAGGACAAGACATGGGCCGTACCATCAGAGGTGGCCCAGCCCACAAGATTAAGGCGTGCGGCGCACGACATTGATCAACGTGCACCACATGGCTACAAGAAGATATGATTTATTAGATATTGTATAATACCAAATAGGATATTTTTCCTTGTAACCCGACCCTTCCAGAGCATATAAGGAGGGGCAGGGGTTCCCTACTCGACATCCCCATACAGATCCTAGGCTTAGCCTAAGGCATCTGATCATATGCAATACAATTTATAAAGACATAAGACATAGGGTTTTACGCCAAGTCGGCGGCCTGAACTTGTTTATTCGTTGTCTCTTGCGTTATGCGTCACCATCCAGTTCTCTCACGTGCACCTCCACCGATTCATCTACTACCGTGGGCATACCCCTCGGTAGACTGTCGGACGTATTTCGTCGACAATTACCGGTCGGCGGCGGTTTGAATTTCCAAAAATCCTCAAAATGGGCTAAAAATAGTAAATTTTTTGTCTTCTATATTTGCAGCAAAGCATATCACAGGCCATGCGATTTTTTGCGTGAAAATCCGCACGCTACGTGGTGCTGGGATTCGAACCTGAGACCATTGTCCTCGCGCATAGCTCCTCTAACCACTCCACCCCTAACTTGACTCTGTATAGCATACCCATTCCTCTATTTTTCACTTTTTAGAATTTAAAATGAATATTTAGGACCCTAAACGGCTTCATATGAGGAAATTATAAACTATAAATTTGTTGTTTTAATCGAGATCTACAGCTTTGACTTTGATTGTTTCGCCATCCGAGATCGTTTCACAAATTTGAATTTTAAAATATCAAAACTTCAGTCAGACTTTTGGGACCTCAAATAATTTTAAATGAAAAACTCATCAACTACAAGGTTGTTGTTCTCATCGAGATCTACAACTTTGATTTTGATCAATTTTCCATTCGAGGTCGTTTGAAAATTTTGGTTTTTTAAAATATTAAAACTTCATATACAAGTTTGAGACTATAACACCTTTGGTTTTGGTTGTTTTTCCATCAGAGGTTGTTTGTACAATTCGAAAAAAATAAATTTCATAATTTGAGTGCTTCAAACAAAACTCTAGGACCATAAATGGTATCAAATGGAAAAGTTTGTGATAGGACGTTAACACCGCCACCTTGGAGTATGATTCGCATGTGTACAAGTCATGATCACCGTCGCCTTGAAGCATGAGCCACCTCTGTACAGGCCATGGTCACCGTCGCTTTGAAGTATAAGCCGTCTGTGAACATGTCATGGTCACCATTGCTTTGAAGTATGATGCATCTGTGTACATGTCATGATCACCGTTGCTTCATAGTACGATCCGACGTTGATGATCCTATAGTCAGTGTTGGTTTACTAAACAATTTGGTGGTGATGATCTTTTGATCCCCGCCGCATCATACGTTTCACTGGCGGTGTTGACGATTGCTTCATCATCGATTAGTGGTATAGTCCGATGGTGACGAGTGTTTTATCACCATCTGCGAGTGGTATGTTGCGACGGTGATGACCAAACGATCAATGGTGGTTCAATGCATACCCGTTGGTGATGGAATGGAATTGCATTATTTTTTGACAATATATTTATTAATTCAAATGGATGTTAATAGCGTACTAAACATACCATACAGATATAATCATTAAATCCATACATCATGTCCAGAAACAAGTGTACTTTTTACATTAACAATCCAATCTAACATATCAAGCATGTGAGCTGATGCACTAACATTTTCTGCTTTCGATTACATAATAAGGCACTGCTCTCTATAGACTTACATAAAGAAAACGAGCTAGTTGTGCTCCTGCTATGTGCCACTAGTGCCTGCAAGACAAAGTGAATATAGTTATGCATCCTTCATATTAGTAGCCAATGCACCATTGAACACCTCTTGATCTCTGAAATAATCCTTACGAGAGACTACTTTTTGGGCTCTTGACACAATATTATTCAATTCTAAGCCATAGCAGCAAATTTGTTGAAAAGTACACATACTCCACAACATGAACAAAACAACAGAAGTAATAATATTCAACACACCACTCCTTTTGTTACTAAGCCAAAATTGACCTATATACAGAATCAAAAGAATTCCCTATGTAAACATATACAATACTTGACAAAACTGACCGAAGCTAAGAGGCAACACAAGACATTCAAAGAATAGATGGTTAATTATTTCCTTTTCACAGCAATAGAGGCATGAAGTATGATCCAATTTTCTCCTCTTACTCAAGTTGTGTTAGTCAGATCCTTACTTTTAGATAATAATTGTGCCAACACCAACACAAAGACATGTCCAAACAAAAAGATACGACAAATACAGTTTTACTGCTCTGCTAACGACTCTGAGAATAAGGGAACATAAGAAAGGTAGTAAGGTCTACGATAGTGGATGACACAAAAAGGGATGACATAAACTTTTCAGCGGTCCTTGTCATATGGAATCAGTATTCTTTCCTCTCCAAAAAAAAATCAAATTTTATTCTGGGTGAACTACAATCACTATATATTTCACATCACAATGCTCATAACCAAATTCAATATTGTCCTATCTAAATAGCTCTAGCATGCTCACAGTATGTGTCAATATCCATTTGTTAGTACATAGGTCGGGGAGCCTGTTCAGCCGGTCCTCCTCCCGTTCCTGTACCTCGTTGGCTCCAAGCTTGCTCCGGTGGTGTGACTGCATTTCCATGTCAAGCGGGGTGCGATGCGAGTGCGGGATCACTTTGGTTCAAACATGTTTGGTGCGTTCACAAAACCTTTATATACTGCTCGGCAGCAGTATTAGGTAGTAGTACTATCAGCTTACATCGCAAGACTAGGCAAAAGACAGAGCAGAAGTAGACAGCTTGAGTGACAACGACATGAGAGGCTGAGAGTGACAACGACATGAGAGGCTGAGACACATCTTCCCCATGTTGGAGTGAGACAAGGAGGCGTGCTACGCAACCGGTCAAACATATGTTCAGCCTACTGGTCCATCGGTTAACAATTAGCGCATAAAAAATAGCTAGGGTGAAATGAAATCGAATAATTGCAGAGAGGGTAAATATAATAGATTTTTACCGTTAACTCTTTTATAATTATATTATCATTTGTCAACAAATCAACATCATGACATAGGCACTTTTAATACAATTTCTATTGATATAAGTTTTATGTCCTTAGCTTATATATAATGTTTTTTTTTATCAAAGTTTATATAAGTTTGACTTTTTTTAAGTACAAAATATACATGGGACATAGTCTCTGGGGTACCCGCAAGGAAAGACGAAGAACTAGTATGACTTGGACTCTCCATATGTAATTCTAGTAGCATTACCGTCTTATAATCCTACTAGGACTCCTATCTTGTAACCAACCAGGAGACTTGCCTCCTGAGCTATATAAGAGCCTGTTTGCTGATTGATTTCTGGGCTGATAAGTCCGGCTGGTGCTGGTTTGTTGTGACAGAAAAACACTGTTGACTGGCTGATAAGTCATGGCTGAAACCAATAAACGAACATGCTGTAAAGGAGGGCAGGGCTCCCTAGATCGGCACCCACAACCCATAACAACAGACTCAACAGTCTGAACCCCAAGCGTATGGTGCAATATACTTTTCACCCAGACTGAACGTAGGGACGCTATTCCAGTAGATCGAAGCAATATAAATCATTGTCTCTGCGTTTACTATCGAGTTCCGCATACATCGAAGCCCACCAACCATCGTCCCGGGTAATACCATGACAAGTGATCGGTCATCAAACACCGACAGTTGACGCGCCAGGTAGGGACTTTCAACGCAATTGCGATCAAGAGCTTGACGGACCTATTTCTATTCAAGATCAATCTCTCGGCTCGACATGACTCCTGTCGACGAATCGGGGACTCAACACTCATCTACGTCCAAGTCCAAAGCAGAGTAAGTCGGGATCGGATTGAAAGTTCTGTTTTCCGGCTCAAGACTACAAAAGGCTACGTGTTGTGGAGATACGCCGAGTCGGTCACAGTGCCATCGCTGCATCCAGGCGGAGAAGGAAACTGCTGCACGTGATCGAGGCGGAGCTCTGAGATCATCACCGACAAGTCCAACTCTGATGTGCTAACCTCATCCGTCTTGGCTTCGAATCATCCAACACAATGACGCTGCTGTACAGCTTGGATTAGACACAGTCATTGGTTTTTATCACTACACGCATCAAGTGATGAAGGTGGCGGACGTGAACATGCAAGACGACTACATTATTGATTGGGCCGGCTAGCAAGGAGTGTACACCATGCAAGCAAGTCATGGAAATTAGAAAGTACTCGGCCGCAGTTCCGACTACTCGGCCGGGTGTCCGACTACTCGCCGCAATTTCCGACTACTCGGACCCGACGCACAAGTTGGGACAGGCTCCGAGTACTCGGCCACAGTTCCGACTACTTGGTCGTGGTGTCCAACTACTCGGCCATGAAGGTCAAGCTAACGCCCGGGGTTTATCACTCCATGACACGTTGATTCTTCCGTCAATCAAGCCAAGTCACGCTTTAATATTTTTCTAAATATTATTTAATCATCATATATCTCCGGATATTATCCATATGCCTCCGCAGCTCTACTATAATTTTATTCCCGACTACTCTAGTTTTCTCTTAACGGTTGTTAATTTACCTGTGTAGCTCTCAGGATAGGTGCTTAAACGTAACTGGCTACCTACCCGATAAAATTACACGGCCTAACAAGAGAAGACGTGAAATTTTTTTTATATGCATTTTATAATGCTGGGACAAGCTCCTAACTTATTATTTCACTCGCATTTCATAATGCTAGGATCCACCCCCGACTCGATATCCTGAATATCAATAACTATAAAATTTGGTATATTTACTTTGTAGGTAACCAGATATGGACCACGTCGCCGGGTGAGGCACATGCCTCTGTGGGCTGCCTTACTCGGCCACTACTTCGTTGGGTGAAGCACGCGCCTCCGCAGGCTGCTATCGGTGTTTGATGATCGACAACTCGTCACGGGAGTACCCGAGACGATGTTCGGTGGGCTTCGACGAACTCAGGAACTCGACGGTAACACAAGAGATGGCGATTTTATACTGGTTCAGTCCCTCGGAATTGAGTAAAAGCCTTTACGTCTAGTCAGCGTGAGCCTTTGCATTGGATTGCTTTGTATGATTGTGTGTACAAGGGGTACCGCCTGCCTCTCTTTATATAGGGCAGAGGGCAGAGCGGTTGTTCTAGTCCTAGTCGGTTACAATTTGAAGAGTCTTTATTCTATTATAGAATCTAGCTTTCCTAGTAAGCCGTCTAGGTCGATCCTTGATAGCTTAAAGTCCACGCCACCTTGCTTTGTGTCCTCCAAGCAGACCGTGGGCCAGCCATGGGCCCATTGTAGAAGTCGACCCGATAGAGAACCCCTAGGGTCCTGTATCGACAAGCCCCCGAGCGTTTCACGGTTGATCTTGGAAGTCTTCTTGTTCCTTCAGGTCGTGCCAAGTAGAAACAAGTATTGTCCAAGTACTTTCTGTAGAGAAACCATAGAGTGCTCTTGAAAACTCCAGGTGATGTGCACTTTCCTGAAAAGTGCACTCACTGAGTGTAGCCCCCGAGCATCTTGCTGTTTGGGACAAAAAGTTTGAGGGTCTTTTCCGCGAATTCTTGAAAAGAATAAAAAACATCCTCTGAGTATATGTATCCCGCAGCCCCCGAGACTATGTCCGAGTACTAGTAGTCGGCGCTAGGATCTGAAAAGAATATACTTAGAGATGTTGAAGAAATTATTGCCAGACTACTTGTCAGAAAGTAGGTGAGGCAATGTATAGTGCTCACGAAGAGTAAATGCAAGCTAACGTGGGAGCAGGATATGCTTCGAATATGCCGCCCGAGTGTACTGTAGCTTCACGCGCACTGACAAGATGCACTGTAAAGGCGTAGTGGGATGCACTGTACCCTGTAATGCAGTAAAGAAGCCCGTACTGAATAGCAGGGACTGTCGGCTCCACATTGCATGAACCCAATACATGAACACCATGTTTGGCCTATAAAAACCCTCCTGGTGAGCTCTTCCATATCAGCTGAGGAATAGCTGTACAACTCTGAGTCTGTAGCCAAGAAATATGGTGGTATGTGAAGTAGAATAGCCCCCGGGCGTTGTTGATAGAAGTGGTAGATCTTGTTGCAGTTAGAAGAAGTCTTGTGAAAGAGACTAGAAGGAAGCTAGTCTCACAGTGGTGCAAAACAGAATGGTCTGTTGAGGCAGGTAGAAGAAGCCTTGTGATGAGAGACACGTTCCCTCATCCAGCAGCCCCATATCAGTTCTTTGAGCGTGCCTGTCGACGTTTGTCCATTGACAATCAGCTGCTGGTCCGTGTGGCGGTGGCATAGTCGGCTTGGGTAGACAGATGCCGGAAGAAGCGCTGTTGCTACCCAAACACGGTAGACCAGGAAGTTTTGTACCACTGACACCAATCTTGGATGCACTGTGTTGTCACAATGAAAACTATGGCAACGAGTCGGTTGTGTCCTGCTGAGTAGTAACTAGGAGCTTTGGTTTGGAAAATGGTTACTTAGACCGAGTAGTCAGAATCTTGTAAAGTGTCCATCCCTGTATCCGTTGAACTATTGTTGAATAAAAAATCTTCATCTGAGTACTATGTTGCTTAACTCATACTGTCAAGCAAGTGTTCGAGTGCTGTATAAATCACCCGAGTACATCATAATGTGGCCATGCAGTCAATGGTCGTATCATGGCAAGTACCCGGTAGGTGGGAATCCAAAGGATAAGTCTAAACACAGTGTGACGCATTAGAAATCAAGAAAAGGGGCGTGCAGCTGTCGTATCAAATCGTGTGGCATCATTAAAGTGATAAGGAAACCGAAATGCCACACCCGTTGGCATGATTATCGGGCCGCACGGCAGTGGGAACCCTGTATAAAAGGTAGCCAATCCCGAGCATCATCTACCTCTGCTCCTTTCACTTGCTACTTAAGCCCCCATGCCAGTGAGAACACCGCCAATCTCGCATCCTCAAAACCCTAGATCTATGAGAGCTCTGCTTGATGGGCAAGGGCAAGAATTCGAGCGCCGCCACCAAGAAGACTGCTAAGAAGAGGGCACTAGACATGTCGGAGATGATCGCCGCCATCCAGATCTGATCGGGGTCGAGCATGAAGTCTAAGCACCTCCAAAAGCTCCATGAGCAGGGGCACCTGCCAGCCCAAAAGCTTGGGGAATGGAAGGCGCCTGGAGAACACCCTATTCCAAACCTTGAGCCGGGTGAGATTGTTCTTTTTGTGCCTTTCATCCAACACGGGTTAGGGTTGCCGGCTTGTCCCTTTTTGCATGGATTTTTGCATTACTATGGCATAACCCTGAAAAATTTTGAATCCAAATTCCATCTTGCATCTGTCAATTTTTGTCCATCTCTGTGAAACATTCCTTGGCATCCCCCTTCCATTACTCTATTTCGCTATTTCTTTAAACTGAAACCGCAGCCGAACGCAACAAATCCCAATGTTTGAGGGGGCGCCGGTATCCAATTTCGGGTGGGGAAGAAAAATGAATATCTCCACTACACCTTGGTTGATTCTGTGAAGAATTAGAGAGCCGAGTGGTTTTATGCGGGGAACATGTACCCACCACTAGAGGTACATAGCAATGCCGCACCAATGCCCAACGCTCGCTAGGAAAAGGAAACTGTGAATGCGATGGAACTGGAAGGGATCCGTCCATTCTTAAGACAAATCACAACCATGAAGGATCAGGGCCTAAATGGAGTTGGAGTAGTCACCAGCTTCATCAGGCGCTGAGTGCAGCCACTTCAAGAGAGGGTGCACTATGGCTTCGAATACACCGGGCCAGAAGATCCTACCCGAGTGACAAATGTTGAATTGACTGAAGATGAAGTCATGGAGAAGATTCAAGATGTACTCCAGGTGGTATTGGTAATACTATACCAGTACCCCAAACGTGACCGCAAGAATCCACCAGCTGATGTAAGTATAGTTATGTGTGATCTTGAAATTTCTTGATATTTGTAGAAACTGACACCTGTAAGCTGTTAACTATTGATGCAACAATTGGGCCAAAATTTTGATGACTTGTCCACACTGCCTCCGTGTGCTGGCTTTGAAGGAGCCGGTGGAAGCAGGACTGCGTTAGCAGGAGTGGGCGGAGGAAGCGCTGCCTCAGCTATCCCAGTGGACAATGAAGTCGAGAGTGATTCGGAAGTGAATCCAAACAACTTCATAGTCCAACCCGTCCAGAGTGCAAGGCAGGGGACCATTAGCGGGAAGCGGTCGTTGGAGGCCGATGTCGCCGCTAGTGCGAGTGGGACAATGCCCAAGAGGCCCCATTGAACTTGCACATTGAGATCATGTGAGAGTAGTCTGAAGTAACTCCGTGTAGTCTGAAAGTTGTTTTTGTCCTTAATCCAATCTTGAACAGTTGTAGGTCGTGATGCTGTTGAGGAACAGCCAAAGGCAGAAGAAGGAGACACATTGTTTTTTGTCAAACAGTGAGTATGCTTCCGAGTAGAGTTCTGCACTAAACTTTGTCATGGATATACTTGATGATGTGTGCTCTGTACAGGATGTCGCCACCAGACCTATTAAGTACCCGGGTGCCAACCCAAGGCGATGAAGGTGCACTCGAGCAGAGTTCAGACGCTGTGCGTCGGCAGGACGACTCAGTGCTGTCCGCACTAGTGTTGAGCTTGAGGCTAGATCGGTCGCCTAGCAGCATGACGCTAGGGAGACCCATCCTGAAGAAGAGATCCTCCGCCAAGTAAGTGTTGTAGCTTTCTCTGTATTCTTGCACCATTCAAAAAATAGCAATTGACTCTGCACATATCAAGCTACAAAAAACACCGAGTACCCGGCCATAGAGCGAAGAACCCCGGGTTGGAGAGAACCCATGTGTTGAAGGTGACCATGTGGAAGAAGGCCTGCTAGGTAGACTTGTGTCCCCACTCGAGCCCACTGGAATGCCACAACCGCACAGTCTAACATCCGCTGAGGGTGGGGCAGAGCAACTTGAACAGCCGAGTACCACAAATCATGTGGAGGTGCCGCTGCCATAAGTAGCGGCGTCTGCTGATGGCAAAGCTCAGCAACCGCTAGGACCGGAGCCAGCGGAATCCACCATTGTTGAAGATGGGCAGAGTGCAGGAACTAGCCTGAATGCTCCTATTTTGAGTATGCCTGCCCCAAGTACGCCAACGACAAGTACCCGACGTGCAGAGGAGGAAGTCATCCCAGTTACCGGACCAAGCACCCAGCTCTAGGCATATAGTCCAGAGTTTGTTAGGTTGATGAGGTCGGGGTCGAGGTTACTGAACCAGGCCTCTGCCTTCGACGGCCACTTGAGGGTTTGTATTGCGCTTTGGCATTTCTTGCTGTTGGCATTGTTTGAGTTCTTATTCTAGAAACTATCGTATGCTCAGGATGTGGAGCTGAAGGCCTCTATCAAGGTCTAGCAAGTCCAGGAGGACCTCACCAGGTTGAAGAAGGAGTAGGTCAAAAAAGAGGTCGAGTGGAAATCAGAGTAGGAGCGCCACGAACAAACTCTCTACATCCTCCGAGCCTAGATTGGCGAGACAGAACGCCAAAAAGCAGTTGCTGAGAAGAAGAAAGGCGATGCCTATGACTCTCTAATGAAGATGACAGAGAAGGCCGAGCTCTTCAATACCAAGCTGAAAGGTAAGAGAATAGTATGGCTTCCCTATGGTTCTTGAATGAATGTAGTAGTTGGTGACCATGAGGATGATCATGTCTGTTCCTCTTTACAGATGAGCAGGTCAAAACTAGGTGGCTGGAAGGTGAGGAGAAGGAGCTGAATGAAGCCCCGAAGACCACGCATAACCAGGCTAAAGAGGTAACAAAATGAGCGAGTGAAGAACTCGCTCAAGCTAAGCTAATAAAATGTGGAGTTGATCAAGATCTAATGCAGGGTCTGAAGTCGGTAAAAGACCTAAAGACCTAGCTAGAGACGGTGCAAGTGGAGCGTAATACACTCTAGGAAGCTATCAAGCCCCTTGCTCTCCTCTTCCATATCCCAGAAGATAGGGATAGAAGTTGGGTGGACATAGTGAAGCAGATCCCTAGCCATTTTGAAGGCTATGTGCATGGAGCCACCAAAGTCTGTGTTCGGAATGTACTCGGAACTCTTCGAGTGTTATATCCGGCTGTAGACCTCCATTAGGTGACTGCAGAGTATGATAGCGAAGAGCACTTAGCCGCCATGGAGAGAGATGAAGAAGAGCTCGATGAGCTAGCCACCACCATAGCGAATGACTTAGACTTGTGGATCCAAAAGCCTAATGAATAGGCTATGTAAGTCTATATAAAAACTTATTTAGGCATGTGTGTGCTGAGTAGGCACTTTGTAAGAAACAATGTTCTTTTGCTTGCGTAGGCTGTTAGTTTAATGAAAAAACTTAGCCTGTGAACATCGTATGTGATACGTCTTGTTAGGTTACTTAGGCACCTAAGACGGTTTACCCGAGTTAAAGTAGTCGGCGTAGTTGGGACAGTTGTAAAAACAATTATCAACTTTGTAGTCGACATGAAGTGCTCAGGCACTTGTGTTCAAGGGACCTTGGTGACTGTCTTCTTTGAGGTTCACACGCCAGAAGGACTAGTCGGTAGCCTTCCTTTGGAGAAATCTAGTCCGGGTGGCATGTGTTAGCACAGAGCTAAATGTCGTAGGTGCGACAAAACACTCAGTCGTAGAGATGTGAGCCAACTGAGTAGTCGGTGTATCCCTATAAGGTGACTCTAAGAGTCGGAGATGTATACCAGCATGGATAGCCAGTGTATCTCGTGGAAAAATAGGGGTAGTAGTAAGGCTACCCGAGTAAGGTGTTGAACGACCGCCAGGGTCACGTATCTTGCTGGGTAAGTAAGAGATAGTTTCAATCTAGCAAAAAGAACATGAGACTCTATTATATTAACCATGAATCTGATTTACACAAGCATGAAACTGAATCTACTTAGATAATACTAAAACTACTATTAAGCATAAAATCTCCACAGCTGGTCGATTTGCCATGAGTTTTTTATTGGATCACCACTTTCAGTCATCAACTCAAAGAAGCCCGGTCGAGTAACTTTAGAGATGATGAAGGGGCCCTCCTAAGGGCTGAGCAGTTTGTGTCGACCGTCAGTCTTTTGGATGCATCGAAGGACGAGATCAGTAACTTGAAAAGTTCAGGGCTGAACACTTTTGTCATAGTGATGGCGCATACCCTGAAGGTATCGAGCTGACTGGAGAGTAGCATTGATTCTAACTTCTTCTGCGCTATCCAACTTAAGCCGTCGCATGTGCTCTGCTTCTCCTTCATCGTACCGCTCTATCCTTGGTGAGTTCCAAATCAAATCCGCTGGTAATACAACCTTGGAACCATACACCAGAAAGAAGGGTGAGTACCCTATTGCTCTGCTAACTTGCATGCATAGTGCCTAGACTACTTTGGGTAGTTTGTCTATCCACTTTGAACCGTAGTCCTTGAGTTCCTCATACAACCATGGCTTGAGTTCGGCTAGTATGAGGCTGTTAGCTTGCTCGACCTACTCGTTAGCTTGAGGGTGGGCGACTGAAGCATAGTCGATGCTGATGCCGCAATCCTGTGCCTAGCTCTTGAACTCAATGGCTATGAAGGGAGAACCCAGATCTGTGATTATTCGATTGGGCATGCCAAAGCGATGCATGATATCCTATATGAACTCGACTGCCTTGGCTGAACCGAACTTGACAAGTGGTTTGTACTCTATACACTTTGTAACTTGTTGTTGGCCATGTAGATGTACTCGAAGCCACCTTTAGCTCGCTTAAGAGGCCCAACCATGTCAAGCCCTCAGCATGAGAACAACCATGATGGAGGAATACAAATGAGATTATGCACCGAGACATGAGCCTGTCTTGCGAAGAATTGGTAGCCTTAGCAATGTCTGACTAAGTTCTCGGCGTCCTTTAGTGCCATCGGCCAGTAGTACCCGAATCGAAAAGCTTTACCGACTAAAGTCCTAGAAGCCGCGTGATTGCCATAGCAGCCTGAATGGATTTCATCAAGAATTTCTTTGCCTTCGTCTGCTGAAATGCACTTGAGCAGGACACCAGAGGATGCGCTGCACCAATAAAGATTGTCACCAACTAAGACATAGTTCTTGCTTCTTCGAACGATCTGGGCAGCTTCTCCCTTGTTGGTGGGCAATTTCTGTTCTTAGATGTAGTCGATGAATACGTGGGTATAGGCTGGTATGATAGTTAGGACATGTGTGCCGGGTGTGGTGCTATCAGACATGCTTGCTTTGTCTCGCTTGATGGATGGTACTAATAGTTCTTCAACGAATACACCGGCTAGAACCTGTGCCCTGTTTGATCCGAGTTTGACCAAGACGTCTGCTGCAACATTGAGATCACGTACCACGTGATGGATTTCTAGACCTTGAAAGTGTTTTTCCAACTTGCGTACCTCTACGCAGTAGGCATCCATGGTTTCCTTGGTGCAATCCCAATCTTTATTAACCTGATTAATGACCACAGAGGAGTCGCCATAGATGAGTAATCGTTTGATGCCGAGTGAAGCCGCAACTCGTAGGTCGTGGATGAGCGCCTCATACTCGGCCTCATTGTTCGTTGCTGCCCAAAGGATTTGGAGGACATACTTAAGCTGCTTCCCATCTGGTGATATAAAAAGGACACCAACGCCTGCACCTCCTAGCTTGAGTAAACCATCAAAGTACATCTTCTAATGATCAAGGATAGCTTCAGGAGTTCTGTCTACTCAACAATGAAATCAGCTAGAGCCTGAGACTTTATAGCCTTGCAGGGGGTGAATTCAATGTTGAGTGCTCTGAGCTCGACTGCCCACTTGGATATGCGTCCCGTAGCATCACGATTGCGTAGAATGTCACCGAGTGGGAAGTCGGTCACCACTGTAATCTTGTGTTAGTCAAAGTAGTGGCAGAGCTTGCACGAGGTGATCAAGAGAGCATAGAGTAACTTTTGTACATGTGGGTAGCAGACCTTGGAGTATGTCAAAACCTCACTGATGTAGTAGACAGGTCATTGTACCTTGTACGCGTGACCTTGCTCTTCCATTTCCACAGCAATTGCTACGCTGACCACCATGGTTGTCACTGCAATATACAATATCATATCCTCTCGTCTTTCTGGAGGGATGAGAATGGGTGAAGAGGTGAGATAGGCCTTGAACTTTTCGAACGCTTGGTTAGCCTCCTCTGCCCACTCGAACTTTCCTGACTTCTTCAGGAGCTTGAAAAAGGGGAGCCCCTTTTCTCCGAGCCGAGAGATGAAGCGGTTAAGGGTAGCCATGCACCCTGTTAGCTTCTGGACGTCCTTGACACAATGAGGAGGGCCCATCTCGATGATTGCACAGATCTTTTTCGTGCTAGCCTCAATCCCACAATGGCTGACGAGAAAACCTAAGAGTTGTCCAGAAGGGACACCGAAGACACACTTAGCTGGGTTGAGCTTCCACTACCATGCGCGAAGGTTGGTGAAAGTCTCTTTTAGGTCGTCAATCAGTGTAGCTAGATCCTTGGTCTTGACCACCACATCATCAACATAGGCCTCTACATTATGACTGATCTGCTTGCTTAGGCAAGTTTGTATGGCACGCTGGTATGTGGCACCAACGTTCTTGAGCCCAAATGACAGTCGTGTAGCAGTAGGCGCCAAATGGAGCGATGAAGGACGTCTTGCTTTGGTCTTCTTCACGAAGAGCAATCTGATGGTAACCTAAGTAGCAATCAAGGAAGGAAAGAAGAGCTGATCTAGCAGTAGAATCCACAATCTGATCAATACGAGGTAGACCGAAAGGGTCCTTGGGGCAATGTTTATTAAGATCCGTGTAGTCGATGCACATGCGCCACTCGGTTGAATTCTTCTTCTGTATCAGAACGGGATTGGCAAACCAGTTGGGATGCAATATTTCTCGGATGAACCCAGCTGTCAAAAGCTTTGTGATCTCCATCTTGATGGCTACATTCTTGTCAGGTGTGAAATGGTGTAATCACTGCTTGACCGGCTTAGAGCTAGGATTTAGATCCAGTCTGTGCTCAGCCAACTTTCTCGGAACTCCTGGCATATCGGCTGGCTTCCAAGTGAAGATATCTTTGTTTTGCCAAAGAAAGTTGGTGAGCGTGAGTTCCTTTTCCTTAGAGAGGTGGGCGCTGATGGTCGTCGTCTTGGAGGGATCACCAGTACCCAGATCGATCTTCATAACATCTACATCTTGTGGCGGTGCAACAATACCCGCCTTCTTTGTTGGAATCTCTAAATCTTTAGGGCTAGTCTGGCTAGCGAACACGGCAATCTCCTATGCTTCAAGTGCGGCTTGAGCTTTAGCAGCAATTTGAACGGCTTCTGCGTCACAGTAATATGAGCGCTTCAAGTCGCCTCAAAGGGAGAGTATTCTGTTAGGACCTGGCATCTTCATCAGAAGATACGGGTAATGTGGAACTGCCATGAATGTAGCCAGAGCTAGGTGCCCGAAGATGGCATGATATGATGATTCAAAATCTGCCAACTCGTATTTGATGAACTCTGTTCGGTAATTGTCTAGGGACCCAAACGTAACTGGGAGTGTGATATGTACGAGAGGCATAGCACCTTTGCCGGGTACTATCCCATAGAAGGGGGTTTATGTAGGTGTGAGTAGGCCGGTGAAGTCGAGACCTATCTTCCTCAGGGTATCAGCAAAGGTGATATTTAATCCTGCGCCACCATCTATCAAGACCTTGGTGACTATCATGCCCACAATGGTTGGATCTAGGACTAGTGGGTAATGTCTGGTGTTGGATATGCTGGCCCATTGATCTTGCCTTGAAAAGTGAATTGGGTACTCGGATCAGTTGAGATATGTTGGGGTGGCAGGTTCTGCTACCATGATATCCCGTAAGGCTAGCTTGTCTTGCCGCTTGTCCTTGGCAATCGAAACTCCAGTGAAGATGACACTAACAACGCCTTTGGTATGTTGAAAGCCTTTGTCCCCCTGGTCTTTGCCATCCTTCTTATTGTCTTCTTTGCCTTTGCCCTTGTCATCCTTGTGATAAAATCCCAACTCCTTCAGTTGTTGGCACTGATCCACCGTGTGCCTGGCACCTTTGTGAAAAGGGCAAGGTAGTCCGCCTAGATCTTCAATTTTTTTAGGCTTATTGATCTTCTTGGGTTTGTCAACGGAGGCTAGGGTGTTATCGGGACCTCGCTTCCTTCTCACCTGCCCACCCTGGTTGCCTCTGTTGTCGTAACCCCTGTTGTTGCGGTTGTCCTACCGATTGTTCTAGGGAAATCTCTCCTGAGTTCTTCCTCGGAACCGATCATCTTCTGCATAGTGCGCTTGAACTCATCTACTGTCTCTGGGTTATCATTGCAGAAGGCTTGAAACTGCCACTTGGCCTTGATCCCGTTTGAAAAGTGCTCGATTACCTCCCTCTCGGTAACATCAAAGACTTGGGACCATAATTCTACAAAACGACGATAGTATTCCCGAAAGCTTTCGATGGGGAGTTGTCGACAACTTCTGAGCTCTATCCGAGTACTTGGGTGGGTGAGGACTCCCGCAAAGTTGTCGCAGAACTTTCTCTGTAGATCCTCCCAACACGTAATCGAGTTGGGATGCAACTTGTCAAACCATGCGAGAGGTACCAGCTCAAGGGCCATGGGGAAATAAAGTGCCTTGAGGACATCATCTCCACCCGCCAGTTCAATTGACTAGGAATAGATGTGAAGCCATTTATTTGGCTCCATCTTGCCATCGTACTTGGAGTGGTTGGATGGCTTGAACTTGTAAGGAAGCCGGATAGAGAGTAGTATGTTGGAGAAACACGGGAACCTATCCAGGGAGATGCCAGCTTCCGTATACTCAGACTCACCTCCACCCTCCCTATTGCTGTACTGGTACCCTTGATGGTGGTAGGTTGATTGTGCGGCACCCTGGTTCCTATTCTGGTTACCTTGCGGTCCTAGATGGGAGTTGTGGCAGAACCTCCTAAATTATAGGGCCCATATGCACCTGTCACTGTCCAACGACCTTTGACATTTATGCATATGTTACCGATAACTTAAGAAGACTGTCGGGTGTCCTCGGAGAACCCCGAATCATCCACGATTTCCGAGCAGGATCACATTACGTAGTCATTGCAAGATACAACATTTATCCAAATATCAACACAGAGTAAATCAAATGGAAGTCTTACAATAACTTAGTTTACAAAACATTTATTTCAAACCTTACAAACTAAGTTCGATTATTATTACAAAAGCGTAGTAGTGGAGTGGCATTATAATATATACAAAACACACAAATATCAACGCCTCGCCTAAGGGCCACATTTACTTATCATCATCGATCAACAACAAATCATGCATCATGATCCAAAACAGATCCGCTCATGAGCCTCACCGCAACAAGGGTCAATCGAACCCCGAGTACGAAAAGTACTCAACAAGACTTAACCGAAATGAAAACCGATAAGACTCAGAATGCAAAGCTCGTGGATTCAAGGTATGGCTTTAGCAATAATCAAAGTTCTTTTGCTTAAAAGCACTTTAACAAAATTCTTTGTATCAATATTTAAAATCTCATCGATCATATACAAAGTCGACACGATCCGTATTAAGATCATGAAACTTCATATCCAACACTTTCTCGAACCATTCTCGAGTTCCAGCTTATTAATCTACGATGATGATCGAGAATTGAGTCTCCATAACCGAGGAGCAACGACGATTCGAACCGATTATAAACCCAAATGGGAATTCTGCAGACCACGACGACATATGTAGGTCCCTCGACCTACATATACCAACCTACCCTTGGATCCTCTCAAACAAGAACGGGTCCAAGCCACCCGAGAGCACAAAGACACCTCAAATCCGCCACATTCCAGCCACAAGGGTACACGCTACTCCCCGCCATCTCTCCACTCCCAAAGGCGCGCGAGTAGCCATTCTCGTAATAGAATCGCCAAGTTTAGGCTTACCGGAGTATGTGGTTAGTACTACAAATTCTCAACTCACACAGGTCAACAACAGTGACGGACCTTAATCGACACAAAGGAAAGAACCCGCTTACAAGACCTCCATGTCTTGTGGCTCACACACACCGAGTCCGCCCGGGTCCTAGATTTATTACTCCACATTCCCATATCACATGCTAACATAATTAACCAATGTTCCATTTAAAACTTGCAGGTGACAGGTATCACCCAACTCTGATCGGTCTAAGCAGAGCTAAGCATAACTAGGCATATACGATTTTTTAAACGGGTAACAAAGTAGGTATGGAACAACAAGGTTGATAATGCAACAATTAGGTTTCCACTTGACTTCTAATCACTTAATGCAATATTGAAAAGCAAAAGCGAAATCAATTTGTAAAATACAAGGTAGGGTTATATGCATCCGGGCTTGCCTTCGTTGATTTTAAAAAATCGGCTCCTGCGACGCTTCACACGCCTTCGATCCGACTTCAACAGCATGGATCAACCTCCTCCGCAACTTGATTAACTACCACGCTGCTTCACCTTCGCTTTACTACACGTAGTAACATTGCCATGTTTACATGATGGGGAATATGAAACATGATGCTCGATGATGGATACAAAATAAATAAATTGGATACAATTTTTCTTCGCAGTACAGTTACAAACCAAATTAACCAAACCATATTCGTAACTGATGTGACCACGCTAGCACCGCTCACTTTGGTGAACTCTCCGACCACTATGGTGAACCACCCGACCACTATGGTGAGCTATCCGACCACTATGGTGAGCTATCCGACCACTATGCTGAGCTATCCGACCACTATGTTTGAGCTATCCGACCACTATGCTGAGCTATCCGACCACTATGCCGAGCTATCCGACCACTATGCCGAGCTATCCGGAAGCAAAGATCGCTTGGTGAGGGAGAACCGCGATCGCAGCGATCAAAAATGAGTAAACAACAACCGACTAAAGACTACAAGATCAAAACGAAACCATAAGTACACCGATTATGCATAACGGCTCACCGAAAAGCTCAGCCACGATGACACGCCTCAGCCGGTGAAGTTGTTGACCTCGAGGAAGAAAAAAAACGTGGACAAATGAAGTTCTCGGCAATTTCAAAGCGATCAAGGCTAGCTGGCCGGATTCGCAAGGAAAAGATGGAACTAGGGACGGCCTTTTACCGAGATGGCAACAAAGCGCTAGGGAGACGATGCGAGCTTGTTGGAGCGATGACAACGACGGTGGTGAAAACAAAGGAAGAAAACGACGATGACGACGCCTTGGTACTTATAGCGCGCGCAGAAGCTCAAGGAAGCCACGACGGAGCTATTCCGTGCACAACGACATCAAAGACGGCCACGACACGCTGAACGTCAAGAAGGAACGACGGCAATGCAGTTTTAGGCGCGTGAACACTGTTCACAAAAATTACAAAATTGCCATACGCCAAAAATTCACAATTTACTCTCAAATTTTTCATAACAACTCAAAAATCTCCAAAAACAAAAGTTGTTCAAAATTGAAAGTTCTACAACTTTGCTTCTATAACCATCTCCTAATTCTGTCTAGATTTTGAAATGGATTTTCAGGGTAGGATTTAAATGCTGAAAAGCGGGATTTTCTCGAAAAATTCAAAATCCAAACAAACTTTGAATTTAAGTCAAACAATACAATTCAACACATACCACATGAATATAAACTTGTTTTAGTGTATGCATCTCAAAGTTTTCACCAAATGCCAAATGCTTTGCAATGCATATGATGACATGTCAGGTTTTAGTATTTTAAACACCCGAGGTGTTACAATCCTTCCCCCTAAAAGAAATCTCGCCCCGAGATTCAAAGCCATAGAGTAAGTAATGGAAAAGGAAATGTGTTAATCCAAAAACATCCCGAACTCTTCCATAAAACAACTGAGGTTTCTATACAAAACACTATTTGTAGTAACCGAGCTCAACTAACATTATCTATTCTATATTGACGCTAGAAACTCTGGAAATTTTTCTAACAAGTAATCTTCTGATTCCCAGGTAGCTTCCTCTTCGGAATGTTGATTCCATTGTATCTTGTAGAACTTTATTGTCCTCCTTCGAGTAACACGATCTTTCTGAGCCAACACTCGGATAGGATATTCTGAATAAGTCAAATCTGATTCAAGTCCTACCCTTCAATCTCAACATTCTCGCTTCGTGCACTCGGAGACACTTCTTCAATTGAGAAACATGGAATACATCATGCAATCACGATAGATGTTCTGTAATTTCAAGCGATATGCCACTTTTCCATACCTCTCCAAAATTTGAAATGGTCCAATATATCGAGGTGCTAACTTGCCTTTAACACCAAAACGAGTAACTCCCTTCATTGGTGATACTTTAAGATACACAAAGTCCCCTTTGTTAAACATCAATGGTCGACGCCGCTTATCTCGCATAACTCTTTTGTCGGGATCGAGCTATCTTCAAATTACTTTGTATTTGCCTAACCTTGTCTTCTGCTTTTTTCACAAGATCAACTCCAAAGAATCTTCTTTCTCCTGCCTCGCACCAACTCAACTCAACGATGTTCTCGCATCTACGACCATAGAGTGCTTCAAATGGAGCCATTCTAATGCTTTCCGATAACTATTGTTATATGAGAACTCAGCCAAAGGCAAACACTCATCCCACTTCTTGGAATAGTTAAGGACACAACACCTTAACATATCTTCAAGTACTTGATTGACTCTTTCGGTCATCCATCACCAGTGGGTGATAGGTCAGACTAAATGTAAGCTTGGTTCCCAACGAAGAATGTAATTGTTTCCAAAAGTCGGAGACAAACTGTACCCCTATCTCGACACTATGGTCCTTGGTACTCCATGCGGACTCACAATCCGCTCTAAGTACAAACTTGGCATATCGTATGATGGGACATGCATTCCGAATCGGAAGAAAATGCGCTGACTTGGTTAGTCGATCTACAATAACCCATATTGAGTCATATCCCTTTGATGTCTTGGGTAGACCAACAATAAAGTCCATACTAATGTCCTCCCATTTCCAAGTCGGAATAGGTAATGGTTGTAGTTCTCAAATAGACCTCAAATGTATAGCTTTTACTTTCGACAAGTATCACACTTTGCTATATATCTTGCAATTTCTATCTTCATTTTAGTCCACCAAAATCTTTGCTTCAAATCATGGTACATCTTGTTGCTTCCCGGATGGATAGATAACCTAGTAGCATGTGCCTCATCTAGAATTGACTGCCGATTTTTCTAAAGTGTCAAAGTCCATTACTGAGTTGTTGAAGAACCAAGTCAAGTTTGTTTGGTCGTCTGACCGTGAAAAGGCTTTTCGGACTTTGAAGAGATTGTTGACCATCGCACCAAGATAGCCCAACCCCGACATCGAGAAGTCATTTGACGCCTATTGTGATGCGCGTCGGGTATTGGTATTGGATGTGTGTTAATGCAAGAAGGCCGAGTCATTGCTTATGCATCTAGGCAACTTAAGCAACATGAAGAGCACTATCCGACTCATGATTTGGAGTTAGCAAATGTGGTCCATTCTTTGAAGATTTGGCGGCATTACCTACTTGGTAATACATGCCATATATATCTGAGACCATAAGAGCTTAAAGTATATCTTTACTCAATCGTAATTGAATATGCGACAAAGAAGATGGTTAGAGCTGATTAAAGATTATAACTTAGAAGTGCATTATCATCCCGAAAAGCAAATGTGGTTGCGGATGCTCTAAGTCGCAAAAGTTATTGCAATTGCACGAAAGTAAGAACAATGGGTTTGACCTTATGTCAAGAGATGGAGAAGTTGAATGTAGATGTAATTCAACAGGGCAATTTGACCAACATAATTGTTGAAGCCACTATTCGAGATCAAGTTATTGCTTGCTCAAAAGGAAAATAAGGGTATAGCCCATATCAAGGAAAAAGTCAAGAATGGAAAAGCGGAATGCTTTAACATAGATGATAAGTAATGTGTGGCCCTTGGGCAGGGTAGTGATATTTGTGTGTTTTGTATATATTATAATGCCACTCCACTACTACGTTTTGTAATAATAATCGAACTTAGTTTGTAAGGTTTGAAATAAATGTTTTGTAAACTAAGTTATTGTAAGACTTCCGCCGATTTACTCTGTGTTGATATTTGAATAAATGTTGTAATACCGCAATGACTCGTAATGTGATCCTGCTTTCGAAATCGTGGATGATTCGGGGTTCTCCGAGGACACCCGACGCCTTCTTAAGTTATCGGTAACATATGCATAAATGTCAAAGGTCGTTGGACGTTGATGTGCATATGGGCCCTATAATTTAGGAGGTTCTCCCACGTAATGGTATCGTGAGCGATCGTTACAAGGTTTTTGTGGTATTGTTTTACAAAACTTCAAAATGATTTGGATGACTAAATTTAACTTGATAGTTTGGTCCAAATTGCTTCCGACTTATCTTATTTCTTTCTCACCATTCCTTATTTGATTAAAAGGGTCTTGTGTGGTGGAGTAGTAATCTTACTATGCCCTATATATAAAAAAATAAATGTTGTTTAGGTGCATTATAAACTTTGATGTTGTTCGTAAGAACGATTCATGCATCATGAATAATTCACTCGTTACTTCCTTCACCTCTTAGTCTGGAGTTGAGTAGTGAGTCTCGATTTGAGGAATGTAATCCATCATAGCTGCTCTTTTAGACTTTGATCAAGTGGTCTTACTTGGATTAAATTGGTTTCCTACAAGTATGGCTCGTGCCAAGATGACGCCCCGTAAGTCCTCTCCTCGACCCAAAGGAGTTCCTCGTCACCAACTTGCCCCTAGGAATGATGGTGCTAGCAAGAAGAGTGCTAGGCCTCGATCCTCAAAGCGGAGATACAGAGGATTTCTGCAGAGTTAGCCCAAGCTACTAGAGATAGGGCTATGGACGCCATTCGGTGGGCGATTTATCGAACAATTAAGGCATCTTACCACAACTCACAGAACTGCGAACGTATGCTAGTTCGTCTGATGCAGTGGAAGGAAGGAATGAAGCTTGGCATAGGGAAAATGTAGCTAGAGTTAGAACTCATGAGTTAGAATTTTATGTAGAAGACTTAGAAGAGCATAATACATATCTCAAGATGAGGAAGTTCATAGGCTAAGCAATCTCCTAGATCCAAATCATGAACCCCAAGTTGATGCATTGATCCCGTGTCGCCCTTGCCGATGAAAGTGAATCGTAAGAAGAAGAAGATCCCAAGAATTAGTAATGATTGATGAAAGTGATAGTGAAGGCGGTAATAATTCGGAATGGATACCGAGCCCGAAGTTTGATGTAATCGCGAAAAGGAGTAGAGTTGTGAAATAATTACTTCTAGTTAAGTTAAGTAGTCTTGTTTAGATGTGGTCTTGTGTTTAAATAAGTGGCACCGATGTAATGCGTTGTAGTAAGCTTTAGGATCTTTCAATAAAGACTTGTGAATAAAGTTTGGTTTGTTATGAACAGATGCGGTCAGACGCGAGGTTCGCAGATTCCGGTACTTCACAAGATGAGGATGATATCCCCAACCCGCCACCAATGCCGAATTAATTTGGTCGATGCTATCATTGCATTAGTCAATGTGACTGTGGAAAATTCTCGTTTGCTTCATGAGATGGCTCAAAGTAATCAAAATCAGATGCATAGAAATCGCGGACGCAATCCTAACGGGCATGAGGCTACATATGTTGACTTCACAGATACAAAACCCCCAGTGTTCACTAAGGTCGATGAACCATTGAGGTCGATGACCGCTTAGGACCATGGAAAAGAAATTTGATCTTATTCATTGCACGTAATTTCGAAGCCGTTTGTTTGCCCAAAGAACTTAGAGGTGCAAACCGGTGCTTGGTATGCAAACCTTATGGCCATGCAACCCATGGTGTTCCATTAACTTGGATAGAGTTTCAGATCATCGCTTTTAGAGCCTATTATATCCACTCAAGGAGTGATGGCTATGAAGTTAGAAGAGTTCCTTGCCTTGAAGCAAGGAGATCAAACTGTGATGCAAAGATGTAGGAAGATTCAATCACCGTCACAATATGCACCGAACATGTCAATACGGATGCCAAGAAAAAGAAATGGTTCATGAGAGGTCTAAATACCAAACTCACAGACAATGATGACAAACTGTACCAATATCACTTATCATGAGGCAAGAAATATTGCACTTGCTTCAGAGGCAAAGTATCGGCAAGATAAGGAGCTCAAGAAGAAAAAGAATGTGTTGTCTGGACCTTTTGGTGGAAACCAAAAGAGGCAGAGAGTGATTTATCATCCAAGAAACCATTATCGTCCTCCTTATCGTCCGCCGCAGCCCAAGCCGACAATAATCAAATGTCCGTCCCCTGCTATAACCTATCCTGGACTCACAACCAACTAATGTTCCTAGTGGTAATACTCCAACATCACAGGGTCACAACTTTCCATGTTACAATTGTGGAAGGACTGGTCATTTCTCTAAGGAATGTCCATATCCTAGGCGAGCTAATCAACATTATCGAAGGCCCCGCCAATCAACAACAGGGTCAAGCACCAAACAACAACCACAAATGTAATGCTCGGAAGGGCAAAGATGAGAGGAAGACAGAAGGGTTTTCTATATTCAAGCCGGGAAATTCCGAAGGAGAGCCAAAGATGATGGGTATGTTTCTGCTGCCAATCATCCTCAGCAGCTTATACTTTTGATTACTCGCATCGCGCATTCCTTCATCAATAGAGCATTTGTTGTGAAGTATGAAATTTCAATTGGGACAACAAAGGAAAATTTCTTTATACAATGCCTGGGGACGCCTCAGTACTAAGGAAATGGTATACCGTACCCATAAACCTAGGTGGGCATATTTTTCCCACTACCATGATGATCCTAAAGGACCGTGGATATAGATGTAATTTTGGGAATGAATTGGATGTATCAAAGATAAGGCTATTATAAATGCTTTGAATAGAACTATAAGGGTAAGTTTGCGATAGTAATTCTCAACTTCTTATCCAACTTCCAACCTTAAGAAGATCAATGGGCAAAGTTTGTGCAACTGTCAAAAAGAGATTAGAGATATCCCGTAGTATGTGAATTTCCGATGTGTTTCAAGAATTACCCGGTCTACCACCTGATAGAGATGTACAGTTTAACATAGAGTTAAAACTCGGAACAGCTCCGATTTCTCGGAGAGCTTATAGGATGCCACCAAAGGAATTGGCCGAGTTGAAAACTCAGTTGCAAGAACTGATTGATAAGGGATTTATCCAACCTAGTTCATCACCTTGGGGATGTCCGGCAATTTTTGTGAAAAAGAAAGATGAGACCTTGAGGTTATGTGTCGACTCACCGTCCGCTGAATGAAGTGACCATCAAGAATAAGTATCCATTACCTCGGATAGATTTGCTTTTTGATCAACTGGCCGGAGCCAAAGTTTTCTCCAAGATAGATTTGAGGTCAGGATATCACCAAATCAAGATAAAGCCTGAAGATATTCCCAAAACGGCATTTACCACAAGATATGGATTATATGAATATTTGGTCATGTCTTTTGGTTTGACCAATGCTCCAAATTTCATTTCATGTATTTGATGAATTCAGATTCATGCCCCGAGCTAGACAAATTCGTTGTGGTGTTTATTGATGACATTCTAGTATATTCCAAGAGTAAGGAAGAACATGCGAACATCTCGAATTGTTCGACTCGCTTGAGAGAACATCAACTATATGCAAAGTTCAAAAGTGTGAGTTTTGGCTTAAGGAAGTACAATTTCTTGGACATGTCTTGTCACGGAAGGAGTTTCATTGATCCAAGCAAAGTGAAGGATGTTCGGATTGGAAACCACCAACCACGCTTCATGAAGTTATGAGTTTTCCGGGATTGGCGGGTATTACCGTCGGTTTATTCCAGATTTTTCTAAAGTGTCAAAGTCCATTACTTGAGTTGTTGAAGAACCAAGTCAAGTTTGTTTGGTCGTCTGATTGTGAAAAGGCTTTTCGGACTTTGAAGAGATTGTTGACCATCGCACCAAGATAGCCCAACCCGACATCGAGAAGTCATTTGACGTCTATTGTGATGCGCGTCGGGTATTGGTATTGGATGTGTGTTAATGCAAGAAGGCCGAGTCATTGCTTATGCATCTAGGCAACTTAAGCAACATGAAGAGCACTATCCGACTCATGATTTGGAGTTAGCAGCTGTGGTCCATTCTTTGAAGATTTGGCGGCATTACCTACTTGGTAATACATGCCATATATATACTGCACCATAAGAGCTTAAAGTATATCTTTACTCACTCGAATTGAATATGCGACAAAGAAGATGGTTAGAGCTGATTAAAGATTATAACTTAGAAGTGCATTATCATCCCGAAAAAGCAAATGTGGTTGCAGATGCTCTAAGTCGCAAAAAGTTATTGCAATTGCACGAAAGTAAGAACAATGGGTTTGACCTTATGTCAAGAGATGGAGAAGTTGAATGTAGATGTAATTCAACAGGGCAATTTGACCAACATAATTGTTGAAGCCACTATTCGAGATCAAGTTATTGCTGCTCAAAAGGAAAATAAGGGTATAGCCCATATCAAGGAAAAAGTCAAGAATGGAAAAGCGGAATGCTTTAACATAGATGATAAGTAATGTGTGGCCCTTGGGCAGGGCAGTGATATTTGTGTGTTTTGTATATATTATAATGCCACTCCACTACTACGTTTTGTAATAATAATCGAACTTAGTTTGTAAGGTTTGAAATAAATGTTTTGTAAACTAAGTTATTGTAAGACTTCCGCTGATTTACTCTGTGTTGATATTTGAATAAATGTTGTAATACTGCAATGACTCTGTAATGTGATCCTGCTCGGAAATCGTGGATGATTCGGGGTTCTCCGAGGACACCCGACAGTCTTCTTAAGTTATCGGTAACATATGCATAAATGTCAAAGGTCGTTGGACAGTGACAGGTGCATATGGGCCCTATAATTTAGGAGGTTCTGCCACAGGAGTGGACTGGTACCCACTGACCTCCTCCTTGGTTACCTTGTGGGCCCAAATGAGAGTGGGCTGGAGCTCGTTGATCTGGCCCTCGAGAGGGGTTAGCTTCAGAAGTCCCTTTGCTGCTTACATCTGGAGGGCTGTGGATTCTAGAATGACTTTAAGTTGTTGCTGCTCTTCGGTAGGGTTTTCTATGGCCGGCATCTCATTTGCTAGGGCGTAGATGTTGGTGTAGGGCATAGTGAAGACCTTGTGGCCAGCTACCTCCATGAACTCGGCGTCAAGGTTGCGTGAAGCAGAGGCCCTGAAGGCATCATGCTCTCAATGTTGCTGTTCTCTTTCTTCATCCCGTAGGCACTGTTCGTATGCTGCCTCTACAACCAAGCGTCGTTGTTCAATGTTTTAGCAGGCTGACTGATACCACTCCCACTCTTCCGTGCGGTGTTGGGTGCGGTTGCGTCGAGCCTGTCGAGCCTTGTTCTTCCTTTCCCCAGTCGTTTTCTGCTCGTCCATCTCTCCATTGGGCGCCGGAGTATCTGGGGAGATGTTAGACAGAGTCTCCTCTCCATCTTGAATGTCTGGTGCTTGAGGCATAGGGATGTGTGGTGGTTGACCGGCCATGAAGACTTCCTTGGAGTGTCTTGGGGCCGAGTGAGTTCTAGATTCTGCAGTCATCGCATTGTCCAAGATCTTTGTAGAACTGTGATCATCATCAGCTGGAAGAGTATTGCCATCTTGATAAGACAGGAGCTCCACCATGCCGACTAGGCGAGATGGATCTATAGAAGAAGTACTGGATCGAGCACCCGACCAGTGTACGATGTAGCCTTGAGGAGTGACAGATAGCACAAGTCCCTTCTGAGCTCCCATCAGAGGGATCTCTTGCGCTGATTGAATTAGATCTTGGATCAACTTCTGGTTGACGGAAGCCAAATTACGTATTCCGAGTGGAAAACAACTCGGGTCTTTAGTTATGGAACCTGGATGGGACTCTGAGTCGGACAAGGTTGGTGTGTCTGAGTTGGAGTCGTGAATCGTGGTGACTCTTGAGATCTGAATTGGATCATAAATCGAGAGTTGAGAGAAATTCTTGGCGAGTTGATCCAGCGTGGCTGCGGAAGCGGCCGGAGTATCCTGAGGCGCCTGGATCTCCATGAGATGACTTTGGAGCAGGCCACGGTCGTCAGCGATGCAGATCCAGAAGCCAAAGACGAAGGTTGATCCCACCGGGAAAATCATGTTCTCGGGGTCCGCCAAGCTCTTGAACGTGAATTTGTCAAAAGTCCCTACCTGGTGTGCCGGCTGTCAGTGTCTAATGACCGGCAACTCGTCACGGGGTACCCGGGACAATGTTCGGTGGGCTTTGACGAACTCAGGAACTCGACGGTAACGTAAGAGACGGCAATTTTATACTGGTTCGGGCCCACGGAATCGAGTAAAAGCCTTTACATCCAGTCGGCGTGAGCCTTTGCATTGGATTGCTTTGTATGATTGTGTGTACAAGGGGTACCACCTGCCTCTCTTTATATAGGGCAGAGGGTAGGGCGGTTGTTCTAGTCCTAGTCAGTTACAATTTGGAGAGTTCTTATTCTATTACAGAATCTAGCTTTCCTAGTAAGCCGTGTAGGTCGATCCTTGATAGCTTGAAGTCCACGCCACCTTGCTTTGTGTCCTCCAAGCAGACCATGGGCCAGCCATGGGCCCATTGCAGAAGTCGACCCGATAGGGAACCCCTAGGGTCCTGTATCGATAGCTGCTTTACTCGGTCACTGCATCGTTGGGTGGGGTAATGCTCTTGAGAGCTGCCTTACTCGGTCACCATGTTGGCTACTTCTGCCACTTTGATCAGGCTTCTTTGCCTCCGCAGCTTGTTACAGAGATTTGGGGTTCCGAGGTGGGGGTGATACGGGGTCTCTGGTGAGGAGACTGCCCACCCGAAGCCTTAGGCTCACAAAGTGCTTTACTTCTGCCTCTTTGTTCAAGTTTCTTCACCTCCTTGGCTTAGTCAGTACTAAGCTCGGGGGCTCGATTACTGCCTTAGCTTAGTCGGTATCACTCCAACAACACTCGAGGGCTCGGATTCAAGGATGGACGATCAAATTTACAAGCATTTAATCTCTCATGGGCAAGCAGTCACTGTCCATTGTCCTTGGGAGGTTTTCGGTTGCACCATTGAGGATGTTTGCAGGATCCTATAACTGAGTACCGGGTACTCGGATTTTGGCTCGAGGGCTACTGGGTACATATCCTCAGTGGTTGCTTTCATATTTCTTCGAAAGGAATTAGAGCAATTATAGAAAAGACCCTCCAGCTCTTTATTCTAAACAGCAAGAGGCTCGGGGGCTACACTCAATGAGTGCGCTTTCAGGAAATCACACACCATTTGAAAACTTCAAGAGCACATCATGGTTTCTCTTAAGAAAGTACTCGGATGAAACTTGTTTTTACTTGGTAAGACCTGGAGGAACTAGAAGACTTCTATCGATTAACCATGAAAAGTTTGGGGGCTTATGGGACATAGTGCCCAGGTACCCCGTAAGAAAAGGCGAAGATTTAGTCTGACTAGGACTCTCGATATGTAATTTCAGTAGCATTATCACCCTGTAAACTGGAACTCGTATCCTGTAACCGACCAGCAGACAATACAAGAAAACTTGAAACTAACGACCGCTCTAAATATGTCGTCGTCAGGTGAGATATCACGTCTGGCCAAGCCATACCCCGAAGGCCCGACGACCAAACTAATAACCGTCGTTGTCAAACCCATCCTTATAGGCCGCGTTTAGTTCATCCGCCGATTCGGCGCCGCCCAAAAAGCAGGCGCACTGTAGCTACCGTACTATTTTGTTTTTATTTGGTAATAATTGTCCAATCGTTAACTAATTAGGCTCAAAACGTTCGTCTCGTAGAGTACAACCAAACTGTGTAATTAGTTTTTGATTTCGTCAACATTTAGTACTTTATGCATATACCGCAAGTTTGATGCGACGGGGAATCTTCTTTTTGCATAGTGTCAAATTGTGAAAAATGTGGGAACTAAACATGGCCATAGTCGCTAACTGTGCTTCAAAAAGAACCGTGCCGTGAAATCTAGATCTATCTAGCACCGTTCTATTCCCCGGAGTGGATCTGCGGAGATGGTTTTTGGCCCCGTCCAAGTTCGTCGGTGCCTCCTCCAGTGGCGGTCCTCATCCCCCTTCCCTGCGCCTCTTGCCACGGTCAATCAACCCCATCGTCGCCGGTGCCTCCTACTGCGGTTGTTCGCAGAATCCTTCGCCTACACCTCCTTCAACCTGTGTCGTTCACAGGTCAGTTGATTGAAATTCCCATCTCAATACTCCACCTCGCGCAATTTAATTGTTGCGTACTCCCAGGAGATGATGGCGTTAGAGATTAAAGTATTTTTTTTCTCACGTGAACTTGCAAAGTTTTCATTGGATAGGTGTAGTGGAAGCAGATTCCTCTGGATTACATTTCTTTTTAAAAAAAAGTCACATGGGATGAGCTTGCCAATGAATCTGTTCACATTGCTGGTGTCTCATCCCTTTCGCCTCTCACGTGTGCTCCTGCAACAATTTCTCAACCTCTCTCCGCCGTGCATCTTTACCGCTGCCCTGGGCTATTAGATCGGTTAGTAGAGGCATTGCAATTCTCCATTGGGTTGTATGATACTCTGACTGCTGTTTACACACTGCAGAATTGCTGCTATTTTTTTAATCAGAGAAATAGATAAATCTGGATAATTCATACATCAGTTGCACATCTGTGTAAGTTTAAAAATTTAAGATCTTCTCTGAAACTGGTTCACTAAATATCTCAAATACATTTACTCAATAACTGTCCCTGACCCTGTGCTTCTGTTCCAACAGCTAAGAACCAGATTTGTGCATCGAAGGTAAATTACTCGGACCTTGGACTTGCCAAATTCCTTGTCTGAACCTTTGTGTTCTCATGTTTCAGCTTCCATATTCAGATAATGCATCATGCTTCAACTTTCATGTCAAATTCCTTGTCTGAACCTTTGTGTTCTCATGTTTCCGCTTCCAGGCATTAACTTCATCGAAGGGCTTAAGTATATATCATATACATATATCAGCCTATGTAATCTTGCTTCAACTAGTAATTTTTCTTTTACCATGAAGTAAAGGTTAGTTTTCAAATTTTATTCTTGCTTCAGATGATTATTTCCTTTAAGTTTGTGCAAAGTCTTAATTTTACCAATGTGCTCTTCCATCTATTGAAAATTTAAATTAGCAAGCCCCTTTCATATATCTGAATAGCTTAATCCATCAACTGAAAATAGCAGAGTTCATGCTTCTTCATCCCTATATTGGTACCAAAACTTTGAGGTATGGAAACAAACTTATTACCCGTCTTGTTATGCCCTGTTCACTTGGCTGATAAGCCATGACTGAAAGTACTATTGGCTGATTTATTGTGAGAGAAAAATATTGTTCGTTGGCTGAAAAAGTACGGCTTATAAGACAAGCGAACACGGCATATAATTCTTTGAAAGATGGATATGGGTATAGATATATACAAGGTAACAAGTTCCATTCCTTTAGATCTTGCAATTTGACATCAGTTCATTTAACTATTAACTGGTTTTTATTTTGTTTGGGAGCATTGAAGTTACTGCAGGCTTCCTCTTGACAAGAATAAGCTGTTGGAGGAAAATGTTGCAGAGTGCCTCCAGTTGAAGTTTAGTATTTTAGTTATAGTAGTACGGGTGGTGCTCAGCTTGAAGCATAGCTTATTGCTACTAAGTCTTTGTAATATAGGGAGGGTCCTTAAGTTAGGCACTGTTAGTTTCATGGTTAGCTGTTTTATTTTTCTATTTTTTGCAAAGGTATATCTTTATGTATTGACAAATTGGATAAATAATAATTGCTTGCTGTTGCAAGTTTACCAATTGTATTTTCTCTGCAGTGAAAAATATGTCACTGTATATGGTGTCAAGTGGTGGCTAGTGTTATAAATAAGTAGCCAATGTGAAAAAAAATCAATATAAATGTGGTCTAAAATAGTATTGATCACAAACATATGGTCGTTATTACTAAAGCATGGTCGTTATAGTGCCTCATGATAGATGGTGTAAAAATATAAACAATGAAAAATGTGGTCGTTGTTATTAGAAATGTGGTCGTTACAAGTCTAGTATCAACGACCACATATTGTTCAGTTGTTGAAAAGTTAACGACGGAAAATATTATGTGGTCATTAATTGTATTAACGACGGAGATTTTAACGACCATGGATGACCACAATTTTGTGGTCGTTAATAACTACTAACGACCATATTTAGACTTTTAGTGACCACATATCCCGTTGTTAATACAACTTTTAGCGACCACATATCCAGTCAGTCAACAGTGTTTTTCTCTCACAATAATCCAGCACCAACCGGGCTTATTAGCCCAGAAACCAACCAGCAAACAGGCTGAAGGCCATATGGGAGAAAGGCCAACTTAAATATAGTGTATGTCTAAATACATCCAAAACTAATGCATTTAGAAAACAAAAATGTCTTATAATTTGAAAGCGACGGAGCATTTGTAATAGATTTTGCGTGTTGACCAATGATGCTGACTCCGGTGGATTCAATGCCTGGCTTCGCCCCTGTGGGTAGGACTAGGTGATGTCATCTCCAAAAAGTATACCGAAACCCAAATATGTCGTCGTCGTCGTGCAGCCTGTTCGATTGGCTGGTTCGTATCGTTGTTGATTTGTTTATGTGAGAGAGAAGTACTGTTGGCTGGTTTATTAAAACAATGTCCATGTGAGGGGGCTGGCCAGCCAGCCCCAGCCGATCACGCTGATGGTTGACACAAATACCAATATGGCTTTCCTTGGTGCACACCAAACGACCACAAGAAAGCTCAGTGCTGACGAAGCATGCCCCATTTCTGCAGAGATGTCCGTCTAATCTTGCAATGCAAGCAGCTACAACATCCATAAAATCCTCGCCAAGTGGTCCTGTTCGTTTCGCTAAAATTTAGATGCTTTGCTGATTTATTGTAAAAAGAAAATATTATTCGTTCAACCCTTAGGCCCTCCACAATGGTACAGTGGTGCCAAAAAAAACTCGTCCCACCTCTTGTTTTGACATCGCTCTTGACAGGCCTCAATGGTGGGCCGCACTCAGCATCTCTTCATGGGACCCACGGAGCAAGAATGAAGAAATAAAAAAATAGATCACCCACGCCTGCAGGACTGCGCCAGGCACGATGATGACCCGCAGTACGTCGCCGAGTCCATGCTGCGGATGAAAAAAAAAACTATTTTATGGTTTGGGCACCGGTGAAAGTAGTTGCGTCGCTCTTCATTTTTCTGGCATCGCTGTAAGTTGGCTTCGCTTGCTGCATGGGGAGAGCGCCAGAATCTTCTCTCTCTTCTTTTCAGTATCACGTAAGCGATACATTGTGGAGGGCCTTAGCGCCCGCCGTGACATGGAATCGCACTCGAATCACCCAAGCAACTGCGGAGCCAATAGCCATGGAGGACGGGTTGAGCAGCCTCCCTAAAGACCTCTTGCCCTCCATCCTCCGCGAGCTCCCGCAGGCCGCAGTCCCGCTCAAGAACGACGCCCGCAACAGCGTTGTTTCCCGGCGGTGAGCGCCCCAATAGCTCCGCGTGCTCGCCGCACGCCGCCTCCCGGTTATGGATTTCACCGACCGCTCGCCACACTTCTCGTGGTTGTTTGGGCCAGTCTTGCGGCCCAGCCTAGTGCTAAAAAAACAAAAAAAAACGCGAGCTGGAGGAAGCGACCGATCCGATGGCCCGCATCGAGTCGCTTCATCTGTGTAAGCTAGATAAATGCCCGTGCATTATACGTTTTATTGAACGACGAGCACGGTCGAACTGCAGAATTACTGAGCACAATGAACTTGATTGTGCCTTTGAGCCATCGGCGGTGGGTAGGGTCTGTTGTCCAAATTACTATTTTTTTAATTTGTGCGTGATCTATTTTGTCGGTGTCAGCAAAGTTTTCCTATGTATGAATATATGCGTGATCTGTTTTGTTTTCATCAGCAAAGCCCTTGCCGAATTCCTCTATTTGAATATGTGTCTGATCTGTTCCATCGGCATGTAATCAGTCCTTTATATGATTTTTGATGTCTAAGAGTTTGTTTGGTAAAAAATTTTTTGGCCTTGGAAGAGTTTGTTTTGGAAAAGTTTTTTCCGTATATTTTTTCGAAAATGTTTTTTTAGAAACGTTTTTTTCCGGCCGTGGACGATGTGGAAGTTTTTTTTCGGAAACGTTTTGTTTCTGTTTTTTTTCTTTCAAGAAGAAAAGGGTTTGTTTTTTGCCATATAGTTTTTTTTTGTTTCAAGAAGAAAAGGGTTTGTACGCGGAATACATGATTAGGGCTGAACAAAATACTCGCGGCTCGCCAACTCGCTCGACTCGTGGTCAGCTCAGCTCGGCTCGACTCGGCACATTTTTACTTTTTCATGAGTTGAGCTGGAAGTCTAGCTCGCTATTTTAACAAGCCAGCTCGCGAGCTGCTCACGAGCTGAGGCCTATTAGCCCACGACCATGAATCCATAAGATGATGATGCTGACATAGAAGTGTACACCTATTCTATTGGTATATAATCCTTATTTTTAGCTGTTTCATATAAATTTTAATTTTATAATTATTGTGGTACTTACATGTTGATTTTATGGATTGTTTTTCAGGGTGAAGATGATGATGCTGATATTGAATCTGTGGATTTTCCTAAGTTTGTGGTGTCAAGCCACTAGTTAGTATGCTGGAACTGCATGATCATGGATGGACCAGCTATGTTGCATGGTTGATACTTTTGATGAACCTGATATGTATTAATCATGTATGGTTGTATAATGGTAGACGTCACCTTCTAGAATTAATGTAACATAAATATTATAAATATATGTGTCCTATTTTTTTTTAAATACATCACGAGCTAAACGAGCCAACTCAAGCGCGATAATGAGCCGAGCCGAGCTACCCTCCTAACTTCTAATATTAACAAGCTGAGCCGAGCTGACTCGTTATACTAAATAGTCAGCTCGAGCTGGACCGAGCTCAGCCACTGGCTCGATACGCAGCCCTATATGGGATCCACCGCTCAAACTCCTCTCCACGGCAAACAATGGAGCGACTAATGGACACCTACACGGCCAACGGACTACGTGGAAAGACGGAACAGCCAACGGACTACGGGGACACGCAGCAGCCGAGCGACGCGGAAGCCGGATTAATTAACCTGGGCAGCATCCGACAATAACGTTAGTAATTTTTTAGGCGTATAATATAATATAATTTAATAGAAATAGATAGAATAGATACATACATATGTCAACGTTTTTTTTATATTTTTTGAACGTTTTTTTTACCGTATAGGATCTTTTTTTAGAAACGGGACCGTGGTTTTTTTTGGGAACATTTTTTCGTATATATTTTTTTGAAACGTTTTTTTGCCGTATAGGATTTTTCTTTTCAGAAACGGGATGGTGGGGTTTTTTTTTTGCGGGAACGGGGACGTCTTTTTTTTGTTACGGTGGCGTATATGTTTTTTTAAATGTTTTTTTTGCTGTATAGGATTTTTCTTTTCAGAAACGTGGACGGTGGGTTTTTTTTCCGGGAACGGGGACTTTTTTTTTGTTACGGTGGTGTATATGTTTTTTTAAATGTTTTTTTTGCCGTATAGGATTTTTTTCATAAACGGGGACTGTGTTTTTTTTGTGGAATGGGGACGTTTTTCTCTTGTTACGGTGTCTTTTTTTTTGCCGTATACGTTTTTATTTCGGTAACGTTTTTTACCGGGGTGGGGTACTTTTTTTCCGTGCGGGGCGGACGTTTGTTTTTGTGGGGTACTTTTTTGCCGTGCGGGGCGGACGTTTGTTTTTTGCCGGGGAAACAGTTTTTTTTTTTTTTTTTTTCCGGGGCGGTGGGAAGCAGACGATAGCGATAGGAAATTTTTAGGCGTAGAGATGCGCTTTTTGTTTCCCTAAAAAAAAAGCGCCTTTTGTGTCTGTGCCTTTTTGTTGCGTTACTTCAATGTTTTTGTGCTAGTGTTTGTTGAGTGAACGGCTGCTGCGCGCAGGACGTTTGCTTCGCTTATGCAGTTCGTTCATGTCAGTGTCCCCGAGTTACCCGAAGCGATTCTTTTGTCTACGAACCATCGTCGCTGTCTGTTGCAGACAGCACACCCAAGTTCAAGAGGATGACTATCGGGTGTGAACTCAAAATTTCAACTTTGATACTTTTATAAAAATGATGAATATTGAATTTTTATTAGCATGTGTATATTACAAAAAGTGTATTTTTGTTTTTGTCAAAAATGGAAAATATTATCGGAGTAAAATTGATTCATAAAAAGTATAAGGGTTATAAAAAAGAAGAATAAACCGAGATGTTACTATTGACAATCGTGGCATGTTTGACAACGTGAAATGATGGTTCAAAATTTTATATATTTGCTCAAGGAACTAGCTCTGGAAACTACTGCTGAAGACAATCAACATCCGACAGTGTCTGTGCGAGCAGGGGCTCAAAATGAGTCTTTCAGGAATCGTCATGTCAACCCACTAGTCCATGGTTTATGCTTCAATCCAATACTTGGCACAGGAGCCGTCCAATCTCAGCTACAGAACCACATCTTAGCTACAGAACCATGGAATAGCGTAACAGAAGGAGCGTTCACCTGCCCGCGTAACGGAACCACGGAACAGAAGGAGCGCCCGCCCACGCCACTCGTGGTGGCTGCGCCACCAGCATCGAGAAGAAGCAGAGGGGCGGTTCCCAGCTGCGCCTCTGGTTCGGATGCCCAGTCGGCGCTGAGAGAAGGTAAAGACACCGAGGCGAGGCAGTCGAAGACGAGGAGAGAGCGAGATGTAACACCCGATCTACCGTTGAAACATCCAGATGTAATATTTGCAACATATGTCTCAAAATATACGAAACACTTGAAACATGCATCTAAAACACTTAAAACACACACCTCAAAACTATTGTAAAACATATGCAACGTCCAGATAAAATACTTGCAACATATATGTGAAACATATGCAACATCCAAATAAACACACTTGCGACATACGTCTGAAAAAACAAATGAAACATTGGGATAAGCTTGCAACATAAGTGTACAACCATTGCAACATATGCAACATCCCGATATACTTTTGCAACATCCATATGAAACATTTGCAACATACCTATGGAACATTTGAAACACCTGAAACATAAGCTTGCAACACGTATTTTTCACCCTTCTTCTTCTTCCGTACAACGCAGCGCAAGCGAGGGATGGGTAGACGGAGGGCACGTCATCGCGGCCCCTTCTCGATGCGAGCGGAAGGGGCGGCGGGGGCAGGCCGCCGATGAGCTTTCGCCTGGATGCGAGCTACCACCGTCATAGGTGGGCGGAGGGAAGCGAGGACAACCAAGAATGGTGCATGCTGTCGGGCGGGCTCTAGCCAGTAGCAGAGGTCTGCTGGGCGAGCTCTGCTTGAGCAAAGTGAGATGGGGCTGTCTGGGAGCTCTGGCTTGCATGGGGGTGGGTGGGGGGGGGACGGGAAAGAAGGGGTCGGTGGCAGGCGCAGCGACCGGCGGCGGGCGAAGGCACCACGGGGAGTGAAACGAGCGGACGGAGATTTTTTTTTCTTTTTTTGCAGGATCACGTCCCGATGGGAGTCACGGGACGAACATTCTTACGTTATCATTATCGTAACTTTTTAAGACAAATTTTACTTACCAACATGTTATCAGCTCAGGTCGAGTTGGAGCACAAATGAGCTTTGGCTGCGCCCAACAAGCGAACTCGAAACCCGACATGGACTTTTAAATCGGACTAAGCTTACTAAGGTTATCATTGACCACAAGAAAAAAAAGCGGTATGGTTAATTTGATGTTTCAACCAATAATTCTGTTGGAAGAAATTTAAACCACTAAGTACATGCAGCAAACTCTGATCACCGACACCACGCCAGACCACCACCTTGCCGGCTGACCGTCGTGTCGTCCCTCCGTAGAGGCACGAACCAACCGCGGCGCGGGCGATCGCCCTCCGTGATTCTGCCGTGCGCTGCATCCTGCTGCCGTGCGCGCCATGCAGGCCAGCCGCGGATCTCGTTCAATCCTCGCAATCATGGACGGGAGGAGAGGAAGAGGACGGCATCGCCAATTTGAGGACAGCTCCTGTCAGGGCAAGGCGGCACGGACATGGCAATCAATCGGAATCAGAGCAGATCATGCGTGAGGTGAGCCTGAGGGGCCCTGAGTGCACGGCGGCATGGCGGTCCAGTCAGGCCCACGATGTGGCATATGGCTTTTGTGCTGACAGATTTTCCTCACCGGAAAAGAGATCTGTCAGCGAGGAATCTCTGACGTGGAAAACAATTCCTTCGTTAATTTGGCTGAATGGCTATTTAAAAAAAAATGAATTAGGCGATTTGTTGTGAGAGAAAAATACTGTTTGTTGGCTGAAAAAGTACGACTTATAAGAGGGTGTTTGGTTCCACGGACCAAATCTTAGTCCCTGTCGTATCGGATGTTTGAACACTAATTTAGAGTATTAAATATAAATTAATTACAAACTAACTACATAGATTGAGACTAATTTGCGAGACGAATCTATTAAGCCTAATTAGTCCATGATTTGACAATGTGGTGTTACATGGTGTTACAGTAATATGCGCTAATGATGGATTAATTAGGCTTAATAGATTCATCTCGTAAATTAGTCTCATTCTGTGTAATTATTTTTATAATTAAATCATGTTTAGTCCTCCTAATTAGTATATAAACATTATGTGACAAAGACTAAACTTTAGTCTCTAAGTCAAACACCCGAAGCTTTCGTTTGAATTACGAGTGTTAAACGTCCAAACATAAGTGCATGCATATCAATCATCGATCCTTGATGTTTGCATTGATTTTGCACGAATATATACTACTAGCTAGCAAAGACGACTGTGAAACGCATGTGCTGCGTGACCACAATTCGCTATCCGATCAGGCTGTCCCCTTCAAAAAAAATCTGCAGATGGCAACGCGCATTCAAGTATTTTTTTCCAGAATTGCAGGCTATTGAATTCTCTCACCGACCTTCCCTTCAGAAATGGCATCTATAAAGAGCCCATCAATCATCACATCTCTGTCCCTCTTGCTCTCCCTTTCTCAGCAGCAGCAGCGCCTCTCCTCTCTTCCTCAGCCGTGGCCGCAAGCTCTCTCAGCCATGGCCACCGGGCGTCTCGGCGCCGGCGGATCGATCGACTACCTCGCCCGCGGCCTAACATTAGGCTCGGGGACTATGGTGCAGCCAAGGATGACTTGCCGATCGACGCGACGCCTCTGGTGTCTGATCTCATCGTATCATCATCAGATTATCGTTCATCCATCATCATCGGCAAGTTGTTCTTGGCTACACCGTGGCTCCTGCTCCTGATGTAAGGCTTTGTCTGCGGCGACACTTTTCCATCCGATTGATCGACGAGAAGGTCAATCAAATCAAGGTAATATATATTACTGTAGGAGTACGTTTATATATAGTTCTACTTCTACGGCATCTGTTTAAGCATGCCAACGCTTTTCACTCGTTGCTCTGAAATGCGCTAACGAATTACACTTACTCCGCAAGTTTGACTCGATTTGTAGAAAATAAGTATAACATTTGTATCTCCAAATAAAATTTATTAAAAAACTAGATTCAAAGATCTTTTCAATGATAACAATTATGTACCATAAATATTAATATTTTTTAATATACATTTTGTCAAAGTTGTTTCTCGGAAAGCGAAAACGATGATATTTTTGAGATTTTAGGAGTACTTACCAGTAGTATTTTGATTAAATATTTGAGTTAGGGCTTGTTTAAATCCAAGGTGTAAAGTTTTGGGGTATCACCTCGAGTGTGACGTCGTATGGGGTGTTCGGATATTAATAAAAAAATAAATTACAGGACGACAGACGGAGGGAGTACTTGCCAGTAGTATTTTGATTAAATATTTGAGTTAGGGCTTGTTTAAATCCAAGGTGTAAAATTTTGGGTATCACGTTGAGTGTGACGTCGTATGGGGTGTTCGGATATTAATAAAAAAATAAATTAACCGATAGATGAATTTATTAAGCCTAATTAATCCGTTATTAACACATGTGTTACTGTAGCACCGTATTGTCAAATCATGAACTAATTATGCTTAAAAGGTTCATATCACAAATTAGTCGTAAATTATGTAATTAGTTATTTTTTAATCTATATTTAATACTCTATGTATGTATAAACATTCCATGGACAGGTGTAAGAGGTAAACAAAGCCTTATTCGCCGACGCATTCGTTCATCAGTTCAGAGTTCAGTGCCTTTTTCCGGGATAGCTTCAATCATAAATATCTGTCCTTTTTTATATAATAAAAATGACAAGCAAATCTTTTGCGTGTTCTTGAATCTTGATGAAAAGACAAGGCAGATCAGCCTCGCCGCTTAATGTAAACATGGAGGCTCTAACAAGTCAAACAGGAGATATCAAGATAAGATGTGTACGTATGGGCATGGCACGTCGAATCGTCGATCTTATCCGGAGCCTGGATATGAACAAGTTCACAGTCCAGCAGGAGCTCCGATCCATTTTTATGGTCGCAGTAAAGTTACTATTCTTGGTTTTTTAGCAACTATACAACAAGGGGCGAGAGAAGTGCCAGGAAATATATAGCAGTGAACAGTGGTAGATAGGATAAAGCTCAATCTTGCAAATTGTGTGTGTGTGTGTGTGGGGTGGGGGGGTAACTGCTGCCAAGTCCATGCACGAATGCATCGTCGGGCGGTAACTGCTGCCAAGTCCATGCACGAATGCATCGTCTCTATTGCCAATTGGCCAACTTGCAGCTGAGCCAGCGGCTCAACTTGCAACTCCGCCTTATCCAAAGAAAAAAAAAACTTGTAACTCTGCAGAACAGGATTCAGCTGATCTGGTCCAACTACAGTTTCAGTTTGTTTCAACTTTCTTTTTTTTCTTTTGCAATTTATTTCAGTTCTTGTCACATGACACTTGAATATGCATGTATATGTTTTGGGCTGTGTTATTGCGTTGCGCTAAGTTAGCTGAAATAAACTAATGATTGCGAGTCAACACTAGTATTATGATAAACTTGCATTTGGTGAAATCGATGGGGGAAAACAGCAGCCGTGTGTTTCCAGAAGGACAGCAAGAGATGTTCTCATTTTTATATTGGAAGAAGCAAGTGGAAAAAGGTGTTTTTAGGCGTTTACATCGTGAGGTAGACAGTAGACAGGTAGAACAACTGTGTGCCATCTTTTCGGCCTAGACGAACTTACTCTTCGATGTCAGCACAGACCGCTTTATGTGAATGCATGCACAACCTATGCTTGAACAAAAGTGTTGGTGTTTCTCTTGTTCGTGGCCACATAGTTTACATGTTTTGATGGAATTTTGTAATAATATGGTGGTGTCAACGTAGCTCTACTTCCGGCTCACCTGAACCTAGGCCAAACTAACTATTTGCATATGGGCTAGTTTGGATCATTTGCTAGACCGATCCTACTAAAGTTAGTACCCTCCGTTTCAAATTATAAGTCACTTTAACTTTTTATGTACATAGAATTTATTATATATCTAGACATACGTTATATCAAGATGCATAGCAAAACAAATGTAAAAAAAAAGTTAAAGTGACTTATAATTTGAAACACAGGAAGTAACTCTTAGCACTTGTCAAAAACATTCATCTTGCTAAACACATTTGTTAATATGTGGCCTGTTTGGACCCTATCTAGATTGTTAGAGCATTTCCAAGAGTTTCTAAAACTCAACCCCAACATTGATTTTTTTTGGCAAGATTAAAAAAAACTGCTCTCCAACAACTCCCTATCTTAACTCCCAACCTTTCCGCACTTGCTATTGGTTATTGAGTCTGGTCTCTCTCGCCCAGGTGAGAGCAGCAGCAGCAGCCGCCGCCGCCACCCCTCTCCTCCACCACACCACTTGCCCTCTCCCTTCTCCCTCCGACATCTCGCCGGTGGCCGGAGGGAGTGGGGATCCATCGCTTTAATAAAATTTTTAGTAGATCGAGTCCATTAGGGTTAGGGTCTCTCCATGCCAAGTTTCTTGGTATTGGAAATTTATTTCATCCTCCTCCTTCCCGGCGATAGTGAGGGGGTAGAGTGGATTCCTTTTCTCCATGACAGTTCTATTGAAGATGAGGGCGACAACTACGACGTCAACAACTTCCTCGACATGACGACATGGAGACTTAGTTTTCCGAACGGCGACATCAAGACGGAGATGGTGATGCCGTCGCCAAGGAATAATTTTATCCAGTCTCTTCTCTGTTTTTTGTGGTTAGATCTGACCACGACGAAGGAATAGGGAGAATAAGTTTTAGATCAGTCTTTCTTATTCTTCGATAGCAAAATAAAAGAGAAGGAATACACAAGAAAGAGGTTTCTCAACTCTGTTTGCAGGGATGTTGGACGTCGTTCATTGGGCATGGCCTTTTGCCGAGTGTTTGCTTGTGCGGTCATCCATACGAATCGTCATACATGTTTGGATTTGAGATTTGGAGCTATACAAAGCATAGATACAATATAGATGAAGATCAATTTCTGAATATATGTAGTGTAATCCAGAGTGCTTGTAACATGATGGCGTATTTAGCTATAATCTAATATAATTCTTCTTTCATCTCAAAAAGTCTTTCCGTACTTGGGAAAATGGACCTCATCGCACGAATATATACGTGCGCGTATCCATCAGCCAATTTGAAAGGTGGAAGGACGTGAAGAAGAATAAGAAGTAGGACACAGTTGCTAATGCAAATGTACAAGAGAGATAGAAAGCATAAAAATGGTTGGGACGATTTAGATATAGTTTAGGATTTCTGATATAAAATTATCTTCTATATTTTAAGAGCGAGATTTTAGAAACGATTAGTGAAAGCCAATAAATATGCTCCCAACTGTTTTTAGTCACTTAGAAAACTCATTAATTTACCAAGTGATTTTTTAGAAACTATTAGAGATGCTCTTGCATTTTATTTGCTAGCTATTAACAACGTGGATTAAAACAGGATCTAGTTGATGTATACGTCACTACTCCCTCTGTCTTAAATAAGGTATTATTCTAGGTGGATAACTCCTCAAAAGTTCCAATCACATGCTACCTACCATTAGTGTCTACCATCACACTCAAAATATAGTACGGAGTAAACACAAAGTCTCTCTAAAGCTAAGGAAAGGTTACCTGCGGCATTTGTATTACCCCTTAATCTGTCATGATATTTTAGATACCTTACAATTCAGACAGACGAAGTAGCTTATATGGCCACACATTTTACAAAACGATGTGAACAATTTATTTACCGCATCCGTTCCAAATTATAAGACATATGTTTTCACTAAACATATTATTTTTACTATATATATACGCATATTCTATATCTGGCATTCATTGTCCGGCCACAAGCTTCGGCAGGGCATGCATGGCGGGCTGGCCCGTACGTACAGTAGTCTTTTACTGCACTGCGCTTTGGAGTGGGGCGCGGCGTTTCTACAGTGTACTACAACACGTACGATTACGAACAGCAGGCCCCCCTTTGCCAACTCCGTGACCAGCCAACGACGAGACGCGACCAATGGGAAATCTGCCGCCGATCACGAACGAATCTGCTGCGGATCTTTACGCCAGGGCCGGCCGCGCCGAACCGGAGGGCCTGGACCGCGGCGTCGGCGCGCGCGGTCGCTTTCCTCTAGAGCGGGCGCCGCAGCTTTTGCGGCCGCCCGGCGACGAAGAACCGTAACGCTAATCCTTGGACACGTTCGCTTAAATTTTTCAGCCGGTTTATTAACTTAAATCTACAATATTTTTCTCTCGTAATAAAATAGCTTCAACCGAAACCGACTTATCACGTGACTCCTTGAGCAACCGTCCCGTGTTATGCTGATCAACTGCTGCCGTTAGGCGGCGGCGTGCTCGTGCCCGCTTCGTGCGTGCGGTGCGGCCTGGGATGTGCTCACGTGCGCACGTACGACTCGGGTACTCGGGTGTCGGCTGGCTTGAGCGGTTCGCGTTCATCCTCCTCGCCCTGCTTCGGGGCCCTCAAAAGGGCGTACGGGGTACGGCTGGCGATGGCTCTTGGGCAACCATGGGGTCCCCGCTTTGGTACAGGGGTCTGCGAAGTGCTGGGCTGCTGGCTCAGTGGCCGTGGCTGTGGCTGCCTAATAAGGGAGATGGGAGTACGGGACTGTCCGGTCTTTAATAAAACTAATTTGATGTTGAAGATTTCAACGTAGTTTTCTATAAAATTAGTCAGAGTTACAAATTTTAGAATGGATGAAGACATATACAAGACACATCTTTGTCAACCTAAAAAAACAAGCTATTGTTTTCCAATTGTAGTCCAGCCATTCAATGTAGAAAACTAGTCTAGCATACACATACAATTCTAAATCAATCACCTTTATATCTTAGATTTTTTAAAAGTTACAACTCAACAACCAAAAAAGCTACAATGTAATATTAAAATGGAAAAAATAGATTGTTCAAGGTAGTAAAAGTGTTTTTCTTTTCTTAAAAATATAACTATGAGGCAAGTATATGTATGAAAAAGAAGCCAGAATCAAACATACCTGGCTTATCAGCCATGTACAGTGTTTTCCTTTCACAACAAATCAGCGAACAATACTTTTCTGCTTGGCTTTTCAGCGAAACGAACGGAGATAATATTTATATGATATAATGTTTCTGTACAAATGTATAAATTTATGTAAAACAACTTATGAATATTGTTATCTTAGAGTAGTAATATAACATAAATTGAATTGAGAGTGTCATTGCTATTTGGGTTGTTAAAGGAATTTTTTTTCCATGCTTGATAAGTTATTAAAATGAATATTTATTCTAATGCATGCATGATTACTTGCTCTACGTGGTCGAGCAAAGCATTATACTTACTTTTAACTTAATATTGTAAATAAAAGATTAAAATTTTGAACTATATATATAACTTACTTTATGGATATATTGGATTATTTTTCATAATAGCTTATATTAATATTTACGTATAGATGTGATAGATACCTTTGTTTTATAAAATTTAAAAGCTATACTTTATTTTATTGATAACCATGACATCCATGGTATTAGTTAATATTTGTAATAGTATATAGCTTGGAGACATATATATTTATTTTTATTAGATTGGATAACAAACTGTTTAAGATTTTAGTTCATGCTTTGATTAGTTAGACCATTCAGTTAATCTAGGTTCTAATAAGAATAAATTTCATTTATAATCAAAACTACAAACTTAGTGGTAAAAATATTTGTCTCTCAGTGATTAGTGAAAGATCGTGGGTTGAAAGACCTATACTATTTCATTTATTACATTTGTACAATTGTTTTTATAGTTGTTAAGAAAAAAAAAAAAAAAGACAAACGAACGAAAAAACATTTATTATTTATATATTTTTATGTTTATGTAAGAAAAAAGAAAAAAAAACGCGCACATGAAAAAAGAAAATAAAAGTGACCGAAATAAAAAAATCACCTTATAGTACAAGATTAGGGTAATTTAAAATAAGATTTTATATTTCATATCTAATACTCGCATGTATCGTATATCACTATAACACCTAACTTTCGTCTAGCATCCAAATCCGATAGCTTGCAACGAAATAAATTGCACATCCTCGGCATGCCTGGCTGATTATAGTCGTGGCAAAGGATCGATGAGAAGCACAAAGAATTCAGCGATGACCCACGGAATATACGGTTTGGCTAGAGCACCGATGGAATGAATCCCTTCAATGAGAGGATGAGCGACCACAACACTTGGCCAGTGATATTGACCATGTACAACATCCCAACGTGGTTGTGTTAAAAGAGAAAGTATCTTCTCCTCACTATTCTTATTTCTGGCCCTAAACAACCAGGCATTAATATAGACGTGTTCCTCGAGCCTTTGATGCAAGAAATGGAGAGGCTATGGAGGCATGGAGAGCTGATGTACAATGCGTTTCGAAAGGAGGACTTTATATGTAGAGCAATAATATTTGTTACTACCAATAATTACCCCGCACTATTTGCTTTGTCTGGACAGATCAAAGGAAAGACGGTTTGCTTAGTTTGCTTGGATAGTACTATATGGGTGTTCCTGGATGCATCCAAAAAGATAGTTTACCTAAGGAACTGTCGCTTCTTAAAGTCAAGTCACAAGTACCGTAGCAAATTGTTCTTTAGATTTTATGACAACACCACGGAGATTGAACCCCCTCCGGAGAGACGTCATAACGAAGAACACGTGTACAGAATGGTGAAAAACATATGCGTCGTCTATAGAAAGAAGAATCCAGATGGGACGAACAGAGATAGAAGCACACCTCCTGTCGAAGACGTACCTTTCAAGAAACAATCGATCTTCTTTTAGTATCTGCCTTATTGGCTAGATTAGGAGGTCCCCCATGCCATTCATACTATACATGTGTAGAAGAATGTCTTTGAGAGTCTCATTGCTACCTTGATGGACACAGGCAGGTCAATGGATGGTCTGAAATCACGGAAAGATATGGTGCAGCTAAACGTGGTGCCACAGCTTCACCCGGTACCCGAGGCTAATGGAAAATACACTCTATGCACTTTTCTGAGGGAGGTCAAAGTTTCGACTAGGTTTTCAACGAATGTGAAGAAGCTATTGTCGATGAAGGACTTATCAATAACACACTGCATGGCTCACGATTGTCATGTGATGCTAACAGTGTTTCTACCTATTGCAATCAGGGCTATAAAGCCAGAGTTCTTAAAAATAGCCATCACCCGTATGTGCTACTTCTTTTCGAAGATCTCACAGAAGACGATTGGCAAAAAAGAGCTGAGTGACCTATATGAATTTGTGGTGGAGACACAAAACCAACTAGAGATGTGTTTATCTTCTGTTTTTTTTATATAATACCACGTCTCATGATTCATATGGTTCATCAGATACAGACGCTGGGCCCTGGCAACTTGCATGAAATATGGTCCTACGAGCGGTTCATGTCGGTTCTAAACCGATACGTGCATAATCGAGCATGCCCAGAGGGCTCCATGATATAGGGTTAGAGTACTGAAGAAGTCGTTTAGTGCTGTCAAGAGTACCTAAAAGTGTAGAAAGGGATTGGTAAACCCGATTGTCGTCACAAGGGTAGGCTGGCTGGGAAGGGCACCAGTGGCAGAAAAGTGTTCATCAACTATGATTACAAAGAAGTGAGTCGGGCGCATTACAATGTCTTGTAGAGTACACAACTGATGTAACCGTACATTGATAAACACTTGGCTATCATTATGGCGGAGAGGAATGGTCGTTCAGATGATTGGGTCATGAAACAGCACAAGCAACGACTAACTACATGATTGAAGGACCAAAACATACCGCCTAGAGAAACCATAGACTCTATTACATCAGTAGATTGGTGGAGGGGCCATCGAGATAAGTGACATCTTGAAAACCTTATGACATCAATTGGTACACGTACTATACCCACGCAAAGGATAGTAAATATGTGAACCAAAACAGCAGCGTTCGAATAGAAGCTCTCGATGGAGTAGGGCGAAAGATTTAATACTTTGACATCATTGAAGAGATATGAGAACTTGACTATAGAAGGGATATAACGGTGGCCCTGTTCGATGCTGCTGGATCAAACAACACCAACTGAACGAGATCAGATTAAGAGTCCTAGACCTCAAGAATCTAGGTTACCAAGATGACCCTTGGGTGCTCGCTTCACATGTCGCGCAAGTTTTCTATATGCCTGACCCACAAAGTAACCTCCCCCCAAAAAGATGATAAAGCACGTGGTTGCCTCCGGAAAACAACATATTATCGGAGTTGATGATGTGGACGATGTTGAAGCTTACAATAACTACGATGAGATGCCGCTATTCACATACTTTCCTAAAAAGATCAGTGTTGTGGAAAAGAACCTGCCCAAAGACATATTACCATGGGAACGAAAAGGTGTCAAGAGAAAAGTTGTTATAGCGGACTAGCTAGTTGTTGAATGTGGAGTGTTTGTGTAAGTGTGTGTGTTTGTAAGACTTCATTTATGCATGTGTGTGAGACTATATATTTATGTATGTGTGTGAGACTATATATTTATATATGTGTGTGAGACTACTTTTACAACATTCAGATGAACCTATTGCAACATTCACTCTATTACTACTAAAACAACTGTAACACACAGACACTTGAAACATGCATTTATTACTACTGCAATATGTTCGGACTACTATTGAAACACTTAAAATAAGCACTTAACACTTTATGAAATGAAGAAATGACCAAAATAAAAGTTGGAGATCTTGACGAGTTATACAACTTTTATATTTATCACCTTTATAGCTGAAATCATTTAATGGTTGAAAATCAGGTTTGAAGTTGCTATTTTCTGAAATTCAAAATTTGAATTGTCCAAAATTAGTGACAAAGATAGATGACTAGACTAAAATGATAGAGCATGATTTTAGAAAATTTTAGGAAAAAAAACCATCACATTTGGAGTTAGTACGAGGGAGAAAAACTAGTTACAAGTTTCAGCCATAGATTAAAAAGAGAAATCACACTTGTTAATCATTGATCATCATGAACAGTTGTGATTTTTCTTTTTAATCTCTGAGTAAAATTTGTAACTAGTCTTTCTTCCTCGTACTAACTCCAAATATGATGATTTTTTCCCTAAAATTTTCTAAAATCATGCTCTATCAAGTACTGTGTTGATTTGGTTATTCTTTTCGTTTGACAAAGTTTGAGCAATTCAAATTTTTAAATTTAAAAAAATGACAAATTCTAACAAGATTTTGAAACACCAAATGATTTCAGCTGAAAAAGTGATGAATACGAAAGATGCATAACTCATCAAGATCTACAACTTTTATTTTGGTTATTTGTTTATCTAATAAAGTAATAGTAAACATTGTTCACAAATCAACACGTCTCTTATATAGTTCAGGAAACTGAGTGATATGTAAATTTACGAATAATGTTTATTAATACTTTGTCAAATGAAGAAGTAACCAAAATAAAAGTTGTATATAGTGATGAGTTCAACAACTTTTATGTTCACGACTTTTATAGTTGAAATCATTTAAGGTTTCAAAATCTTGTTTGAAGTTATCATTTATTGAAATTCAAAATTTGAATTGTTCAAATTTTATCAAATGAAAAGATTACCAAAATAAAAGTTGTACATAGTGATGTGTTCAACAACTTTTGTCTTCATGACTTTCTTATTTGAAATCATTTAAGGTTTCAAAATCTTATTTGAAGTTGATATTTATTGAAATTCAAAATTTGAACTGTTCAAATTTGGTTAAATGAAAAGACGACCAAAATATAAGTTGTACATCTTGATGAGTTCTATAACTTTTATGTTTACAAAATTTTCATTTAAGGTCATTTAGTGGAGATGAAATTGTTTTAGTTGTTTTAAATTTCAAATTTTCAATTTTTAAAATATTCTTTTTGTAAAGAACAAAATATAGAATTATATATTTTGTATATCCAAGAATGTATATATATAGATACATTTATATATATAGAATAATAAAAAATAATATGTATAAAGAAAAATGAATATATAGAACAAGTAATAAAAATAAATTGAAAAATATTTGTAGGGGCGGCTCACTCACCAGCCGCCCCTACAAATAGTCCTAGTATAAATATAGGGCGCGCTTGGAGGCCAAAATTTGGTTAAGTCTAGGCGCTCTTCTTGCTTGCGGACGCCGTCAGGCTGCCGAATATTCCCCCCCCCGCCGCCACCGTCTCCGTGCCCTAGCGCCGCTTCCTCTCACCTTCGCCGTCCTCCTATGACCGCCTCCGTTGCTCGCCACGCTTCCACCCCCAAACGTCGCCTTTCCCCAGGCCGGCCGCCATGGCGGCTAGGGTTTGCGTGAGAGCTCACATAGCCACATGGCTGCCGTCGCCCCATCCGTTTTGGACCTCGACCTCCGTCCTCGCCGGCCCTTGCGCGCCTCGCCGTGCGCTCTGGTAGTCTTCCCCGCCACCAACGGCGCCTCCTCTCCGACCTCGCCGACCCTTGTGCGTCCGGCCGTGTGCTCTGGTAGTTGTCCCGCCACCGGTGGCGCCTCCTCTCTGACCTCTCCTCTGGCTGGCGTCCCCCAGCCGCCCCCCGCGCATCACCGCCGTCTTCTGCCGGTAAGCCCAACCCCTTCTCCTCCATTCCTCGGCCCTGCATTTCTCAATTGTGTGCTGTACAGAGATAAAAGATAGAATATTTTGAATTCTTGTTGTGCTTGCTTATGCTAATTGTGTGGTATGTTTCTGGATGACTTGCTGCTACTTATGCACCTGTGTCTGCATGTGCTATTTATCTACATGTGGATAAACACTTAAAACAAAGAAAGCTATGTTTAATATTCAGGAATGCGCCATGAATAATATTTGCTTCGACCAGTTTTTATTGATTTATTGCTATTGTGGCTGGAAAAGGTACCCTAGATAACTTTATAATGTCATGGTGTAACTGAAGCATGTACTGTGAATGTGAAATAGGAAAGTACAGTGCCATGTTACCTCACTGAACTATTGCTATCGCATTGGGGTAGCTTAGCTACTGCTTTCCTTGAGATCTCACATCCAAAGACCAAATGGTCCATAGAGATACAACAACTGTTAGTGTTACAGTACTGATCATGATAAGTTGAGCCAAAGCCAATACAGTAAATAGCATGTGCCTAATCACCCTTATTTTAGCAACTGCAAGAATGATGGGACATTGTGTTGGGCTACAAAATATGCACTAGGACTGTCATTGTCTAGAGTACCACACTTTGAGGCATCCAAAATATTGTGGGATTAGTTAAAAAAAGTTTGTCCCCCTGGTTTTAGCTTTGGTGCACTAGTTGTTTTTGTTTATTTTCGTCTCAACACACAGATAAACTCTTGGGTAGAACAAAGTTTTCTTTGATATATTGTTGTTTGTTTTCTTGGAAGCACCAAGGGCACTCATGTTAGTATTGTAGTTTTTTAATACCCTTTTAGCATGTCTGCTACTAAATTTTCAATGAAGGAATTTGGGAGTCGTTGTGATGCAAAAAATATGTAAATTGAGTAGCTTACACCCAAATTAGAATAAATATGTGCTACAATTGATGTGTTCTGCAGAAAATTTTGTGGTGCAGCAAAATATAAACTGAAAATTTTGTACTTGAATGGTTTCATCTCTCTTTGGCACTTTATCGCTTGGAAATTCAAAGCAAAACAATATTTTTTAAGCAATAGGATATTTTAGAGCTTAATATCTTTTATATTTGACTTCTGGATGACATGTACTAATTGTAGGGAACATCTAATGGAATGATGTTACAACATCAATATAACATTCTTATTTTATATTGTTAATAGTATTGACACTCGGAAACCAATTTTCATTGTTTTTTTCTTCCTGTAAATTAAAGGGAAAGCAAATTAAAGGCTCATCAATGGATCGTTATATATTTGTGCTTTCAGTGTTCAATGTTCATAAGCATGTATTATGAGGGAACTGCAACTGCAACTGTAAATTTAAAATGTCATTTTTTGTGCATTCTACTACACTGATGCTTTTGTTTATACTACTACACTGCTGCTTTTTTGGCCTACTTGTACTAGTCTGTTATATGGTCAGTAATATATATGGTCACTAGTTCATCAATTTTCTGCTAATAATGAGACCAAAGCTGCTGTTTTTTGGCAAGCAGCAGCTGATTTGTTTGGCCTAGTCCTACTACTTCTACTATTCTTCTGCTCTCCTCTCCTACCACTTATATGTTTGCTAGCAGTTGCTCTTTTTTGGGTAGGCAGCATTTTGACTATTTTTGCCCAACTCTCCTCTCCTCTCCTCTCTTTGGCCAATGTTGAAATTATCCAACTCCAGAAATTATCTTTGATACGAAGAGGTGATGATCAAGAACTTGTGAGAAACTTGGCATCATTACTAGCCGTCCCTACATTACCTTCTCCTCTCTTCTCTGTTATGATGCCTTGATGCTCCAAGTTCATGATCAAATGATGATTGACATGTTTTTGAGGCCTCTACTACTGCTACTACTCATTTTTTTGATATATTATTGTTTTATAGGACTACTTTGATTTATAGATCTTTTTTATTTCTTATACCTTCTCGCGTATCTAAAGCACACTTTCTTGCATCTATTAGAACAAAGCGTGAAATAATATCGCGGACACCAGATAGTGTAGCCCGATGCCCCAAGCATTATGAGCAGCCAACCTATGAGGAGCAAGCACTAGAGGACTAGCTTACTCAGGAGCAGTTCGATAACGAGTTAGAAAAGGATCTAGAAGTGATGCTTACTTAGGAGCAGTGTGACGAGGAGGAAGGGGGAGCAGAAGGAAGAGCAGGAGAGGCTGCTGAAGGCAAAGAAGAAGATGATGAGGAGGAGGAGGACTCAGAAGAGGGATATGTAAGTGAAAGCTCTAGTTTGGTTTTGGTGAATTGATGAAATCCTAAGTGACAACCTAGTTTATCAAAGTGATCATGAGATAGGTAGCATATTCCAAGTGGTGAAGCAAATGAAGATCATGACATGATGATGGCAATTCCATGATGATGACCAAGTGCTTGGACTTGGAAAAGAAGAAAGAAAAACAAAAGGCTCAAGGCAAAGGTATAAGTGGTAGGAGCCATTTTGTTTCGGTGATCAAGATACTTAGCGAGTGTGAGCACATTTAGGTTCGATAGCCGTACTATTAAAAGGGGTGAAACTCGTATTGAAATGCGGTTATCAAAGTGCCACTAGATGCTCTAACTCATTGCATATGCATTTAGGATCTAGTGGAGTGCTAACACCCTTGAAAATATTTGTGAAAATATGCTAACACACATGCACAAAGGTGATACACATTGTGTTTAGCACTTGAGAGCAAGGGTAAGAAACTTCACCGACGGAGTGTCCGCCCGTAGAGTGCGGACAATCCAACGGTGCCACCGGCGCACTGTACAGAAAAAACAGGGTTTTACAGAGTGCACCGAACGCTGGCCTCAACTGGACCGGTGTGTCCGGTCAGTGGAAGCAGTGAAGATGCGGGCATCGGTCTTCGACCGGATGCTGGGTCACTTCATGATCGGACGCTGGCGGGGTGCGTCCGATCCTGCTGACGTGGCAGCACATAGAGGAGACAGTGAGTGTCCAGACGCTAGGTGAGTCCGGTCGGGCATGACCCGACGCGTCCGGTCGCGAGTGGAGGCTTACTGGAAATGACCGGACACTGGGGTCCTAGGTCTGGTCATGATCAAACTGACGCGTCTGGTCGTACCTGGAACCTTACTGGAAGTGACCGGATGCTGGGGTCCTGCGTCTGGTCATGGCACTGTACTGCGTTCGGTCATCACTTGACTGTTGGGATCGGGCGCTTAGTATTTGAAGGGAGGGATGATGTGGTAGCCATCCATTGACCGGATGCTGGTAGGGTGCGTCTAGTCGATCTGACCGGAGCGTTCGGTCGCCCTGAGCAGTGCCCAGTGAAGGGGCACAATGGCTCTATTTCGTGGGGGCTTCTATTTAAGCCTCATTGCCGGCTCTAGCTCACTCTTTTGGCCATTTGCATTGACATAGCAACCTTGTGAGGTTAGTCAAAACTCTCCCACTCATCTCCATCATTGATTCATCATCTTTGTGAGATTTGGAGTGAATCCAAGTGCATTGCTTGAGTGTTTGCATCTAGAGGCACTTGGTGTTCGTGTTTCGCTGTAGGATTCGCTTGTTACTCTTGGTGGTTGCCGCCACCTAGACGGCTTGGAGCAGCGAGGATCGTCGAGCGGAGGTTGGTGACTGTCTTCGGCTCCGATCGTGGTGATTGTGAGGGGTTCTTGACCTTTCCCCGGTGGAGAGCCAAAAGGTACTCTAGTGAATTGCTCATGGCTTGTGTGATTCTCATCTTGTGTTGGTTGTGCGCCACCCTATTGAGGGTTTAGCGTATGATGCCAATTAACGCGTGAACCTCCAAGTGAGTGAATTGCCACAACGAGGACTAGCTTGCCGACAAGCAAGTGAACCTCGGTAAAAAATCATTGTGTCATCATTTGATTTCGAGGTAATTGGTCTTCATTGATATTCATTCTTGTGATTGATTGGTTCACTCATCGACTCGGCGGTATAACCATCCTGCTCACTCTATTTATATTACCACAAACTAGTTATCAAACTCTTTAGCGTAGCTAGTTGTGAGAGCTTATTAGTTTGATTAGTGTGGCTCTTTAGTTAGCCTTTGAGAGCACACTAACTTAGTATAGTGACATAGTCATTGTGTGGTTAGAAACTATAGAAACTAGAATTATGGTAGGTGGCTTACATTTTTAGTAGGCTAGCGCAACACTCGCTTTGCCTCATATTTGTCTAACCGGTTTGTTAAGTATTGTTGTAGAAGTTTTTAATAGGCTATTCATCCCCCTCTAGCCATTAGGACCTTTTAGTAAGTCTCGAGGATCCTTTTCCACGTGAAGCCAGAAGGAGGCCAACGGAGGAAGATTTGGACAAGGATTTTGACCCGAACGAGGAGGTAGGGATAAAGCCTTAGCTTGTAAATTTTGCTAAAACTTTGGCTGTGTTACCTCTGCTAACACTTTGACCAGTCGTATATATAGGTCCCTCCTGAAACTCGAAAAAGACGACGTCGACGTCCGCGACATCTTGCTGGACAAGGAGTAGAGAAAAGGAGAGCGGAGGCAACAGACACAGAGACGGACATTGAGGCCTCTGCTCCACAACCTCAAGACACAACCACGAACACGACTACCATGCCAAAGAGGAAACGAGACGATAGAAAAGCAAACCAATATCTAGATAAGGCATGCTATGTGATAACTGAGGTCGGGCTAGCAGGGGAGATCCTTGAGGCGAAGGAATTCAGAGGACGATTCTGTAATGCGATTGGGGCCCTAGTAAGAGATAAATTGAATCTAGCAATCCCTAACTGGAAAGAGGTACCAGAGAAAAAAAGGATGAACTATGGGATAAGCAGCTAAAGCTGAATTTTAGATTTCCGGAGGGTAAGCAAGAACTGGTAAAAAAATGCTTTCAAGATCATGGGAGAGTCATTCCAACGTTGGAGGTCGGAGCTCAACAAGAAGTATATCCAAAAGGGGTTAACTCCCCTCAACGAGTTCAGCAACATAACTCCTAGTCAATGGGAGGAGCTCGTGGCTCAGAAGACTTCAACGGAGGCATCGGAGCTCAGTGCCCATAACATCGAGCTGGCGAAGAGGAATAAACACCACCATCATCTAGGCCCCGATGGCTACTATGCCAAGGAAGAGTAGTTTAGGAAGATGGACGAAGAGGCCGCAACTTCTGGGAATGTCGATGTGAAGAATTTGAAGGTATGCTCAAGGAGTTGGATATATGTGAGGAGTACAGAATCATCCGGCGGTAATCTTAAGTTTGATAAGCTAGAGACCCAAGAGGCAGTATCAAGGATACTGAAATATACTGAAGACAAGGAGAATGACTCATTCAATCTTTCCAGAGAGAGGGACGAGCTTAGCCTTGGCTTGGGAAACAACGAGCACACAGGCCACACCAGGGGGCTAGGGAAAAGGATGACCTGGAAGCACGAATTCGAAGAGAACAGGCACATGTACAAGAAACATGACAGAGACCGGGAGGCTAATCTTGAGCTTCAAGTGAAGGCTCTAGTTGCGAAGGTGCTGGAGAAACAAGGACTGTCTACGGAGCCACGGACATTAATGGCGCCACCGAAAGAACTAGCATTAGTTGGCAGTCCTCCGGAAGTTTCTAGCAGCTAAGGTTCCACTACAACCACAACCCCCATCGATCGCATACGGGAACCAACTAGTTGCACCTTGATGTTTCTCAGCGGCCGGCAGAACATTGTGATGGAGGCGGCAACGGGTGTGGCACATCCTCCCGGTGGCTTACACCATAATAATAAGATACCATCAGACTACACTTGGGTCGAGGTGCATACCGTGAAGCCCGAGTTCATGCAGTGGAGGATAGACAACACAACTCCTGAGGGGCTGGTGTTACTCGGAGACATAATGGGGCAGTTCAGCCTCTGGCACAAATAAGACATTATATTGACTGCTTCTTCACCGCCTCCCCCTCTCTCAAATTTGGAGCGAGTTGTTGAGGACGAGAAGATATTTTCACCGTCTCGTGACCACCATATTCCTGAGATGCCAGATTCTTCCCCGTCTCCTAGTGAGCATGTGCCTGATAAGCCACAACCTTCTCCAGCTTGTACCGAGCAAGTGCAAGATGAGATGCCATAGTCTTCTCAATAAGCACAGCCGATACATGAACAATGAGTGCCTCCTAAAGAAGGTGATGCACAAGAAGATGGGGACGTGCCTGAATGGAAACTTTGAAAGAAGCATCCAATCACCGTAAGGCCAATTTATGTTCCGAAGAAAGACGTCTCATCGGTGCACAAGTGGTATGCTCATGACCAGTTCAAGCCTGAGAACCAAGTTAAAAAAGTCCCAACATAGGCTTCTGAGGAGGCCGTCACTAGAAAAGTCCACCAAACAGCAAAGAAGTATCCAAATATTGATGCCATCAAATGGTCAAGGGATTGCCCGAAAACATATGAAAGAGGCAAGCCCTTTCTACCAAACCGGGACATCCAGCGCCTGCCACTTGAAATGACAAGGTTCCATGATTGGTACTTGCGTGTTCTCCTAACGAGCATAGACCTCGTACAAGCATGCTTCCCCGCTGGCACATTTGGAAGCCCAGCCGGAAAAATTATCTTTGACTTCAATAACATGCAGACATGCTTTCACCTCGGAGCAATAGAAATGAATCTAATTTGCACGTGGTGCTTGTAAGTCCTTGCCCTCCCGATATGATATGAATGTAATCTTTGGATTTTATTGTAACTAACCCACGCCATGATTTGTAGAATATAAGTGCACATTGTAAAACAAATGCCAAGTGTGAAAGCTGGGTATATAGACGCTTAAGCTATAGTACAAACAAATTTTAGTTACCCTAGACAGTGGAAACTGGATGCCAAAGAGCTAGCTGCTGAAAAGACGCTTCGGGACAAAGAGGATATCCGTGCGAAGAAACTAAGGCAAGAGTCTCTTAAGGTTTCGGCATACATTGTCCTGGCTTTTAAAAATCTCCAACAGCACTCTACTATATGGCTACCATACAACTTCGAGTAAGTTCAACTCTATACTTAAAGCTTTGTTCGATATATTTTATTTGATACAAAAGAGCTTATCTAGTTCTATGATTAAATTTATGCAGCAACTACTGGATTTGTTTAGGCGTTGATGTCGGGAGGAGCATGGCATGGGTCTTTGATTCAATAGATAGGGACCCAGTGACATACAAAGACTTCATATCGATTCTCAAGACGTATACATATCGACAATCCTCATTAGCTTATATGTTTGTATACATACTTGTAACGTTCACTTTTGAATACTAACAAGTTGTATTTGCTAAAATAATTCGAACAGGACATTTAGATTCTATGTCAGTGAACATCACAGAAGGCACGATCCAGGAAGAAAGGAAAGGCTGGCTATAAAAACACTATGGCCCTGTTCACTTCTCTTATAATCTGTCTTTTTAGCTTATTTTTTCAGCCGGAACAATGTTTTTCTCTCACAACAAATCACCCGGAACAATATTTCGGCTTGTTTTTTCAGCGAACCGAACGGGGCCTATGTGCTGTAAGTGTAACTTACTTTAGCACTCCATTACATGGCTGTCAAAAGCATTACTTAACATTTCCATATGCAAAACACACAGTGTCCCAAGCAAAAGCCTGGGAGTGTACATTGTGGATACTATGTATATTCTATGATGAGTAACATCGGTGCCTACAGGAGCACCCCTTAAGGGTAAGTTTGAACCTCTTCACTCGTAGTATAAAAACTTCGCATATGATATGAAATACTAAACCGAAACTTGTTCTCTTATAGTGGAAAGAAGAGAAAGAAATGAAAAGAAACCCATACAAGGATGACCAATTCTTAGAGCTCGTCGGCGACCTTTGCAACTTCATATTGAACTAGATTGTATACATCAAAGGCACCTACCATGACCGAGATTCTGACTTAGGTAGAAATCCTCAGTACCAACACATCCGGGAGACTGAAAGGCTAGCTCTAGGCCGTTGATAACAATGTGTATGAAATTTGATATTGGTCTTACCTTATGGGACGGTTTGAACTTGTGGAACGAATTAGACTTGTGAATTATGTCTATTTAATGATGGATTGTATATATTCTTGTGAATTGGACTTGTGATGGTAGTTTATATAATGCTCTTGTGCTTGTGGACAGATTTAAATTATATATGTTCTGGTCAGATTTAAATTATATATGCTTATATATATGTGTGTGTTTTCTAGTCGAATTTAAATTGTAAATTTGAATTTTTTTTGACGAAAAAATATACTGTAGACGTAGTTCTAGACTGAACCGCCCCTACAAATAGGTATCGCTACAAATCGATTTGTAGGGACGGTCTGGGAACCGCTTCTATAAATGTATGATTTGTAGAGACGATATGGTAGGGGCGGCTGGGCGAGCCACCTCTATAAAGCCTCACCAGCTACCCCTAGAAATCATTCATGTAGTAGTGAAAATTATCGTAGATTGAATAAAAGCATTTGAATTTTCCTCCAAATAAGTACTGTACCAAACGATCGAGCGTAACAACAAACTGATCACCGCTGCGCTTACTGCTTCTTGACTTTTGCCAACTTCTCCATCTCCCAAGCACCTGCCACAGTGGCAGAGTGCCGTTGCTTCTTTATGCGTGGTGCAGAGTTGGATCGGAGACATGTATGCAGCATGCACGTTCCTCACAAGATATTAAGACTCATTTATATTCAAATAATACACACATGTATAGACTACAAATATGACACGATACGATGACATATAGACCGCCACATTATTTCATAAATTCATACAGAAGACATCATAGACACAAGGCCACAGAACACAAGAAGAAAAGCTTAGGACTGGCTACTCGCCTACTTGGAAGCCTCACCGTCGTCGCCGGCGAGGACGGTGACATCAAGGGCCAGGGGCTTGCCATCATCCCCGGAGGCGGCAGTGAACTCCACACGCTGGCCCTCGGAGAGGGCGCTAAAGCCGGTGGTCTTGATGGAGGAGAAGTGAACGAAGTAGTCCTTGGCGTCGGCGTCGCCGGTGATGAACCCGAACCCTTCTCTTCGTTGAACCATTTCACCGTCCCTTTCACCTTCTCAGCTGCCATCGGACGCAGAGTTTTCTAGAGGAAACCCACACCACAAGGATATGTGATCATGTTAGGAGGCCCGGCATTATATAGTGTGGAGGCCGGCAGGAATGTGGCAGAAATAATAATCCAGAGAGAGGGCGGGAGAGGGAGATGGGAAATTAAATGACAAGGTAAGTCACTACCACGTCTAATTCGCCTTCTCTCTTAGGCCTCACGGTCTCTTCAACTATGTCAACATCTGAGACTAAGACTATTCTAAAATTCTAAAATTAAATTTCAAATTTTAATAGATTGAAACAAAATTTTGGGACCCGAAACGGTTTCAATAAAAACTTGCCAATTGCAAAGTTGTGAATCGTGCCGGCCTCTATAATTTTGATATAAAGTTTATCTTCATAGAACTTCGTATAAAGAAGTTATGGGCTATTTTTATGCAACTATTTCTAAAGGCAGGCTTCTTAAAAATGTTGGCTCTGTTAATCGATTTCTATAGACTGAACTGCCAATCGATTAATAGAGAGAAACATACCAAGACGACACATCTATCAATGGTCGATTAGCAGAGGTGGTCCCTTCAAGGTTCCCTATCTCTTTAAATGGTTGATAGAGATGAGCATTTTTGTGCCCCCCCCAAAAAAAAGAGGCGAGCATTTGCATGAGACACGCTGGCCATTTACAGTGGTGGCTTCTAAAAATATCTGCCTTTATTAATCAGGTAATGCCTCTAAAATCCTTTTTCTGTAGCAGTGAACATGTCGCCATTAACTATTCAGTGACCACATCATGACTTCTCTGATCGGAGATGAACGTGTGATGTCGCCTCCTCCGTGCGAGAAAGGTCCTGCTCGGCTGCTCAACCTACACAGATCGAGGACGCGGCCGGACGTGAGTCACATGGCGGTAGGAAGCAAGCGCACATGTGCTTGTCCTTCACCAGCTGCCTAGATTAGAAGTGTGGCCGGCTCGGTTCGTGGACGGGAACGGCGCCATGCCCATGCTCTCACTCGCTAGCTAGCGAGTTTTTCGCTGTCAGCGTGACGGAGCCCGGCCGGCTGCGATCGATCGACTAGGCATGCGTGATCGGCGCAACTGCACGGTGCGTGACGAAGCATCAGTTGAGGTCGAAATAACTAGAGTCCAGCAACTGCCCGTCTCCAGTTTTGCACGATGCTGCAGGTCTGTAGTCTGGAAAATCAATTGTCGTACGATCCGTCATTGTGGAGTTGCATTTGGGCTTCCAAGTCGAACTGTGTGGAACCGTTAGTAAATAAATTTGTTCATCGACGAACAATCAACTACATCCACCTGTATTCAGTCTGTAAGATCAAGTCCCCCCCACCCCCCACACACACACAAGAATATGATAAGATCGCAGGGCTCTGGTAATTAACTGACTTCGTTCTAAACCTTTAACCGCTGCAGTCAAGCATTAATCTGTCGGCACCACACCTTCGGCCACATCAACACCAGAGGGCCACGGGCCACGAAGGGGGCACCCGTGAGCGAAGGCCCAACGTGCGGGTTGCATAAGAGCAACTCTAAGAGTCCATTTAAAAAGATATGCTAAGATGAGCATCTTCTAGAGTTTTCGGCTAAAATTAAGGTCTAGTACTCTTAGTCCTATAAAGAGTGTCATTCTCACTTTTTGAGAAGTCAAAAATTTTTAACTCTCAAATGTACCCTATACGAGGATTTAAGGGACTTAAGTTTAGAAGAACTCTTTGAGACGCTCTAAATTATATTATCTAGTCATTTCTAAAATAGAAAATTCATAAAAAAGTAGAAGAATACAACATGCTATATATCTAAATTTTTCCTTCTCCGTATTTAAAATCGTCATGTTATCTCATTTTCCTCAATATCGAATAGATCAGGTTGTCACAAAGTTCTGTCTCTTCGCCAAGGTACTAAATAGAGTATAGCAGGCCGGTAGAAGATTGGTATTGAGGTAACAGATCGTGGATAGTGGGTGCTACCACTACACAACAACACCAAAACACAGTCTGACATTGGTCGCTAAAAGTTGACGATTACCGTTAAACAGTCGGTCGGTAAAAATTTTCGTCAGACCTTCGGTCACTAATAATTCCATATCACTACTGGAAACGGCTTCTTTGCCGAGTGTCCCACACTTTGTCGAATGCTTTTTATCGGGCACTCGGCAAAGAGGATGTTTACCAAGTGCCAGAGACAAAGCACTCGGCAAACAACTGACACTCGGCAAAGAGGTGGTTTGTCGAGTGCTGAGCACTCGGCAAACAATAACACTCGGTAAAACTGGCTTTGCCGAGTGTTATTCTCCTGACACTCAGCAAAGGGCCGCCACCGTTAACGGCCGGCAGCCGCCGTTAGCCCTTTGCAAAGTGGTGATTTGCCGAGTGCCAGCTGTCTTGGCATTCGGCAAAGCGGTTATTTGCCGAGTGTCATTTTTTGACACTCGGCAAACCATATTCTTTTTTTTACTTTTGACCTCCAAACTTTTTCTGCGGTCCTCATACAATACTTGGTGCTCCATGTTCCAATGTGGCAATTTCTCGGACTTTTTCTATATTTCTTTAATTTATTTCATTTAATTGAATTTTCTTGGATAATTCAAATTATAACTGCTAGTCATTTGAATAATGAAAAAAATGAATAGAAAAATAATATTCATGTTATTTAGTATAATGTGAGGCCCTATCCAGGACCAGACCACCAATTTCGAATATTTTGTTCACGAAACATGACCACGAACTTGCGGTCGAGTTGTTTTTAAATTCTATAAAAAACAAACGAAGTCCGAAAATTATGAAACTTGTCAAGATGCCATGATATCATATGTGGAGGCTGTGATAAAAATTTTAGAAGGTTTCACGCATAAGTTGTCACGTCACGATCTTTGTCAAACCAAAGAATCTCAGAGAAGAAGTTTCATGATTTCGTGAAGAGGCCGACGAGGTGGTAAGCATCGACGTGACAAACTTCTGCGAAACCTCCTCAATTTTTATCACAGCCTCCACATGATATCTTGACATGTTTCATGATTTTCGGACTTCGTTTGCTTTTTATAGAATTTAAAACAACTCGACCGCAAGTTCGTGGTCATGTTTCGAAACAAGATGTTCAAATTGGTGGTCCGGTCCTCAGATACGGCCTCACATTATAGTAAATAACATGAATATCATTTTTCCATTCATTTTTTCATTATTCGAATGACTAGCAGTTATAATTTGAATTATCCAAGAAAATTCAATTAAATGAAATAAATTAAAGAAATATAGAAAAAGTCTGAGAAATATGGCACATTGGAACATGGAGCACCAGGTATTGTATGAGGACTGCAGAAAAAGTTTGGAGGTCAAAAATGAAAAAAAATGGTTTGCCGAGTGTCAAAAAATGACACTCGGCAAATCAGCTCTTTGCCGAGTGCCAAGACAGCTGGCACTCGGCAAAGAATTTTAAATTTTTTTTAAAAAAAACCCTCTTTGCCGAGTGCCAGGCCGGGTGGCACTCGGCAAAGAATTAAAAAAATTAAAAAACCTTTGCCGAGTGCCAGATCGGGGGCACTCGGCAAAGGGGGGATTTAACCCCGCCGGCTAGGCCGGCCCACACACACGCACACACACACACTGCCCGCGCCAGCGCCGCCCGCGCGCCCGCACCGCCCCTGCCAGCGCCGCCCCTGCCCGCGCGCCCGCGCCCGTGCCGCCGGAGGAGGAGGAGAAAGAGAGGAGGAGGAGGATTTTTCCATATCCCTAGCTATCCAGGTGTGTGTGCTCCTGTCACCAACCCTTTGTTTGTTTTGTATGAGCATTCAATTTCTTGTTGTGCAAAACTTGGGGTGGTCGAAGTGATTGATTACTTACTCTAGAAAACTGAAAATAATCGAGTAGTCTAAAAATTGCTAAAGTTCGAACAATAACGGACCGTTTTCATCCCTAGTTAACTTACACAAAATTTCATCTATTCTATTAATAATTTAATAACTTGCAGGTGTAGGTACTTGTTACCCCACGGTTATATATATATATATATATATATATATATATATATATATATATATATATATATATATATATATATATATATATATATAGATAGACAATTTGTTGTGGACGGGTATTAATTTACTCCATCTGGGTGCTGCCATCCCTGACCACAGATGCACTGAAGGTTATGGTGCTCACTAATAAAAGGGGTAGTGGAGGAGGGAGGGAACTTATATCAGAGCCGAAATGTTGTTGCAGCAATAGGTGTAAAAATAAAGTTGTTTGGTAATAAGTTTTGGTTGGGAGTACAGTACGTATATGTAGTGACCCTATTTCTGTCAAGCTTTCGTGGGTTGTTATATGAGTAAACTTTTCTTTTAATTTTGCTACATGGCATTATATATGAGTAAACCGACACGGTCAAAATTGTCCTCGCAACCATAACCAGTGTAGTTTTATTTTTAAAATTGATAAGCAATGCAATCGATCAAGTAATGTAAATGAGAGGCTTGGGAGTAGTAAACTACACTCCTCTCCTCATCAGGCTCGTAGATCACGGGTCTTGTGCAGAGCCGGTCGGTGGCATCTCTCTTCTCTCCTCCATAATGTATGCCTGTCCTTTTGACTGATTCCAAATTTCCAATCCTCGGACGCCTACCTGTGGCCCCCGCACACTTGTAATTTTCCCCTAGCCTTCCCTGACTACTACGTGCCTCCGCTTTTGTCTACAGTTGACACACACTACGCAAGCCACGCTCACATAGAAAAGCGAATAAAAAGGCCCCCAACAGGCTGAAAAAGCAAAAACCCCGCAATGTTTTAATATACTATCCCAGTAACCCCAAGTTCATGGTTCACATATCTACAAGAGAATTATACAATATTTTAATTTACTATCCCAGTAACCCCAATGTTACATAGAAAAGCCTATACATACAATTGAAATGAAATAGAACGCACTCTAAGTCTAGAACCTAATTAAATCAGTTTTGCATGCCTAATTTAATGGTTGATCGCTCCTGCTCTTAGCTCTATTTAGGGCTTATTTGCTTATAGTGTCAGAAAGAGGGAAAGACGTACTTACGAGAATTGGAGATGTAGCCTAGTTGAGTGTGCTGTTGTATGTAGTGCCTCTCGCCGCCAATATATAGCCGGTTCCGCCATCCTGATGGTTGAATTGGTCACGATCGCAGCTCGCAGAAAAGATGGTGGGCGGTGGGAGGAGGAGGAGCAGCCGCAGGAGGGAGCCGTCGCCTGCCGCCCCGTCGCGTGAGGAGGAGGAGGAGGAGCAGGTGCGCCAGGAGGACGACGAGGAGGAGGCGGTGGTAGGGGGTTCCGCTTCCTCTAGTTCATTGAGCGTCTACTTGCGAGGTCCCGCGAACCTCCCTCAGCGACCGATACCTCGTGAGAGACGCCCGCTGATTCAACCCGAGGGGGAAAAGTAAGTAACTTTAGATGTTATCACTACTTTATATGATATGTTGAAAATCAAAATAGAAACTAATATTTTTTCTTAATCACTTGGGCAGGAACTAGACGATTGTGGCGAGTGGAGGTGGTCACACACGCCAGGTCAATGGCATCCTCGATCTTCTGTGCAAGGAGCACTTCCCTGGCCTGGTTGAGTACGCCGGAGTGACGGGGCCGGCCTACTCGTTTGACCACTACGCCGCCGCCCCCGATGCTGCAGATCGGGCCCCAAGGGTATTCAACAATAAGACGGAGGCGGGTGAAGCAAGAGTCAGGTAAGTCCTCCTCGCACTACATTGCTCAATACATTGCATTCATTGGACATTCTTGAAATAATGAATGGATACATCGTGTTTGTATGCAGGATTTCTTTAGATGCCAAGACGGACATGAGGCCAGGGCGGATGCGGTGGCTACCAAATGCTGCAAAAAACTCGTCGTGGACATGCATTACGAGGTGCGCATCCAGGCCGTCGTAACTTACTACGGGACTGTCCTTGAAATGAAGGTCACCAAAAGGGACGCAAGGAGCATGACGCTGACCCGGGACCAGTACCTGCAGGTAAATACAGAACATTAATACTGATTCCTTTTGAGATTAAGTAGGCTTAATTTTATCTTCTGATATGTCATGTACTTGATGGCATGTAGATGATTCCTTATTGGTGCGCCACGCATCCCCAGTGCTGGGAACAGATGGTGGACAAGTGGTGCTCACGCGAGTGGGAGGAGACGCACAACTTGTGCTGGGAGCGGCGTTTGATGATGCTAGGTGTAGCACACCATCAAGGCAGCCGCAGCCTTAGCGGATACGCAAAAACATGGGTACGCGAATTCATTTATTTATTCTAACGCTCAATTCTGCATGATTTCTAATCATCTTGCCGTTTTTCTCGCAGTTGGCGTCACATGGTGGCCGGCCTTGCTCCATCTTCAAGGCATTTGCTATGGCCCACAAGGGCAAAGCGGACGTCCGGCGTCGACTACAACCCGGAGGACGGGCCGAGGCGTACAACAATGCGACCATCCACAACCGCCTCAGTGAGTACACATCGATGGCAAGGGAGGTCCATGGGCCACAGTACGATCCGAGCACCGAGGACCTTGATGGAGAAGTCGTCATGAGGGTGGGAGGAGGCAAGAAGCATGGGCGGTCTTGGATTGGCGACGCGCAATCGACTCGGCCGCTTCTCCTCTCTCCAGATTCGAGCAAGCAAGCGACGAGCGGGGAGCCCGCCATACGACCTCGGCGGGACACTTCACACCACCGGGTGGAGGCACTCGAGGTTATTCTGGTTTATTAAATGCTCATTAGTTTTTCATACCTTTCCTTTGTATTATTGTAACATTGGGGTGAATATATTGTAGGCCTAGCTGGAACAAGAGAGGAGGATACGAGGCAGATCTGCGGCCGAGATGGAGAGGGCGGAGTCTGAGCGGGCGGAAGGGAGGCCGAGCAAAGCAGCGAGAGGATGGCGGAGATTCTTGATTACATGCAAAGTCTTGGCGCCCTTCTGGTGTACTTCCGCCACCTTAGCTATTCGCTCCACCTCCACCTCCACCTCAAAATTCTACTCCTGTGAGTATAAATATTTTAGTTTGTATGTTCATGCTTACGGTCAAACCTAGTGGAGTATGAAAGTTTTACTCATGTATGGTATATATTTATCTTTTCCTTTGTGCAGAATCAATCGGCGGCATCGAACGATCCTCATGCTTCAGCGAATCCTTCACCAAATCAGTGATGATACTTGTGGTTGTTAATGGTACTTCTATTTGCAATTGTGGTTGAAGATGATGGAGCACTTGGATTACTTGTGAACTTATTTGTGATATATTGTGAGACATGTGACGTTTGTGATATATATGTGACGTTTGTGATATATATGTGGTGTTGGTGATATATATGTGTTGTTGATGATATATATGTGATGTTGGTTATATATATCTTCTGTTTGTTTGGATGGAATGTAAAAAACAAATAAAAAGACTGTTTTCAGTCACTTTGCCGAGTGCAATTGCCATGACACTAGGCAAAGTGACGACCTGGGAACATGTTTTGCCGAGTGCACAGACCATTGCACTCGGCAAACATCACAGATTTGCTGAGTGCCACGGGTCAGGCACTCGGCAAAGGTCTCATGTTTGCCGAGTGTCTTGCCGGTGGCACTTGGCACAGTGGCCACCTTTGCCGAGTGTTTGAGTCAACGACGCTCGGCAAAGAGGCGACCTTTGCTGAGTGCTTGACCTTGACACTCGGCAAAGCCGCCGTCACGGTGGCACTCGCTGTCACGACGACTTTTCTTTGCCGAGTGTCAGATTAGCACTCGGCAAAGGCTTTGCCGAGTGCCCGATAAAGTGCGCTCGGCAAAGAGGTCTTTGCCGATCAACTGTTTACCGAGTGCCCTTTGCCGAGTGTATATCGGCCTTTGCCGAGTGCCTGAGGCACTCGGCAAAGAAGCCGCCTCCGGTAGTGTATACTCTGATGTCCTCATCATCATTATATTTATTTTACTTTACTGTTGTATGGTCAGCCGCTATATCCTAATAAGCAGGTCAAACTGTGAGTTGGTGAATAAGGCTTGCCCTTAGCACACTATGCCTAGCCCGTTCCCGCAAATTTTTGGCCCAAAAATTATCATTCCACATATTACATATAAGTCATCATATAATAAAGTTTATAATAGTTCATAAAGCCATCATTCGTTATTATTTTCAAGAAGCAGCACCCTCATCAGTCTCATGGTCACTTAAACCATCTGTGTATCTTGAGTGGGTGTCATAGTGGGCTAGGGTTATTTGCCCATAGTGGGCTAGGGTTATTTCATGCATACCATACCATGCTATTGCAGCCGCTACTTAGAATTACAGAGTGCTATAGCGGCCCACTACTCAAATAGTGGCCGCTAAATTCCAGTTTACTAAATCTAGTCTGCTACGTCATAGCGGTAGAGCTAGAAGACCAACTACCACTGTAGCCGCCGCTACGATCGCTATTTATTAGTACCATGTCCATTCGCACGGACCCATGGTCTGCCAAAATACATCGCCGGGCACCGAGGCCTAAAGTTTAGGTGACTAAAGTTTAATTGAGTATATCCAAACATACCCTAATCTAGATGATGGTGGGTGCTTGGCCACGGCCATTTCCTAGGGTGCAGCCAGCCATGGTCTGTGACAGCCTGCCGTACTAGCTAGCACCGGGAGGATGCCCGGTGTATGAAAATTAGGGAGCGTTTAGTTTCTCCTCCTAAATTTTAGTCGCTGTCTCATCGGTTGTTTGGGCACATGCATGGAGTATTAAATATAGACTAATTATAAAACTAATTGCACAGCTTGCGACTAATTTACAAGACGAATCTTTTAAGCCTAATTAGTCCATGATTTGATAATGTAGTGCTACAGTAAACATGTGCTGATGACAGATTAATTAGGCTTAATAAATTCGTCTTGTGGAGTACCGACGGATTCTGTAATTTATTTTTTTATTAATACCCGAATACCCCATGTGACACCCTCACATGACACCTCCTAATTTTTAGTCACCGAATCCAAACAGCCCTTTAGTCCTAGCCGGCTGCACTAGGGATTAGGCTGGTCGGTTCCGCTTCTCGCTCGCCAGGTCGCGTCATGCGACCTGCAGCGCTTGCACGGGAAGAGAGAGCGCTGGAGGGCAGCGCTCAGGAGTCATCGGGAGGAAAAAGGCATGGGAGAGGTCAATGCGCGCACGGCAGCGGGAGAAACGGGCAAACGGGGACTTGGTGAGCCATCGGCGCTGGCCATGTATGACGAGCGAGATCATGGCTATTTTTAGGGTGCGTTTGGTGACGCTCTCAGCGGCTCTGGCTCCGCTACGCTTGCACTGTTTGGTCCTGTGCGTAACTGTGCGCTGCCTTTAAAAGGCTCCGGCTCTGCCTGCCACTAGACACGAGCCCGAGGAACTGGGTTTTTGGTGCTCCAGCCGGCTCCGTCACAGTGCAGCTATAGTGAAGGAGACGGCGCCGGTCGGAGCCCCTCCAAACACAGCCTTAGAAGAGCAGATGGACAGTCTGTTGTATGACGCGCGAGATCATGGCTATTTTTAGAAAGGCACGGGATAGCAAGTCTTTTGGGGAATCATGGCTGTCGCTTGTGTTGCTGTTTTCCCCGTTGGTGAGCAAGTGTTAAAAGGAGAGCTTGTGTTGCTGTTTTCCCCGTTGGTGAGCAAGTGTTAAAAGGAGAGACCGTGTTGTTTGGTTGCAGCACTGTAACGCAAATGTAAACAAATTAAAGCTGCCGATGTTGCCGCCACACATACCATTGTTTCCATTTACGTTACTGAGAAACGAACCAAACAGCACGTGAGATGGGAGAGGAGGCTATGAATATTATTGTACAACTCTGAACCTCGCACTACTACAGGAAAAGTACTGTAGGGGTGGCTGGCAATGGTTTGCAGAGGCGGCTCGGCCAACCGCCTCTATCATACCGTCCCTACATTGTAGGGGTGATTCTCAGGTCGCCCCTACAAATCTTATTTGTAGGGGCGGCTGTTAACTTGAGCCGCCCCTACAAATAGGATTTGTAGAGGTGGCTTATATTACCAGCCGTCCCTATTAAGTTTTTTTGTAGGGGCGACTTGAGTTACCAACTGCCCCTATAACCTATTTTCCCGCAAAAAAAATCAAATTCAAATTGACTATTTCAAATGTGACTATATAATTCATATAATTGAAAACATTATATTCACAAGTCACAAACTGACATAATGCATATATTCAGATCCACGTTGTCCACAAAACGACATAATGCATATATTCAAAGTCCACAAACAACAATTCAAAACATATAATTCATCACAAGTCCAGTGCACAGAGTAGTCCGACGACGACATTACATACACATGATTCTCAAATCCAGTCCACAAAGTTCTATAACATTACATACACATTATTTTCAACGACCTATGCTTAGTCTTTCCCACTCATGAAGAGCCTGGTACCGATGTTCATGTCCTAATAGAGACTCTGGTTCATGGTACAAACCTCTGACGTGTACAATCTAGTCCATTATGAAGTTGCAAAGGTCTCCAACGAGCTCTAGGAGGTTATCAGGGTTGAGTGGTGTCGCTCTAGTTCCTTTTTCATCAGGCCACTATAAGAAAACAATGTTAGATTTATAATTTCATAATATATGTCAGGCCCCTGCGAGTGAAGTAGTTCTAACTTGCCTTGCAGGGGTGTCACATGTACGCATCGGTGTTACTTATGGTAGTGCATACGTAATATCCATAGTGTACACTCCTAGACTCTTGCTTATGGCACTGTTCGCATATGAAATTGTTAAGTAATGCTTGTGTCAGCAACATAATGGAAATACTAAAGTTACAATTACTGGCCACTTCGTTTTGACGTATAGGTTACCCGGCCTATAGTCATGCACGCCTCCGAGAGTGTTAACGTAGTACCTGTACGCCCTGTTCGAATGAATTTACAAGATGCAAGTTGTTAGTATCCAAAAGTCAACGTTACGATTATATATACAAATATATAAGGTAACGAGGATGGTTGAAATGTGCATGTCTTGAGAATGCTTATGAAGTCTTTGTATCTCCTCTCGTCCAAATCCAATGGATCCATGACCCACGCCATGCCTAGCTTGAGATCGACGCCTATACAAATTCAGTGGTTGCTGCACGTATCAGAATAGTTAGTGATCCTTCCTCGGTCCTATTGCTGTTCGTCACCTCGATCCCAAATTCTTCCCCTCAACCTCAATCCCCACCACCGCTGCATACATAAACCAGCTTGGGGCTGCAGCTTATGATCTCCAGAGATTCAAGTGTAGCAAGATCAACGTACGTGGCATTCTGGAAGGCCTTTCAGTTATGTGGAATTCAGGATCCTAAGACTCCGCAGGGTACGTAGAGAAGGACCGGGTGGCTGAACATGCAGCCTTTCACAGTATTCAGTCTCACTCATTAGGTCCTCAATGCGCTCATCTGCACACAAACTCACAGTGGCAACATCTATATCCATCAGTGCTAGTAGTAGGAACTTTATTTATTTGGTCATCTGAGGACTCAGCATGTAGGAATCCAACTATGTGACATATATTAATTAATGGTAGTGCTAGTGCCCGGACGCCCACGCGCTGCACTCCGTTTCGCGCTCCACGCAGGGCCCGCGCCGCCCGAGCGACAAGAGGGGAAGGGTGCGCGGCGCCTCCGATTCGGAAGGATCCGGCCACGGCGTTGTATGGATGCCCTACCGACGCTGGGAGAGACGATGCAACAGAAGGTGGGAGGAGATGCAATACACGATCTACTTTTGAAATATCCAACTACAACAGTTGCAACATACATCTGAAGACAGCTGAAACACTTGAAACATGTTTATGAAACACTTGAAAAAAAACACCTGAAAACACTTTAAAACCATTGCAACCATGCGCAACATTCAAATAAAACATATGCAACATATGTGTGAAACGTATGCAACATCCAGATAAACACACTTGCAACATGCGTCCAGAAAATACAGATGACTGAAACACTCAAAACATACGCTTGCAACATGCCTCTGGAACAATTGCAACATATGAAACATGTGCAACATTCCCCTATCTACTTTTGCAACATCCATATGCAACATACATCTGAAACACCTGAAACACTTAAAACATGCATATGCAACATAGGGGAGGAGGAAGCGATGGCGACGGTGCGTGCGGGAGTGAGCGGTTTGAGGCGTCCATCCAACTAGGGATTTTTTTTGTTTGGGGCTGCTCCTGGAGAGCCATGTCCGGACGTAGAGTCACGGACGGGCATCCTGATATGAGTATTATCGATTAATTAAACAATCATCAAAGACATGCTCCTCACATCACAATAGAGCCTCGAATAAGGCTCATTATTATTCAAAACACACATGACCATCACCATAGACATATCATACATCTCCTGACTGCGACACCCATGCACATGATGAGATGAAACATACACACCTCACACCTATCATAGACAAGACCACAAGCTAGTCCACTGTATATCCCTGCTTACTTGCTCGCCTTCTCCTCATCGGGAGCTTTGCCGTGGTCGGCGGTGTCAGGTGAGGCGGCACCGCCGATGACAGTGACATCAAGGGCAACGGACTCGCCGTCGTCCCCAGTGGCCGCAGTGAATTCCACGAGTTGGCCCACCGACACTTTGCCAAAGCCCTCTCGGTCTTGACGTCCGAGAGGCGTGCCAGGTAGCCCTTGGCCTCGTTGTTCTGTATCACGATCCCGATCATCCCAAACCCATCTGGCTCGTTGAGGGACGTCACCGTCCCCTGCACCTTCGTCTGAGCCGCCGTATCGGACGCCAAAGACACCACGAATGTGATGATGGTGAAAAGAGTAGATGGTGTGATGCTAAGCTGCATACATATATAGGCACCGGGGTCGTGCCAGACCATTATATAGAGGCTGGAGGAGGCGAGGCGCAAATGGTTACTGTGAGACGAGACGACGAGGGATCGGAGCTAGATCGATTTGAGTTCTGAGGTCACGTGGTGCTCGTGGCATTACTCAGTCACGGGCCGAACCTTCTAACTGGCAATAATAGACGGATGAGGAGCATGTGGTCGCGTCCTTGCATTTGGTCCAGACCCCACTGTGGCGAGGACTCCGGTGTGACTATGTTGGTGTAAGGTGACAGGTGTTATATATATGTCACACTCGCTTGCGGCGGCGTGCGGCTTCGCGCCGTGGCGTAAAAGCATCCGCCACCCTGCTCGACTCGTCGACGTACGGGAACGCGCCGTGCGCTCGCACGCTAACAACTTTTCTCTGCCTGCCAGGTCCCAGCGCGCCGGAGCCCGTCCATGGCCGCCCGTGGCCAGACCGGCCTCACGTACTTTCGACGTTCCTGAGTGTGTATATCCCGGCCAAGCGGCCAGCGGCAGCCCGACTCGTTTCGTCTCGCGCGTAAGCACTGTCCGACGACAACGAAACAGGGATATCGGTGCATGCACAACCGTACCTATGTTGACCTTTGTTTTTCTGGGATGAGCACGGGACAGGACGACTGCCAGTAAAAATCAGCGAGCTCCAGAGTTGAGAGTGCAGAGCTATGAGAGAAACTACTGCCAGCTTCTCCCCGTATGTAAGCTGGCAGTACCGCAGTAGTGGAGCTCCAATTCTTCCATACCGGCATGGGATCTTTGATAGCTTCTGAGAATTCCATCATCTACCCAAACTGACATCAATTTCACATCATTGTTCCCAATTCCGTTTGCTTCTACTGTCTGTAGTCTGTACGAGGAATTCCTAGTGCACAAGGAATTACAGGTGTAACAAATTTCAGCTGTAGAAAGTAGAAACGTTACTAAGTTGCCAAATAGGGCCTTATGACTTATGAGACATGGCATATCTTGAGCCAATCTCTGCCTGTATCTTTTGTGCATCTCTCGTTCAGATCAGGGCTGCACCTGGTGACGGTCAGCTCTCCAGTGCAGTCAAGCACTGCAAACCTTTGGGCAGTGAAACCAGCTTGGGACAGCAGCGTATCTCCAGAGATTCAAGCGTCGCAAGGTCACCGAGCCATTCTGGAAGGGCTTTCAGTTCCCTGCAATTTAGTGCCCAGATAACCGTCTATCTCAAAAAAATTCGAGGTTTTCAGGTGGCATGAGGACTTCAAGAAATGCTTCAGCACTTGTCAGTTCTTCAATGGACCAAGACCTCGTCCATGACAAGGTCAAGCAGCTTAATTTTTTCTTCTTCCTTAAGTTTGCTCTCATGGCATCAGTTGGCGGATCCTTCATAGGTGACTGGCATTCAATCCTCAGCTGACCAGTTAAAACATTAAGGTGCTCTAGCTCTGCAACACTGCTGTTTTTGTCACCTACGGTAAGTAGGGACAATGTTTCAAGTTTTGTCCATTGCCCGAATCCATGAGGCAGTCTCTCCAAAGCTGAGCATTGGTCATTTCTCAGGTGGTTTAGATTGCTGACGCTTATTATGACATCAGGCAACTTTGTCAGCTGTTCGCATCCAACAAGGTTCAAACCGTCCAACATCACAATGTTGGATATAGTCAGGCAACCTGGAAAGACTCCAGCATTGGAACAAGATCAGGATCTTCAAATTACGAAGATTGCCGATTGATTCAGGCAATTCCTCCTGACCAATATTCCAGGAGAGATCCCACGTCTGCAAGTTTGGTAGATGGGGGGGTTGATATAGGAAGTGATAAACCGCTTGAATGATGCCACAAAGTAAGAACGGGAATGCTGTGGGTAGGACGTCCGTTTCGTCCGGAAGAGTGCTGGTGGGCCTCGACGTTTGCTCAAACGGCCCAACACTGCCATTTGCCACGTCTCGCCTTGCTCATCAAAATAAAAAATCTCCGCTCTCAGATTTGACATTGATGATTGTGGATCCATTCTCTTAAGCTCGGTGAAGTCTCCATCCTATCTATGGCTCAAGACTACTTATCCATGAATACATAGATTTAAGGTCCTAATGGCTAGAGGGGTGAATAGCCTATTAAAAAAATTCTACAACAACACTTAACAAATCAGTTAGACAAATAAGGCCTTGAAGCGAGTTGCGCTAGCCTACTAAAAATACAAGCCACCTACCATAATTCTAGTTCCTATATTCTTTATCCACACAATTGTTATGTCACTACACTAAGTTAGTGTGCTCTCAAAAGACTAACTAAAGAGCCACACTAACCAAACTAACAGAGCTCTCATAACTAGCTACACTAAAGAGCTTGACAACTAGTTTGTGTTAATGTAAAGAGAGAAGAGCAAGATGGTTATACCACTAAGTCGAGGAATGAATCAATCAATTACAAGAATGAATACCAATAAAGACTAATCATCTCGGAATCAAATGATGACACAATGATTTTTACCGAGGTTCACTTGCTTGCTTTGGCAAGCTAGTCCTCGTTAATGGCGATTCACTCACTTGGAGGTTCACGCGTTAATTGGCATCACACGCTAAACCCTCAATAGGGTGCCGCACAACCAACACAAGATGAGGATCACACAAGCCACGAGCAATTTACTAGAGTACCTTTTAGCTCTCCGCTGGGGAAAGGTCAAGAACCCCTCACAATCACCACGATCGGAGCCGGAGACAGTCACCAACTTTCGCTCGACGATCTTCGTTGCTCCAAGCCGTCTAGGTGGCGGCAACCACCAAGAGTAACAAGCGAATCCTGTAGCGAAACACGAACATCAAGTGTCTCTAGATGCAAACACTCAAGCAATGCACTTGGATTCACTCCCAATCCCACAAAGATGATGAATCAATGATGAAGATGAGTGGGAGGGCTTTGACTAAGCTTACAAGGTTGCTATGTCAATGCAAATGGCCAAGAGAGTGAGCTAGAGCCGGCCACACACCTTTAAATAGAGCCCCCAACGACATAGAGCCGTTGGCTCCTCTGTCCAGCGAAACACGGGCTGACCGGACGCGCCGGTCAGGTTGACCGAACGCTGGACTCCTGTGTCCGGTCGCCTAATGCTCGCCACGAGTCATTAGCTTCAAATGTTGAACACCTGATTTCAACGGCTAATTTGCTTCGCGCCACATGTTAAGTTGCGACCAAACGCGCTGCTCAAAGTGACCAGACGCTCCATCACTGGAGTCCGGTCGTTTCGATGAAGTTTGAGAGCGGTTTTTCCACGACCGGGGCGCGTTTGGTGGCTCATGACCCGGACCCGGGCCGGCGTCCGGTCAACACAACCTCTCTCTGTTGCTTGCGTCGTCAGACGTCACGTCACTAGGTGGCGGACGCACCCCTACGTGTCCGGTCCTCTTTCTCTTCAGTTGTCCGATAAAAGGGTCCGAGGGCGCCTTCACTACGTGCCTTGGCCGGACGCGGAGGTGGAGTTCGATCCTTTGCCCAAAGGCGAGTCCGGTCAATATGAAATAGCTCCTTTTGACCCGAAACTTCACCACCCTTGATCAAATGTGCCAACAACCAAGTGTAACACTTCGTGCATGTGTGTTAGCATATTTTCACAAATATTTTTAAGGGTGTTAGCACTCCACTAGATCCTAAATGCATATGCAATGAGTTAGAGCATCTAGTGGCACTTTGATAACTGCATTTCGATACGAGTTTCACCCCTATTAATAGTATGGCTATCGATCCTAAATGTGATCACACTCGCTAAGTGTCTCGATCACTTAAACCGAAAAGCTCCTATCAATTTCACCTTTGCCTTGAGCTTTTTGTTTTTCTCTTTCTTCTTTTCCAAGTCCAAGCACTTGATCATCACCATGGCATCACCATCATCATGTCATGATCTTTATTTGCTTTACCACTTGGAGTAGTGCTACCTATCTCATAATCACTTTGATAAACTAGGTTAGCACTTAGGGTTTCATCAATTCACCAAAACCAAACTTGAGCTTTCAATCTCCTCCTTTTTGGTAATTGATGACAACCTTACACACAAAATATGAATTGAAATTTAATTGAATCCATGTTGTTTGCCCAAGCATATTTACCATGTGTAAAAGGATATGGACAAGTTTTATGAACCCCAAATGGTAGCAATTGCTCCCCCTACATATGTGCTAAGAGTTTGGATTGTAGCTTGCACATATGCTTAGATAGGAAATATAGAAGACAATGTCTACCAAATGATGCTAAGGTATAAAAGATGGACCTTTGAAGCGTGATACAAATCGAGTGCACCAATATACCATCCACGAGCACCATTAGTAACTAGACATATACAAAAACTAGAATACCCCATGAGATCAACTTAGAAGCAAGGGTCTAGTTTCCATAAAATGAACATAAGTCTAGTTTCTTAACCTTTGCATGCTAGTTTTTCATTTCATCATTCAAACCTACAACTAGCATACACCACACATGCATAGATATTGAAATTTAAAACTTGTGCCATGCAAGCAATATATGAAATGCACATTCAAATGCACCATATAAGTTCATTAGCTTGCTCCCCCTACTTGTATGCTTAAAATTTTAATTTATCCATATCTCTCCCCCTAATGTCAAATTCTCCCCCTATCACTTACATCTTTGTTTCTCTCCCCCTTGTTGTCTTTTCACTATCTTTGTACATTATTTCTCCCCCTTTGTCATCAATGACCACAAATATTCAAAATGTAGATAGGTTGAGATTATTAAAGTCAATCAATTGGGTCAGGATCATTTTCCTAAATTTGGTTCAATCTAGAATACTTACCAAATATATTTAACTCGGTTTGATCCAATGACAAGCTTCTTCACACCTCCAAATAAGGGTTATCTTGTACCATGTTGAGTTAAACACTTATAGCTTATTTTCTAGATCAAACACTAGGTTTACAAGCCCACAAACATGTCATATGCTACCACTAGACCAAATTAAGCATAGAAGCAATAGTGATACCGTACAAACATCAAAATAATTTAATTTTCATGAATGAGGCTATTAAATGTGAAAGATGACTAGATGCACTAAACATGTCCTTAGCAAGGATGTATGCCACGCCAATCAACTTTTATCTTGGATTGCTGAAAGGAGAGGCATGTCATATAAGTGGGGGGGTGCATCATCACATATTTGAGAAATCTAATATGTTCAGCTCATTCCTTAGCTTGCAAAACCTTTTCTCATCTAATGGCTTGGTAAATATATCGACAAGTTGATCTTCGGTGCCTACACTCTCAATGTAAATGTCCCCTTTTTGTTGGTGTTCCCTTATAAAATGGTGGCAGACATCAATGTGCTTTGTTCTTGCATGTTAAACCGGATTATTGGTTAACTTGATTGCACTCTCATTGTCACATAGCAATGGCACTTTCTTGAACTGATTCCAAAGTCATTCAAGGTGGCCTTCATCCAAAGTATTTGTGCACAACAACTACCGGCGAATATGTATTCAGCTTCGGTGGTTGATAATGCAACACTATTTTGCTTCTTTGATGACCATGAAACCAGTGATCTTCCCAACAATTGACATGTGTCCGAGGTGCTCTTCCTTTCAACCTTGTATCCTGCATAATCTGAGTCAGAGTAACCAACTAGTTCAAACTTTGCTCCTTTGGGATACTATTGGCGCAAAAACATGTCAATGCGCTTGGCACACAGCAAGCCGGAAGGATCTGCTTGATGGAGCAAGGCTGGAGATCTGCTTGGCTTCAACGCAGGACCAACCCTGTGAATTCCTCCACGAGGCGTGCCGATCAATTTGACCTGCAATTGACAAGGAGAAAGTTTATCGATAATTTAAGGTGGAACATCTGGTATTAACTAAATGTTCCAAGCATGCCGCCGAGAGTAGCCGGTGTTAGCCTACCGGCACGGAGATATCCGACCACTCACTAGTGCTGCCGAGCATTCACTAGTGATGCCGACCATGAACTATCGTTGTCCTACCTCTAGTCATAGTGTGTGGTCTGATAACGTTAGTCGTGGTCAGCAACGCTGGTGAGTGGTCGACTCACTTATGCTGGTGATCCAGTGGGCTAACAGCCAGATGAAAAAATTGATCGAATAGCCGATATGAGAAGAAAATTGGTACATTAAGGACAAACACTCATGGGTTGTGATTGATTTTATAATGACGATCATATGTACCCGGTTTTAATGATTCTTTCCATAAGCTATTAACATCACCAAGCTAAATCAGATTCGATCAATATGTAGTGTAGAGCCAATGAATTTAGTAGAAAAAATAGGATATGCCACGCACACAATTGACTATTTGATATAGATAGATCCATGAACCGTCTAGGTCTAATCCATTACCGTCAACAGTGAGGTTCGACCGGATCGATGCAACTATGATCATGATGATAGTCTAGAACCAGAAAACCCATAGAACCGACCATACTTCAACAGGTTCATGAAAGCGTGTCATATCTGTGAAAGCGCAAGCGAATTGGCTAAAATAACCGATTCAGGTAGAAAAAGGACCATAGCATGTGAACAATCGACTATTCAATACGAACAGACCTATCAACTCCTCAAATCTAACATATCATCTTTAACAGTGGGGTTCGACCGGATCGATGATAGCCATAATAAAGATAACAAATTAAATCTTTAAAGAAAACAGATCTACCCATATTTAACAGGATCATGAAAACACACTATGAGCGTTAAAGTGCAGGTGATCGGCTATTTAGCCGATGCAGGCATAGCAAACAACCAAAGTCATATCTGGTTGAAAGCAAGTCTACCAACTAGCATCCTTTGATCTAGAGTGCCATCAGTGGGGATCGACCGGATTGTTATAGCCATAATAGCGATCTATAGACCATATTTAACCAGTCCGTAAACCTCCTCAAGATCAGACATGCCTTAACCACATACTATGCACGATCAAGATCGAATTAGGGCAACCGATGAAACATAATCCGTCGTTTAAGATAAGAATCATCACAATGTGGCAAATAAACGAGGGACTAAAAGGATATGATGCCAATCTAGTTTGATCTTGATCGGGCAGGTTGATGACAATAAGAACATCAGCAAGATCGGTAACTTAATGAATCTACCCGAAGGATGCCACCCTTAGGTAGAGCCGATAACTTGACCTTAATCTAATTCGAGCAGTGGAGGTCGAACTTAACCGATGCAGCCGTACTTGAACTAGATAAAGATCGATAACTAGCTTATACTAGAGTTCATAGTGGAGGTCGAACTTAACTGATGCAGACCTTACAAACCAAAGTATAAGCCATGGCAAGTTTCTTACAGATAAGCGAAGGTTAAATTTGGACCGATCTTGACCCTACTTGTTGAAGAACACACCGAGATCTACACTACTCCTACTCCTAAGGGTTGTCACGGGGCCAAAAAAAGTAATTGGTATTGATTGATTGGATGTCCTTTTACAATAGCCGGGGTCCAATATTTATACCCGGAACCTAGGCATGAATCCTACTCAAGTATGACTCATTACAATCTTCGGTATAAGAGAAAACATTCATAATTTAAGATAACTTGGACCCTATTCTTTTCCCTTTTTGTAGAGTCCGACATGTCTTTCCCAGGCATAACCAGTAGCTCATTGACGTTATCTCTAGCGATATTGCTTGAGAAAGCCGATCCCAGTGCCGCATCCGAATTAGGTGATGTCGATCCTTATGCAATCGATTTCTTGATGACACAATCTTAGAAGCTTTGAGTTTCTGCGTCCTTCTTCCTAAATTTTGGTGTAAACACATGCCCCCCAATTTTGAGATAAAAGTAATTTTATTCCAAAATTACCACGTCTGTACTCCGATGGGTCCGTATTCACGGGTAGAGAATCTTGATCTGGGGCCTACTGTCCATCATCACCCTTGCCTGCTTGTGAACCCATACTTCAAAACATTATGAGAGCATTATTGCTTCCATGGGCGCTTGGATTCATCCTTCCAGCTGGCTATAAATGCCCATCCGATTTCTGGAGAGAGCAACTCAACAACTCAGTTATGTTTATCTTATGCTTGCCTCCTCGAGTGCCTTTGGCTCTGCCAAACCCTCCATGGCCTAATTTCTTGCTATGAGGGTCTTGAGTGGTTAAAAGAATTCTTGTGCATAGGGTGATTGTGTTGCTCATTTTAGTGCCTTGTTGAGCAAGAGGATCAGCTGCTGCGATTAGAAGAATTCTTGTGACATCACCTGAGTTTTCTCATCATGATCGCAGAGATGTCCTAGTGTTCGCAAAGGTTAAAATGTGTGGACACCTTTCCCTTGTTTACTCTATCAAATGCTTATCAGGGAAACCACAGACTTCTTTCTCATTGTTTCCCAGCCACCTAAGAAATCGGTTGGACATGTGGGCATCTTTTCAGCAGGTGACCTTTTCTCTTTCCTGATGCCGCTTCTATACGCGGGCCGATGTGACTCGATTCATGATGACTTTTAGCCTTGTAGGGATCCGGACTCCCTTCAATCCAAAGAAGTCTTAGTGGATTGATTGTCAGTTAATGTAAACCCTTCGTATCAATCCCACGGTATCTTGTAATCATGGGAAGCAATAAGTTCTAATCCGTTGTTTCTTCATGATCCGTCCCCTGAACTCCTAGAGTGTCGATCCGTTTCCATGGCTGACTTTAATTCCATAACCCCGGCAAAGCCTATCTTCCCACCTTCTGGGCTATATATACGGGCCATGGCAGTGGATCAAAAGAAACAATCTACTTCGTCCCAAACGTTCTGTGTCTTTGGTGCGATTTGCTTTTCGATAGGCTCGAAGGCATGGAGAACGGCAAGAGGTCTGCTAAAGAGGCCTTTGACGGGTCTGTGTCACTACGCCAGCATCTTCGTCATCAGGAGGATACAACCCGTGAGGTTGGCCTGATCGATGCAACCCTGCTTGTTGAAGAACTCATGAGATCTACACTACTCCTACTCCTAAGGGTTGACATGGGGCTGAAAAAAGTAATTGGTATTGATTGATTGGATGTCCTTTTATAATAGCCAGGGTCCAATATTTATATCCGAAACCTAGGCATGAATCCTACTCAAGTACAACTCATTACAATCTTCGATATAAGAGAAAACATTCCTAATTCAAGATAACTTGGACCCTAATCTTTCCTTTTATAGATCCTTATGCAATCGATTTCTTGATGACACAATCTTGAAAGCTCTAAGTTCTTGCGTCCTTCTTCCCAAATTTTGGTGTAAGCAGATACCACAAAACCCACATTCTATGTATGCTTGAAGTACCTCAATATTCTCTTTGTAGCCTTCAAATGACTTTCTCTTGGTGAGGCTTGAAATCTTGCACATACACATACACTAAACATGACATCCGGCCTTGATGCGGTCACATAGAGTAGGCTTCCAATCATAGACCGATACAATTTTGATCTACCATATTGCCACTTGCATCACTATACGTAAGCGAAACACTTCAAAATAGCACACTTACGGAGGCGCTCGTCTTCCACTAGACACTAAGCACCACCTGAAAGCAAGCTACATCGGTCCTTCTTCTTGTCGGTGTCCACATGAATGCCGACATCTTTGGGACAAGTGATTGAACTTATTAACATAATCCATCAACATCATACTCCCTGGCGCGACTCCGAGAACTCGATCGACTTCGGTTGATGACACGGTAGGAATATAGAACTCTCTGAATGATGTGGTGAACTCCTGCCGGAGTTCTTGGGATGATCTCAGGCTGCTTGCATGGCAAGGAAGGTATCCCACCATGCACTTGCGGTTCCCAATAATTGCTGCGCTACAAAGTGCACTTTACGCTTTCGTCGGCCACGTTGAGCAATAGAAACTTATGCTCCGAATGTGAAGCCCGATGCTCCGCATCCGAGGGCTCATCTATCGGCGTGAAAGTGGGTGGGTCTTGAGAAGTCCTAGTAAGAGGAGGGTCCCTCGGGATGGCGGGCACCACCCTCGTTCCCACCATTGCCCCGTGGCCTCCATGGGCGAAGCCCGCGATAGCTGCCCACTATTTCCATGGCATAGGCTGACTCTCGGCAAGCAGCCAATAGCTCCACCATCATCTCTGCGTGAGTCATCGGAGGCAGCGGTGGCGGAGGAGGACCCAGAAGTGGAGCCCCATGGCTCTCCCCGTTGTGCTCATGGGCCTGGCCACTCTCGCCTTGGCCCTCGCCAAGACCGTGAGCCGCCCCAGCACTGGTGCTCCCGCGTCCGGATCTTAGATTCATCTGTAAGAGGTAGGAACCATCCATTTAGAACAACCTTCCCGATCAGAAGCAGGGGATAGAGAAATGACAACACATTTAATTAAAGCATTCTTTGAATTAAGCCTATCACTTTACTAATCCAATTATACGTGTAGGGGGGAAATTTTAGTTTAAGCCAAATGCTATTATCATGATGCATGTATCGTCCTATACGTTCACTCAAGCCGCAATATAGCGACATTCATAAAATTTTTGGCACATCGCACACTCACTTTACGCATACTAAGCGATTTCTTATGTAACGTAAGTCACCGTACTGCAGAAAACTGATTAGATAAAACTAGTGCCGCTATCCTAGATAGACCATATTGCTAGGGCTGATACTTATTTACATAATGTAATCGCATCCTACTTTTCGCAAAACTTTTGTTGGTCAAATTTTAAGTTTTGAAAAAGTGTGATAAAACTTGTAACCATTATTGGCTCTGGTACCAACTATGGCAGAATCACCCAAAATTGCACACTTACGGAGGCGCTTGTCTTCCACCAGACACTAAGCACCCCGAAAGCAAGCTACAGTGACGGTATCCGTCGGGCACACCCCAAGGGAGAACCCGAAAGATCCACATTTTTCCTAAGGATCCAATAATGAGAACGAGTTACAATACTTGTCCATTTCATACATCCGAAGTTCTTAAAAAGTACATTATTACATTACCAAATGTCAGAGTGCGGAATAATAAACAACGGAATTTAGAAATAAACATCTAGCGATAGGAAACAAGGATCCGTCTGAGCCCACCAGAAGAATCCTCGACAAAACTGCACTTCTCAAGCATCACCTGCAACAGGGGTAAATAAACCCTGAGTACACAATGTACTCGCAAGACTTATCCGACTAGTGGGAATAATTTCCTGACTCCAAGGAATATGAGAAGCTTTATGGTTTGCTGGTTTTCTTTTTGCAGAAAGCATTGCTAACTGTGAGTCCTTATTTATGTAATTATTATCAGCCGTATTAAGTTATTATCTAGCTAGACTATATAAGCACCCGTTCTACTTTCAAGCAAGAGTCGAGCAATCAATTCCATTTCTTCTTCTTTCAACTTTCAGTTCTTACTACGGTGCTAAACCATAGACAAGCCGTACCAGAATGCCGGTGATTCACGAATCAATGCCCCTAGTTAGGTGCCCCGAAGACACGCCCCGCTTGTACCCAAGACACAAGCAATACCAACCCATCTCTCTCCTGTCCTGGGTGTCTAGGTCCCCATCCAAACTTGGACTCCAAGCCCCCACTCCTGAGTCTCGGACTCAGCGCGGTACAAGTTCCTCCACCATCTCTGCCTCCAATAAGTCAGTCCGAAAAGAGCCAAATCCATGACAAGAGAGCAACAAGTCTTCCCTACGCCCATACCCAAGTATGTGCCTAGGACAATAGATCTGTAACTTGCTTTGAGCCATATGCAACGACCGACCCTTAATCGACACAGATAGGGAAAAGTGTAACCGAGCTATGCCCTGTTGGTCATAGGACACAACTCCTTACACCAACCAATACCCAAACCATATCCCTGCCCAGTCACCATTTACCTTTACAACATTTTATCATGAGTGAACATATTTATCACCTACTTGTGAGTAACAGAGGTTACCCACGCTTCTGAGAGATCTTGAGCATAGCAACTACTCGGCACATGTACTAGTAGGACTCATAGGTAGATATATTGATGCATGTAGTTTCCATAAAATGCATGTAAAATAAATGCACATCATATATATATATATTTGATGATCATAAAATATGGGTTATGCAAGAGCCTTGCCTTGGGCGGTTAGGCTGACGGACAATTCGATGGGTCAGCTCCATAAGGCTCACAGGTCACCCTCACGCACGAGGATCTCCTCCTCGTGCTCCTCAATAACTTCGTCATACTCCTTTCATCGGCAGACACGAATTCTACCATTCATGATCTACATGCATGAAATGATGATGCAATGCTTAGTAATATAGCAACAACAACTCTTAAAATAAAAGTACATTTGTCTAACTACTGAGCTAGTGCTACTGACCAAGGTACTAAGTTACCAATAACAAGTATGAAGGATGGCATACATTATTATAGCAACTACAGGTATTCTTACTCCAATTCTTTGATTCATAGCGATATATGATAAAGCAAGGATAATAGCTACTCTATTTATCAACCTATTCTAGGGCTACAAAATTTACAGCAAGTACATAATAACCTAGTGTGCCTACTGTAAAATTTTCATAGCTATAGCTATCACCAATTTTCCACAAAAATTCCTATAAATATTAATCTACATAATACTAAGCTACCTAGTTTGCATTTATGAACCTATCATTAACATAGCTAACTATAAACTAACTACTACGAACAAATAGATGGCATTTTCTAAACCTAAAAAACTTGGTTTCACTATTTTGGACATCTACAAGATTTACTATCATTTTCAAAGTTTTGTTCGAAACTATATTGAATAAATCTTCAATAATTATTTGAAATAGGAAAAACCAGAATCCCTTCTTGCTGCCCACTTCCGAACGCAGCTCAGCCCACCCCGAATGTTTAGCACTCCTCCGTAGCAGCCCTAGCCCATCCACGCCCATGCTCTCCCCACGCCTTGGTGCAGCTTCACGCACTTTAGCGACCCATGGAGGGAAGACCGTCTGCAGCGCGCCACATTAAGCAAAAGAGCCCTCAGATTCCAAACAATTGGAACATAATCCATTCCACTATTCCCTTCTCTCACCGACTCTAGCACTTAGCCCTTGGTCAGCCTCGAATTTACGTCGCGGCGTCCCCAGCGGACTTATTCTGAGAGACCGCGTGACCCTCCGGCCTCATGCCGGCAAGCACACCTCCACGACCTCGATTCTTACCACCGCGACACTCCTCAACCCAAAGCGCATCCGATAGAGGTACTAAACAGCTCGGTTGGTGGCGCGAGAGGCATGAGTCACGCACCACGGCCGGTGTGTTTGGCGCGATGGCGCCCGATGCCGGTGAATAAACCTTGCCTAACGTCTCAACCGCTACTCCTTAACCATCTACGGACTGCGTTAAACAATGTAGAAGTCCTAATCGAGCTGCTATTACATTCAAGCACGTCGGCCATGGAAACAACATCTACCCACGTCCGTCGGGCATGGCCCACGCTCTCGATGAACCTGCGTCCCTAATTGAGTCAACCAACTACCCTAGGAGTAAGAGCCTCACCGGACCGCGTGGCGGACGGGTGGGCGAAGGCACTAGGCTTAGGAAGATGAGTGCGCCCCACGAAGCGGGTGACTCGGTTCCCGATGAAACGCAGCGGACGCGGCGTCTTTGGTGACCCGCGGCTCCACCGGTGAAACCACTGCACGAGCGTGATCACCAAGTCAACCACTACGCAATGCACAGCCTAATTGAAATGGCAAAGCACCACGGCGCCACAGTCCATGCGCGCGCTCTGGCGGCCATGGCGGACCGCCCAGCGAGGCATACGCCTCCTCACCTCACTGTAGACCGAGCGAACACGGGGCGACTTCACTCAAAAGCTAACTATCCGAGCTCCGTGGTGTGCACGATTAATTGGAAAAGCGATGGAGTGTGTGAGGCCAATTGCGAAGCGGCGCCTCTACGGACTTATGGCGGTGGCGGCGGCAAAAATTCAAATTGGCGCCCTCCCTACCAATGCAATAGTGGTGGTTAGGCACGACACTATCCTTCCACTCAACCATCGGGCGTGCTCGGTACAAAGAAAGGGTCAACGCGCCGATTTTGCTTTGGCGTGGCTCGGCCGTGCGGTGACCTTCTAGGCGACATGATCGGCACTTTTGGGTGGCCTCGCGCGTAAGCGTGAGAATGAGACAAGTAAAGGCAAGCCCGCAGCGCGCATAGGCGGCGTCGGTGGGAAAAGATGGTCGGACGGCGGCGTCGGACGATGCGCATGATCTGATCGCGACGAGCGACGTGAATGACGGCAGCGACCTCGGCGAGCAGCGGCCGGAGGAGGCGGCGTACAGCCCGGCATGGCGAGCCCAATCGCCCGTGTGCGTGTGCGGTGCCGCAAGCGGCGAGACTGGCGGCGGCGTGGGGCCAATTGCTACAGTGTGCAGCCTGGCTGATGATGGTGGCCCGATCTTGAAGAGTGTCTGGCCAGCGACCCGATGGTAGCGAGCGAAGAGACGATGGCGGGGCGGCTAGTCACGGTGGCCCGCGTGGCGTGTCCGACGAGCATGGTAGTGGCGACACGGCGGCATGGTAGCGTGCTAGGTAGGCCAGCACAGCGTGCTAGGCCAAACAGAGCGGATGACCGCGCCCTAAGCGCTGGCATGGCTCAACCCGTGGCTTGCACGCTTTTTAAAGCCGTTCAAAAACTCAAACCCAATGATTCAAGAGTCAAACCAGTTATTTTACACTTAAGAGGGTACCTAGGGCTGTCGAACTAAACCAAAACATCATGCCACCTCTTAACCCGATCGCTCTACAAAATTACGAACATGGCTTCCGTCAGCGCATTGTCCGGCCGAGAAAATTTCGGTTGTCCTAACGATTTCACGTCGAATGCGATTTTCAAGTTACCCGATACACTAGCTAGCGAACCCCGTCCTCGACTGCACGTATTTCATCGTTGCCTACTAGGTTCGTACTACAAACTTTATCAAAGCTCGCATAAAAGTTCTATAGCATTTTTGTTTGATAAAAATTCACTTAGAACCCTAAGCGGTATAAAGATACATGAAATGTAACATTTGTTTCTTGTTTCGGATGAGCGTTTCAAGTGTATGGTGCATTGTTGTATACCCTATATTACACATTTACACACAAATCTGATGCTCATGTAGTGTTTTAGCAAAAAGCGTACAATATAACACCGAGGGTGTTACAAATCTACCCCCTAAAACAAAATCTCAATTCGAGATTTCATGTTACCTAGTGTGAGAAGGAGATAGGAATTACATTTCGGTCTGACAACTAACTATCGAACCCAGAGGAGGTGGGGGTAATGCTTCAATAGATAACTCTCTTGTTCCCACATGGCCTCATCCTCTCGAATGGTTTTGCCATTGCCTTTGTGTAGAACTTTACCACAATTGTTCACGGTTACTCTTTCTTTTTTCATCCGAGGATTTTGACGTGGTGCTCAACATAAGTCAAATCTAGGTGGAGGGAAGCCTTCAATTTCCATAGCTTCATCGGAACCCGCAAACATCTCTTGATTCATGATACATGAAACACATCGTGTACCGCAGATAAAATATCGGGAAGCCAGAGACGATAAGCAACTGGACCACATTGCTCCAACACCTGATAAGGACCCACATATCGAGGGGCTAGCTTGCCATGGATGCCAAACCGATGTACCCCTCTCATAGGAGACACCTTGAGATACACATAATCTTTAGTACGCAAACTCTAAGGGCCTTTTTTTAAAGCTTGTCCGCATAAGCTTTCTATCGGCTTTGAGCTACCTTTAAGTGACTTGAATAATGCTTACTTGCTCTCGAGCCTCTTGGATGAACTTCAGGCCCAAAGTACCCACGGTGTCCCACTTCATCCAGTTTAAGTGGTGTCCTCCACTTTCTTCCATATAGAGCTTCAAATGGTGCCATGCGGATGCTTTCTTGGTAGCTATTATTGTAAGAAAATTCAGCTAACTTTAGGCATTCATCCCATTTTTGGGAAAGAAATGGCACAAGCTCTCAACATGTCCTCGAGCACTTTGGTTCACCCTTTCTGTTTGACCATCAATTTGTGGATGATATCTTTGAGCTTCACGAGGAGATGAGTACCAAGACATTGCTGCAATTGGTCCCAAAAATGAGAGACAAAGACTAACCCTCTATCAGAGATGATAGTAAGGGGAACCCCATGTAGAGTCACAATTCGATCAAAGTATATCTGGGCGTACTTCCTGGCTGCATATCTGGTGTCCACCGGGATAAAATGAGCAGACTTAGTCAGACGGTCCATAATGACCCAAATAGAATCATAGGCCTTGGATATGCAGGGCAAACCCATACAAAGTCCATGGAAATATCCTCCCATTTCCAAAGCGAGGAATGGGCAAGGGCTACAAATATCCCAGGGTACGCATATGATCTCGCCTTAACCCTACCATAAGTGTCGCACTCTCCACGGCGTCGTTGGGTAATATCTGCTTCATGTTGGACCACCGGTACAAGTGGCATAAATCATGATACATCTTGTTGCTACCGGGATGGATGAAACAAACTTTGAATGATGGGCTTCATTCAAAATCTTCCTTTTTAGCTCCTCATTGGATGGAACTACCAGTCTATCCTTATATCTCACTACTCCATGATCATCAACACTAAAGTGAGGGCCACGCCCTTCGAACATCAATTTTCTGATGTGGGGAATTTCTTCAGGGTCTTGCCTTTGCTCTAGAATAATATGTTCCAGCAACTCTGAGGTCAAGGCAATGTGAGCCAGCACTTCTGCATGGTTGAGAGACAAAGTTGTTTCCTCAACCTAATGGGACCTTTGGCTCAAAGCATCGGCTACTACATTGGCCTTTCTTGGATGATAATGGACTTCCAAGTTATAGTCCTTTATCAATTCTAACCATCTCCTTTGCCTCATATTCAACTCAGACTAGGTGAAAATATACTTGAGGCTCTTGTGATCAGTGAAGATATGCACTTTGTTGCCCAATAGATAGTGCCTCCAAATCTTTAGAGCGTGGACCACAGCAGCCAGCTCTAAGTCATGTGTGGGGTAACTCACCTCATGCTTTTTCAGTTGGTGCGAAGCATAAGCTATCACATGCCCATCTTGCATAAGCACACAACCCAAACCCGTCTTCGAGGCATCACAATATACATCAAAGGGTCTATCAATGTCTGGTTGGGCCAACACAGGAGCAGTGGTTAGAAATGTCTTCAGAGCTTGGAAGGCTTCTTCACAGGTTGGGCTCCAATCAAACTTAGCTTCTTTTTGGAGCAGCTTTGTCATTGGCTGGGCTATCTTAGAGAAATCTGGAATGAAACACCGATAGTACCCCGCAAGACCAAGGAACTGACGAATCTGATGTATAGATCTCGGAGACTTCCAATCCAACACATCTTGCACCTTGCTGGGATCTACTGAAACGCTGTTAGGTGTCAACACATGCCCCCAAAACTGCACTCGATCTAACCAAAATTCACACTTGCTGAATTTAGCATAAAGCTTGTGTTCCCTTAGTCAAGACAATACTATCCGAAGGTGTTGGACATGCTTTTCATCATTCTTGGAATAAATCGGTATATCATCAATGAATACTACCACAAACTTGTCTAGCTCTGGCATAAAGACTAAATTCATCGGTACATAAAGAAGGCAGGAGCATTGGGTGAGACCAAAGGACATCACTAGGTACTCATACAACCCATACCTAGTAGAAAATGCTGTCTTTGATATATCATGTGATCGATCTTGATTTGATGATAGCCCCGATCGGAGGTCAATCTTGAGAACACCTTGGCACCACTAGTTGATCGAACAAAGTATCTATGTAGGGCAATGGATATTTGTTCTTAATTACTACCGCATTAAGAGGGTGGTAATCCTCACACATCCACAGAGTACCATCCTTCTTCTTCACAAAATTGGCTGACAACCCCATGGTGAAGAACTAGGATGGATGAAACCTTTTCCATCAACTCTTCAAGGCGCTTCTTCATCTCAAATAATTCCCTTGGAGCCATGCGATGCAGGCGTCGAGATGGGAGTAGTACTAGGCTCTAGCTCAATGGAGAATTCCACCTCTCTGTCTGGTGGCAACCTAGGAAGATCTTCAGGAAAAACATCCGAGAACTCACATACCATAGGGATGGAGGTAAGATTAGGAGAGGCTTGACATGGCGACAGTAAGACTAGATCGATGGTACAAGTAGAGACATCCTATCCTCGAGAAGAAGGAAGCCATAACTCGACACTTCTCCGTTTCAAATCCAAGACTACCCCATACACCGCAGCAGTTCATTCCAAGAATAGCATCAATGCCTTGCCTAGGCATTACCATGAATTATGGCGTGTAAGTGGGGTGGCTAATACCAAGTTTCTTGTGTGCATTGGTATTGATGAACATTTGCGAACCCTTGTCTGGATTCTATAGGCATATGGTATAGCCATAAGTGGTAAGTTGTGTTAGGTCTACAAATCCCATGCTCATAAAGGAATGTGATGCACCAGAATCGAAACAACACATAGGCTGGATGGGAATCGATGGTAAACATACCAGCCATCATCGGTTCCTGCTACAATATCTGCTCAGCATTTGTGAAATTCACCTATCCGGACCGGGTGGGCACCTTCCTCTTGATCACGATCCGTTTGACCAGCCTAGAGTTCACCGATGGTTGGCTGCGGTGAGGCTGGGTAGGGTTCTAAAGGACACTCCGGGCATAGTTACCATCTTTGCCGCACTTGAAGCAAGCACCAGGCTTGTTTCTGAATCCCTGGCGAGGTGGGACCTACTATCCTTGAGAGTTCTTTGGGGCTACACCTATCTTGCTGAGTGGGTACTGCGATGCTTGTGGAAGAAGTCTGAGAAGTCTGTTGGGGCTGCCAAAATGAAGGCCCACCAGATGATTGATAGGGCCCCCACCAGACAACCTGTACCTTCTGAGTATGAGGGTGGCTGGAAGACCCCGCAGCCACCCGCTTCCTCTTCCACTCAACTTTGGGAATCCTGCCGAACCCTCCATGGTGATGGCAACGTTCATCGAGGGTTTGAAGGTCGATAGTTCACCGTGTCGGCTTCTCACGAAGGATGCAAGAGAGGCTCTACGAAGCAGACCTTCTTCTTCTCGTTAGTGTCCACATGAATGCCAGCATATTGGGACAAGTGATTGAACTTATTAACATAATCTATCACCGTCATACTCCCCTGGCGTAGCTCCAGGAACTCAGTCAGCTTCCGGTTGATGACACCAGCAGGAATATAGAACTCTCTGAATGTTGTTGTGAACTCCTGCCAGGTTGTCGGATGATCTAGCTGCTGCATGGCATGGATGGTATCCCACCATGCACTTGCGGATCCTAATAATTGATCTTTCTAAAAAGCACACTTTACGCTTTCGTCGTACGTTGAGCAACGAAACTTCTGCTCGAATGTGAAGCCCGATGCTCCATCTGGGGCTCATCTGCCGGCGTGAAAAGTGGGTGGGTGGGTCTTGAAAGTCCTAGTAGAGAGGAGATTCCCTCGGGGATGGCGGGCACCACCCCGTTCCACCATTGCCCCGTGGCCTCCGTGGCGCGAAGCTTGCATGATAGCTTGTGCATATTGTCTCATGGCAGGGCTGACTCTCATGGATAGCAGCTCCACCATCATCTCTGGGTGAGTCACATTGGAGGCGGCGGTGGCGGAGGAGAGGAGCAGGAAGTGGAGCCCCATTGGCTCTCCCGTTGTGCTCATGGGCCTAGCCCTCTCGCCTTGTGGACCTTGCCAAAGGGCCGTGAAGCCACCCGACCTTTGGTGCTCCAGCGTCTAGATCTTAGATTAGGTCTATAAAGAGGTAGGAACCATCCATTTTGAACAACCTTCTTCGATCGAGCGAGGATAGAAATGACACACACATTTAATTAAAGCATTCTTTGAATTAAGCCTATCACTTTACTAATCCAATTATATGTGTAGGGGGGAATTTTAGTTTAAGCCAAATGCTATTATCATGATGCATGTATCGTCCTACGTTCACTCAAGCGGAATATAAGCGGCATTACGTAAAATTTTTGGCACATCGTTACAATCACTTTCCACATACTAAGCGATTTCTTACATAGCGTAAAGTCGATTGTACCTATAGAAAACTTATTAGATAAAACCAGGTGCATTCTATCCTAGATAGTACCGTATTATAGGGCGCTGATACTTATTTACATAATGTAATCGCATTCTACTTTTCGCAAAACTTTTTGTTGGTCAAATTTTAAGTTTTGAAAAAGAGTGATGAAACTTCGTAACCATTATTAGCTCATGGTGCCAACTATGCATGAAACGCCCAAAATAGCACACCCTCTCGAGGCCTTCGTCTTCCACTAGACACTAAAGCTCCCCGAAAGCAAACTCTGACATTGACGGTATCCATCGGGCACACCCAAGGAGAACAAAAGATCCACATTTTCTCAAGGATCCAATAATGAGAGCGAGTTACAATACTTGTCCATTTCATACATCCAAAGTTCTTAAAAAGTATATTATTACATTACCAAATGTTAGAGTCACGGAATAATAAATAGCGAATTTAGAAATAAACATCTAGCGATAGGAAACAAGGATCAAAATTGCAGGCCACGGAAAGAATCCTCCACCTGATGGTACTTCTCAAGCATCACACCCAAGAGGGGTAAATAAACCTGAGTACAAATGTACCTATAGGACTTATCAGAGCTAGTGGGAATAATTTCCCGACTCCAAAAAGAATGAGAAGCTTTAGGGTTTGTTGGTTTCTTTTTCTGTGGCTTTGCTAGCCTGTGAGTCCTTATTTATGTTATTATTACTCAAGCTGTATTAAGTTATTATCTAGCCATACTATATAAGCACCTATTCTACTTTCAAGCAAGAGTTGAGCAATCGATTCATTTCTTCTCCTTTCAACTTTTGAGTTCTTACTCAGGTTGCTAAACCTGTGAGACAAGCCATCTTAAAGCATCGGCGATTAGAATCAATGCCCCTAAACTGGGTGCCCTAAAGACACACACCCTTGTACCCTAGGCACCAAGCAGGACCAACCCATCACTCTCATCTTGGGTATCTCTAGATCCTGCTATACTCTGAGTCCTGGACTCGATGTGGTGCTCAGGAGACCTCCACCATCTCCATATCTCAATCACTTTCAGTTCAAAAAAGTTCGGATCCACGACAAGAGGCAACAAGTCTTTCTGCATACCCAGAAGTATGTGCTTAGGGACAATAGATCTGTGACTTGCCTAGAGCCATACAGCAGCGACAGGTTCTTAATAAACCACGAACAGGGGAAAAGTGTAACCCGCTATGCCACCCATTGGCACGTGAGACACAACCCTTACACCCACCAATGCCCAAACCATATCCCTACCGGTCACCATTTTTTACTTTACAACATTTTATCATGAGTCATCATATTTATCACCTACTTGTGAGTAGCGGCGGAGTTATCCCACGCTTCTTGAGATTCTACGAGCATAGCTTGACTACTAAACTGTACCTAGTAGGACTCATAGAGTAGATATATTTATGCATGTAGTTTCCATAAAATGCCTATAGCTTAAATACATCATATATATATATTAGGTGATCATAAATATGGATTCTGCACAGGGCTTGCCTTGGGGCGAGGCAGACAGATTAATGAGTCGGCTCCACGAGGGCTGCGAACCATACTTTTGAGGATCTCCTCCTTATGCTCCTCAATAACCCGTCTCGTACTCACATTAGGTGATGGGCACAAAAAAATTCCTACGACTCTACGATCTACGCTGCATGAAATGATGATGTAATACTTATTAATATAACAGCAACAGCTCTTAAGAGCCAAAAGTACATTTGCTCTAACTCTTTGAGCTAGTGCTACCCCGACCAAGGTACTAAGTTGCTAACAAGTAAAAAGTATGAAGGATGGCATGCGTTGTTATAGCAACTACGGGTATTCTTACTCCAATTCTTTGATTCATAGCGATATATGATAAAAGGGATAATAGCTACTCTATTTATCAACCTATTCTAAATTTCTGGAATTTTACCAATAGTACATAATAACCTAATTATTGCCCTCGTTTGTAAAATTTTTTCATAGCTATAACTATCTTAATTTTCGCAAAAAGAATTCCTATAAATATTAATCTACATAATGCTAAGCTACCTAGTTTGAGTTTATGAATTTATCCCATTAACATAGCTAACTATAAAACAACCTACGAGCAGATAGATGGCATTTTTTGTGAACCCTAAGAAACCGGGGTTCACTGTTTTGGACATCTGCAAGATTTACTATCATTTTTTCAAGTTCTATTTGAAACTATATTGGTCGTCTTCAATATTCAAATAAACTGAATCCCTTCTTCTTTGACCCACTTCGAATGGCTGACCCACCTGAATACTCGGCACTCGAAAGCTGGCAACCAGCCCGCCATGCACCAGCGCTCTCACCGTGACCTTCAATGCGACCATCGTGCTAACACACCACGTGCGCCCGTGACCCACCGGAGGAAGACCGTCTGGCGCACCACATTAAACAAAGAGCCTCAATTCCAAACAATCGAAACCATAGTCCATTCCACTATTCCCTTCTCCTCCGACTCTAGCACTTAGCCTCTTGGTGTTGCCTCGAATTTATGTCGCGACATCCATGGCTGGACTTAGCGAGAGACGTGACCCTCCACGCCCTCACATAGGTGAGCACGCACCTCCACGGCCTCAATTCTTACCACGCTTTTGACACTCCTCAGCCCAAGCACATCCCAGATAGAGGTACTAAACAGCCCGATTGGTGTAGCTTGCGAAGCATGCCCACGCATCACGCGCATTGTTTGGGCAGTGGTGGCACCGATCTTGGGTGAATAAACCTTGCCTAGCGCCTCAACAGCTACTCCCAACCATCTATGGACTGCGTTAAACAATGTAGAAGTCCCTAATTGAGCCGCTATTACATTCAGCGCGTCGGCCATGGAAATGGCATCTACCCACATCCATCGGGGATGACCACGCCCTCAGAGCGAACCTTGGCCTAATTGAGTCAACCGGCTACCCTAGGAGTAAGAGGCCTCACCGGACATGTGATGGGCCGGATTTGGCGAAACACGAGGCTCGGCAAGATGGTCGACCCGCGAAAATAGGGTGACTCACGGTTCGGTTCCCGGCGATCGGCAGGCGTCTCAGGTGACCCTTGGCTCCACCGGTGAAACCCTTTGCGGCGCGATCACCAAGTCAACCACTCGCAATACCGCACCCTAATTAAAATAGCGAAGCACCACAAGACGCCCAGTTTGTGCGCCCGCTCTGGCGGCCATGGCGGACGCCGCCCAGAGGGAACACCTACCTCACCTCACTATAGGCGAGCGAACAGCTGGGATGAATTCACTCGAAAGCTAACTTCTCCAGAGCTCGTAGTGTGCACGATTAATTAGAAAGCGGTGGAGTGTATGAGGGGCCAATTGCGGGGGCAGCAGCCTCTACGGACTTATGGCGGTCGGCGATGGCAAAAGTTCAAATTAGGCGCCCATCCTTGTACCACCACAATGGTGGCGGTTAGGCATGACCTTTGTCCTTCCACTCGACCACCCGGGCGTGCTCGGTACAAAGAAAGCCAACAACACATCGATTTTGCTTTGGTGTGGCTCGATCGGCCGAAAGCGATCTTCTAGGCGACATGACTAACTTACTTTAGGTAGCCTCACATGCAAGTGAATGAGCAAACAGCGAAGGGGCAAGCCCATGTATCAGCGCGGCAGCGTCAATAGAAGCGATGGCGGGGCTTGACAGCGCGAGGCGATCTGTGAGGAGGGGCCTTAACTGGAGGAGAAAGCGAGCGGCGGTGGCATGGCGAGGCCAGCCAGCGCATGCCATCACCGGCGCCGTACATGACCGGCGGACAACGGCTGCCAGTGGCCTTAAGTGAGGTCTTGAGGCGTCGCAGTGGCGCGGACTTGATGGGGAAACAAGAACGCGATGGCGGGGGCGGCGGTCTTATGGTAGCCGCAGCGATGGCGTGCCCGCCGCGAGAGTGTGGCGATGGCGATCACGGCCCGGTAGCGACATGCTAGGCCGGCCAACTTGCTCGATGCCGAGCCCGAATAGGGCGTTGAATAGCGCCCGGGCATTGGCATGGTTCAACCCATAAGCTTACCGCGCTTTTAAAAACCGTTCAAAAACTCAAACCCAATGATTCAAGAAGTCAAACCAGCTATTTTACACCCAAGAGGGTACCTACAAGCTGCTTGTCAGACAAACCAAACATCATACCACCTCTTAACCCGATCGCTCTACAAAATTGCGAACATAAGCCGTCAGCGCATTGTTAAACGCGGGAAATTTCGGCTAAGTCCCTATGATTTCACGTCGGATGCAATTTTCAAGTTACCGAATACACTAGCTAGCAAAACCCCATCCTCGACCGCACATATTTCATTCGTTGCCTACTAAGTTCATACTACAAACTTTATCAAAGCTCGCATAAAGTTCTATAGCATTTTTGTTAAATAAAATTCACTTAGAACCCTAAAGCGGTATAAAGAGACATGAAATGTAACATTTGTTTCTTGTTTTGGATGAAACGTTTCAAGTCTTAGATACATTCTTTGTATACCTGTATTACACACATTTACACAAATCGATGCTCATGCAGGTGTTTTTTGTAAAAACTATACAATGTAACACAGAAGATTGCTACACTATCAATTGCCATTAGTCCCCATTGGTGTGCTAATGGCTTTGCTATCACTCATGCCAAACTTCTTGAGCATGTCTTTGATGTACTTGCCTTGACTCATGAATTAACACTATTTTCAATTGCTTGATTTTAAGACCAAGAAAGTAACTTAACTCTTTCAATCATGGACATTTCCAAACTCATTAGCCATTATCTTTCCAAATTCTTTTACAAAGTCTTGATTGGTTGATCCAAATATGATGTCATCAACATAGATTTGTAACACAAATAAGTCTTTACCAATCCTCTTGGTGAACGAGTAGCATCAACCTTGCCCATCATGAGAGCATTAGGTAGAAGTCCCTCAATCTATTGCTGCAATGCTCAGGGTACTTACTTCCAAGCCAAAAGCACAATGCAACTTCTTCAGCTTATACACATAGTCAGGCTATTGTCATCTTCAAAATCAGGAGGTTGCTTAACATATACTTTAACTTCATTGATGTAACCATTGAAATGCACTCTTAATCATTGATAGGAGAAAAACGATGTTGCAAACTGCTTGTAGGCTATCTAAGATTCTGATGCTTCAATCTAGCAACGGTGCATATGTTTCTCCAAATCAAGACCCAACTTCAACTTGTATATCAACATGCTACCAATCTTGCTTTGTTCTTTACTATATGCCATCTTGATCTTGCTTGTTTCTAAAAACCCATTTGGTTTCAATCATTGTATCTCTTTATCTCTCTAATTCTCATACTTGATTTGTTGTGAAGTTATTCAATTCTTCATGC